>AP028438.1:5326393-5996513 GCA_036509395.1 Antheraea yamamai | reverse complement strand
GGCAGTTTTCGCAGGCCCCTGTCAATATTAATGCGATTAGTTGGCGGTCGCAGACGCGGTCATTCCCCTATAGTTCCGGCACCTACTTTAGTCACCGGCCGGATATGGACGGGTCATTGTTTAAATTGATATAATCTCTTATGATGACTTTATAAACACAACAAATTATATTCTAAACTAGGTGGATAGGAGCTAAAATGTTATTTAGGATGTAACTGTTTGATATGCCTTGTAGCGTGGTTACTGGTAGTAAGCTTTACTACTAAGGTGAGGTGACACAGTTGCGATCCTTTACAGGACGTAATTTCGTAGTACACCCATGTTTGTCAAAGGGACTTGGTTTTAAATAACTGTATGTCTACTATCAGCTCTCTTTTTACCATATTATAATATTGTTCAGTTTGGAATCAAAGCTCGGGAGTATATGATTTACTCCTACATTATAATGCCCATAGCTGAAACTTTTTAGTTTTTTTTTTTTTTTTTTTTTTTTTTTTTTTTTTTTTTTTTTTTTTTTTTTTTTTTTTTTTTATTTTTTTTCCTTTCTCCCCTTTTTTTTTTGGTTTTTTTTTTTTTTAATTAATATTATATAAAAATTTAATATTTCTTTGTTTTATTTTTTTCCCCTTTTTTTCTTTTTTTCTTTTTTTTTTTTTTTTTTTTTTTTTTTTTATTTTTTTTTTCTTTTTTTTTTTTTTGTTTTTTTTTTTTTTTTTATTTTTTTTTAATTTTAGTTAAAACAATCCAGCGGTCATCATTAACGTGTGAAAAGATTTTTCTATCAAACTGTACTGTACCCAAACAGGCTGTACTCGATATTCATATGAATATATTTACTCAGCTAGTTTTTTTTCTGCGAGATGATTACATGAAGACAGAGAATTTTCAAAGTTTCACCGAGCTTGGTGGCGAGTACAGGAGGCACTCGATAGAATTAGCAACTAGTGCAAAAGTGCTCAACATCAATACTGACAAAAGTGCCACGATTTTATTTCACACTAATAGATCTCAGACGTCAAGTCACTTGCAACTGATTACTTCCCCCAAGCCGCAAACCATCTCAACACACTAGTGTTATCCACCGCGAGTAACATCCCTGATTTCAGCACAGAGCGCTTTAAAAGATGGTAGAGAAATATTTTCAGCGATCCTCCCGATAAAATAATGGCTGCGAATGATTCTTTCCCATCCGATTCTTCAAATAGAGCGTGCTCGCGCCCACTGCTAACGCCATCATGGGTGGTTAACTTCGCTCTCGCACACCCGTCGGCGCCCCTCTTGGCAGCGTTTCAAGCCTAGATTCAGTCCCCTGGAGTGAAGTCCTCGAGTATGCTGGAAGCGTGATACAGTAACACCACAATCACTAGTTAATAACACGCACCACACTACACCCACACATACCACATATAGGTTCTGTAAGGGATCTTGTTTTTACTTTTTTGTTTAGTTATTCCTAGCCAAAATTGACATATTCAAAATACATGGTACGCTGTCATGCATACTCATGGAAGGACGCAAGTATGTCTCATATGTCTCACCAACGTATACATGTACCTTAGCGCTTAGGTTACCTTAGTGCCCATGGATAGTTTCGTTCTTCTTCTCGTCCAACTTCTGTGGCATCCTTATGCTAATTACCCCTTCGTCTAAATGCCTTAAGTGGATAGTTAGTTTGAAATAAAATGGCACAAGAGTGCAACAGTAGCCGAACCTGGGCTTAAGCTGTTGCTCTGCATGCCATTCTGCAAACTGAAAAATCTAACTAGCCATTAAATGGAACTAATTACACATGTAAATAAGTAATATATATTTAGTTTATCTGACGATTATTTGCACGTCTGACTATATAAAAAGGCAAAAACGGTGCTTCACAGAAACTACCTAGCTACTCGAGCTTTCTGTGATTTCTCTTTCATTTTCGGTAATTCATATTATTTATTTCCTTATTAATTAAAAAGGTATGCAAATCTTCTCAAATCTGAATTTGAAGTAGACATTTGAGAACATTTCAAGTAAATGTTATGTTATACAAAGTCATTAATTTCGATTTAACAACTGTAGAGTTGTTTTTACCACTATAAACAAAGAGTATTGTGTAGAATACGGTGGTGTGAAAGGGGAACGTGACGAACTTCCTAATGTTCTTTTGATATTGCCGTTTGTATTACCTTGAAATATCAAATGTTGGGAATTGAAAGCTTCTTATTTGAGTCGCTTTCCATACTGTTCTTGTGCTGTTTTTAATACCATTTGTATAGAAGTTCGTATAAAGGAACGGATAAGGGAAAAGCTTGTATAAGGAGTCACATTAAATATTAAAACAAATAAGTAATGAATCATTTGGCTTTTCATATTTGTATGTTTACTTCATAAGGTTACTTTAGTCTTTAGTTACTTTAGTTATTGATATATAATATATTTAGGAAGAAAAAGACCATCAATTTCGGCATTTAACCTTTTCGATAACCGCTACGGTTGTGGTCCACGCTGGCCCCTTTCAAAGGTTGGGTTGTGAAAGAAGAAATCAGTGATCGCGCAATGGTCTGTACTAATTTGGTATCGTTTAGTGATAGTCACGAAATCGAATTGTCGGGATTGTTGGGTTAATTTGTACGATTAGTTTAATTTGTAGGAAAAGGAGCTTGCGTTTTGTAAACTATTTGGTTTACTAAGAGATTTATCATGTCTTAATAGTTCACGTAGGCAGTTTAAAAACTGAGAAAGTAAGAAATAAGATGAGGTACATGAAATATTTTTGAGTACGACTAAATTAAAGCTAGTAATAAGTCGTGAGTTATTTTATTCTGGCAACAAAAAGATATGTATAATTATTTTAAGTTTTCTTCTCAATATGTTTCGCTTACAATTTTGGAAAAACCGCAATGGAGAAGTCGGTATACCCTAAATGTGATTTTAAAGTAATCAAATATTATATATAAATGCTAGCTATGTATTGCTTTTCAATCGGCGATTTTTCATACTTCGGCCGTAGATGCAGGGTATCGCGCTGCGTCGTGCCATATGCCCACCCACATCGAGTTCGCTTAGCGTACTTTCTGATCTACATTTTTTATGGTAATTGCACTATTCTTAAACGTCACGCGTGATGTTGTTGTGTGACCTTCAATAAGTTCATTATAAAATACAAACTCTTGAGTTTTGTGATATTAGTAACTATTGTGTGAACCGTAAAGTTTATTCTTTATAAAATTAAAATATACATATTTTATATTTAAAATTTCAGAGCTACCATAAAATTTACTTTGCGATAATAACATCAGCTTATATTGATAAAAAATGAATCGGGTACGTGCGTAAATACAACTTAACAAAGTAACTTCGAAATGTTCATTAAACTTGTCTTTACGAAAGTTGTGAATTGTGGTTGAGGAGAAACTCCTTTATTCTTGGAATAAATTGCAGTCTATACGTTACAGCACATGGCTCTAATTATGCGCATTGTTTTTTTAAAATCGTAACTCTATAAAATGAAATAATGTTCTGTTTTGAAATATCAATGTAGATTTATATTTTGTTCGAAAGTAATCTGTATATAGTTTTTAACTAATGTAACGTACAATATTTGATTGAAGAGGCGTTACTTTGGAGAAATTCATTAAATATTATAGTCGCGGCCGTCAGGTTCAACCAAGGAACGCGGTTTTAATTCTTTCTTTTCGTTGTTTTAGTTAAAAACGCTTTTTGTAGCAGTGACACGTAGTAGTGGTCAATCAATTCCAGACGGAAGTGCAAAGTAACATCCACTATAATATTTAATGTAACGTACAACTTGAAATATTACGATTACATTACATTCCTCGACTGAGTGCCTTAAGCGCTCGCCTTAGTAGTCCGGTGAAGATGTAAAGACCTTGCCAGGTCAATAGCATAGTCAGTTCGAGAAAAATTACATTACATTACTAGAGAAATCTCTAGTAATTTTTAGTGATGAAGAGAATATTTCAATTAACCGACTCAGTGATTGTGCTTGACTTTGCTGTGTTGATATAGATTTGGGCAATTGGTATAAACAGTTTTTTTAAATTTATTAACTGTGTTAATAACGCGTGAAATAAACAAACAAACCCATTTTTTTCGCATACCTAATAATATTTAGGATAATCTCTCAAATCTTTGCAATCTGATACTGAAGATTATTTCACCGAATAGAAGCTACATTATTTCTGAATGTTTTTGTATTATATCGTAATTAACGCGAACATAGTTGTGGTTTCCAACGCTCTTTGCTGTAATCATAATTGGATTTGTTGACAAACTAGAGAACTGTATATGGTGTTTGCAAATCGCTATAATATTATCCTTGTAAATAAAGTATAATGTTTCATCGAGGCCAACAGCCAGGAGGTTTTCGATCGGGAACGGCGTTGCATTGGCGATCGTCCAACCAACAGTTTTATAACTGACGCTGTTTACAGAGCCGGCGCGGCGCGTCACCTAAATATGCCATCGCAATAAACTAAAGATTTACAAGCTCGCTTACACAAATCTATATAGCCGGATGCGGAAACGGTTACTACAATTCTATAGAAATAATGTACAGAATATATTAAAGCGCTTTGTTGTCATTGTATGTTACTTCTATATCGTTTTTATACTCTTTGTATGGGTGAAATATTGAATGACTTTTTATCCTATAAATATTATGTTTTTTTTCGGTTATCATAGTCCGTGAGGTTCTTTTTACGGTATTATTAAGTCTATATTTTACTAGTAACTTCGTCCGTTTAAATTTACAGTATCAATTTTGATAACAGAGAAATATAGCCTAGTAACACCTAGTGGCGAGTTATCGTGTGATGCATAAGACTTCTTCATGAAAGAACGTCTTAGGTGCTAACTCTCAAGGTGATCAGTCAAATGATTATGGACGTTAAATTTCAAATATATATACCACTATCCATTTTTCCATGGTCGAGTGTTTTGAACGAAATGTATCATGAGAATGTATCCACTATGGCACATGTACCAACGAAAATTAATTTGAATTGGTTTCGACTTACGGTTAAGGAAATAATCGTGAGGAAACCTGAACCTGAGAAATGTTTTGGTAGTATCATCGTATGTGGGAAAATATAGGACTATGCAATTCTCGGAGATTGAAATCGACAAACCATGATTCAAGAAAGTCTTTTGATTTGATTCACTAATTCCATAATCAACGTGATCCGTCCATGCTATTACTATAAGGAGACCCACTGCAAGGTGATAGGCCTCTTCCCGTATGTGCATGATCATTATGTCAGCTCCATAATCCTCATAATGCAGCTTAAAAATGATGAAATGATGGTAATAGCATGGACAGATCACTTTGATTGTGGAATTGGTGAATCGAATCGAAAGGACTGTCCTGAAGTTATTAACATATATATTTTATTCAGAATGTACCATACTAGGAGTAAAGAAATACATATATTTTTGATCCTTGGTACAATTATGGGTAGCCGATAGAATAGAAAAAATAGGAGTTGAGGGTTTCTATGTGTTTTATTTACATGTTAAGACAATTTATGTGTTATTGCAAAACAACTATAAAGTTTGATTTCAGGTTTTTATCTTGTATTTTTCCTTAAGTAATAAGGATGATCTCATTAATATTGTGTGGGTCGTATTGCATATTTGCAAGAGTAGGTCTGCGGGGGCGTTACGGCGATGCACTGTCAGTGTGTGTACCGGGTTGTGTGTAGGGATGGGCAATATCCATCGATGGTGAATAAACATCGATATTTAGCTGGAAAACATCAATGTTTTGATGTCGACACATCGATGTTATTATTGAAATGTCAATATATACGTTATGGCCATCTAGCTTTGGATAACTATCAAGTTCAACCGCTTTACAGTAGATGACACTGATCAACGTAGTCGAAATAAGCCGTACGAATAGTTATTTCTTTGCATTTCCAAAGGAAAGGGACAGTGTCTGAAAGGCTTTCTTCTAAAGCTCGCCAACTCCTGTAGTAGCAACAGAACAGACAAAAGGGAAAACACCTGACATAGTTCATTTTTTTACCCAAAAATACTGGGAATGTTAATTGTATTGTGTTTTGCAATAACAATAAACACATTTAATAAATATTTTAGACAGTCTTAATTTTTATCGATGACATCGATGTTTTTAGACATATCGATCTATTGCTATCGACATTTATCGTAAATCGATACTTTCAAATCGATGTTATTCTAATACCGATCATCCCTAGTTGCGTGCTTAATCTCCTCCAACGCGTGGTCCGAAGTCATACTGCGTTCTCACTTATCCCACTACCCCACATACAAGGCTTATGCATTAATTTCTCTAAACGATTCACTTTTAACAATGTTTATAGTTATTGAAGCATGTATTAGTTATATCAATGAACGCTTGAATGGTTAAGCAAACGTTGTTGTTTCGTGTAACCTCTTCTATTACTGTAAGTTTGTATACAGTATTTCCATAATACGCCTATCTTTATTCAGTTTCGCTATTACTCTTCATTGTTTTATACAAGTGCGGTTATTCGTTGCACAATACAAACTGAATTTGTCTATTCGTTCGCTTATGCGCACATCGCAATTCGTCCTATTGACACAATTCTATTGGTAAAACCTACTTTCAGAACAGTACAAGATACCTTTACATTGATGTTCCTATAAAAGTATCTGATTTTATAACTGATTACTATTATTATACAATCATTAAAACGTTATAATACTTACATTACTGTAATAGCCATCGCCCGGCTAATAAAGCATAACTTAATATAAATATTTTTATAAATATTTTTAATTTTATAAATATTAATATTTTTAATTTTATAAATATTTTTTAAATATTAAATTCACTAACGTAGGGAATGCCTGTGACTAGCAAACCTAAGATACTTTTAGAATTAAAGAGGTGATAGCTGGTGTCGGTGGTGGTGCAAGTTTATTTGGTAAAAAAAAACAAGGACCTAAATAAAAACGTAAATGTACATAGGAACATAAAAATATGTATGTATTTTACGTGTGACGAAAGTGTTTGTGTGCATGCAAAAGATTTACAAACTGTTGAGCTAGTGTCTAAGAGAATATTTCGAATAGACATTCTATCTGTTCGTAACATGCGTGCGTTCTATATAAGTTCCTAGGCTAATATTTAAATTTCACACGCTTATTGATCTTTCTAATTGATTACGAAACAAAACCGTTTTCAAATTCTGCCATTTTAAATAAACTAATTTTACTATTTACGCTTAATGTGAGAAGCATTTATATTACGTGTGTTATTATTATAATGTTGAGGAAAACCATTGTCAATAACATGTAGTGTTCGGGAATTCGGCCATCAGTTTCAACTACGACTGATTTGAATATGATTTGAAAGCTTATGCTCAAAATTGTTTAGAAAAGGATGGAGTTCCATTACATAATTAATCATTCTTAATTGTATATCAAACATAAACGGTGTTCTTACGAAAAAGTTAAATACTTGCATACAATTTCAACAATAAAAGGTTTCGTATTAAATACACCGCGCTCGCCCGAGGCAAATTCGCGTTATCCTTTTTCGCAAGTCTAACCTAACGTAATCAAAGCGAGACAAAAGAGGAAGATGGCGAACATTCAGCGACCGCGGTGCATTTAATTCGAAACCTTTTTAAAACAAGTATTCAATACGTATTTAACTTTTTTGTAATAATACCGAAAGAGTCATTCTTTTAATTGAGATAAATATATAAGAGTAACAAAAGTACTGCCGCAGATGTAGTGATTGTTTAAAATATTGAATTATTAACATATTAGACCGTACATGTACTGTGATGATATCATCGTTTACTCACAAAATATAGTATATTAGTTGGTATTGGTCAGGGTAATTACAAAGACGTATATAGGAAGGTTTTAACACTTTAAAGTAAATCCGTTGCGCAATAATGTTAATGAAGTGCCAAGTTTTCTCGCCCACTGGCTCCTACGCAATGTTGATAAGATAGATACTCTTGTTAACTGCATCTGTTATGAACAGTGATCTCAGGGACTAATTGCATATCACATAACTAAACTAAATTACAAATATTTACTATTCCCTTAGTAAGTACAAACAAAAACGTCTTATAGTTGTTTAAAAGTTTTATACGGGATCATTTGCTTACACGATGCGTAAAGTATTATTGGCTTCACTTCTAAACGTTGATCTAAAATTCTAAATGTAAGCAATGCTAATTAATAGCTCTATCTTTTTCTAACAATATGGATTAGATAAAGATAGTAATAAATCAATCTGTGTGTAAATTTTAATAAGCAAGACAAATAACGTTTTCCTTCATTGAAAGGTTGAGGGACCATTGTATACTTTGAACCATTTCTTTCCCGGATGCGACTGAACGCGCTATCACAGAAGATATATTCAACGACCCAGTTCTTACCTTGATTCCTTTTCAATAATAGGTATACTTTTTAACTTTATACCTATAATTAATAATTTAACTTCATAGATATAAATTCTTAGCAATTTTATTATTAGCTATAAATTAATAAGTAAAAAAAATACAAATATTACAACACTTTCTCAAGTTTACAATTTAAAACAGAATCATCTAAAGATTTTAATTAGTGGTTCTTTACTTTGAATCTCTAAACTTTTTTAATATCACTGGTATGCGTGAAATTACACGTGTATAGTGCGTCCGTCAAGACATACAAATGCGCTACGTTACGTTTTTCTGTAGACCGTACACTTCTTCGACAAGGTACACAAGTACACAAGGTCGACTTCTTAGCGAGTTACTGGCATACCTCCAGTTAGTATAAAAATAGTGTTGATAACCCTCAGTAACAGTCGTCAATGAGTGGGAAAGAATATCTACATCATAAGTAGGCGAAAGGTCGTGCAACCCACATGACAGCTGATGTGTTGCAATTAATTGAAATCCTTATAAGCAAATAAATTATTGTGGTTAATCAATTTTTATTGTAAGTATATTAGTATGTGAATTATACACACACTACAGTGTGTGTACACCTGATGTGTACTGCTGTTTTAACTCTTATAGTAAAAAAACGTAATATTCATATTTGCTCATTAAAGCTATATATTAAAACACACTTCACACGTTTATGTAGAAATTAATATAATTTATCCTATAAACGGCTGGCAATATCATTAAATCTATTTATTTCATTCTAAAGTCCATTTATTTTACTAGGTTTTAAAATTTCTTAAATAATCTAAACTACTGTATGAAATTTCTTGAATTCATTATTTTTTAAGTGTGAACAGTACTGATGCTCCTTATCAAAAATAATATAAGTTACAGATATATAAATCTCATAGAGACAGTCTATACTCTGTGCGACTGTTTAACCACAGACTAGCAAGTGTTTCACATTGATAAATTTATATAGTCTGCATTCTATATTTCATCCTAACGAGTTTTTATAAATAATCAAAATAAACTCCCTCTTATGTAGTTTTCGTTGCGGGAGTATTAAATTGATTACAGATTGCATTCACTCCGTATTTATTCCGTTAATTTTTTATAGTGTATGAGCGGAAAGATATAAATAAATTAAATTAAATAATTCTCCATAACTTTATGACTATTAATAATTCTCTATAACTCTATGATATATAAATATTATCTTGCTACACTTGTGTCGTTACATTTCAAAATGAACTAAAAGGAGTTTTTGGCGGGATTTTAGTCTGTCATGTGGTGAATTTTATATTTTAATCATAATCTTGTGTTACTTGACTCTATATTATGTAAAATTGGTGCTGTTTTATGTAATATAGTTTGTTTATTGTGCATAAGTGAAGTGAATGAAAAATATTACCATGGAGCATGAATTCAAAATGCAACAAAAACTCCATGGAAAGTTGTAACAAGAGAGCCTCCATCTTGTTGGAACATTGAAATTATTCACACGACACTTATTGTGTAAAATATGTTGTAATCTCCATTGAAACAAAACATTGACACTGGCAAGTGCTTCTACAGAGCCAAAACAAGATGAAGAAGAATGAACTAAATCCAAAGGTCTTCAGTTTTGTACATGTAAAATATGAAGACCATAAAACAAAAATTAAAAACCTTGTGGACGGCAAAATTTGAACTTAGTGAAATTAGTGTATAAAAACTGGAAATATAAAGATAATTAAATATGTTATATGAATGATTATAATTGGATTTTGCATATTTTGAAACGTAACGACATACTTATTCTCCGTATAAACTTTAACTAAGCCAACTCTCACACTTCTTTATGCGTGCAATGTGTTTGAAAGGGATACAAAGTTTTTTCTTCACGTATTAATATATACACCGTATTGTAATTCTAACACTCTTATGTCGTAATGTCATTCTGTTTCACGATAAGGTTCAGGTACCCCAAACACACGGTCGGCATTCCAGTCAATCTCTGTTTGTTCGTCTAGTGGGCTTAAAATAATTACACAAGTGCGTATGTGACTGTGTATGCAAGCAACCCTCTGGAGTTCATTGTGCCGGTTCTCTATGCACCTCGAGTCCCCGGCGCGATGCGTTCTACCTGTCACAGTATTGTCTAGGATAATAAGAGTAAATTTTAACTTATTAGCCAGGATTAATTTTCCTACTATATAAATTGTTTTATACTGTAATATTATATATTAAGAAATGTACTATATTTATGCTTAATTGCGTTTATTAATATAAGTACCTACTACTACTACTACATTATTATTGAAAGTTTATAATTTATTGCTTAACCATTCATTAACAGTTTCATGTGATTTCATTTTCATATTAAATTCTAGTGTTCGTAATCTTTATAGAGCTTCAATATTGAATTTAAATTCTTAGAATATGTAAGTATATACTGCGCTGTTTACTTAATAACCAATGATATTATAAGTAAAACACTCTTTTTACTTATAATTGCTTTTGTAATAACAATATGATTTTTAACCGACTTCCAACAAGAAGGAGGTTATATGCTGGGCTTTATGCTTTTTGTATTTTTTTTCGAACATACTAATTTATCGGCTCGACAGGCCTTTACGAGCTTCACCGGGCTACTAAGGCGAACGCATAAGGCACTCAGCCGTTTAATTACAAAAAAAAATGTTTATTGGTATTTTTATGTCTTTTGATCTGATCGACAACGTGAAATGTAGCGCCATGTTGATTATTAGAGCACGTTCGAAATTCAAATTGAATAGTAAATAAACGCTTCTCGCCACAGAGGGCGCTAGGCATGCGTGTACACCGATCATACATACTTGCTTTGTAAACAGTAATACGGCACCGTCGCGTAGGACCGTAGCTATGTTCAGTGTGTTGTTATCTCTGAATGGAGATAGACACGTGGTCGTCTGAGTTGTTTACGTCATAGTACGAAAGTAAACTCGAGTTCGTGTAAAAGGAGTGTGAATTTTGGTAAAGGATCTTAGTTTGGAAGTGTATAATACTCAGTATTGTGGTGCAAAAGTGGTTTGCGCGTTGTGTTTATTTATGACGTGTGCGTTTATTTTCGTGTGATTCTATTTTTGCGATGGAACTTTACGTTGAATAAACAACGTTGTTTCTTGCTTAACTGAATGTTTTTGTTAAACAGGATGGTTATTTCGAAGTGTAACATTTACAGTATCTGGTTACTTCCTATTTTTTATTAGAATACATCATATATATGTAAACAAACTAGACATATGCCCAAACAGATCTTGTTCACTGTCTAATTATAACTTTGTATTACTGTCCTCCAAAATTGAGTCATGGGTATTGTCACACCATATGTTGGAGATTTTAGTGAATTAGTTAAAGGATAAATTTATAAAATAACTAAATAATAAATAACTGCATAATATAAAACGAAGTCCTCTGCCACGTCTGTCTGTCTGTCTGTCTGTCTGTTCGCAATAAACTCAAAAACTACAGAACGGATCTTTATGCGGTTTAAAGTGCGGTATAAAGTCTTTAGGTAAATTTATAATAAAGTTTAGGTATATCATTTATCGAGGTTTTGATATTATCAGGCCGGGATAACGTCCGCCGAGTTCGTCAGTATTAAATAATACTGCACGGTAACAGACCAAGACGCTAGTTATCAACGCAGCTGAGAGGTATTTCCCTTCAACACTAAGCTATCGATGAAACTGTCAGTGTCTCCAGCTTGAAAGTGTTATTCAGTTTGAAAAAAATATTGGTCCTTCACTTAATTTTAAAGTTACTGAATAAAGTTATTAAATCCAAAAATATGTAATACAATAGACTCTTTTGTTAATACATATAAGAAGGTTTGGTTAACGCGATAACACAACTGTAAATGTGTTTTGGACAAGTCATTAGTATAGTGGAGAGTTAACAGCGACGTCATTGTAGGCGTACCATAATGAGTGAGATTAATAACAGAGGTCGAGGGTTCAAAACTCGCTCTACTTGTCCCATTGGTGATATCCGTCGCAAATCGACGGCTTCCTTCGGCCGTCTTCGCTTTGACTTCTCGCTATTATGAACATGATTGATACCTGTTCTGTCATTAGTTACTATGTCAACGGCCGTCGCGTCGCTTCGTTTTGCGGATGTTCTTTATTTGCTCATAGTACTTTAAACACACGGCTTTGCATATTAACGTACGGAGAGAAAAAAAAATGTGTATGATTTATTCAATTGTACATGTCATTACTTAGCTGTCAGTATGAACTGACGATAGTCTTTTGAAGCTTGTAGTTTAATTTCTCAACTCTCTACTGAATTGCGTATTTGACACAGAAGTTATATGGCAAAGATTAATTTTGGGAGTCATTTTTTTGAAGTAAAACTTCTTTAGGCGCGACTAGGAGGTAACTGGACGACAATGCAACGGAAGTCCGTTAGTGCAATATGGTGTCACGTTTCTGTACTATCTAGTTTTAAAATATTTTTGATTTTGTCAATTAATATTTTATAAACAAATCAATCAAAAATTTTGAAAAAAAAAATTTATAAAAGAAATTAAGTCGAATAATAATAAAAATCATACAATAGAATTAATTATGTATAAATGGGCGCGCGACCGTGCTGCCATCTTTTTTCAATGTAAGTAAGTAACAAATTAAATCAAAGCTTCATTATCTGTAGTGCTATTTGTCAGCCAATACGGAACTTAAATAACATAGGAAATATTATTAGCAACTCCTTGTTATAAAGTAAATAAAATATAGAAGAGTACGCAAAAAAAAATTAAATTGGATAATATTAAAAATCATACAATAGAATTTATTATGTAGGCGAGAAATCGTGCTGCCATCTGGTTTCAATGTAAGTAAGTAACAAATTAAAAAGTATTACTTCAGTCGCGTGTGACGGTTACACGCACTCATTTAATTAACTATTTTTTTCAAAAACCGAAAAACTTATATAACTGGAAAAGTGAACAGTTATAGGAGTAAAGGAGGACCGAAGAGGGTAATTAATGAACCAAAATAATATTTCTCAAGTTTAGAATTCTTCACGGTGTTAAATGTACGCGAATTATGAAAAATTCGTTGGATAATAAATTTACGTTCCACTAGACAAATGACTCGACCACCACGTATCTAGCAGTAGCACGGTTAGGTGTATCGAGTTCCAGGATAAGCTAGGGTTACATCCACTCACCAAATAGGTAGGGATTGGTACCGGGCTGAATCACGAGTATCATGCCCATTAGCAACATCGTCAAAGTGACTCTCTATTGATTATTTATATTATGAGATCAGCAATTGTATACCCAGTAACTCACCTGTATGCTGGTATGAGAATTACGACCTCCTATGAATTGTAAATCTGTCAGTAGTCACTCCCGTTTTGGATTGCAATATGCTTACTATTAAGTACAGCAAAGTCATTTCGTCGTTTTATAATAAAAAAAAGTAATAATATAATCAGCCTGTTACTTAAGAGTGTAAATGAGTGCTTATCAATAATTTTATGGCCTTTTAATGTGTTATGTTATTATGTTTTATGAATATAACGTAAATCATTTATTAGTAGAAGTAGATACTAGAATGCTATGTCTAAGCTATCATATTCAATTATCTGTAAGCATTATATTAAACTTTTATTGTTATTATATTTGTATCTGCATCCATTATTATTATAATCATTGGTTTTTATCTATTTTCTCCTAAGTTTCATATCAATATTATAAAACAGACAAGAAACTATTAGATATTACTATCTTATTTTTGTTCATGGTTAATCTCGTTTCTAATCTCCTACTATTGTTTTTACAAAGATTGTAAATGTAACTCCATTTCTAGTACCAATAATAACTGACGGTTTACATAATTCTTACATATTCTATAGCCTTGAGCACACTTATAACAAACTGTACTTTTATCCCATCGTTATAACTCTTAACTAAAATTTAAACTGTCCGGTTTAATAATTAATTTACTCATTAACAAATACCTAACTTCTTCAATCACGAACGTTCAAAAGTTCACTTCTATGTTAATTTTGATTTATGCATTATACTTTAGTTATATGAGAATAACTTTTCTGAGAGAATCGAGAGGCACATAAAATTAGTAATTTCACAAAGAATGTTTTACTACATTTTTATGATCACATAGTAATATTTGAGTCAAACTAAAATGCGGCACAATTCAGTATACTTAGAATAATAAATAGATTATAACGCAACAAGCTGCAAAGATAACGGTGATTTGTCAATAAAATGCAATGATTAATTTTATTGCACTTTAACAACCGTCTACGGTTTTTTTTCCTATTAATTCCGTAATAATTGTTTTAAAATGTATAGTGGTCGACGATAATAAATGTATATATTACTAGTGTTACATCATCAATAAATATGTAAAAAAAATACAATATAAAGCTTAAAGGAGAATGTAGCTTTTTATCAGTGAGTGAATTTGCAGAATCAGATTAGTATTTCTGGAGATTGTAGGTGGTAGAGCCACGCTGAAGCTATAACTGGTTTCAGCATGAATGGATCGGCTCGCCCGGGGTGGTATCACCCTCTCGCAGAAAACCGACGTGAAGTAACAGTACTTGCATTGTTGCGTTTCGTTCGGTCAATGAGAGCGCCGGATACCCAACTCCCCCTTCTCCCAAACACAGGCTGGCAACGCGATTGCGACTACTCTGGTGTTGCAAGTGTCTGTGAACGGTGGTGATTACTTAACATCAGGAGATCCACCTGTTCGCTTGCCTCCTATGATATAAAAAAAAAGATTAACTGTTGAAAAGAAGCAAACTTTGTTCCTGTATAATAATGTAGATTTTATTATGGTCTTCGTGTTGTGACAAAATTCCAGATATTTAGATACAGGCATGTCAGTATGGAAAGTGGTCGAGGCCTTGCCGTTGTAAATGTTGCGGAGTATCCGTCTCGTGCTTGGCAGTACGCCAAGTTCTGTCCGCGTGAGAGTTTCCATTACTTGCACCTTGTTTTTAAAATTGAAATCAGTTTTACGTAAGCTATATGGTTCCTGTTTACTGTATCCATGTTCAATGGAAAACATTGATTAAATAAGAACGATTTAAATGCCAAGCTATGGAAATATCTGCGGTATCTTTAAACAAAGAAATATGTTGCACATTATTCTTTATTGCATTACATTCTAAGCATCCTGTTACATCATTTGTGAGTTTTTGTAATCGGAACTACTATTGTTTGGTGTTAGTTGAATAGAAACGTTATAGTTTATGGACAACAGTAAAATAGTCAAGTAAGGCTGCTTAATATACATATATAACATATGATATTTTATGTACAGTGGGTGGTCTATTACGATCATCTAAATCTAGTTTCTACATTCTTATTAAAGTCTTTATGATAACTCTGAAGGTAAACATCAAAAGTGATGTACCTAATTGATATTTTTAATATGGGGAGAGACTGGTGTATAGTAGCATAATACATAGGATGTGTTTCAAGACAATTCCATGAATTTTTGATTGATTGGTTATAAATGTTGATGCGTTAATATTCACACGAATATGAGAGGATATACGGTTATTGATTACAGAACTCACCGGCTGTTGCTGTGTTTAATAATACACACCAGAGGATCTGGAGATACAATACATTACAAATTTCCGATTCTTTTTTTTTTATACTAGCTCGGTAAAATTACTACACAATACCTAATGGAAAGTACGGTATAATCCAAACACAACGGTGACTGTCGGTGTTAAATACTAACGGTAGTCATCACCATCATGCCAACCTGCAAAAGTGTCATTTCACGCCTCGTTTGCAGGACCCGATATTGTTGAGTGCTTCAAAACCTACTGTAGGTCTCTCTCGAGCATATCATCATTTTTGGCAGACAGTCTGAAACGTTTGGATATATTGTAAATAGGATCTGTCATTCAAACAATTGAAATATATGTTGTAGCTATAAAATACCATATATGGGGTTAAAATTAAACAGTGTATTTTACGCATTCGGACTCTTATTACTACGCTGTCCAAGTCAGTATATACTCCTAGACTACATTTTATTTATGACGTTTTCATCATTCAAATGCTGACCACTCATTGGTAGAGCGTTCGGACATTTATTACTACGCTGTCCAAGTCAGTATATACTCCTAGACTACATTTTATTTACGACGTTTTCATCGTTCAAATGCTGACCACTCATTGGTAGAGTGTTCGGATATCGCGTTGATCGCAGTAGGTTCACATCCTGCGATGAACCGAAGCTTTAAATAAAGGAAAAATCCTGAGGAAATAATGGTATAGTGATAGGACTTTTTAGTGAAAATGTATTATTAAGCACCTATAGGTAGGAGCCAGTCCTTTTCTAGGTTTAGCGATTTACCGTCTTCGGTCATTGTCATTTAATATCACGTGAGATTGTGCTCAAGTGCTCGAACCCATAAAGTATTAAAATGATAAATTTAAAATACAGAATATAGTTCCCATTGCGCTATAATTGCAAATAATTCAAGAAAAACTTAGCACAAAAGGTTACAGAAGTTTGCTTGCCGATTTTATATTTTCACGTAACAGTTCAATACAAATAGATTCGTAGTAAACTTTCCACTGAGACAATGGATCGTTGAAGATTTCACTCTTTTTGTCAATGAGTAAACTGTGCGAAGTTGTGCTAATTAAGTTCAAACGTGTTCAAGACAACATCTTCCTTGAGTTAGGTTTTATGACGTTTCGTTGCGTTGCATAAGAGTAATTTCCCACAGTGGAAACGGTTAATAATATGATTGTGACAGTCTTTTTTACTATTTTATCTATTATATCCGGTTTATTGCGTAATCAAAACCCCGTTTCAAATTATACATACATTTCGTAAAGGTTTTTTGCATCGGCAATTATTGTGGAAATTGTTGTCATATTTTGATAATGTTTCATTTCTTTAAACGGGTACAATTATGAGAGATAATTCTATATATTCTACTACATTATTTAGAATATATACGGTGTTATTACAAAAAGTTAAATACGTATTGAATACTTGCTTTAAAAAGGTTTCGAATTAAATGCACCGCGGTCGCTGAATTTTCGCCATCTTGTTCTTTTGTCTCGCTTTGGTTACGTTAGTTAGACTTGCGAAAAAGGATAACGCGAATTTACCTAAATCGTTATTATAGATTTCATTTTTGCTCTGTAGCTCCTATAGAAGGAAATAATATATGTGAAAAAATATTGAAAGTAAGTAGAATATTAAACTGACTTTAAAAAAAACTAAATAATAGTTTAAAAGAAAACGAAATATTTGCTTATATTTCAAATCCAACATAGCTCGTTAACCATTACAGATACAGGTATTATAGTTATATAATACAGTGATACACACACATATTATGATCCTAAATATTGTATATTGTGTAATTGTAACAATCGTACGGAAAGTACCTACGGTTAATGGATACCTCAGAATTTTAGGTCATAATATCATTCCGTTAGTTTTTTGAAAAATATCTAAAAAGTTAAATGATAACTAAAAAAATCGAATAAGCAACAGATGATATCAGACACCATTTTTACGGGAATGGTATAAATAAATAAGAAACAAGATATCACGATGAAAATCGGATTTGTTAATTTTCTTTTAAAACCATAATTTATAATTTTCATAAAGTCATCTTAAATATCCGCGCTTCGTGTAACTAGAGCTTATTCGTTAGTTACTGTTTTACAAAATATGCTTATGTTAAGACATTTGGTACAATGCAAATTTACTAAAACTTATTGTTTAATTTGAAGTATCGTTAACTGTACGTAAAGGTTTGAACTAAAATGTTACGACACGAGTTCAAACATGGCTCTCGGGAATACGTGAATAGGTCGACGGCGCATAAAGATACGTTTCTTTGTTCGTCTGCCATTCATTAGCCGAATGTAGCTTAGTAGTCCCCATTCTTTGGGAGTGCAATGAACCGACGATTGTCATGCTTCCTGGTGTCTCGTCTCCACATGCAACGTGTTTTATGGGTTGCCTTCGCGTCTCTGATACTCGCTCTGGAGTATTGCGTTAACTCTTGCAATACAAATTCCACTATTATTACCAACTATAAAATAGATGCGATAGTTAAAATATATTGATTTGATAGATAATAGACGGATGCTATTATTTTTTGGACGTCTAATGTGTCAATTATTGTCAGTACTAATAACAGCTCCCGTTTACGATTAAATTACTTTGAGCTAAATTATAGTATAATTAAGTTTTAAAAGAGTTAATCGAATTTATACATTAAAGTAAATAAGGGAAATAAATACAAAGTTAATAAACTTTCCTTCAAAGTTCGCGTTAGAATTTCGTTAAATAAAAAATGATGATCCGCATAATTTTTTATTTTGATAATTTTAATGACTATAATTTTGAAATATGATTTGTCTCACTTAAAATAAGTGCTTCACTATTACTTTAAGAGGCAGCAGAGCAAATCTATCATTTAACAAAAATATTATATTTTCCCCCTTTTCTTTTTTCTCCTTTTCTTTTTTTTTTTTTTTTTTTTTTTTTTTTTTTTTGTTTTTTTTTTTTTATATTCATAACCTCCCTTTTACCCTCCACATTTATCTCTCACCCCATTTGACTGGCAGCAGAGTGCCTTAGGCAAATCTATCATTTAACAAAAATATAAATATATGTATAACAACAATCGTGCAAATGAAAGATTAAAAACAATATAGCGTTAGAATACTTTTTAATTTAACCAGGATGCCTTATATTTGCAATATCAGTAAAAAATATACGCAATTCCAAAACGCTTGTTATTTACATGTAGATCACTAGTGTAGTGGATAATTTAGCCTTACGATTACAGAGTCCTTCACGATAAACATAGATAACATACTGACAATGTGAAACTAAACACTGCTATCTAAGAAGGTGTGGAGACAGCACGTTACATCTATATGATTAATACGATACACAGAATTGTAAATATTCTGAATTTATTAATAATAATAGTGACGTCATCGGTTTAATAAAAACATATATTAATAATCAGTGATTCAGTATAGGAGTGTGGTGTTTGTGCAAAATGACCTATTAATTAATAGTGTAATATTACAGTGGAAGTAAGTGCATATAAGGAACTAATTTTAAAGGCGCTAAGGATTACATTTGTCTGGCGTGTATTGACATGAGTGAGAATGAGCACAGAGCGACGTCTCTCACGGAGTTTTCACTCGTGTCTCAAAGGATCCTCGACGGAAGAAGCAGCTGATGACGAAGAAAGTTGCTATCACTCTCTCGGAGGGAGACATTCCCTGAGCAGGCACCCACCGGTTTACGTTGAAGATCTATCTAATTTGTCCTTAGCCGATTTTGAATCAACACCGGATGAAAATAACGGTTCGTATTTTTTATAATATTACAAGAGACGACTTTAATTAAGTAATTAAGTGCAATGGATTTTTAAACTTCTATGATGTTTGTATTGAATATAAATATCTAAATTCTATTATATAAATTATATATATTATTTCCCTAAATCTCATCTAATACAGGATACCTACAAGTACAGTTGAAATATTCACAACATCATAAAACGATTTATTCTATATAAAGGCAGTCATATTAATTTAGATCATTTTAAAATTAAACAATGGTACCTACGTCATTAGAACTCTTGAAACTTCATTCTGTTTCATTATCTGTATATAAAATTGATGTTAGCGTATGTATGAGATTAGTAAATTCCAACATCGCTTTAACTACCTAAGTATTTTTCATGGAGAAGGATTTATTCTCATTTTATTATAATTCAACCAGTAGGTGGCACCACAACCTACCTAATTTTGTACAATTCATTCGGTCGCGTCAAACTTGGTGTATGTGGATCTTTGAACACAAACTATATTTATAGAACGTCTATTTTGCTATAACTTTGTAACAGAGTCACAAATAATAATAGCAATAAATAATAACAAATGCGTGCAGAGCCGCGGACGTAACTAGTTCAATATAACAGCATTATATTACATACTGTTACTATATGCATAAAATTGTTATTTTAGGATACATTTAATTTAAGTTAATTACAAAAAACTTTCTATACGGAGAATCGCATTATCAGCCGAATTGAGGGCAACCGATACCTTCATTAAATGTAAAATATTCGTTTGTAAACAGAATTATTACCAGTACTGTTATCTTTTACAGTAAATTTATTTTACAATACTCTTAAAAAACAATAATTATACGTAAATTGAAATTGTTTATATTACTAAAAGCAGGAGGTAAACATTTTCATTTAGTCTGTTTTACATTATTGAGAATGATATATATTATGATCTTCTAGTTGTACCATTGTTTTATAATTTAGTTCGTTTAATGCAATTGCTAGAGTACTGCGTACTGCCTACATAATTACCCTAACAATAGTTACTCATCATATTTTTCTGGCAATCATAGATAGTATTTAATAAGATACGATTATTTTCGTCACTTATTAAAACATTTTATTGATTGTAATATTCATAATGCATGCATGCATAATGTGTCTGATCTACCATGACCTAAGTACAAATAGATGAGATTCATGTTTGTTTCGTAAAAGCAAACGATAATTTTTATGTTACACGTATATCCCATCTATATAATTAAAATGATAGGTTTGCCATTGAGAGCGCAATACTCTAAAACCACTGGATAAATTCGGATTATCCTTTTTATTTGACTTGTTAGAACACTTCGTCCTTATCTAAAGAATACCACTATATAGCTTCATTTAATATAAAGTTATTAATATTTTAAGAATCTAGGATTTGTATAAGCACTGTACTTTCAGCAATGCATGTTTTCTTACTGTAGATAAGTGGGGCAAGCGGTGTGTTACGCGTGCCCGAGAAAAGGGAAGTAAACGAATCAAAATCAGTTTTTTTTTATTCGATTTAGGCCCTGAGAGGGCACTTATGAACGTCAAAACTACCACCGGTTCTCAAACAACCCAGTCATCGAGAAGAACCGGCAAGAAACTCGATCTGGTTTATCTTTTCATTATACATTACA
The DNA here is from genome assembly GCA_036509395.1 of Antheraea yamamai. NCBI lineage: Eukaryota > Metazoa > Arthropoda > Insecta > Lepidoptera > Saturniidae > Antheraea > Antheraea yamamai. The sequence continues at coordinate 5,975,068 of AP028438.1, read as the reverse complement.
TACTTTTTAAATTTTATAACATAATAGATATATACAGTTAGATTCGTTTTAGGTGAATGTGTAACACTATTTACGAAGAAATGTTGTAAGCAATGTATGTTTTAGCTTTAATTTTTTTTTATAATTTCATCATTACATAGTATAAAATAAAGTCCCCTACCGCGTCTGTCTGTCCGCGATAAACTCAAAAACTACTGAACAGATAATCATGCGGTTTTCACCAGTGGATAAAGTGATTCATGAAGAACGTTTTAGTATATAATTTGTCAAAGATATATTTTTAATCAGGACGGGACGACGTCTGCCGGTCCCGCTAGTTTCTTTATAAGCCACGAGTATCAGCTTATAATAACTAGAGTATAAACACTTTTATGTTGTTATGATAAAGTTAAGGCCGACTAAAAAAGTCCTATATAGATAAAATACAAGATACAATTTTTAAAGTAACACAGACTTCATTTAGAAATTATGATTGACTCGACACAACGATAATCGTCACTAATGAAATAAATTTACATAAGAATTATGAAGATTTGCAAAGCACACTATTCTTGGTGAGATCTTGACATTGACACGTCAATCGTTTGCGATAAACGTGACTCATTTACACCGGAATACGTACATTATCTACCTCCGTTCGGTCTTCTAACTTAAACGTGTGTGGGTTGCGTGACGTGTGAGGCGTCTAAGTACTAAATTCGTATTTATTCACAGCACGATTGAATCAGAAAAATCGGTCAAGGCGCACGTAGTGTTGAGATGTCTAGAGTTCCGTATGGTTTTGGTTTTATTTCGTTTAAACTTGCCTTGTGATTTATTAATGATTCAAATTTATAAGATGTTTTATTATTTAGATTTAGGGCTTTTCGCACATGCTACGCTTTTAAACCTTCTTTCTAAACGTTTTATTCTATTTATATTGCTATTTAAAAGAAAGTCTTTGGATTTAGAAATGTATGATCATAATAGCTATAGTTTAGTTTTTAGTGAATTTCTTTTGGAATATGATTAGGTTATCTCATTCTCATACCATAGGTCTATATATTGAATGAATTTTTTAAATATTATTGAAATAACGTTCGATATTTAATATTATCTAATTATGACCGATTATGAAGTTAATGTTATCGTTTATGTGAGATCACTTGTTATTATTTATTTATAAAGAGACATGTTCTAAAATGGTTATTACATCATTTAAATTTAGATTACATTAACACAATTTTTAATTCTCAATATTATTTTAACGTTGTTAATGTTAATTACCGTTGTTATTAATTTTATTTTCGCATTTATTGTATCAATAAAATGATTTAAAATAAAAATACTGTACGCATAATTTTCCTTCCTCAATTTAACCGTTGTCTGAACTAGTCCATTAAAAAAAACTCTTCGTATCCGCTTGGAAACTGTAGAGATAAGTACGTAAATCATTTTTTAAATTTGACTTATTTACTAAATTAATGTTATTTATCGTACACATTTGTATGCACTTCCATCAGTTATTATCTCGATGTTCACTTCTTCTATATTTCGTATATTGAACTCTAGGTATGTGTAGTAACTTATTTCGTATCATGTCTCAATTTTTGCGTTGGTAAAGTCATTAACGCATTTTATATACATCGACGACTTTAAAACAAAGTTATAAGCTGAGCTGATTCGTCTACGCATTTTCAACACCCGATAAAACATCAAACTGCCTCTCAAATTATATTTATGTATAGTATAAATATGAGATGTAAACAATGAGTCAGTTTGAATAACATAAACAAATATAAACCACGGACGGTAATTAATTCGAGGAACACTAGGATTTGTCGGTACTTGTAAAAATATTCTATTACGACTTATCTGAGAGCTGCGGTCCTTTTGTGGTTTGTTATACGTAATTTTTTTTTTTTCAAACTGACTTTACACTGTAGGCCGGACGGACCTTTACAGCTTCACCGCGCGTTTTGGGCCGTGCACCCATGAGCTAGTTGTCATATAAAATCGGCTGAGTGCGTTAAGCGCTCGCCTTAGTAGTCCGGTGAAGCTGTTAAGACCTTACTAGGTCAGTAGCGTAAACAATTCGAAAAAAAAAGAAAAGAAAGCGTTTTGGGTGAACGGTTAAGACGCTCAGCGGTATGACAACTAGCTCAAGGGCGCTAAAGTGGTTGAACCTGGGTTTAAACTGTTGTGTTAAGTACAAAATCGCGAGTGGAACTAAGCTAACCAAGTTAGGTAAACTAAACTTACATATAAGCGTGAGTTAAATGTACTGCATGCCCGTTTGCTACTTCATCAGTTAACCTAAAATTTAAGGCAAGATAGCTTAGTAGCAGATAGGTAGTACTAGCTTATTAGCGTATTAATATGCCTTACACTCTGGCGTCGAACGTTTCACACGTTTAAATTTGTCATCTATACACATTTTATTATTAAATATGAACTCTGTTTTAATCTTGAAATTAGTAAATGGATTTATAACATACAACAAATGATAACTATTTACTTTATGTTAGCCTTTTAATAAAAAAAAAAACTACGCAAACTCTAGACTCAATTTTATTATAAAAAATTATAAATGCCAATGAGTTACATTTTATATACATTTTTTTATTTAGTCTACATATTTTGATTTAACATATTCGTGAGTTTCCAGAAAGTCATGCTTTAGGTTAATGTAAATAAACTTAATAACTATGCCAAACCAAATTGTGAATCGTATGAAGATAAAGTAAATAAAAGCATATAACAGATATTTTGTTTTCGGTTCATAATTATCATATTTCTTGTTACTTATAAAATATATATAAAAATGATCCTTTGTTGTGACTCTTGATAACAGTCTTATACGAATATAGTATGTTTTATTTAGTGATGATAATTATGTAACTTTGTCGATAAAGTAACCTATATTAGTAAATAAATAATGATCACAGACTACTTAATTAAAGTATTATATCATTAATATATTTATTCTTATCTACCATTCAATTATTACGTATTAATAATTGTTAACTAATTGTTAATTCAATGTTTGTGTAATGTACACATTCGGTTAGTGTCGATAATCATGTTGAGCGAGAATTATTGGTTCATTGGAGGAGTCTTAAAAATTCAGTAACAGTTATTTAATTATACTTACGTAATACAGTACCTTTTATATAGACAGCATGTGTAGAATATCATATTCTCATAATATAATTATTCTCACAATAGCAGTGTTATTAGGTCGACTACAGTCGTATAATCTCTATAAGGTAGTCACGAAGCCTTAGCAATAAAGAAAAAAGGTCAAATAATATTTATATCAAGAAAATATAATTGAAGGACATTCATTCATACATTAATAAAAGTCAACCAAAATAGAAAAGATATCTACGAATCACATTTCACTGATTTAATTATCTACGTATTAAACCGATAATACCTAACCATAAAAGCAAATAAAATATTGTACAATTTTGATACTTGTGACATAAAAAATATAGGTTAGAAAGAGCGAAGGATAGGAGGTCGCGAAATTATTTCACATATTTAGTGGGGTCGTGTCATGAAAAAGGATGTAAAAGACTGCATTAAAGTGAATAAATAGGTCATTGTAAATAATCACTGCTATAATTTGTCAAATTGCTGTCTTTTTGAGTTTTTATTACGCAAAACATACGCAACGGATTTTAACAGGCCCTCTAATTACAATATGTCAACTAAAACGTGTACTTTGTTTATAAACTTACCCGTACGAAGGTTTTGGCATCACATACTGATGCAGCATTTTTGTAGCTTCACTAAGGCCCATGACCGATATATTATTACCTGAATTCGTTATTTATAAACCCATATTAATCAAGGTCTGATATTAAACTCCTACGACATTCGAGAGCAGGTTTTCACTAAATGATAACTTACATCCCTGTAAAATGAGATATAAATTATATATTCAATTTGCAGTTTTGAGTTTTGCATTTCTGAAAGCGTTATTTATATTATAGAGTACATTCTATTTATAGCACATTAATGTGTACGTATTATGTAAAAATTAATAAAGTTAAATATCTAATTCATAGAACACCTATAGCCCGCTTCGAGTAACATGACCGTCGCTGTGGGCCATTTCCTGTGTTCCTCTCTCTTTCAAAGCTTTAACGTCTCCACGTAGGTAGCGCTTCCTTCCTTTTAAATATAATCTTCTAAGGCTAAATATGATTCTAAACAGCGCCCGGTTATTCATCGCGTGTTTATACTTTTGCTGGAAATATTCAATATGTTTGCTATAATAACTATAAAATATTTAATGATAATTGTATAAACTTTAAGAAAATAAGTATTATTTGTTACTAATTATGAAATAATATAAATATATAAAATAATAAATGAATTACAGAGCGTTAAATTATGACTCCCTAACTAATATTACAAATGTGAGTACTAAATCTGTTTGTTTTTTACGTTTTCATGCCTGGATTACTCAACCGATTATAATGAAACTTTGCATACACCTTATCACGGGTAAAGAAAACGACATAAGTTAAACTTCGTTTAGAAAAGAATACTGTTTTTGAGGAATAATTCGAACCTACATTAATGCGAGTGAAGCTGGTAGCAAAAGGTAGTATTTTACATATTTTGAAGTAATATACAGATATATTCCAGGTAAAGTTAAGTGGTCGTTACAGCCTATAGGTAGTTATTTGTAACAAACTTCAGAACAACTGTTGTTTTTTCTGAGGCTTACAATTAATTAGTCCTTTCTGTATGATGTATCTTCCTTTCTGTAAGATGTTCTTTTTGTATGCACCCTTGAGAAATGCAAATTCTCATGACGATCGTCTGACTACTTAGGGTGTAAAAGTGTGTAAAGGTGTAAAAAACATTCGCATTTATGTTATTGGTACGATTTATTAATAAATAATTATTTTTGCATGTGATAATTCAGAACATAATCAATTCTGTTTGTAAAAATGTGAGTAATTTGTCAGAAAATGTATACTGAATTTGATACAGTTACTCTGGTTGATGCTAAATCCGTACACTGTAATGATTAGCCTCATTCGATTCAATCGTACATGGATTATAGACAATAATCCGTCGATTTAATCTCTCCTCATCGAGTTTATCGATCTAGTACATCGTCATTATCCACGGTATCTCGTTTGACGTGGGGGCTAGTTTTTGTGTGCACCGTCCATTACGAACGGAAGCCGACCGGGTTGTATGTACACCACATACCAACTGTTCTTTGTCATTTTTTATGCGGCTCGAATGAGAATTCGTATAACCAGGAAACAGGCACACCCGTACACGTGCTAATTGTTTCGACAGACAAGTGAAGCGATCATCACGTTTATTTTCTCACGTGTTTAATGATAACTCTTATCACTCACGTAACACGTATAATAAATAGAAGAAGAGATATTAGATATATTACATGAGATTTGGAATGTGATGGATTTTTGGTTTAATCTTTTACGTTGTCTTCTTTTATTCTGAACTAGTTTTTGCTTACGGCCTCGCTCGTGTTAATGTAGATTTGACCTATTCTTTTGGAATAGTACTTTTTGCTGGATTAAATGCTTATGTCTTTTTCTATACACCTAACAACGTGTATATATCACAAACTCATTCACATTTATATTACTAGTAAGGATTAGTACAGATATTAGTATGGATAAGGATTAATTAAAATGTAGTGCTTATATTATCATCTATAGCTATTTTAATTTGTTATGTTTACTGCAGCTCCATCTAGTGGCGGATTTATGTATGACAATTGATGACGCGCCAATATTGTCTGTATCTAAATACATACGTATAAACTTTTTAATGATGACAAACCCGGTGAAGCTACAGACCTGTCTGGTCAACAGCGGAGAGTCAGGTTGAACGGAACAGCTATTGATGTGTTGTAGAGCCATCTAGTGCCCAGATTTAGTAAAAAGGATGGCGTGAAAAGGTTCTCAATACAAAAGGCGTGCCAACTGTCCCTATAATCGGCTAAACTCTTTTCAAGTGTATACGATAATATTGAAGTTTACTTATAAAAATACCTCATAAGGCTTATTATTATCAGTATCGTAGCTCAGACTAGACTGGTCTGGAAATGAAACCGTGCATGGCTAAAGGCAGTCCGATGTAGGTAAAAAGAACTCGTCTCATCTTCGAGATATTTTTATATGGCGTGCTTGCTGTGTTCAGTTATAAGGCAAATTGTTACAATTAAAACGTTTGTTTCGCTCCACCAACGGTAGCTCGGTGTTGCATGAGATCATTCATGAGCTCATCAGAAATATGTCAATTATCGTAGTCATAATTACATGATTAGCATTTCATTTGTTGGTCATATTTATTAACTTGTAAAGACTTTTAGTTTACCTTTTAATTCATAATGGAAATTAAGCGATTTGGTTTGAAAAGATTGTTGGATAATGGTGACGCCGTCGCGATGATGACGTCACCGTAGGGTGCGCGCGTGTGCGGGGGTTTCTATGCTAAATTAAGTGGACTGTATATGCGGGGGTGCTATATTTGATCTTCAACTATTGCGATCAGCTACGAAGAGGGAGACAAGGGTAGGAAGGAAACTTGGCACATACCTCGCGGCGCTGCAGTCTCCACGTGGCTAGCCGGCTAGGTGATTCTCGTTTCTTTCCTCTGGGTTCTCTCCCACACAGCACTTATTGTTTATAATATATGTCGGCACGTATGTAGCGATGCGTTTATTTCTCAGTCGACCATGTGAAAACTCAAAATGTTAGCATGCGGCGCGGCTCGGCGTGGATACAACAACACTGACGATAGCGAACGAACTAGTGCAATGGTGGCGGCAGCACGGACGCGCTACCTTATATAAGCATGTGCCATAGTTAAAGGGAAGCGGGGCGGGTGGCGTAACCTGATCGCAATTAATTGGTCGGGCTTCAAAGTGGCGTGATTTAATCCATAATGCGGGAATTTTCAAATATACATAAAGCGGCGCAACCAGATAATTTAAAAGAAAGAAGGAAAAGGTTTTTATTATTGTACTAGCTGTGCCCGCGACTCCGTCCGCGTGGAACTTAATGTAAAAAACAGTAAATAATAAAATCATTTGAACGTATTAAGCCCATTTACTTATGTACTTTTCTTTAGTACTTACGCCGCGTCGTCATTAAAACTACAATAACTTTTGATAGAGTGTACGATTTTAATGTTTTTTTTTTTTATTTTTTTTTTTCGAACTGACTATGCTATTGACCTGGCAAGGTCTTTACAGCTTCACCGGACTACACGATTTTAATGGAACAAACACTAAGGGTGAAATCTATAGAGCATACTCAGCCTTATCTTATTCTTAGATCAGCTTAAACTTCGTTAAGTAGTAACTCAGCGCAATCTTAGGTTTCGAATTTATAGTCTAATTACGCGAAGCTTGTGATTAGCTTTGTTTCAATAGCGCGTCGAGTCTGTAAATAAATGGGACCATGCATGTTGGAAAAATATTGAAAAAATGAAAGAAATAACTCAACCGAGGAAGCCAAAAAATGCAATAGAAGCCTTCTTGACATTTCTGCAGTGAAGGCTCAAGCTAATGACAATCAAGTAATATTTCTAATTATAAATTGTATATAATTATCACTGTTACATTATTATTGTTTTCTACTTTTTTATTCGCATAAGTAATACCCAAGTTTTTCGTAAGTCGTTGAATTTGAAATTAGCTCAGTTCAACCTAAGTAAATGCTAAGCTTGCGACTATAAATTTAAACTCTGGACTTTAGGCTGAGATAAGACTATGTGTCCAGTTGTTTAGGTCTTCAGTCATATTCACACATAGAATAGACTTATATATACCAGGTGGATGTTTAGACAGTAGCAATATTTATGGAGGACACTCTGCACTCGATTCTCGTTCTAAATCAATTAACAAAATAAGTTCTTAATATTTGACCTAAGAGTCACTCGATTCTCGTTCTAAATCAATTAACAAAATAAGTGCTTAATATTTGACCTAATTATCTAGAAACATACAAAAATTATACTCAATCCTCTAAACGTGTATGTGTTAAAGCACAGTGTAAATGACCGGTCGGGTGAAGTGAAAGTGAAGCCGACCAACTAACAAAGGATAATTTTTCGAAGTTTGAACAAAGAAGAGGTTTTATTGTGCGTTTTATTACCGAAAGTTATTAATTAATTAAATTATGATATACAAACAAATGTATTGAAATTTGAAGTGTGCAGTATCAAGCAATGATATTTATCATAAATAAAAAATTGAATATCAATGGTATCGAGGATTTTCACAATGTATGTAAAGATGAGTTACTTGATGGTCAACTGTCTCGTGCTGGTGAATTGTCCCGGACATTGCACTCTAGCTCGCTATTTATAAGTGCGTTCTTGGCAACATTTGAGCTCTTTAATAATATTCCTGAGATGTGTATCTTTTTTTTAGAAACATTTCTTTATCATTTAAAATCATCACAGGAAATGATGGGTGTCAAAAACTTGTGTGTTTTGATAAATACGATAAGAAGAGATTTGAATGAATGTCTTGATAATTTTATATTGTTTTGTTAGCATTTATATCGTTAATGATATTTTTTTATCGATATTTTTTACTTGAAGTAAAGCTTGTTATGGCACGGTATGGAACATTTTCGTTACGCGTTAAACGTAAGGTAGGTAATATTTTTGTATATCAACGGAAGAAAGCGGAACTGTCGTAACTTGAAATCCCAAACTTACACCAGAACCAAAAAAACTATTACAAAAATTCATGCCTCATATTATATTTATAGAGATAAAAAGTTGAAAATTAATATGTACTCATATAATCTTAAGCCTATCTGATGCCAAAAATGCTAAAGATGCATATTTTACCATAGTTAAGACATTTTTTTATGTGTGGTGCTAATATTAGGCAAAAACCAAGGTCGTATAGATGAAAAATGTAATCGTAGGAAAACGAGACCCAGACCATTCGAAGCAGTATTTTTTTAAATACAAGAATATGGTAAATAGTGATTTAGCCCAAAATGTAAGTTACGATATTTCCGCTTTCTCCCGTTGATATGTGTAAGTAAATGTATAGTTAAGCATCTATATTACTGGACTTCGTATAGTGTATAGTTTATGAGCATTCTCATATTATATAATTAATAAATAACATATAAGTCAAAAAAGTTTCACTTCCTCCGCGTATACCCATTGATATACGCAATGTTTTTTTAATTAGTTACTTTTGTAGTTCTGTAATTACTCTTAAGTGGGAAATAATGCTAAAATTTGACTATTGTTCAAAAAACAGTAATTGAAAACCTTCTCACTGGTTTTACTGTATGCTTCTCTAAAATTCTCTAAAGGAAAAATAAACTGGATAAACTCGTAGGCATAACTATGGCAGAGGCGGTCCGCGCGGTGTTATCAGCGTCGCATGTGAAAACTGTGCCGTAGGCAGGAAGTGACAGTTTGTATGCAAATTATTATATTGCTGATAGTGCAACTCACAGTAATCTACACACCGATTCCTTAATTACTGTAAATAACTATACATGTTTATGTACATTGAAAGCGTATTACACTAAGGCGCAGTCGCAACCGGAATTCACCTACAAATTATAAATAGGACACGTTGTTCGGAGAATTTTTTTTACAACTCTTATAATGAACAATGATTTGTTATCGCGGTGTGTATGTAAACGAGTCCATTTATTTTTTAAATAATGGTAGTAAGATATTTTAATTACTTCACATAAAGGAATACAAATTATAGTATCTTATTCTAACATACTATAATAATCTGCTATTTGAAGTTGTTATTGTTTATAATGACTGCCATCTAGCGTCTCGTAGATTAAACTTCTTTAAAAATTCAAAGATCTTTTTATGAATGTTATTATTATAATATTAATACAATATAATATTTATTAATTTTATACTATTATTTGTTGCAGGTAAGATCATAGAAGTCTTTATTGCAAATAAATACAGGTAACGCCATCTAGTTATTTCCGTTGCAGCTGTAGTACCGCTATTGACCGAGAGAAGGACTATGTATCTACGTATTGAACGTTTTATAAGCACATTAATTAATAATCATAATCGTGATTGGATAAATTAGGGAGTTAAATAATTTGACACTGAAACTAGAGAAAATATTGCAAATATGTCTAACGTGTTTAGTTTTTTTTTATTACTTTTTTTACAAAATTAAAATTATTGCACCAATGTGTATAAAATCTATATATCTATATCTATATTGCTTAATCATTTTGTTTATAAAGGATTGACAACAACAACACAGTGAAATGAAATTACTAACAATTTTATTAAGTGCTTAAATCGTTGCTTTGCCAAGAGGCTTCGTTGTAACTAACACATAACCTGGACTGGCCATTCTAAAGTTTTATAGCCATTTCTGTTATTGTTTTGTTTATGTGAAATACCTAATTAAGGGCGGGTGTTTCATGATTTACTCATATATGTAGTATTATGATAGATATATATGAAATCTTACCGATATATAAGAAGCATAAGCGGTTTCATAATTCTATGATAATAGTGCATTATATTCGCGTTTCACGAATTAAGATTTTCAGTTTTCTTGTTTCATCCTTCAACAGAAATTGTTAATAATTTAGACAAAGTATTCCAGGAGGATCGGATACTCGTGTTGGGAGCTCTTAAATTACATTGTCATAAAGATTTTTTACTACAGTGTAATGCGTTTTGCTCGTGTAATTTAGACGTACCTAATAGTTTTAGCCATAGCATTTGTAAGTCCATATAACAAGGCCACTGGTGTTATGTAAAATCGCATTAAAATTCGTCCTGTTGTTTTTAAGTTTAAGTTAGAACTCACATGGGGTTCTAACACGGAAGATTTATGACGAGACTGAAGTAGTAAAATACACAGAAATTCTAGTATTTCAATAAATGAATAATTACAAACACAACAACTATGTAATTACAGTATTAATAATTCTCATATGAGATATTGGTAACTGATAACTAAGGGTCAGAAAAAGCACATTTTACAAATGGTTGCCCTCAGCTTATGCCGATTGCCGATGATTGCCGAAGTAAGCCGAAGATTGTCGACGAATTCAAATATGGCGGCACGAGCGCGTTCATCGTTTGTCAACAAAGTTACTCGACTTCGAGTGCGTAGCAGTCGTACGTTCGCGCGCTTTCGTCCCCGTACAGTAGTTCTATAGTTCCGGTCCGTTACCGCGAATATTAAATGTGCGATCAGTGTAGTGTTTGCAAATGATTGTGGATACAAAATAGGATTGCATATTCGGACGTTTACATTATATGTATATCATTTATATATAAGTGGTATGTAATTATTAGTATAAAAGAACGCTGGAGTGTTATTAGAAAGTATTAAAGTTATAATTAGGAACAAAAATTAGAATTATACATATCAGAACTTTATTTTATACTATTATTATTTCACAAATTTTAAAATGAAAAGGAGAGTGTATTAAAAATGTTAAAGCTATAGGTAGTATCAACTGAATTGTATTGATTATGTTTGAATTTCAACTTCAGATTACCTCGTTTATAATGACTGTGACTTAACAAAAAGCGGGTTCTATTGTTGTAGGTGTTAATGCATTAGCATACTGGAAGTAGTGTGGAACTCTTTTTTCTCGTATAACACATTGAGATAGGAAACAGGAATAAATTATTATTATTATAACACGATGAACCGAGTTGAGTCGCAACGCACGTGCTTGATATTTACTTGTAGCACAAAAAGTCACCCCTCAAGGTTCGATCTTTGTTGTCGCTGAAACAATATGGTTCTTAGTATCTCCTTCAAAATATAATGACCATATCCTTAATATTATAAACTTTTGCGTCTTTATTCAAGCTTTTTGCTCTTTAAAATTATTTCATCATTTAAAGTTTATGTTTTGGAATAGTGCATTTGAAGAGTAAAGTATGTATAATCAATAATACATGAGAACAGTAAAAAATGATAAACACTTTTGGAGTACAGATTTCGTATCCTGGTGACATAAATATTCTCAGTATTTATGTGCTTTTTTATCTTTAGCAACGGATGTGTTCGTATAATTATTATTGTTACACTAAAAAGTTATTGTTTTCAATTAATAATATACTGCGGCAAGGATAATCGATTAACGTCGATTTGACAAACTGCACGTTAGTTAATTAGCTATTTTATCGCCGATATAACGTTTCGGAATGCGCCACTGTTTTATTAGTTTATATAGAGTAATAATTAAACATTATGTCATACAGAGAGAAATGCTATGCAATTTTTCTATTTCATCTATAGAAAAAATTACTCATGACAGCTCCTTCAGGAATGCATGGAATACCTTCTTGCGTCATTCTTGTAGGCCCATTTTAAAGACTATCTGTTTTGTAAGCTATTTGCTTTGTTTGTATTATCGCAATCTTAAAACATGGCTTTTTAAGTTCGGTAAACAGTGTTACACTATTTATGAGAAGTCTCCACATATTTTTTCACTGTTATATCATTCTACTGATAATTAAAGCAATATACGGCGCTCGTAACCGTTTTTGTGATCCAAAAATCTGTTTCCTATTTACGATAATGTCTTCAGCAGGAAACTCGATTACAATCAGACATTCAAAAGCCTTGTAACCTCGGTGGTGTAGTCTATGATAATGCGATATCTTAATCGACTTATCCTTGGAAACTTTGGTATTAAATCTTCTTAGAGAGTTCATATTCTAAAGCTACGAGAGCCAACAAAAATCTCCGAGGCGTAACAAAATTTAACTCGAAGTTACATTAATGAAAATTAATGTTATATTGTAATTTGATTATTTTATTGATTACAAATATTATTTCATACTAACAATTGCAATTGTTAAATTAATCAAGTTACAGTAATTTAGAAATATTAGTGATATTGTCGTTTGTTAATGGATCCAACAAATAAAAAGTTATGTGGGATGTCGTATGACTAAAAATCATGTAGGAGTAATGTAATCCCGTTTGCTTCTACGCCTACGGTGGCTCAATGTGGACTTTCTAAAAGACGGGGTCGTTGTCGGCAAAATATTAAAAAAGTGTATACACATGAGTCACCATCTCAACTCCCATCGGGGTCTGGGTCACATTCCAGGCTTGCCGGCGTCGCGTCGTACTGCCAAACCGGACCTATGCGACTCGCGTTCATCTTGTTTGATCTCGAGCCCTTTCCGTTTACGTAACACTTTCCATGAAGGGCTAAGCCCTTGTGTTTAAAACTAAGTTGTACTTCAGACACTGCCCGAAAAATCTATAAAATACTAGATGTGCTCTCGGCTCCGCATGTGTTTGTTATTATTTATTACAGTGGATAATTGAGTTATAGTAAAATTGTGCGTATTGAAGTATAGTTTAGAAGTAGAGTATGTGTATAGAAGTATTATTAATTTTCATGTTGAATTATGTCATTTTCGAATATATATTGCAAAATACCAACATCTACTTTTATATATGTATGTGGTAGCTTTTACTCGCGGCTTCGGTACTGTTTTCTGGATGAAATGTACCCTTTGTCTTGTTCTGTACCCTTGAGAATGTGTATGCAAAATTTTCATGACGATCGGTTAAGTAGTTAAAGCGTGAAGGCATAGCAAACAAGCTCAAATTCAAGTTTATAATATTAGTAACAAATAAAAGAAGATCAAAGATATCTAATTATTTTTCGATTATTAATAACGTATTTCTAAACTCTCGAATAAATTAGATAAAATGTGAAGAAGTAATGTAAAGGCCTGATATAACTGACAACTGTCAAAGCATTCTAATCTCTCGATTTCTTTCTGAAGTATTATTGAAAAGGGTATTTTTCTAGCTTCAGCTAGGCGCTATTTGACTTTCTTATGACCATTTTTGTTGTACCCGTAGTGATGAACACATATCTATTTCACTGAAATCTGAAACAACTTAGGAAACTTACTATAAACAATAGAAAAAAAGTTCGGGTAGGTAAATACATACTCTGTGGTATACCTGATTGCATGCTATCATAATTATTTAAGTAAACTACAGTTCTCACTTTAAATTCCTGCATGAGTGCGGTAGGCTTCGCTGTTCAGTTGGAAAGGGGACGGTTGTTTTTTGTCTACCATCTGTCGGTTGCAGGTGTCCCTTTACATACTAAGCAGGTGATTTGAATTCGCCTTTCTTTATAGTTTTTTTTTATTTACGATCATTCTGTGCTTAAAAACGAGTGAATGTGTGCCGTCGTGATATTTCATTTCCGTTCCCAGTGTTGATTGTCCAGTATCTTTATCCTCGCATGTTAGAAAAAGAAAAAAGTATGTCTGTCGGTTAGTGTGTTTGTAACCACTAAACTGAATTACGTGATTCTTTTTCTTATAATATGTTTTGTTTCATTAGGTAATTAATATATGGGACAACTTATGAGAATAAAAACGTAAACTATGTCGAAATAAAATGGCTGATATTTTGCCTAAACAGTTAAATATTTTAACCAAATACAGTAGACAATCGTTTTGAATATATATTACTACAAAAAATTTGCCGGTGCCATAAATCTGACGTTGATATTTATATTACAGTTACCGCTTTTTTATAGATAGTATATCTTCCTATGACTTTACATTACAAATGACTGTGTATTGAGGTAATATGTATTTCTCACGCTAAGTCTATACGATCTTGTTATAAAATATTAAATTGCTTATGTAATGACATTTTTACGGTGAGCCCGTATCTATTTACGTCTAGCTTCGCATAGCTAGCATCCATATGCATATTATAATAATTTTAATAAGCAATGTTTATCGTTTATTTCAAATGAATGATAAAACTGTTGTATGATTGGAATTAATTATATATAACGTTGAAACACTAATTATTTCCTCAAATAAGATTTGTCTTTATTTATGTTTAATTGTTATAGTGATATATGTATGTTTATTTAATTTATATCCTTATTTACTTATTAAAGCAAATATAAGTGCAATGAAACAGTATAGATTAATTAATTTTGTTATAATCTAATCATAAGTTTTACTATATAATGCCCAAAACTATAAATAAATGATAAATATTCAAGAGTTTCCCTTATGTTAAAGCATTGGGCTATTGTCCCCATTTCACGATCCATTGAATACGATTGCATTGAAACATTTGCTAATGAATTGATTTAGGCATTACTTCGTTCGACTTTTTTCATTGTATTGATAAAATGTAATTATAATAATTTTCATTCAGTTGATTGAAGAAAATATTTTAATTCGATTCAAGATAAGTTAAAATGATTATTACTATGACTTATAAACTATTTTGACGTTAGATTAAACTAACTGTATACATTTGAATTTATACTGTAACATCTTGTTAACATGAATTAATAATTACTGTACAATATATGAAAAGACTTGTGTTGTGTAAACACCTACGTGCCCGTCTGAAGTTTGAAGGGACCTCGGTTTTATAGCAGCATTGGACGACGTGTAATCATAGTTTGTAAATTATACTATCGCAGGTCTATGTATTGAATTGCTGTTGTATTGTATAGAATAGGGTTTCCCAAACTGGGTTTCACGGAACCTAGGGTTTCCGTAGAATAGTATTCAGGGTTCCGCCAAAATTATTTATTATTTGCTATTATATAATATCACGGTTACAAATATTATTTTGAAATAGCACAAAATATGTCATGAGAAGGACTCATTACTTTTATGTAAATAAGTAGGTAGTTAGCAAGCATTCAGCCCAGACTATGTATGGCCCAGCAGCGTATGTAGCCAGAGACAATGCGCAAATAATGTGTCTCAATTATATCACACATTTCTTAAAAAAAAATGTTCTTGTATAAATTTCAGTGTTGATTTTATAATCATTTGATATGGGGTTCCATATAATAAAAGGTATTTCATTGGTGTTCCGTTATCTTTAACGTTTAGGAACCCCTGGTATAGAATATGAATAATTACTCACGCGAACAAATCTTTTTAGGGTATTCTAACTCTTTGGATCAGGAAAGATTTCTCTAAGCACCTGTCTGTAACCATTTGGTAGATTGTCATTTTTTTCCTACGGCCCCACAGGATGCCAGGTGGCACTACGGTTTTAAAATTTAATAGGACCTTCGTTAACGGCGATTTGTAAGTTACGTTCAATAGTGCGACACAAAGCGTGGAAACATTCGACAGGAAATAGGGTTATCAAAGTGACAATTAAACAATCATTGTGTATGTGTTTACAATTTAATTAATTTTATAGAACATAGCTATTTTAATTATGCTGTATACGACTAATCTCGGGTAACTAATGCGTTGTAAGTAAATATTAACATTGATAACATATTTTTGTTAACCTTCCCATGTATAATGTTTTCATTTTAAGAGATAATTAATGTATCTACCTAGTCTTGTTTTTTTTTTAATCTGGGGCGAGTTTTATAGAGTTCTAGTTAGGACATAGCCTGGTTGATGTCTTTGTTGTCAGATCACGGATACACAAAAAATTGAAGAGACTGAAAAAGGGTTTTTGTGTTTCTATAGCATGTTTGTTTGTTTGTTATAATTTTGTCAGTAATATAACTGCCGATTTTAATGAAGCTTTTACTGAGTTATGAGTCTAGTTTATAGAATACTGCTGAGCCCAGCGGTCGATGTCCTACCCTGGTAATTAAAAAAATATAGACAAATTACATACCTAAACCTTCCCGTGAGTCACTCTATCTACAGGTGAAACCCGCATGAAAATCCGTTCAGTAGTTTTTGAGTTTATCGCGAACAGTCACACAGTCAGACGCGGCAGAGGACTTTGTTTTATACTATGTAATGATTAAGGGAACATTCTTATGTACATACTTATAGCAATGGAATTTACATTTGATTTTTAATCATAGATGGGTATATATATAAATAAATAATAAACGTTTTAGATTAGCATGACAATATATTAGTAACTTCATGTGAAGCATAATTCATTGTAAACTCGTACTTGCACAATGTACTTTGTGATAAATCTAAGTATACAAAGAACACATTTAATAACAAGTTTCTTTTGTAAATTATAAACGTACGGAGAAAGTCATTTTAGAAAACTGTGTTTTAAGACGAAATTTGTATTAAAGAGAGTGTTAAGATGTTTTAAGTTATAAATAGTTTTGACAACTTAAAGGTTAAAGGAAGGGATGAGATTTGATAATCATTTTACACGAATTTAACCAATGATAGAGCTTACAGGATATACAAAATTTTTCAATATTTTCTGATTGTTTCAGAAAAGACGTCGTTTTATGATAGTTTATTGACCTTTATTGTTAGTTCAACTATGTCTGAATCGATGCGAAAATCTCCTGGGCGTATACTGACAAATAAAATTGCGCGCTGAATCATCAAATTACGATGTTACTTCCAAGAATGATAAGGACTTTTGCCAGTCGCTTGAACCATTCAGTTTTTGTATAGACCAACCTACGTCCATTATAAATATTAAATATCATTTTATATAAGCGATGTTACCGAAACTGGTATATCCAATCGATATGAATAATTATAATGTGTTCATTAATAATCATATCAACTATGAACGATTTGCTTTGTTATATGCCATAAATCATTTTAATATTTATTTATTTATTTACATGTTAATATAGCAATAGTCAACAATAAGAATACAATAACATAAATCGAAAGTAGTACACTAAACTGAAGACCTACAACGCTTTATGACATAGATACAACTTACACTGATAATAATAATAAAAAATTAAATTAAGTATGTAACATAACACAAAAGTAGTAAAAAAAGATTATTAAAAAATAAAAAAAGAATGTACATAGGTTTCGTAAAAGTGCTGAATATCTTGTTAAAATGTGAACGAATCATATACAAGACCAGCAAGAATCTGCTGATATAGCGAATTCAAAATTTTTTTAATATCAATTAAAAGGACTTGATAAATCTTCGATTAATTATCACGAACCTTATCAACGATAAGAAACGTTAAGTATTGAATTATGTTTGTGTCATTTAAAAGAGATTAAAAAACAATTTCGCGACGCATGTGAATGTTTACAAACGATTATTTTGTTTTAATTTCGAACCGTCCTTTAGCGCCATTACAACTTTAATGCAATACCAGTTGGTAGGTTTGTAATGTTGTTTGTTTTACATCTGGTCGTGACCTTGTTTGAGTGAATGGGCTATCTAGGATAGACTTCGTCATAATCACGAGGTTAACTTTGTCTAGAGAGTTGTTACGTTTATTCACTGTTGTGTATTAGAGCGATTAAAGTCCATAATAGTTGATAAGAAGATTGGTATTCGCAGAGTTATTAGGAACTGATTTAATATGCAATAAAGAAAGAAAGTCATACCGACCAGATGAATACGGGGAAAAAATATTACTGACAATTTCTAAATTTAAAACTGTTCAAAATATTCTTGTGGGTATTTAGAGAGTTATCGTATATACTAATATTATAAAGCTGGTTTGTTTGTTTGTTTGAAAAATTTCAGTGTTAGATAACTCATTTACCGAGAAAGGCTATAATCACGCTAAGACCAATAGGAGCGGAACACCAATGAAGAATGTTTCAAAATCGGGCTTCTTTATCCTTTTGAGAGCTGCATGTGCGCGTGTTAGCGTTAACTATTCCACGCGGACGAAGTCGCAGGAACATCAATTTATAATTTTAAGTTATTAAATCCATAAATACATACGTACATAGTAATAGAACCATTAGGGCTTAATTTTTTGTAAGTAACCAAGTGTACTCTTACCTTTATGGAACAATGGCAATAAAACGCGATAAAGTCCATGGAAAAAGGCGTAAATATTTGCCTTAAGATTTTCTTTGTACAAACACAAAGTCTCGTAGCGTAGAAAATGGTTATTGCACAACGCGCTAGCTCGACTGCCTCTAAAACACGTTCCAATGCTCTCATTGCTTTGTTTGCATCATTTTCAATTCACTCCTATTTGTTACCTCTAACCTTTATATTAACCTTTCGAGGTTCTTCTTACCGTGTTATTTTTAGGTTAAGATATGGTAAAAGCCTTCGAAGTTTATTAAATTATACACGCATTCTTGAGTTCAATAGTATGTTTATTATTTACAATATTTTGTTCCAATAAGTCGTATGTAGCATGTAGTAAATTAGAACTTAATTCATAATTTTGCAATCCCATCAAAATGTTATTATAATGTATAGATGTTATAGTAAAATAACTTACGAATCTACTAAATCTAAATCTACTCATATCTATTCAAAATCTTTCTCATCGCATTTTTTTTAATTTTTTGTTTATTTAGAAAATATGACGAGCTTTAGTCTTAATAAAAAAAAATGAAATTTTAATTTTTTACTTCGACAAGTGGAAGTTTATAAGTCTCTATTGGCCATACATCGTACTCCTTGTGTCTAAAATATTTGTACAATATTCTATACAGAAAGTATATTCATATAATATTAAAAGGGAAAAGTTTGTACCGCTTATTATCTGGCATTTCGAGAACTGGGACGACCACTATTAATAATAAAAACAGTGTAATATTTAGTCAAAGAGACACCCAAACGTCTAATATGTATTCTTGCAAATATACAAAAAAGGTTATTCGTTGTACTAAAATTTGAACTTAACAGTCATCATTCTCTTGTCCTCATTTCGTTGTGCCGCCGTGTACTGGAGTAAGTAAGGGCTTTCATGTTGACCCACCGGCTGCCCTATATCCCGAGGGCATGATGACATCGTATCCCTTCATATTTGTCAACCATCTTTTTAGGCCAACATTTACTTTGTGCCTTAGTTATTAAGTTCCATTCGTATCAAATATTAGTAATATCATTGTATACTTTAAAATTATATACGAACTTTTTGGAACTTAAAATCTACAAAAGGCTGTCGAAAACATAATCATTCCAATTTCGAATACAAAATTGTCAAATTACATATTATTAAGTTTAACCTTATACTTTTTTATCAATACACTGCTATTATTAATCGCTTTGTTTTTTTATTCTATTTCTGCCGATTGAATTTATTGGTGAATTCATGAAATTCTCTCGTGAAAGTTTACCTTGATCCATTTTAGAGCACCGATGCGAATACTTTAGTGTAATGTATTTTGGTTTATATATTACATGTAAACCGTGCGTATAGTTTGCGTGAATATAGTGTATCAATAAACAAACCAATACGTAATAGGACACTTACAGAATTAATACCTATTAGCTGAAAATATACCAATTAGCGATGCCGGAAGATTAACCCATTCAATTAGCGTAATATAGTATTTCGGTTACCAGAAGCGGAGGCTAAAAGTAATTTATGATATGAAACTTGATACACATAATTTGTTAAATAAATTGTATTCCGTTAACTTAAACAGTACTGGCACTGTTAGTTCACATATTATGCCGTTCAAAGAGAGAGGGGCACATTTACAGTTTTTTTTTCAATATTCAGAGTCAGGAAAATAGATCATCTGAGAGTATTTTTTGTCCACGTATAAGTTAGATTTATGTTACACTCAAATTTACGATTAATCTATGATTTGTGTTTTAGTTATATAGCCCCTTTTCCTTATAGCGGTAATATTGTACAATAATTGTAGTAGACAATGTAAATGTTTTATACAATAATTACCTCGAAAAAAGAGTAATACTCTTCTATATAGTAACTGTTTGTGCGCTTATTATTTCCTCGAATGTCCGGCGGGTTTACGTTAGGTTTTAAGTGTAAAATTATTGAAGCTAAGTAAACAATATTATGTAGTATTGTGCTGACGTACAAATTATTCTCGGTATTTCATCATAAGAGACCTTTTGGCTCTTATAAGTTTTCCAATTTACAAACCATAGTAAATATAAGGGTTAAATAAGCAGAAGTTTCGGTCTTTTGTCTGGTTAAATTTCCGAAGTTGGACCTATTTGACGAGATTTTAACGGGTAGACAGAGAACTCCTTAGAATATTTACCTACGCTACATTTCATTATTTTTTCTCACGAGCGGTAAGCAGTAATGATATTTTTTTACAAATATAACTTACAATCCGTATAAGAATTGTGTGGTAATAAAATAGTAAAGATAGAGTTATAATAAAAAAAAGATACCTCACTATTATTCAAGATAAAACAACTAGTTCCCATTATATAACAAAACGAGTTTTACGAGAATGAAGTCGGGGGCATTATATGGTAAAAAAATACAATAAAAGGACAGATCTAATTCGATCAATTACAGCGTGATTTATACGTAATTGGGTCAGAGTTCCGTGACAATGAATAACGTTTTTTCTAGGTAAATGCTTATGTTTAGTCATTTACAACATCCTAGATGGAGTTTTTGGTGGGATTTTAGTCTGTCATGTAGTGAATTTTATATCTTATTCATAATGTTGAGTTACTTGACTATATATTGTGTAATAGTAGGTATTTTACGAATATAGTTCGGTTATTGTGCACAAGAGAAAGTGGATAGGAAATAATACCACGTGAATTCTGAGATGCCACGTAAACCCTATGGAAAGTTCTAACAAGGGAACCATCATCTTGTTAAAATATTGAAATTATTACATTTGTAATATTATTTATTACCTACTCGAAAATGACAGCAATAATCAAGAATATTGGTTATCAAAAAAAAAAATTGTTCCTAGATGTGTCCTTTAATGCACTCCGTCAAACGAGGATTTTGTAGGTGGTAGAGCCACGCTGTAGCTATTACTGGTTTCAGCATGAAGGGGTCGGCTCACCCGGCGCAGTACCACCCTCTCACAGAAAACCGACGTGAAGTAACAGTGCTTGCATTGTTGCGTTTCGTTGGTCAGAGAGAGCGCCGGAGGCCCACCTCCCTTCCTCCTTTCCCGTCCCCTCTCCCCCTCTTACGTCCCCCTCTCCTAAACACATGCTGGCAACGTACTTGCGACTCCTCTGGTGTTGTAAGTGTCTATGGACGGTGGTGATCACTTAACATAAGGTGACCCAACTGTTCGTTTGTCTCCTTTGATAAAAAAAAAACGAGCCCGGAGACGTCACGTAGGTTGGGTTACTTTCAGTCCAGATGTGTGTAGCCTTTATGGTGACATCCGCCTTGCAACTTCACGGAACGAACGGTATCAGCGCACTTACCATCCTTTTCATCTATGTTAGCAATACATGTCAGTGATTCGACGTGAATCCTGTACTCTAAGGTTAATAATAATCTAAAGTGGTAATAGAGAAAGATATTATAGGGTGTAAGATTGTGATAGGAGTAGAATCAACTTGTAATAATGAAATAGTAAAGATTGAATCTATAATAAATTGCATTTTTTTCATTTTACTAATAAGGTTCCGGTTTATTTTGTTTCATGTCTCTTTATAATATTTACAGTTCTTTAGAAGTTAAATATTTTGCAAAGTTGAAACAAATTTAAATGAAAGTAACGTACTCAATAGTTATTTGTGTAGTTTAATCTTCTAAACTTATTTTTATCGAGTAGATCTTTTCGAATGTAGAAAGGCTAATTAATTGACATAGCGTTTAAATCATTCCAAAATAGACTTTATATTAAAGTGTAGATATTAAATTTTATATTTATTTGCAATATATATCCATTAAAAATAACGAAGTATCATATGCATGTTGGTCACTTTTACAATCCTTGTATAAATTATATTAAAAGAAAGTTGTCTAACTCAATCTTCGTAAATGTTGCTGTTGGTTTTTGATGATTTGGATCTTCTTACAACGGCGAAGTTTATTGATAGCTTATCATAAGTATTTATAAGTATATTCTAGATATACATGGAATAAAGGGAAATACTTCATTCATATCAATTGTTGGTTTACCTTGAAAAGACAACGTTACAAAAGTTAAATCATTACATAGTATAAAATAAAGTCCCCTACCGCGTCTGTCTCTCTGTCTGTTCGCGATAACCTCAAAAACTACTGAACGGATTTTCTTGCGGTTTTCACCAGTAGATAAAGCGATTCATGAGGAAGGTTTTAGTATATAATTTGTCAAGGATTTTTTTATAGTCAGGGCGGGACAACGTCTACCGGGTCCGCTAGTTAATATAAAAGATTTAAATTCTCTGAATAGTACATGGGAAAATGTCTTAGAACATTTTTTTTGTATGCGTTGTTTGAATATTGAAAAATACATTTATTTTACTATACCGTGAGTTTTGCTAATATAAAAAAAGTTTTTTTCTTCAAACGAAATTTATTCAAAAGATACATTTTAATTCTTGCTGAATTAATAAACATGTTACATATATAGTTTAAACTGAAAAACGAATACAATTATTTTTAAATTAAATAAATCTTAAGTGTATAATTACAAAATCAACGTCTGTTTATGTTGTGGTATCTTCGTCATAGGTACGTGCATACAAATATCGTTTTATAGTTAAAGAACGAGTCGTCAAACCAGTATTTACTGCTAGTAGTCTCGCATCTCGCTTGTCCAGTCGTCCGAGGAAGTAAAAGTACAACGTTAGCGTCGGCGCCCATCGATGTCCCTTTGTGGCGCCTTCGGAGACACCGATCAAATGACGAAGCAAATATACTAAATAATATCTGTCGCCCCTTTTGTCCAATTTCACGTTATATTTGAATAAAAGCTACGTAACAATCTTCACATGACTAACTTTTGTTTTGTTATGCGTCATTTTAAACCTGTGATATCTTTTAAAATGTTAATTGAACTGATATGTTGTTAAGATTCGGTTTTGATTTACACCATATGGCCATCCCGACTAAAGTATTCAAATGAATAAGGGTTAATAATGTATTATTCAAAATGATGTCACAGATAATTATTTTTTTAATAATCTGTGAAAGATAACAATGATAATTGTGGGTTATCCGTAGGAGATAGACATATACTATCGTAGATTTCTCTGTAGGCATTTTAAAATATATTGCAATTCCGTAGTACTTTATTTTGATGTATCACAAATCCAAGGTTTAGTCCACGTTGCTAATGTAATTGCCCGAAATTTACTTTTTACAACATTCATACAAATATAATATATAAACTTACCTACCTATACAAACACGTACATATATAAACCTACCAGAAGGAAATCTTTATACGATTGTGAAATACGTTGCGTAATTTAATAGAACTAAGGGAACACATAGACTAACGTGAAAAGCGACTGTTTTGTTATAATTATAGATACAGATATCCTATACGTCTTTCCGTATATATTATTATAATTTTATAATAATAAAATACTATTTTATTTATAAGCTATGCTTTTTATTTATAAACTTCGTCATGATTAATAAAGTCACCTGAATGGATTAAGTCCATTTAGTTGACTACTTTTCTCTCGTACTTACGCCGCGTCGTCTAATGACGTTATGATAAACTAATGAGTTTTAATAAACTACAATAACTTTTGATAGAGTGGACCGATTTTAATGAAACAAACCCTAAGTTAGCCCCGAGAATATGCTTTACGATTTTCTTGAGAGTTTATTGTGAACTCAGTACTTTAGCAGTGATACAACCAGCCAGCCAGGCATTTCTAAAAATGATTGAAATGTATTTATTCTATGACTTATTCCTAGACACCTGCAACAATTTTTTTCTCGAAAATGTACAGGCACATTAAATTTACATTCTTATTATATGTATAGAAGAAGATAATACTATCTTACGTCACAATTAGCGAAAAACGCATGAAGAGTTTTTTTTAATGTAATAGTAATCCTTTTTTTCGGATATCCTAACAGGTACATGTCTTGATGACAGATAAACAGAAGCCCTACACGTAAATAATATGTATATGATGTCTGTAAATTTAGCGAGTCTAACACTTCAGAACAAGGGAAAGATGTGTGTAAAAATATATAAATACAACGGTTTCGTTTATTATTACACATTTTCTTCACATTAATAGACATTTCACTTTTAAAGTACTTAAATAATAATGAAATAAAAATAACACTGTATATGTTTATATATGTTTGCCACCAGGATAACGTTTGTAGAAGGGTATTAAATTTAAGATTGATTAACTAAATCAATTTAAGTTAATTACATTTATTTATTATTTGTACTATAATTAACAGTTGATTCTGGCTGTACATACGGAAAATTATTCCGTTAGTATTTAATTAAACCTGAGCTGCGGTTATTTTGTACACCTAATGATGACTCATAAAACCAATGTAAGGCTTATGATTAACATTGTGTTTATTGACAGTTATGTACAGAATGGAAACGATAAGAGTTAACAAATGTTTATTTTTGTACGAGTTATCCATATAGTATATTGATATCAAAGGTATGTTACATATTGAATTAAATGCGTTGATTTATAATTATGTCGTTTTTGAATAATCTAACCTATTTAGGCGATATTTCATTCAATAGTAGATATTCAGATAAGATTTATTAAGTACCAAAACGATCAGTCCTTTTGCTTTTTTTCGAACTGACTAGACGCTATTGCCCTGACGCGTGCTTCACGCGAGCTTCACCGGTTTATGTTTTGGCCGAGCGCTTAAGGCACTGCGGCTTGGGTTGTTGCCTTGTATGTAACATCGCGAATCTGACTTAGCTAAGCTGTTCATACGTGTATAGCTTAGTGAGAAGTGTGCCTAACGAAATCAAATATGTATTTCGAATCTGATAACTTGGCTACACTAACTAACTAGTCTTTCTAGTGGGTCAACTAGTAATAAATCTTTGGAGAAAATATGAAATTAGTATTGTCATTATAGTGTAAACATATTCTAAACAAAATAACATGTAATTAAATAGATTGATGTCACCAAAAATGTTTATTCAAACATTATAATTTGTTTTTACGCTACAATATAAAACATTAAGAGCTTCATAAGAAAATCAGATAACATTTCTTTGAATCTTGCAAAGACAACCCAATTACGATATGATTTTATAAAAGACCCCAGGTTCTTAACGTTTATTTAGGTTATTAATTTTTTTACATCAAAACAATATATGATTTTATGCATATTTTAAAGGTACCGTTTTACGATAGAAACCGTTTTAAAATATTTGTTATGGCTAATAAATTTGCATGAATAATCGGTATAGTGGCGGCCACGCTAATGATCGCTACTGAATAATGTGTTCAGGAAATTGTGGCAATTAATATTTTTTTACTTATTACGTCGATTACGCTGTTAGCTTTGTTGTTTTAATCCGTGTCAAAAGGATAATTGACGCTAGGTGCGATATCTTAATAGTTGTATTATATTGGCTAAGATAAATCACTTTACTTTCAACATTCACATTCGTTACATCCGACGAGCTGAAGTGTTTGTTCTTTATTCGTCATATTTCATTGTCCTTTCGTTTACAACCTGCAATATTATTTAAATATATAATACTCAACACAGATAATATCTACAAATGAACAAAAAAGTTTGTACTCATTATTACGATCGAGTTTCGACCACTAGTAAATATAAGTACACAAACTTGAAGTATATTAAAGATGTAACGTATTACTTATATAAAAGTTCCCAAGCTGTTTCCTTCTTTTTATAACAATTTCTTTATAATCTCTGGTAATTTCGAATTACAAGTTGGTCGTTTGAATGGATATGAACAATGGATATCTTTACTATAAAATGTTATTTTATATAAATAAATATATCTGAGTAATATGAATTAACATTAAAGTATTATTACCATTATTTAAAAAAACAATTTAACATCTATGATAATGGAAACGCGACAATTATGTTCGACTAGATCACGACAACCATACATCAGGTAGTTTACACGGCATAGTAAGACACTTAGGTTTGAGGCATTCCGGAATCAATCGGTATTTATCTAGTAACCAAGCGATATTGTTCTAATGGAGTTATTGAGCTGGATCGCGACCACCATCAGGTGTAACAGACGGCATAGTACACCTAGGTTTGAGGCGTTCAGGAATCAGCCGACATTTATCTAGTAACCAAGCGGAGTTATTCTAGTGGATTTGTAGAGAAGGCCCCCAATTTTTTCTCGTTTTTGTGCTGTATCCCCCCCCCCTCTGGTGTTTTAGACGGCATATTAACCCCTAGGTTTGAGGCATTCAGGAATCATCCGTTACATTTATCTAGTAACCAAGCGGAGTTATTCTAGTGGATTTGTAGAGCTAGATAGTGACCACCATAAAGTTACCCAAGCGGTATTGTTCTAATGGAGTTGTTGAGCTGGATCGCGACCACCATCAGGTGTAACAGACTGCATAGTAACACACCTAGGTTTGAGGCATTCAGGAATCATCCGACATTTATCTAGTAACCAAGCGGAGTTATTCGAGTGGATTTGTAGAGCTAGATAGCGACCACCATCAGGTGTGACACACGGCATAGTAACACACTTAGATTTGAGGTGTTCCGGGATCAGTCTATGCTTATCTAGTAATCAAGCGGAGTTGTAGGGATAACCGATTGACTGCAACAACAATATACAAGGTATATCTGTCAAATTGACGTATGTTTCGTTTATCGTTTCCTTTTTGGGAATTATTCTTTTTCGGTTATAGTGCTCTCATATATGTGTAAGCAATAAATAACGGCCTTCCTCTATTTTTTCCACTGATCTCATCGTTATGCCATCATTACTCAACCGTTGTAATTAGTAACTATGCATTTATTAATAGGTGGTGGTACATCATAAAACAATATCTACAGTTCTCGACACTCTTTTTTGCCGCTCTGAATATAACGGTATGTTTTGGGCTTGTCCATAATATTAACAAGAATGTAATACAAAACAAAGTTAACATATTACTATAATAGATATTACAAATTGGCATTTGTTTATCCTTAACTTGTCTCGATGTTATACATATAACGTTACATGTTATACGTACCTACTTAAATTTGAGTTCTTCGTATCAATGTTCAGAGCAGTCAAAAAGTTTTTGGCGAGGAATATACATACTAGAGATATATAAAAACTAGTAAAGAAAACAATTGAGGAAATATTTAAGTCACGAAGTCGAAATTTTAATTTTGCTTTAGTCAAAACATCTATTGGAACTAAATAACATAGAATATCATAAGCGAAACAATAATCAGAAGCTATAAACAGGTATAAACTTATAGCATCGCAGTTTCGAACGGATGTAATAATGTATTTTATTATATTACGCTACAATTAGTATTGGAATCACACTGTACTATGAAAACAAAATAAGATTGACCTTGCATAAATTATATTATTTGATTAACTTTATTTTGATGATGAAACTGTTACCGGTTTGTGGTTTTATGGTATTCGTTGCATTCGTTGAACACGCGGTCGGAATTAGTTGCAAAAGTACAAAGGAACTTTCGCAACTGCTTTAGTTTCACGCCCTCGTCGTCATGTAATTCATTTTAAGATGGTTTTATACTGTCATTACATTTGTAATTGTGTATGGCATTAATCTTATTACATTTTTTGTCAGTTATGCAAATTAATTTAAAGTCTAATAATTGAAATGTATTAAGTTTTTTAAGTATCGATACATTAATTTTTGTCGATTCTTAGATAAAAAAAATGATGCTTTCAACATAGTATTGTCTATCACTACATATTATAAAACAAAATCCACTGCCACGTCTGTCTGTCTCACTTTTCGCGATAAACTTAAAAACTACTAATCGGATATTCATGCAGTTTTCACCAGTAGATAAAGTGATTCATGAGAAAGGTTTAAACGTATAATTTGTTAAAGTTATTTTATTGTCAAGGCAGGACAACGTCCGCGGGGCCCGCTAGTATTTGATATTTCAGAACAGTAAAAAGTATCTCTATAATTTAAAAAATGGTATATTATACCAGAGTTTCGAGTATCAAATAACTGTTATTTGATTTTACTTATAAATTTTACCTTCACCGTGGTCCAGTTACTCGTATATACACGAAGGTCGCGTGTGAATCACTATTTCAATTACTGTTTAATAGTCCTGTTGGTTGAAAGATTATGAATATTAAACATTACAACCTACCATTGTGGTTGGTTTCGTTTTTAATCGTCGTAGAAGTAAATAAAATCTCTGATCTACATACCGATTACTTTGTTTTAAAATAATTCCTTTTAAGTTTACTTCTTTGTCTATTAACTATGGGCTAGTCTTAGTTTGTTAATTGATCGTCATTATTTCGTAATTGTTGTAATGTTACTTTAAGAAAGGACATTAATCAATATTGCAATCAATTATAGCTATAGTACATCCCCTGATATATCAATGATATGTGATTACACATTTTTTACAAAAAACAAAGTACTATAAATGTAAACAAAAAGAGAAATATGATGTAGGGTATTTACTAGGTATGCCATTCCAAGACGTGAACAAATTGCGTAGATAATTTCATGCTGGATGTTCCCCGAGAGAATTCCATGAGAAAAGTATACATAATGTTGCCGCCATATTGCGCTGTTTTATTTTAGTCGCCACATTTCACACACTCGGTGCTTGCCGCGTGTGGTGGTTATTATATGTTTACTATCTTATTGTTTTATTTACGTGTCATATTCGTAAATCTTCGGCACGCAATGAATTGTGAAATGCTCATCTTCGGGATATTTTATTGTAACTGTAGTTATAATTTCTAAGGCAATATAAAATCATGGTGATTGGTCGTTAGTGTGATAATGGATTTTTTATGAGCATTGAAGTTTCGAAATATTTTTTAACGTAAATTATCGTCTGATATCGTTTCGTTCATCGCTTACTCAATACATACATATATATATTCATGTAAGAAACAGTATATTAGAATCTCTTAGTAATTATATATATGAAGATAAATACACATATTCATAAAGATATAACTATTTCACATATCAATAATGGTTAAATATTTCCTATGTAACATATTGTTGTATTTGATCGTTTATTTTAATATCCTTATTTATGGTAAAACTGGACTTAGTATCGAAATTAAAATTAATTTATGTATCCAAAATATATGTCAAAGTGGAAAGGCTAATTGACTAATTATCCAATGACGGTTTTTTCACATTAGTCAATAGTTCGGTGATCAGTTGAACTTTTTACACTTTTTTACTACTGTAAACTGTGTTTATATTATGATTAATTTGAACAATATTGTTTTTCAATTTATGTGATCAAAGTCTTTCATAACTTATTCGGTTCATTTCATAACTCGTTTTTATTATAACAAAATATCTTCGTTAAACTTTGGTCTGATTATTATATTTTGTTATGAGTATTGTGTTATTTTAAGAGAAAAGTATGTAAGAAAACTATCTTATCCATTTTGCCTTTTATTTTGGGCAGTACGTACTAAGTATCACAGTCGGTTATAATTAGGTCGCGTGTCATTCTTGTACTACATCGTACGTAGTAGTACGTAGTTGTAGTAGTACGTACATTCTAAACTACATAATCATATTTTGGAAGTTATACAAATGCATTTTAATATTGGTACTAAAAATACTCCAAATTATAAAGGCCTTTGGCTCGAGCCTAGTGAATGCAGACAGAAGTGTACAATGTTGAGGCGCGTACTGCCTTGAATCATGATTGTTCGCGAGTTCCCAACACCGTTGTATACTCTGCTAATCGCAGAGATTATTAGTATGTATATTAAATATTTATTCAATGTCTAAGGCGTTATATTTCCTATCTTAAATTTAGCTGTGTTTTAGCACAGTTATCTATACAAGATAAACTTTAGAGTTATGTGAATAGTATATCCAGCTGTATTTATAGACTAGTTGTGCCCGCGACTTCGTCTGCGTGGAACTTTATCTAAAAAAACAACGAGTAAAAAATTACTTGAATGTATTAAGTCTATTTAATTTTCTACTCTTCTCTGGTACTTAAGTAGCGTCATTAACATTACACTAACTTTTGATAGAGTGAACCGATTTTAATGAAACAAAGACTAAATATTAATTGAGAATATGCTTTATGCAATAATAAACATTTCTTGATAACATTTTATCGTGACCGCAGTATTTTAGCAGTGATGCGTGTCCAAACAAACCGACAGACATTTCTAAAGATGATTGAAATTTATTTTATTACTTATTCCTAGACATCCGCAACAATTTTTTTCACCAAAATCTAAAAAGTACAGACACGTTTGATTTACATTCTTATTATATGTATAGACTAATTACTAACTGCTCGTGCGAAGCTGGGAGTATTTACAAAGAGAATGGGACCAACTTACAGTCCGAGTATTTAATAAAATAAACTACCAATCTGTCAGTATTTTTAAAGATCGTCCCTTACTGTCTTCTGTCACACTCACTTTTTTATACGGAGATTTTTCAATCCAAAAGTTTTTAGTTTTACGTACAAATTTTAAAACATTTTCTTTCATTAACCAAATAGGTGCAGCAGTTCTAAAGGCATTCGCGTGCTGTTAAAATGGCTCTTTAGGTTCTTTTTTCAAAAAAGGCAAAAGTTCATTCACACACACTTTTATTCGCTGGACACAATAAGGTGTCGTCTCGGCGCGAGATTTACAAAATGTCTGATTGCGACGATTGCTTAATTATAACTCTTTTTTTAAATTACATTACAATAGCTTTTATATTATTTTACTTCTGCATGTATCACTAATAATATAAGTTCATAACAGTACGTATATTTGGCAATTGATTTTATTAAATAGATAGTATATTTATACGTGACAGTCAGTTTTTGCCGACTGTCCACAAAATGAGTAAACAGGATTTTATAATAGACTAGCTTCTGCCCGCGACTTCGTCTAAGTGGAATAGTTACTTTCGGCTGACGCTAACACGCAGCAGAAGCTCTTAAAAGGAAAAAAGAGCCCCGATTTTGAAATATTCTTCATTGGTGCTCCGCTCGTATTGGTCTTTTCATGATGATATATAGCATACCCTCTAAAGGATCTTCATCTCACACTGATTTTTTTTTTCAATTCGAACTAGTTGTTCCTGAGATTAGCGTGTTTATCCAAACAAACCCTGCATCTTTATAATATTGGTATAGATATTGTATTTTTTGTCGTCAACTATACTTGCATTTTAAACGTCGATATAATATAAAAGAGCAACACAATTTACTTATTATAAATTATTATACGTACATTTATACTATAGTGTGTATTGTAAAGTCATAAAATTCCATTTAGACGCTCTGTGAATTCGAATGAGACTGATAAAAAATTTAGCTATTGTATTGTACCAATATAAGGAAGGTTGATAAATCCGGCTCAATTGAAAGATGAAGAATGTCTTTTATAAATAACTTTGAAGAAAAACTTCACAGTAATCTTTCGTTTCGTGTCACGATGGTATTGTAAGTCGAAAATTTGATTTTTTTTTCAAATATACGTATAATTGTTCTATTTAAATATATAACTGGTCATCAGACGTCGAAAAACGAACACGGTAAGGGATAAAGAAAAACTTCACGCCACGTTTGATACCGAATTTAGTAAGTACGTTTTTAATACGAATAATTCCTTTTTGCGCATTCAAGTTTTTATAAATGAATTCATTTGAAACTTAATTTACTACCACGATAAATTCATTCCGTATTCCTTACGTAAGTTTTGTTCTGATCGTGCATTCAATTGCGATTTAGGATCTTACTCCCTCTTTGCTTTTGCTGCTTTACATCCGGTGTTTTATTGGACCTTTTTTTTAATACAGCGTTCACTAAACGAATGTCACTAAATTCTTTTGGTACACTTTTTACATAAGATTTTGTGTTTGTGTGGACATAACTTGTGTAATAAATTCTAAGGTCACAGTTTTGATTTTTTTTTTGCCTAACTTTATGACATACAGTCTTGTCTGATCAGCGCAGTATAATTTAACGTTATTTTTGTCAACTTATTTCGAATTTTCAGATACAAAGTAAAAAAGTACAATAATTTAAATAAATTTTAACGTATAAAACCTTTTTGTGAGTCGGAACTTTTTATGTAATCAAATTTATTTTTTGTTTTATCACTTCCAACATAATGTACTGAAAACACGCACTAGTTAATTAACTGATTTGTATAACAATTGTTTAATATCTACCTACGCTTTTCTATATATAATATGTGTTATCACGACAACCGCCACTCCCTTTGTATATAAAGATAAACACATTTTAATGTTATTTTTATGGATCGCGTTTTCACGACCACGTAATTATAATGATATACCGAGTTTTATATAATTAACATTACTAATGAGTCACTAATTTATTGGGTTAACTCATCGAACAATTTAAAGCAATGATTGTACTATCTATGACGCAAGAGATCACGGCTGATAGGATGTTTAAAGATGATTATGATATGAAATTTATGTTCATTTATCTATTTTATACTGGTTTAGGCTTAATACACTTTCTATACAAAATTTAAATTCGTTGGCTATTTGAAGCACTCGCAAATTTAGATTAAATGGTCACCCAAATAATGTTGACGAAACTTTTAAATTCATATACATGATTTTTTAGTATAATTAAGATTATATCATTACCCTATTTCATAAGAGCTAAGCAGTATTGATAAAATATTAGAGAAGTAACTCAAAATCGGTAAAATGATTTTAGGGGTTAAAAATATCGACAAAATTACAAAAATAGATTCACCGAAGATACAATAAAAGATTACAATTAATAGGACTTAAGCAAGATAGGACTTAGTTCCTGTAATATAAAAATATTTTTGCAAGTATGAAGTCGCCGGCACCAGTTAGTTTAAAATTATGATGTCATATCAAAATTTATAATGTTTCGTATTAATTTTTGTCTATTCTAAAGTCGCATTACTTCTATATATTGTTTTGAATGCTTTGCATTGTACGCAATATGTTACTGTTGCCATATAATCTTATCGATGCTTTGATAAAGTGTCGTTATTCGTACGATTCGATCAATAATCGTATACTTTTACCTCGCATTGCTATGAGTAGGTCAGCCCTAGATAAAATCTACTTAATTTAGTTTTACTGTTATTGTTTTTATTTAACATATAAATATAATACTCCAGCGATTCTTTTACATTGTTATAGTTACATTAATTTCAAATAATGTATAATGTATAAAACGTCTAACGTATATATTGCAATATTGTGAAGTGTGTTGAAATGCAAACAGAAGGGTGCACTGTGTCAAATGGAAATGGAAATAAAACGAGAAGATATTATTGTGGGCGAGCGTTAACAGCAGCGTGAATCCGCTGTGATTTGGTCACCACTATGTCGAGTGCGCTGTCTCCAGGCGCTTTAACCATTGGCGACGAACAGGCGCGACGACGTTCCGTGTTCTACGTCCCGTTATTCGAGAGTTTTGACAATTATTTACCATTAACGCAAGAAGAAAAGGAAGCTTTAATATCGGGACAAATTTTAGATACCGACACGGCGAAACCGAAAAGACGGTATGCGTCAGAGAGCCGGAGATTGCAAATCCAGTCTCGCGGTGATTCATCCTTTACAGAAAGTGAAAGCGATATAAGTGCATTTAGTCCATATAAACGGTACCGTAGGCCTTTGTCTTCCACGGCGAGTTCTAATGAGGCACTAACAAGAGTGGGTCAGCGTGATCTGACAAGTCCTAAGTTAGTTGCTGAAAGTGGAATTATGAGATCATCAAAACCCAGATTAAGGAACACCACGTCGTGTGAACCTCGTTACGACAGAATTTATTCTCCTCTGGGAGCTTCAATATCTACAAACAAACTTAACAATTCAAACACTAATATTGGTAATAAAACATCATTAATGAATTCCAATTTGTCGTTAGTACCAGATTCTCCGAATCTTTTATCTCCTACAAAGGAAAAGTCGAAAACTTTGCCTCAGAATCTTAATGTGCCATCGCCTATTCGAGGCAGCTCTAGTTCTTCGTCTATATTCCGAACTCCTCGAATAACAGTCACGCCCGACAGTCCTAACAAAAGTCCTGGAAAAGCGACTGGATTAAGTTTTATTAGGAGGTCACGTAGCACGAAATTATCAAGAAGTAATT
This sequence comes from Antheraea yamamai, assembly GCA_036509395.1. Classification (NCBI taxonomy): domain Eukaryota; kingdom Metazoa; phylum Arthropoda; class Insecta; order Lepidoptera; family Saturniidae; genus Antheraea; species Antheraea yamamai. The sequence goes on along the minus strand of AP028438.1, from coordinate 5,940,170 downwards.
CATTACTTCGGAGTATAACTGCAAGGCATATAGAAGAAGGATTAGAAGATCATCCTGCAGTAGTCACTGATATAACTGAAGATTATGATGATTTCGTAGACAATAATGGCGGTAAGACCGAAGTTATCGGTGCTCTTATAAAGAAGAATGAAGCGCAGATTGCTAACAGTCCTCTTAGCATAAGACGGGGATACCTTGATGCTGATGACGAAGTTGCTGTACATTCCGGTAAGAATTAAACTTTATGTATTTTCACTGGTAAAAATTTATTCCAACATGTTCTATACTATAATTTATTCTACTGAATTGTTTAAGTTTGTGTGCATTTTCCAATTTAGAGTTGGTTACTCTTACTTCCTCATTGGTAAATTGTTATAATTAGGTATCAATGAGATCCTTTCTAATATGTCTGTTCAGGGCCATGGTTTGTTCGTTTTCTTGCGTACATGAGATAGTGCGCTGCCGTTTTCTACGAATAGTGTAATACAATGTATTATATGTTTCCTTTCATTTCAAAGCAATTCAAAGTGCTTACTAAGAACTTATATAAACATTAGATGACACGATTTGCATGAAACCTGTAAACTATGGCTAAGACTTGTTAGATTATTATTACTGCTTCCTTCAACATACATTTTACTTAAACAAAGGATTTATCGTGAGTAATAGCAGTATTATGAAAAGTGGAAGTCATCTTAGTATCAATTCTATTCACATACGTTGGTCCAGTACGTAAAGGTTTTGCGAAGTCATTCGTTATCATTACTCTTGTAGTAATGTAGGTAGGGATCTAGTGGGTTTTGTTTCATAGCACGTATTCTTAGTTACATTAACGGAGGAACAAATGAACGGATATAAAAGTGCTTTCTATACTGAGTAGAGCTTTGTTCTAAAGTGTACTCTATTCGTGAAACTGTATAAAATATTCTTATAAATTCCTCATAGTTATGTTTTAGAGATTACATAAATTCTCTAAGTACATATAACTAAGTATTTAAGTGTTTATATATCCTTATATAATACGTTTTTTATGGTTGTGGATAAATGAGTTGCCTCTGTACAACATATCATATCCATTAAGACAAGCTATAATGTAAACAAAAAATGATATTATGAATGTAGTCACTATCATTACGGGCACTTCCTCGTGGGCGTTTATCACTGTCTTATCAATTTGTGCATTATGATTGCTGTGTGTAATGGCTCTCACTTAGAACATCGCATGAAATAATGAGATGTATATACAATTTATATAATAAACAGGAATCACTCATATAATAATTTTTATTAATGTTTTTCTATATAAAAAGTCGTGCTTATCGAGTGGTGTGACCGGTGGAATATCAATTCGATGTAGGCACGGGTATAAGCTCTGACATATACTAAATTTTTTTTCGAAAATCGCTTACATTCACTAATTTCAATTGGTAACACTATCGGTTGACGGTGAAGGAATACATCGTGAGGTCATTCGGAACTGAGAAATTTTCTCGTAGTTCCGTGAGTGGGAATTTCTCGGAATTTGTAATCATTAATACGCCATGGTCTGGCGTGGTGATTATACCCATACTTTACTTTGGAAAGAAGCCTTATCGCTTTACAGTGGTCTCTTCAAAGTTGATTTAATGATAATGATATAAATCCATGAAAACGTATCTGAGGTAACAACATAACATGGAAAAATTATATTTCCGTATCGTAGCACAAAATAGTGACAGCAACATACCTGATGGTAACCATAATGGAATAGTAAAAAACAAACAACAATCATAGAAACATTCATAATCCATCAGCAGGCGACTCTGTTATGTCACGCTTAATTAACACGACAAATTAAAAAAGGGTATCTTTTATCAGTTTTACCACATGGTGAGAGACCGTTACGATTCAGTCGAATATCCTGCAGCTTGAGATAATAATAAAAATAGCATTGTCGTATTTTAAATTTAGCATATATGTGTGTTTATGTCGATATGTATAGTAGAGTGTCTAATAAATGGAACGTGCTCTGATTACGCAAAAAGTAGATTCATAACAACATGGCAGGTGACACACTTGGCGTGGTATTCTTTTATGTATTTATGCAGTAATAAATAATTTAGAGGTTGTTAATTTAATATAGATATTTTATATAATTTTATAAAAAAACTAGCGGACCTGGCGGACGTTGTCCAGAAATCCCAAAAGTCAACCGCAGCGCCACCTACCGGGTCCAATTGTGAATCTAAACCATTCTCGGATCCACTCGAACACGCACAAAAAATTTCATCAAAATCGGTCCAGTCGTTTAGGAGGAGTTCAGTCACATACACACGCACACAAGAAATATATATATTAAGATTACCATCAAACTCTGCTTTTAAATTATTACGTGTAAATAAAAACGTCTATCTGAGTTACTGAAAAACTTTCTTCAACGAAGGCAATATTAATACTTTGTAAATAACTCATTATTTATAGAGTAGAGGTAAAGAGAAGGTACAGGTCTAATTAGGTATGGGATGTTAATTTATTAAATAGATATGCATATAGAAATATAATACGTCATATGAATGTTTACGGTAGTTAGGCAGAATATGATATTGTGATATCAAAATTATGTTTTCGTATAGGCCGAGGAAGTTTTTGAATTCCTGAATTAAATGTTACTGTAGATTTAGTGCGTATTTATTTACGTTTTCTGGTTATTAAAAAACTTTATATAATTGTCGAAGATAACAACATCGTAGCCCTCAGTTTTAGTTATGCTACCGAGATACTTTATTATTCGGAATGCAGTGACTTATGGCCTCTACTTGAGTTGAACGTGTGCGATACATTCTTGCAATAACGTAAGTTGTTGCAATTTTATTCTTTGTGTCATTCACCTCTTTAAAGCGTTCCTTGCATTTCACTAAAGCAACTTTGTATAAAACATAGTATTTTATCACCTACACGTACTGATGAACTGTATACAATTGTTCGTTAATAAACTCAAAACAAACCGTCATTGTTTTATCGACCCCATCCATTTGTTGTTGGTAACTAATGTATATTTGTGTATTGTGATCTGAAAATAATATTCCTGCTCTAAAACATACTCCAACAACTTCTGAATGTTGGGAATGAGATTCCTGATGAACTGTATACAATTGTTCGTTAATAAACTCACAACAAACCGTCATTGTTTTATCGACCCCATCCATTTGTTGTTGGTAACTAATGTATATTTGTGTATTGTGATCCGAAAATAATATTTCTGCTCTAAAAAATACTCCAACAACTTCTGAATGTTGGCAATGAGATTCGGTTATCTTTTTTCTGGAAATTAGTTTAAAATGTTCCTTTGTAATACCTCATTATTAATATAATTGATGTTATTTTTTGATGGAAATATATATTGGAATACATAGTGAAATAAAACTTGGTTCAGTATAATTTCACTGTAGTGTTCTGTTATACAGCGTATGCCAATTATTTAGAATGGAATACCGCGGTAATCTTGTTGATCGCCGACAAAAGGTGCGATTAGCAATTAACCTAAATAAGGTTTAATTGAAGCCATTATATTTGTATTCCTCCGAACCTATGTACATCGTTGTTTAGTGAAATCAAGCGGAGTTAGATGTACGATATTGTAATATTATAATTTAACATAAACAAGATCATGACGTGTTGTTTTTAAGCCTTAAAGAATAACAGCAAACCGTTTTTTTTTGATTAATTTTATTTGTACGGGCTTCTATTTCAAAGAACATATCAGCCTCATTCTTTCTAGGTTCATTAGAAGGGTCTCTGATGAGATATCATTACCACGTCATACAGCATCTTATCTTCACCCGAACAGGGTTCTGCTAAGATGCTGAGACAAATATGATAGGTGGTAGGGCCACGCCGAAGCTATTACTGGTTTCAGCATGAATGGGTCGGCTCGCCCGGGGTGGTACCACCCTCTCACAGAAAACCGACGTGAAGTAACAGTGCTTGCATTGTAGCGTTTCGTTCGGTCAGTGAGAGCACCGGACCTACCTACCCCTTCCTCCATCCAAACACAGGCTGGCAACGCACTTGCGACTCCCCTGGTGTTGCTAGTGTCTATGGACGGCGGTGATCACTTAATATCAGGTAGCCCACCTGTTCGTTTGCCTCCTATGATATAAAAAAAACCTATGTTCTGGCAACTACTTCTCATAATACATCAACGACCCTCTTTTGATGCTGTTCTTGGTGGTTCATCGTTATAAGAAAGTAAGAAATGAAATAGAAAATAATTCTGATAGCAAAGCATCATATTTCTAAAATAAAGATAAAGATATTAGCGAGTGATGTCGCAAGCAATATGTAATAATATTATATAGTAAACATAATGTCATAGTGGACCAATAACGGTAATGGGTTCGAAAGACATCTGTTGCGTTCGCACGTTGTGTCGGTGTCGTTGACATTACTATAATTGTATTAGTATTGTGTAATGTTATGTAAATACTAAATACATATAAAACGGTACTCGATTGACACATACTCGTCGAATAATATATTCGATAACTTTTTTTCTAAACAGTTTATGTTAAATATATTGGTATTTCTTTATACAAAAAGTGTTGCGGTTATAGAAGCTGTTTATTACAAGTTAAATGTTTAGTTGTATTTACGTAACGATTGCAACAATAAGTAAAAAACTTCCGTAAATATTAATTAACTATGTTGTTAATAGTTTTGTTTAATAGTTATTTTTATGTAAAATATAACCCAAATCCGATGAAATATTTCAGATATTTTGATACAAAGAGTATAAACGTTTGCGAAAAGAGTTATCTTTTCGAAATACCTGTACATATATGTAGATAGTATTAAAATATTAATATCAAAATCGCTTTTTACATGTCTCGTGAACAACTTGTAACTTCGATCGAATTAATTACAATGTAAAAGATAATAACGATTATGTCACTCAGGCAAAATATAGCTTTTTAACAGTGACTCACTTTGTAAAATCCAATTAGTAGTTACGAAGATTATCTCCTACAAATCAACGTACTTCTTACCACTTTATAAAAATAGTAAAGACTACCAATCGCCCGTGAATTTCTACGCGTTATTCACAATACGAAAATTAATAAAAATACGCCGTGCCGACGCCATGCCTTTTTGTCGCATATATTGTTCTTTATGTGTAGTGTTTTTTTCGAAGCTTTTATTTGTGTGGCAATTATTGTATATAAATATTTTTCTTAATGATGCTTCCTATTATGCTACTCCCGTACCCTGCTTGTATGACAACTAAGTTTTATAAACGGTGGCAATTAAGGCACGTGTGGAGAAGACATTATTACGAACTATCGGGCTGCATGACGATAGACGTGATAGGATAACTAGACAGTTGGTCCTTACACATATTAAAAGATTTCGATCCTAATTTCGAGTTATTCGTATGACAGTTGTGTGGGAAGGTTTAGTCTGCGCATCTATGCGTATACATTTTGGTGTTAATTTTAGCACAACAAGCGAAGCATTTTTACGCAGGTATGAGAGTGGCATTAATGAATGATTTTTTAGAATCGTATCAGTAGTTCCAGAAATTACCTCCATAGACCAACTTGTTTTACAACTTTGTAAAGAGAGTTTAATAATATATTTTCCACGTCACCATGATTAGTAATTACAGTTAAACGCAATCCGTAATCAGTATCATGACGGTTGGACTGTGTTATAGACGTCAGCGATCACCGTTGCACATTTTATGACTTGTTATTGAAACGTATGCAATGGATTTTCACGTTGACAACTTTATGTGTATGGAAAGTTACTTAGTGTTTGCAAGTGAGAAATTTAGATTTTTTCATTGTTCAATTAACCGATATATTTATTATAAATGGGTGTTATATCTTCGATATGAAATTTTCCAACATCAATAGTCAAACGTGCGGTCACGGGCGGCGTGTGCGCAACTTCCGCCGGAAGCAAGCGCGCCATGCATCACATTTATGGCTATGTAGTTCATATCATATAACTGCATATATGCCAATGCAGCGGTAACATGAAACCTGGTAACGTTTTATATTAGCCTCATATCGTTTCAATCACGACCATTTCCCACCAAGGTTGGTAGTTTAATTCAGTGTCAATTGTAGCGGTCTATGAAACGGGCATGCGTCGGTATTATGTCCTTCATACGTTCTTTGTGTGTTTCGGTAATGTTACCTCATTATTATTTATTTTCATTGTAACACTACTTTTAAATGCATTTATATGTCTTATACTTGTTTTAGCTAATGTTGATTTTAAAATGTGATTTCGAAAAATAATTATACTCTCTTTGACAAATTCGTTCCAATCATTTCATCAAGCGTATTGTCATTTCTCTTCGATAACAGATATGCTAGTGCAATAGTTCACGTGGTATAAAATAAATTAATAAACTCTATTTCATTTTTATATCTACAGTATTATCTGCATATTATAAAGCATATCTTTGACGATGGAATTATTATGACGTTATTTAGTAATGTATCTAACAAATTATCACGTTCATATTAGCGTTTCAAACTATGTTGAAATGTTTTATTCATCAGTTCTAATTGAGCCAATATTAGTTAAATAGTTTAATGAAGGTACTAACAGTAATTCATTATAATAATATAGCTAAAACTTTTTTATTGATTCTTGGAATAACTTATGACTTTATTAGAAGTAATTTCCTGTTTTATTGTTAAATAACATTACTATTTTTTAATCAAACAAATTCGATATTTTCTCTTGTGTAATTACTGCTTACATAATAGATATCACAATAGCAGTTATCACCAAGAAAATATGATTATGAAACACACTAATTATTTATATTTTTTTACAGATACGTCGTATGAGAAAGCATGTCGTCGCGATTCGGCCCCCAGCACTCCCATTCCGGGTGCCCAACCGCAGCACAGCCCGTCACGCCTCGCATCGTTCTTCTTCTCGAAGCGCTCGTTCAGAAGCAACCCGCTGAAAAGAACAAAATCCGGCTCCAAGTTAGAGGGGGAGCGCACCCTGGCGGCCGTTCCCACACATCCACCCACGCACGCATTACGAACGTCAAGGTATGGTCAAACAACCATTCTGTTTTTAATACTACTCTCATATATCTCAGAGTCGAGTGGTTTGACCGGTGGAATATCAATATAATGTCCACAGGTTCGAACCATAGCATGTGCCAATGAATTCTTTTGGAATTCCCGTGCATTTCATTATTGCAATTGGTAACACTATCGCCTTACGGTCAAGGAAAATATTGTGAGGAAACTAAACTTGAGAAATGTTCTTGTACTATAATTGTAAGTGGGGAAACTATAGTACTATAGCTTTTTTGGAATTTGTAACCGCCAATACTCTGTGGGCTGGCGTGGTACCATACCTTCCTTCGGGAAGAGACCTATGGCTCTACAATGGTTCTCTTACAGGTTCACAAGCTTATATATTATACTAGCTGTCCCACGCGGCTCCGCACGCGTTTTTTTAAATGTATTAAATAACTATGATGTCATAGTTACAAATGTTTTTGAAAAAGCATTTCTGTAATGTACACACCTACTTACAATCTTACATTACGCCATCTACTGTAACATGTAACGTGTACATTAGATATGTGAATACGAATAGTATATCGAATGGGATGGGATTTATCATCAGCAACATACCCGGAACTTTAACCTACTATGTACCACCCTCAGTGCTCATTAACACTATATAAGAAAGTAATGAAAATTTTAAACTATACATTATCGAACAATATGTGTTAAATTGTTTATTATATAGACAAAACATGCCCATATTGTCGATATAATTGTATTATTCTTATACGTTGCTATAAACACTGAGTTATGTAGATGCAAACGCGGTAAATAAAATAAAATGACCGCCAAATTGACCAAAATGATAATATAATTCAAATTACATACATTTATTCTTGGGGTCCAGTACAACGCACGTCGTGAAAATCGGTCCAACCATTTTGGAAATAGCAATGCGGACGAAGCCGCGGACAAATAAAGTACAATATGTCAACCGCTATAATTTCGGCTATCTGCCAGTAAAATTCCCGTTAAAATAGGTCCAGCCGTTTTGGAGATTACCCGGAGCAAACAAACAAACAGACAAAATATAAAAATATAGACAGAATATAAAAAAATTTTTTTTGGTCATTTGTAGCCATATACATTCATCAAAAAGTTGTTATTTTAATTGTACATACACAAACTTTATTTTTATAATACGTAATAGATAACAAATTTTGAATAGGAAAACAAAATAAACTTTGAAAATGTTTGCGATAGAAACTTACCACGTTACCATGGCAACGTATATAATATTAACGTTAACGATATCTCTCAAAAGGAAAATAGTGCCCGATTTTGAAACATTCTTCATTGGTGCTCCGCTCCTATTGATCTTTGCGTGATGATATATAGCCTAAAGCCTTCCTCGATAAATGAGCTATCTAAAGCCGAAAGGATTTCTCAAATCGGACTGGTAGTTCCTGAGATCCTAGCGTTCAACCAAACAAACAAACTCTTCAGCTTTATATATTAGTATAGATTATCTTCTTACCTTAGTCTTAATAAGCGTTATATTTCAATATTTTAATAATATCATCCTTCTCTTCCCATCCTTTTTCATACCACTAACCAGTACAAAATTGAGTACTTACATTTTAGTTGGAGAAACTATAGTTACAAATCAGTCTTTATAGGATCTACATTATATAGTATGATTTTTAATATGAAACAATATATTTTATAACTATGAATTTTATGATAATAACAGATTTGTTTTGAACACTCAAGGAGTAATTCAGTAGCGTAGCTTTTCTGTTGAATTATATCATATTTTCCATGACGTATGGTCCACTAGATACTATAAATACCATCGTTATTATCATTTCATTATTATTAATTAATTACGAGCTTTTTATTTATAATATGATTTTATTTTTCATAAATATTTTGTTTACAAAAGTCGGGACCTCTGTAGCCATTACATGCCAGAAAAAATAGACAGTGTTAGCAACTTGGTTTAATAATTAATTTTTAAAATGAAAGGAAACTTTTCTTTGACTTTTATAAAACCCTACAAAATATCAATTCTTTATTAATTTTTTATTTACAAAGTATCTTTACAGGAATGTTACTAAATGTTTATGCTATTACAATATTTTTGTGTACGTTTATTATTTTATTTAAATTTTATACTGAGCGATTTAAAATTATGAAAAATAATATAAAAGATACTTCAGTAAACCATTAACGAGAGAAAAACATTAATATTCACGATCACGATCAGAATAGCATACATATAAAATATGTCACAATGTAAAAAAAATTGGATATCCATAATGTACACAACAAATATGAAAATATTTATACTAATATTAGAAAACTGGAAGGTTTGTTTGTTTGTTTGGTGGAACACGTTAATTTCAGGTACTACTGGTTCGATTTGAAAAATTCTTTCAGTGTTAAGTTAGTCATTTATCGAGGAAGACTATAGGTTATAGCATCACACTAAGAGTAATAGGAGCGGAGCACCGATGAGGAATGTTTCGAAATCGGGGTGTTTTTTTCTTGTGAGACCTTCCGCTGCGTGTTAGCGTTAGCGCAAAGTAACTATTCTACGCGGACGAAGTCGCGAGCAAAAGCTAGTTCAAAATATGTAATGAAAATATATATCTTTAAAATTTGGCTTCATTTCATTTAACATGGTAACATTTGTGTTTGCACATGTTTGTGTAAGAATATGTTAATCAAGAACACTTGTAATTAACGAGTCATTTAACTCATTTTATTCTTTGTAATATGTTTAGTTTGATAGTTTCTACCTTAGATCCGAAATCCGTGTATATTAAGGTTTACTGAATAAACTTCATGTTCTTAAGTATTCCATTATGACTTGTAAAAGCTTTTTAATGGCCGAACATCATGTTAGAACTGTACTTTGTATAAAATTAATAATTACGAATTAATTTTTGTTCAAATAAATTATATTTTAATCGGAAACACGTTATCCGTAGCTCTTAATCATTCGTTTAATGGTGTCGTTAGAACGGGGCTCGAGTTTTGGGGATTAGTTAGAGTACGAATTACAAATTAGTAATTAAAAATAACTGTTGGAGAAATAATTTGGTGATTCACGATTATCTTTTTTATAATCCTCTAATGCAACTAAATTACACTCTGAAACTGAATCCATTTAGACAACTCTGTTTCGAAATATATGAATAAAAAAGTTTTTTGGAATTTTGTGTTAAAATCCATAAGATACAAGGTCATAAAGTTTTAGTTATTTCAATATTGTATTGTTTTATTTTGTAATTAGCCGTTTGTCCAATTTGTTTTCCCATCGGGAATATCTCGCGAATCATTGAATTTTAAACCCCCTATGGGGATGAAATAATGTAAGAACTATTTTTCTCTTTCATTTCGGCACCTCATAAAATTATTAATTAAAAATATGAACACATCGTCTGTCAAGCCCTATATTAAAGCTTGCTAATTAATCTATGGTATATAGTGGATATATCGTGACCGTTCAACGTTACGCGGACTCGAGAGGTGTCATAATTTGTAGAAGTGTCGCCACACCTTGCCATTCATGGCTATTTACCGACAGTTGTTAATGGCTTCTCGCTGTAATACAATTACGAAAATAACTAAATGAATATACAAAGCTAATTATGCTTAAATTCGCAGGTGGAGTTAAATACATTTTATATATTGTCATGTGTTTTACTCTTGTTAGTATCTTCTGGTATTTTCACCAATCTATAGTGTAAGGAAATTATGTAGCTATTGTTCACACTACTCAACGTCTATACTCTTCCTACCAGGTGTTTTAGTGTTGTTTTTTTCTTGAAGTGAAACTTCTTGTGGGAGGGCTCTAAAATTCTAATCGGCAACAATTTTGTGTGACAAAAAGTTGTAGAGGTAAACACTGTGTCGGATATAGTGTTGAAAACACCGGTTCTCGTCAGACAACCCGAGGTTATGTAACATCGGGCGCGGTCAGTACTTGGATGGTTGACTGCCTGAGTACACCACGTGACGTTTCCTTTCGTTGTATTTTTCTAATTAAAATGTTTCCCTGACATACAAAAGTTTCACTTCTATCGTGTGTCTTTATGACTCAACCTGTTTTTTTATATAACTTATGTCAAAGTAATATTATTACTGGTATTATACATACGAAAGTAAGTTTGTTTCTATGATTGTAGGTTACGTTTTTACTCATTAAATACTGAACCGATCATCATGCAATTTTGCACATACATTGTCGGGGATACAGAAAAGGAAATACAGTAGTTTTCACCCAGAAAACAAGTACTGTTCTCGAGGGATAGGTTTAATCTACATTTTAACGAGCGAAGCCGCGGGCGAAAACTTGTAAATAAAAATATCAATACAATATGTACAATACTTCATGTTTAATGTTTACACTAACCACTGTTGTATACAAATATCATTGTTGACATTTATTATATGTTAACACTACACAGTACAATAAATACATTGTTGATATTGTAGGAATAATGTAGTGTCGTCTAAAGCACTCGTTATAAAAATATCCATAAAATATAATGTATTTTGTGATGAATACATGTTTAAAATAATCTGTTCATTTTTCAGATCTCACGAAAGCCTTTTGTCAGCTCATTCACCCGCCGTCTCGACTATGGATTTGGGACCGCCACATCAAGTAAGTATCATTTCCTTTGAAATTAAACTATACTTCATGGAGTTTTTGGCGGGATCGTAGTCTGTCATGTAGTGGCTTTTATATTTTATTCATAGTCTAGTGTTATTTGCCTCTATGCTTTGTAATATAGGTAGTATCTTACGTAATATAGTTCGGCTATCGCGTACAAGTGAAGTGGATGGGAAATAATACTTTGGATTATTAATTCTGCGATGTCACGAAAACTCCCTGGGGAATTTTAACATGGAGGCCACCATCTTGTAAGAACATTGAAATCATCACAAGACACTTGTAATATTATTATCTACTCGATGGCTAACTACCGACTAAATTACTTATTTAAGAAGCCAACAAATATGTTTATATAAGAGTAATTAAGTATACAATTTTATCAATAATCGCCGTTCTAAAATAATTTTGTTTTCAAACGTATAGTTGTGAAATATATCTATTTAGGTGTCATTTTTATATTGTGTAAGAACGGATTTTTTAAGGTTTAAGTTAAGGATTAAGGTTAACTAGGCCCACAGCTTTGCATGCGTTGCGTGTAAAATATTACTTGCTAGCCTCAGCCTGCGACTTCGTTCGCGTGGAATAGTTACTTTGGGCTAACGCTAACATGCAGTGGAAGCTCTCAGGAGGAAAAAAATCGCGACTTGGAAACATTCCTCACTATTGCTCCGCTCCTATTGGTCTTAGCGTGATGCTATATAGCCTATAACCTTGCTCGATAAACGAATTATATAACAGTGAAAGAATTTTTCAAATCGGACAAGTAGTTCCTGAGAGTATCCCCTACAACGTCACAAATTCACAAACGTTACCTCTTTATAATATTAGTATAGATGGTATAGATTATTCTCTAACCAATATTATTGTCTTTATACGTTTAACATTTAACCACCTGATGTAAGTGATAATTTACCCGATGTTAACACCTTTATCTTAAAGGAAATGATTCTGAAGAGTTACTACCCGAACATATTATCTAAACACACTGAACGCTCTCGTATCCTCAATATCCTCGATTATTATTGTCTAAAAACTTCTGGCAATAGAGAGACTGTCAAACTTGGTTCTGCCGATTTAAAGATAAGTTTGTACTAATGATATTATAATTAAAAAGCTGTAATATCATTAGTTTGGACAGACAAACAAAAAAATACACATGTTTTGGTTATGGAATGTATTTATTTCGAAATGACAGGCAGACACTTCAGTTTTATGTACTTGCAATAGGTAATTTTTGTGTTTATTTCAATATTATAATAATCTCTTATAGGTAGACATCCGAGCGCTACATTCTTCAGTATTGGGCCGGGCGCATTGTTTTGCACTCAGCGCGGAAAATCGCGCGGCTCGATACTTCGCTTGCGCGTCACGGAAGGAACGTGACCGCTGGATATACAGGTAACATTAGCATGTTGCAAAGATAAATAATATTAAGTCGGGAATATAACATACGTGCAATATGTATTACTTACTTTAAAAGTAAAATAGACATTACCACTGAGACAAAGTGATCTGCACATGTAGTAGAACAGTATGTTGTTCTTTTTCCGCTCTAATTAAATAGGAGGTCAAATTTACACGAGTGCTGACATTATGTCAGATATTCATATGTTGTTACCTTTTAGAAATACAGGGTTATTCTTTTCATAAATAATAATGACGTAACAGAACATTAACACTGGACTCAGTCTACACTATAATTAATTAATGTATAAATATAATAAAACAAAGTCCCTATCGGCGTATTTCTGTGTTTCTTTAATATAGAAGACTATGCTACACAACGGATATGAATATATAGATAATTTCGAAAGTTTATATGTAAAATAATTCACGCATATAATATCATTAGAAAGGAGAGATGTATTTATGATGTAACACTAGTAATATATACATTTATTATCGTCGACCACTATACATTTTGTAACAATAATTTAATGACTGTCATACTTCAAATATTATATGATTGTTTTATGATAACTGAAATGAGAAACATAAATTCTATTCTGCAAATTTTCTAAATTTCTTGAAAAAACTGCATCAATATTCGTGCCATATCTTGTTGTTGATTGAACTGGAGAATTATTCATCGTTAAATTTTGTTTATTTTGGTACCTAAAAAATCAATCAATGGTCGAGATTCTTCTGAACAAAAATTAAGATGGAAATCTCCGGCAAGAATTAGTGGTAACTCATGGTAATTAGTATTCAAAAGAATTGAACCCTCATTAGTGAAGTGAAATAATTATGATGAATAATTTTTGCTAATAATTTGCTAATAATATTTCCTGTGTTATTTAAGTTTCGAATTAGCTGATAGATGACACTACAGATAATAAAGCTTTGATTTAATTTGTAACTTCTTACATTGAAACCAGATAGCAGCACGGTTGCGCGCCTATAATTAATTCTATTGTATGATTTTTATTATTATATTTTTTTTGTTTGTTTTGTTTATAAACAATTTATTGACAAAATCAAAAATATTTAAAAACCGGATGGTACAGAAACGTGACGCCATATTGCCGTAACGGACTTCCGTTGCATTGTCGTCCAGTTACCTCCTAGTTGCGCCTAAAGAAGTTTTACTTCAAAATCTACAAAGTCTTAGTATATCTTCCAAATACCAACCACATTAATAATTATTACCTTTTACACATTATTCAAAATAAGTTTTATTTGTGAATATGTCTTGACCGGTATAGTATTAATCCTTATTCGATAAAGTATATTAGCTATATTGAATATAGGTAAAGGGTGACCTTTATAGCATATTATTTCAATGTATATGTAAGAAGATTTTGGTTTACTTACAGCAAATAAAGATTTGTTTTTAAAACGAGACTTAGTGCCTCGCTACACTTCTCAACCGCCCTGAATAGTTGTGCAGAACACATATTTAGGTATAAATACGTGTTATATTACATGTATAATATCGAAACAGCTTAAGGATAAACAAATGCCAATTTTATATTCTGCAATAGTATTTTAACTTTGTTTTGTATTAAAATCTAGGCTATAATATGTGCAAACGTGAACTTATGGCTACGTTCAGAGCGGCCAAAAGATTGACGAGGATTACACGAAACTTTTAATGTTGGTGATCTGTCAATGTCAATACGTTAAAGAATGGATCGGATTGTATAGATGCATTGTCTAACTTGGACGCTTATGAAGCCTCATTAGTTTCATTACACCTGTGCGAATCCGGGGCGGGTCTTTAGTTTATTATATAACATAAGTCAAACCAGAGGCCTCGAACAAGTTATAAAAAAGTTTGAAGTACTATAACGCAATTACTGCGGGCAAACCGGTCGAGAAACCGACGCGATGCTTCGCCGATAAACAATGTGTTTGACTCATGTTTTATGGTTGTTATGGTGTAAATAAAAATTAACGGAATCTCGATATGAATTTCGTAATTAGTTACACGCATTTTTTGTACATAAAACCTCTTTATTGATTTTTCTTTGCGATGTACTTTAACTTTAAAACTTTTTTTCACTAATAGTAACCATAGAGGTCTGCCATTATGCGCGTATCACTTAAAAACTACTGGATAGACTTTTTAGTTTTATTTCTCAAGCACTTGGTATTTATGTGAAAATATATCACAATTGCTTGATTTAATATAGAGTTTTAAGGTTTTAAGAAACCACGATTTTTTATTAAGTACCAGGCGGTATAGCTATGTATGTTTTCTTGCTGTGGAAAAATATGGCAAGCTATGTTGTGCTTATTTTTTTTTCTCTGTACATAAAATGCTAAGGTAATAAAGAACGCAGACGAAGTCGCGGGTGTCAGATAGTTTATAATATAAAACTCAATAAGCTTATAACACTCGAGGATAATGCAGCTTACGTTTATGCATCTTTTTACAATCGGAATAAATATAACTTCGAAATTATATAAATTCGAGTTGTAATTGAAAAAATGCAATTCGTTTACTTTAACATCGCGTGTTAGCAGACAATGAGTACAGGTTAGTCGGTCAGTCGTCTCCAAGGATCGTTTGCGATGCAGCTGAGTGTCTGCGTAACGGTGTATTTCTTAAGTAGTTTTCTTAAGTACTTTTTTAAGTAGTTTATACAGCGCCAGATTTAGAACAAGAAACTCTATAAACCCGGTGGGACTCCATCAATGGAAGGCCTTGAAAATTTATGTCACTAAATTATTTCATAAGAAACGAAACTCATACTGAAAAAGGGATTTTTAAGACATATCAAGTAGATTCATGTTTCGTATTCAATATTATTCCTTAGCTCAACTCATTTGTTACCGTAGAGCCTTCCGACGTTTAAATCCGGACCTAAGTGTAGTCTGTTAATATTGGTACGGAGGTATGAAGCATTCAGTGATAATTCTTTACAATATTGTTGTTATCAGAAAGTGATCCTGAGCTTATACGGTTTTCGTATTAATTTCTTGATAGGATTTTAGACCAATACATAAACTTTTTATTATCTATATTACTAGTGAAGAGATTTTTTTTTCTCTAATGAATAAATTCAAAATGTACTTAACTGCTGTTAAAAAAAAACACATATAGAAAGCTACAACGAGTAACATTGACTGTATTTTATTTTCATAATCTAGATGTAGCCGCTTGCAAAGGCTAATATTATACTCTAGTTTATTGTTATTATTATAAACTAGCGGACCTGATGGACGTTATCCTGTTTTAATAATAAAGAAAATCCTAGAATTACACCGCAGCGCCACCTACTGGATTCAATTGTGAATCTAATCGATTCTTGGATCCACCTGGAATATACACCATTTTTTAAATCAAAATCTGTCCAGTCCTTCTGTCTGGAGGACTTCAGTCACTTACACACGTACAGAAGAATTATATCTTTTTTTATATAGATTTCTTCTGTATGTGTGTATGTCACTGAACTCCCCCTAAACGGCTGGACCGATTTTGATGAAATCTTGTGTTCGTGTTCCAGTGGATCCGAGAATGGTTTAGATTCACAATTGGACCCGGTAGGTGGCGCTGCGGTTGACTTTTAGGATTTTTATTTTTTATTATCAAGGCAGGACAAGGTCCGCAAGTAGGTATATAAAGATATTCCAGCTGTGGTGGCATGATGTCTATAATATCTTTATACATTTCCCTCTAATGTATTAAATTGTTACAGTTTACGGCAAGCGGCGCGGCCTGACGAGATGCGCACACGCCGATGTGAGAGGACAGTGAAACTGTGGCTTTTAGAGGCTAAAGCCATACCGCCGAAGAAGCGATATTACTGTGAAATAATGCTGGACGATACATTATACGCAAGGTATTGTTTGGAATTATATATTTGTATAGAAAATTTATTTATACTCTATCTATCTATATCTATATTATATGAGAGAGCAGGTAAGGGCGTATGAAAGATTTACTCCATGTCGGAAAGGACAACTGACATTGGGTGATACAACTTCTTAGGCACCTCCACTCATGCCCACAGTAACAATGTTGAAAAAATATACGTTAAACAACTTTCAACGAAAAAATACTTAGGGTGTTTGTAAAATTAGATCTATAACAATAATATTCTCGTTACTCTATCAATTGCTTTAATTTAAATACCAGCGGTTTCTATTGTAACGCAGTTGATGAAAAATGCCATATATGCAAATAAATTGTGTCCTTGAAGCCAGTTTTTAGTAGTTCCTGCGCAATAACTTTAATGAATTATATAATAATACATGTGCTTACAGATTGTATATTTAAATAAAATAAAAATCGCACTGTTATCTAAATGGAATTTATGAATACATTTGTTTTAAATAAATATTTGTTCGATTATCCCGAACACTGATTAAAAAACAATCACTTACCATTCGCCTCATAAATTTAAAAAACAGAGCAATAATAGATCGTATGTCTGATATTTATTCATCGTTCGACA
Source organism: Antheraea yamamai (assembly GCA_036509395.1). NCBI lineage: Eukaryota > Metazoa > Arthropoda > Insecta > Lepidoptera > Saturniidae > Antheraea > Antheraea yamamai. Next base: position 5,922,549 of record AP028438.1, on the reverse strand, counting down.
CGATCAAGTTTTAAGTGGCCGCCAGTGAGTGAATGAGTTTTTGAGAGCCGTACATGAGTTTATTGCTGCATTACATCCAAAACCTAGGTAAATTTTATTACTTGTACGGCGTTATTACTAAGAATCTGAATAATTTTATTCTAATTTCAAGTTAAAACGTTACTTAAAATAGTTCCTTAAAATAATTAAAAGTGTAAACATATTGATGTAATCCTGAAAATTCACCTGTGTTACCTATGAACATTTTCGGCTCAAAGGATTGTCTTAAAAGTTTATTCACTTTGTTAAGAACAGTGAATAAAAAATAGGTACCTGTATTATTTAAGTATAATTAATGACAGTTTATCTAGTAATACCTCACCGAAAATTCAGGCTATTTATATGTCGCAAGTCGATCGGCCATGTCTATTATTATCACATCGTTGTTAAACGATTATATTCAATCGATTGCAGGTCATCATCAAAACTGAAGACGGAACTGTGCTTCTGGGGTGAGGTGTACGAGTTTAGCGGGTTGCCGGCGGTACGCGCTATACACGTCAACGTATACAGAGAGCCAGAGCGCCGCTCACGGAAGAGGGACAAGCATGCTCTCGTCGGTAAGTTATAATTAAATGTAAATTAAATTAACTGACTATTCCAGACGTTCTCAAAGTGTGCGTCACGGCGCGGCGCCCTGTTGGTCGTAAAGAGGAAAGAGGGGCGGCGTGAGGCACTCCTCTTAATCTTTTTCCGGTAGCTTAACTTAGTTATTGGCGGGTATAACGTAAACCATTAAATTCCGAGTACACAGATACCCATGTTATGGATGTTTTAATATTTGTGCCTATCTAACTTGTGTCATTGTACGTATTTCTATCGACTCTATCTAACTCGACTAGCTTGCTAGGTTAGGACGCCGTACCGTGCGGAATACCAAACTTAACAGTGCACCGTGGAATGAAACAGTCAAAGAAAAAATAGACCAAAGTTTGAAAACGATGAATTTGTTTATAACAATGTACTTTATTTTGTTAATAAAAAAAACAACGGAAAGTGTACTATAGTTTTTTTTAAAGCTTGTACGTTAATGCACGATTAAAGTGCAAAGGGAACATTTTATGTTCGAAACTTTTTTTCATTTAGCCTTTAAAAGTGTTTTTACAGAGGACGGAACTTTAAAAAATCATATTTCGAAATTTTCAAGTATTACATTGAAAAAAAATACGTGTTGTTTATTTTCGACCAGACAATAGGAAAAAAAAAATTTCGTCGAAAAAAAAATTAGACTGTAAATTTCCCGCGTGAAATGGGCCACATATTAATTTTCTACAAATATTTTAATTTATTATAATACGAAACGTAACTCTCTCTCTCTTTTTTCTATTTTCATTAAATTATATCTCCCTCTCAACTTCCGTTCGCCTCGCTCGATCACACGTTTTCGTAACGCTTTCGTCATACACTTACCAGATTACTCCCCACGTCAAGCGTGCGTAAAGAAGTTTTACTTGAAAAAGGCCCTTTGAATAAATTTCAATTTTGTATTGTTTATAATATACTAGTGGGATCGGCAGACGCTGTCCTGAAAAAAAACACTTGACAAACCTAAACATTCCTCATGAATCACTTTGTCCGAAAATCCGTTCAGTACTATTTGAGTTTATCGCGAACATACAGACAGACAGACGTGGCAGAGAACTTTGGTTTTATAGTATGTAGTGATTCGGCTCCTCTGTATGACAATTTTGCCGATCACTGTACTAGGGTATTGTTTACTGTACGCAGGTACAGTGCGGATCCCAGTGGACGATGTGTCGTCTAGATATCTGAACGAGCGATGGTACCCGGTAACGGAGAGCGACAAGCCGCAGTCGCCGGGGGGTCGCACGCCCCCCGCTCCCGCGCCTGCACTCCGCATCAAGTGCCGGTACCAATGCGTCGATGTACTACCGCTCGACTGCTACGCGAGGTTCCTCGACTACTTGAAACGGAACTATAGGAGGCTGTGCGAATTCCTCGAACCTGTTATAGGTAAGTCGATACGATGTTCAGTTATCTTTTAATCGAACGCAATCTGGTTACCTTTGTTAAATTTTATGCGTAGACTCTATGATATTTAGCGTGATAGTCTGAAAATTCTTGTATATTCCAGTACAAGTCTAAGCAAATTAAGTTAAACCATCAGCTCGGATAAATGAAATACTGTTAATTTTTTATGTATGTATAGATTTAAGAATAATGCATGCAACGCATTAGTATAACTTCGATCCGTGCATTAAAAAAGACTCAAAGAAAAGAAGTTATTAAATAATGCAAATTTCGTGCAAAGATACTGAAAAAACGATGTCCAATTTCGGCAACGTTGTAATTTTCTATAGACGATTGTTAATAAATTACCTTCAGACATGAACATAATGACATAAACATAAATCTGATCTCTATTGTGGAACAAAAAAACTGATTTCATTTAACTATTATTAAAGTCTGGTTTTCTCTAATGTTTATGGTATATACATAGATCCCTTATACTCTTCCCATATATTGGATACAAAGAAATCATATATTGAGCATGAAATAGGAAAAGTAGTATTTTTATTATGCCCCATTTATTTAACCAAAATATAGAATTTAATAAATGCAACAAGAGAAATAAATTCTATAGTACCCGACTTTTCTCATGGCACGCCTAGCTAAAGATCGAGATAGTCGGCTAAGTTCGGTTTCGTCATTGCGTTGTGCGATAGAGACAGCGCTCTACAAAACCGAAGGAAGCTGGTCTTGGCCGCACGTAGTACTCTTTCTACAACATGTAAAATCAAATGCTGGGTACTGTATTATAGACTAATTCAGTAAATAAACGTTAAAAAAAGTCTTTGTCATTGTGAGGAATTATTACAGTAAAAAAATCTTATTATATTATGATGTCCAGTCATTAATCTGAAGGTAGCTCAACTATCGACTGCAGAGGTAGAGTTTGACTACAATTCCCTACTTATTTTATCCGATTATCCAATACGAATGTTAAGTAATGCGTTATTTAAAATTTTCTTATGTTTTTAATACGCTCTTTAGTTTATTAACTCAAACGTTTTCCAATTTACTTACCGTTTAAAATGACTATAAACTAACAAAATTATTATGTTTATCTAACAAACTCAATAGTAAGGCGCTATGTGAAATTTCACGTGTATAAGAAATCCGTGCCAGTTTTATTTACGTAACCTATAAAACGAGATGCAAACCGTGTAGCTCAGTGATAATTACATTGTAAACGTGTTAGCTGGAAGTAAATATTGTAAACTTTTACTGTAACTCTTGGTTAACGTAGATTTGTTATTATCAATGTGAGAAATCTGTTATTCTTCTAAAATGCCTAATACGTTTAGGATATGTTTGGAAAAGTTAATTAATACATAGGTACCTTAAGATTTCTAGTAAACGCGCGAGAGATCAATTTCGATTCACACAAACAATGTCGTGAAGTTTATTGTCATAGTATGAATTAGAAGTGAATATTCCAGAATATTCCATGTGGAGTTTTAATTATACATAGAGATTTTTGAAATATCCTATGTTACATGATATATGAATAAATAAATAAATATTGCCATACGAAGAAGCAGTGAGGCATCTGCCGCTTTTTTCAGTTTTATATACATTCGGAATCAGGAAAAAGGTCCTTATAATTCAATTTTTTGTTCACCGATGAGCTTCTGGTCTCAAAAAATACTTAATAAAAAAATTAGTTAGACGTACTTTATTCAATAAGTGTTTTGTTATGTGTGTCCCCTTTTCTTATCGGCGATGGTATAATTAATACGTGTGTGTGTGTGTGTGTGTGTTTTTTTTAACGTGATAACGTCTTAAAAATCGATGAACGCCGACTGCACATACGAAACATCATGACTCATTGTCACGTTCCGTCTGAGCCGAGCGTGCAAGCGAGAGCACGGAACAATCGATAGAGAGGCGCGATCGGCCTAAGCGTTCGGCTTGTGATCTGTATATAGAATAATTCAATTCAATTCATAAAAGTATGCAATTTTTCATCATTATTTCTTATGACGTTATCACGCAAAATTATCGTAATTTTAATATAGTATCGTTATAGCAATGAAATTTATTGAAATATCTTTAGGAGTAAAAGCGAAAGAGGATATCGGCTGTGCCCTGGTACTTTGCATGGCCGGAGCGGGCTTAGCGCCGAGGTACCTCGCCGATGTGGTCGCGTTGGATGTACGACGAACCGGCGACCATTCTCTAACCTTCCGAGGGAATTCTCTCGCCACGAAGAGCATGGAAGCATATTTAAAACTTGTTGGAGATCAATACCTACAGGTATTTCAACTTTCTCTAATTATGGTTTTGCTTATTTATATTTTAGATTAATTCGTTTATAAGATTCATTTTCTCATAAATAATTCCATTCAGCTCATGATGTTTTTTAAATAATCGAATCTCTTGAGCCGTCATAGATGATCGGTAGATTTTTTCATAGAATATATATTATTATGGTAGAAATCAGAATAAACGATAGAAATATTCAAAGTTTAAAAGTGGTTCATTAACAAAAAAAGGATTGTGTGGTTTTATGAAACCACGGTAAAAGTGAAGCTTTTCTTCACACTATAGACATTTAACTAATAATAGTCTATACACTACACGGTCAGCTGCTGCGAACTGTAGGCGCCGCCATATTGGCCCTGGCTGCTCTGACGAGCGCCTTTCACTTTATCCCTACTCCGCGGCCGACCATCACGCGACATGCAACACACAGACGAAAAAGTCTGAGACGATGTAATAAAAGTTTCACTTTAATTATATATATTTGAAGAATAATTACAAATGACTTATAGACACGAGGTATTTAACAATGAAATGCAATGATATTATAACTAAAAAGCTATTGATACGTTACCTATATGATATTTTCTACAATTTGTAACGCTATCGGCTGACGGTGAAGGAAAACATCGCGAGGTAACATGAACCTGAGAAATGTTCTTACAGTACCACCGTATGTGGGAAAACATAGAACTGTGGATTTCATGGGAGATTCAAGCCGTCAATAGGTCGTGGCAATGGCGTAACAGTGGTGTGTTAAATTCATTGGATGGGACCCTAGTAATGACCCTCACGTTGTAATTCAGTTTTAGTAAACCACTGAAGTACTTCTGAACTCGCGACCTTAAGGACCGGGGGCCCCATTTGGCTAAACGCCCGTAGCATTTTATGGTGGGTAGGTAGGCATGGTAGGTCGGCGTGATGATTATGTCCATACCTTCGTTCGGGAAAAGGTCAATCACCTTGCAGTGGGTCTCCTATAGGCTAATGTGATCATGTGAGCATGCGAGAGCATTTGAAAATGTCGTGTTATAGGATACGTTGGGCGAGGCGGTGTGCGCTGCGGCTGGTCCGGCGGCGGCGGAATGCGAAGTGGACCCTCTGCGTGCGGGTAGCGGTGCTGCGTTACGTCGACACCAGACGGCACTGCGGGACGCGGTGACGCTCGCGTGGAGGTCGATTGCCGCATCCGCACCACACTTCCCGCCGCCGCTCCGTGACTGTTTCGCTACTTTCCGAGAAAGGTATACACAGCCATACCACACCATACGATCCTAGCTACGTTTCGAAAAGTTACCCATAGAATGAAATGATGTATAGCAAATCTATTCGTATGAATCATTATTATAAAATAATCGAGGTAGTAACTACTAGTTTCAGCATGAATGGGTCAGGTAGTACCACCTTCTCACAGAAATCCGACGTGAAGTAACAGTGCTTGAATTGTCGCGTTTCGTTCGGTCAGTGAGAGCGCCGTAGGCCCACCTCCCTTCTCCCCCTTCCTCCCCCAAACACAGGTTGGCAACGCACTTGCGACTCGCCTGGTGTTGCAAGTGTCTATGAACGGTGGTGATCACTTAACATCAGGTGGTCCACCTGTTCGTTTGCTCCTATAATAACTAAAAAAATAATCAAGATGCACACACTCGAATAAATGTAACGCTAAAAACCGTCCCCAAAAACTCGCCTGTATACCTAAGTAGTTATAGTGATACTATAAACTTTTTTTTTGCAAATTCAACCTTACGAGAATTATTTAAAGTTGTTTTTATAAAGCAGTGTACAAAAAGTCCAAAGGCACGAGTAACGAGAGAATATTTGAATCGTGCGCTCCTTTTATGCGGATGGTTTTGAGACGTTGTCTGTGCATCTTGAGTTTATATATATATATAAATGAAATATATAAGCGCATCAATTCAGAACAGTTGCACGTATTTGGGTTATTATTTTTTGTTGAGTTTCTAATTGACAGGGCAAAGTTTATTTGCAATTTTTTTAAGTGTAAAATCTCGATATGGTTATGTGAGTGAGTAAAGTAGGAGACATAGGGAGATCTTCAAAAGAGATCTTCAAAAATGAGAACTTCAAAAGAGATCTTCAAAAATATTGACAAAATAGATAGATTCACATTCAGTTGTTATTTAATTTCATTATATAATCGTACCGTAAAGAGAAGATTTTGTCTCATTTACTTTCTTAGTACATTTAGTTGGCCATTTCTCATTTCTTTAATGTCCAACGAAGCAGGCGAGAATAAGCTAGTTAGAAACATAGGGAAGGCTAATTATACTGTGTTACTAATAATCTTTAAAAATATTATTAAAGTTATATATTTGACCGGATTATTTTGTGATTTTCAGATTGACGTCTATGGGACGCGAGGATATCTCGGATAATCTGATAAGCGCGTCCATATTTCTTCGCTTCCTTTGTCCAGCTATATTGTCTCCGAGCCTATTTGGAATTACTCACGGTATGTGTTTACTGTTCAAATATTGTAAATAATTTTATAACCACGTCTATCGTTTTTAAAATCGCGTAACATCTCTGTTTTCATTTTATACATTTAATTCAGTTCAAGTGTTTTTTTTATCTGGATATTGTATGAGAACTCTACGGTTACTCTATAGTTCATCACTGGTGAACGTAGCGCTACTTCTTTTAACTAACCAGCGGTGCTACGGAGGAAGAATATTATAGTATGTAGTGCAAATATAAAAAAAATCTAAAATTTATGTTCTATCTTAATATATATATTTCTTGTGTGCGTGTGTATGTGACTGAACTCCTCCTAAACGACTGGACCGATTTTGATGAAATTTTTTGTGCGTGTTTCAGTGGATCCGAGAATGGTTTAGATTCACAATTGGACCCGGTAGGTGGCGCTGCGGTTGGCTTTTAGGGATTTTATTTTTTATTACCACGGCAGGACAAAGTCCGCCAGGTCCGCTAGTTACAATATAAATATATTAAAAATGTTCCAAATAAATGAGAATCAACAACATATAAGTACTTATACATACGTACAAAACATATATAGATAATATGAAGGTTTCAGCATAAGTTACATACAGTGTAAACTCTTTATTACGAATTTCAATAGACTGATCATTTCTTTCGTTATGAAGAGTTATCATTATAAAGAGAACAAATAAATGGTTTTGTGGTAAACCAACAAAAATTGAACTAATTTCTACGTTATAGAAAGTTTTTCATTATAACGAACGACGTTGTAAAGAGTTTAGACTGTATATTAAAAATGTTCTAAATAAATAAAATAAATCAACAAAATATGCTTATGAATATACATACATACAAAATATAGATAAATAATAAGAAGAGTTCAGCGTAAGTCACATATAGAGTTTTGGGTGGGATGTTAGTCTGTCATGTAGTGGTTTTTATATTTCATTCGTAATCTTGTGTTATTTGACTCTATATTGTGTAAAATTGGTGTTGTTTTATGTAATACTAGCGGGCCCGGCTGACGTTGTCCCGCCCTGATTACCCCCCAGCAACCCCCCTTGTGGGTGGAATTTCGTAAAATCCGTTCTTAGCTGACCTCTACTCGGCGAAAGGAATATTCCTACCATATTTCAAGTCGCTACGCCTTATGGTTCCAGAGATATCGTGATGAGTCAATATATATGTGGGAATCTCTTATATATATATATATATATAGATAGTTCGGTTATTGTGCATAAGTGAAGTGAATGAAAAATAATCCCACGAAGTGTGAATTCTGAGATGCCACAAAATTTCCCTGGAAAGTTCTAACAAGGGAGCCACCATCTTGTTGGAACATTAAAATAATCACACGTCACTTGTAATATTTATTACCTACTTGACAATGGCAGTAGTAATCTGGAAGATTGGTTGTCAAAATTAAAATTAAAAAAAAAGTTACAATATCGACACAGATTGTATAAAATAAGGTTTTTTTTTTAATTTGTAGAATACCCGAACGAACGCGCCGCTCGCAACTTGACTCTGGTGGCGAAGACTCTACAGACTCTGGCTAATTTCACCAGGTTCCAGGGCAAGGAAGCTTTCATGGAGTTCCTCAACGACTTCCTCGAACAAGAGGCACCCAATATGAAAGCCTTTCTAAGAACCATTTCGGTATGTAGCCCACTATGATACTATGTTTAATATAACTAGTACAATAATAACTGGTTAAAATCGGTACATACACGTATCACGGGTAACATGGAACATGTTACGTATCACTGGTTATATAACGAGTGATAACATAAATCACGTACTAAAATCGCAGAATGTTACTCTGCGGATGTGTTCCTTCTTTCATATGATAATGAACACCTTAAATGAAACGTGAGGCCAGCATGATATCGTAGGTCACCGACGGTCCCCGTTCTTTATAGATAGTAATATAGATTACGTATTGGTACAGGTATTTTACAGAGATAGTATAAAACAAACACGATCTATATATGCATCTGTTATATATCGTAGTTATTTATTTATTTATTAGGAAAACTAACAGCTATAATATACAAGCCATTTATAAGTCTTCGCCGATATAAAACAGAATACAATCACTTGCATTATATGGTATTAGGTAAACATTATAATAAAAGAAGATATTCAAGAATAATAACAGTCTATTACTATTTGCAATCGCCATCATTAAAGAACGTCCTTGTTAAAAACGTTATCGCTTTATTTACGGTAGTATTAGTAGTATTATTATTATGTGCGCATCAGCACATTTGATATAAAATTATATTTATTAAATATATTGAATTGTTAATCGTGTTTAAGCACTCAATTAGGTTGTACAACAGCACCACTGTAACGTAACAAATAAAAAAATTGTAACATAACAAGCAACTTTATTCCCACAAACGGACACCTAAGAACAGAAGTAAGGCGAGGACTTGCTCCTCATCCACACATATCGTATAAGTGTGATTTATAATAACGTGGACTAAAATTAAAATTACTAAAATTACATTGTATAAAAGTAAGGTTACACATTCAAAAGAGATAAAACAACAACATTGCTGCGACATGTATCACTATCTAGATAGAACCTGGTTGAGTAACACAGTATGGTCGTTTTCTTAACCTTTGATTTTTATCTTTTTTATAATTCTAAAATAACTAAATAGCTGTCACAGCGCATAACATTTTTAAATGTTATACACTCATCAAAAAAGTCTAAGCAACATGTACTAATTTAAATTTTAGGATGGTTCTTCACATTATAACGTTGTATTTTATTTTTAAAATAATATCTTTAGGGTTCTATGATGTAAAAATAACAGCTGTTGTCTTTATAAGTTCTTTTAATAACAGAAATGAACAATATTAGAATATACTGTAGAAACTAAGATACATAAGAAACTAAACTTTTTTCTTACACAATGAAATTTCTAAAGAAAATGTATTTATTGTGAAAGAATAGAACAATTTAATACAAAGTATGGTCTCCTCTGTTATTCAGAACTTGTCGGCAACGATTATTCATTGAATTAATGAGACTGTTTATGTCATCTTGCGGTATTCGCTCCCAATGGAATTGTAGCAAATCCTTCAGCTGTTGGGTTGTTGTCGCTCCGTCCAAGTCCTTCAAAACACGTCTCTGGAACATGTCCCATGCGTGCTCGATGGGGTTGAGATCTGGCGATTGTGCAGGCCAGGGCAATACCCGGATGTTCTCCGTTGCAAAGTATTCACTGGTTCGCCGAGCTGTATGTGAACGCGCATTGTCATGCATTAACCTAAAATCGGAGCCAAAGGTTTGTGCAAATGGGTAGACATAAGGTCTGAGAATATCCTCAATGTAATGTTCAGCATTCATGTTTCCATTTACAAAAACGAGCTCAGTTCGCCTGTTCTTCATAATACCCGCCCATAACATAACTGTTCAGCCGCTGTATGATGAACTTCCTGAACGCACCTGAGCCTTTCAGTATTTCCGGGCCGACGATACACTCGCACCCTTCTTGTATCAGGCTTAAACCCGAATCGCGACTCATCGGAAAACATAATTTTATCCCATTGTTCCTGGGTCCATGTTATGCGTTCTCTACACCATTCATATCGACGAGCGCGATTCCCGTGACGTATCGGTGGGCACCTGATTGGGCGTCGAGCTCGTAGGCCGTACTCATGCAGTCGATTTCACACAGTTTGAGGACTTACATCAACACCACTTGAAATTTGTAGCCTCAAACTTATCTCTCGAGCGGTTAACATCGGCTGGCGTCTTGCAGTCAGTTGTATGTACCGGTCTTGCCGAGTGGTTGTACTCCTTTTACGGCCTGGATGCTGTTCAGCGGGTTCTCCTGTATTATTGTAGCGCTGCCAAAGACGACAAATAACACTTCTATGAATGCCAAAATGTCGAGATACCTGAAATTGATTACTTCCCGCTTGCAACATCCCTACAGCTCTTTGCATTTCATCTGCCATCAAATGACGTCGCTTCATGACGTAAAGAATATCTAATAATTCAATTTTGTCGCTAACTTTATTTAAATGGTTGGTAAAATTATAAAATCAAGACTAAACGTAGCAATTAAAACGCACTTAAATTCAAACAAATTCGCAGTCATTTGAATTTTATGAAAAAACAAAACATAATCAAATTTTTTTTTTACAACCAGCCAGTATGTCATCAATAACAAAAAAGTTTACTTACCTACGCACTTTGTTTGAGTAAATACTTAGAAATTAATTAATATAAATGGTAAAATTTGTAATATCAAGCATGTTGCTTAGACTTTTTTGATGTGTGTATTTATTGTTGGTCGTGATTTATTTATTATGTGATAAATAACAGTGCTATAAAATAACTCCACGGTAATTATAGTTGTATACAATTAGCTGTAATATTTACTTTTATTTTATATTTTCCTATAAATGAAAAACTGTCTTATATACTGGGACAGTGTACTATACTACCCTGCCTTTTTAAAAAGGGATCTATTTTGAAGGAGATTGAGGGAATAACTGATTGACATACATAAGTGACGGAATTTTATTTTATTCCAGTCACGGCCACCGGACCAACAAATACAGCAACAACAACAACAACAACAACAACAACACCATCATCAACCACAACAGGAAGGCGGCAATAGAAATTCATCGTCGTCGCTCGGTTCCAACAATGGGGTAGAGGTACCGCGTGACCTCTCCGCTGTCGAACCCGACCCGGAGTGGGCACCACATGTGGACCTTGGAAAGCAACTGGCGACGCTCCACGGACTCCTGGTAGACAGTCTGCCTAAACTACCCGCTGCTAAAATGCAGGTATGACTATATATCACCTATAATGACTATATAGCAACAATTAATTATGCTACAATGTTATTGTTATTACAAACTGTTGTCAATTATTCTGCTGTTTATCACTTAATAATTTATAACGATGACACAGGAGTTTTTGGCGGGATCTTGGAATGCCATGTAGTGGTCTTTATATTTTATCCATAATCTTGTGTTTTTTGGGTTTATATTGTGTAATGTTGGTGATGCTTTACGTAATATAGTTTGGTTATTGTGCACAAATGGATCGGAAATAATACCACGGAGTATGAATTCTGAACTTGCCACAAAAACTCGTAGGAAAGTTCTAACAAGATGGCCGCCATCTTGTTAGCTCATTGAAATTATATCAAGAAACTTGTAATATCGATACTCACTCGACAATGGCAGTAATAGTCTACTAGAAGACTGGTTGCCAAAAACAAAATAGAAGAAGAAGACGCAGGAGTTTTTGGCGAGATTTTGGGATGTCATGTAGTAGATTTATGATTTTATTCATAATCTTGTGTTCTTAGGCTCTATATTATGTAATATTGGTGGTGTTTCACTTAATATAGTTTGGTTATTGTGCACAAAGGTAAAAATACCCTGGTTTTCCCAAAAACCCCGAAATTTAAAATGCCCCCCTTTTTTCCTTAAATTTTATAAAAATTTTAATATCTTACTCCTTAAATGCAGTAATAGTCCCCTAAAACTTTTCCAAAAAAAAAATAGAAGAAGAAGACGCAGGAGTTTTTGGCGAGATTTTGGAATGTCATGTAGTAGATTTATGATTTTATTCATAATCTTGTGTTCTTAGGCTCTATATTGTGTAATGTTGTGGCTCTTTACTAATATAGTTTGGTTATTTAAGTGCAGTGGATCGGAAATAATACCACGGAGCATGGATTCTGACTTGCCACAAAAACTCCCAAGAAAGTTCTAACAAGACGGCCACCGTCTTGTTAGTTAATTGAAATGATTGAAGGAAACTTGGGATGTCTCTACCTACTCGACAATGACAGTAACAATTCTACTTGAAGATTGGTTGGCAAAACTAAAACAAAATAGAGAAAGGAGACAGTCCCCCTCTTGCGTATTTACCATCTCAGACCAGATCGTTATTTAACATTCACATGAGATTGTGGTAAAACGCTTCAATCTATAATGTATTAAATGAATGCTTTCAGGAGTTGGACCCGCTATCGGATATTTTAGACGAACTCAGTAAGAGATTAGTGAATAACGATATCGGACCGACGCAACAAATAAACGCAACCGACAATATATTTAGGTGAGTTCTATTTAAATTATTGTACTGTTAAAATAAGTAAATTTATCTACAATTTTGTTGCAATTGCCTATGAAATTATTGTTTACTTACTTTTCTATTTGTCGTATTAATCGGTATTTTTGAATATTTTAATAATGAAATCCCGGTAAGTCGAAAATCAAGGAACACTCATAAATCGGTTCATTGTATCAAAAGTTATTGTAATTTTAATGACGACATGACTTAAGTTAAAGAGAAAAGTAGATAAGTTAATAGACTTAATACATTAAAATAATTTTATTATTCATTATCATTACGTAGTATAAAACAAAGTCCCCTACCGCGTCTGTCTGTCTGTCTGTTCGCGATAAACTCAAAAACTACTGAACGGATTTTCAAGTGGTTTTCACCAGTGTATAAAGTGATCCATGAGGAACGTTGGATATAATTTGCAGGATTTTTTATAATCACGGACAACGTCTGCCGGCCGCAGAATTATATAAGTGTATATATTATTGAAGGTTGAATATATATTTTTTTCGAATTATAAAGTGAAACAATGCATTGGAATAGGTTATAAGAAAGTATTAATTACTAGCTGTGCCCGCGACTCCGTGCGCGTGGAACCTAATGTACAAAAATAGTGACTAATAAAATAATTTTAATGCATTAAGTCTGTTAACTTATCTACTTTTCTCTCTAATTTAAGTCATGTCGTAATTAAAATTACAATAACTTTTAATATAATAAACCAATTTTAATGGAACCAAGATTTAATGGTACTCGAGGATATGCTTTATCATTTTTCTTAGTCAGGTTTTATCGTGAATGCAATACTTTAGCAGTGATACATGTTCGTACAAACAGACATACATTTCTAAAAATGATTGAAATGTATTTCTTATTCCAAGAAACTTGCATCAATTTTTTTTAACAAAAATTTAAAATGTACAGACACGTTACATTTACATTCTTATGATATATATAGATTCAAATTTTCAATGTTTCAAAATTATGTATAATGTAGGTATTACAGGTTTAAAGAGGTACAAGGATTTTTTTCGAGTTGTAAGAGTCTTCGACTTATCGAGTTTCTGCTTACCGTACTTCTATTTCATCAATAAAGGACAATGTGTAGAGTTTTCCATAGTTTATTAAGACTTTGTTACTTTCTTTTTTGAAATAATAAATTATTTTAGGTACAAAATAATATAACTACGCATTTTCGCATTTATTTAACAATTTTCTTTATATTCAAAGGTTCAACGATCCGACATGTAATACAGCACCGAAACAAAACAACGTTGAACCGACAACGAACGGTCAACTCAATAACAATTTCGCTCATAGTTCACCCGTCATGAACAAAAATGGTATTCAGTTTAACATAACACCTTCTAAATCGAATGTTGAAGAATCTAAATACAAAGGATCATATGTAACGAGTGTATCGAAATCTCCCAGTTTACGATCAGCAACTCTACCGCGTAATGGATACGGATCGAGTCCGGTAAATCAGAACGTAAACCCTGACCGATATAGTTCGCAGTATAATAACCAAGAGCACTGCGTCAATCTCAAAGTGGTACAGATAGGCTTCGGCTCAGATCAATACCCTAAAGGCATCAGTAACGGTATAAACGAAAGCTTAGAACGGAGATTCCAGGATAGGTACAAACCTAACAACTTTAATCAACAAACTCATTACCACAATTCTAATTACAACAACACTGAAAGATCTCCGAGTAGTGACAGCATTAATCATAACTATTGCGCTAACGAAATGCATAATATTATGAAAGAGACCGCGACTTTAGATGAACTTTCAGATCTATTAAAATACGCGGACGATTCTGATATAGTCGAAGACAAACTCATTATGAATAAAAAGAACTTATCGCAATCAAAATCTAATAATAATAACAATATAATTAACGGAAACAAAACAAATTATACAAATAACGGTTCGAACGTCTCTATCAGTGGTCTTTCGAATGTAGCCAGCTCCGGTTATCAAAGCATCGCCACGTATAGCCAAAGTTCGAGTCCGATTGAGAACAACACGCATCATCATCCATCTTACGAGAATGGAGGTCAACCGATGAGCCGGTACTCGCAGCTCAATTACCAAAAACAACGAGACAAACAGTATTACGACAACAAAAACGAAAAATTCTACCCAAAGAGTCCAGTACAACAGAAAATCGAATATGACATACAAAAATACGGAATACAAAACTTCACAACCGCTGACAACATACAGACAAACACGAACATGAGTACAAAGGTCACACCTCTAGTGTTCACTAATCCCGTTTACAACATGGAAGACAACCGTCAGTCGCAAGAGAAGAGAAATAATGAAAACAGAAACTCAAAACGTTGCCCCTGTGGCTCATCCAGTTCATCCATCGATGAGGAGGGTCTGAGTACGGACAACGTTGAGACAAACTCGGAGGAAGGTTCCACTAACTTCAACGAGGATAGCAGGAACTATGACCAACAGAACCGCAACAATACCCACCGAAAATTAACCAGAGATAATTGTAATTATGAAGATGTATACCAGAGAAGTAACCACAGTCATTCGCCGAGAATAAGGGACGACGAATCGTCGAGTAATTCGCCGAGTTTACGGAAGAATAGTAAAACGCGAATGCCTAGAACAAACCCTATGCTCTCGTACTCCACAAACCAAAATCAGTTGAATCTGAAACACTTCGGCCAGAGAGGAGACACTCTATACGAAAATAAGCCGCACCACATATCGACTGACTCCGGTTATCCAATGAGCAGATCCGAATCGAACGTCGAAGAGGTTAACAAGGAGATGTACAGACTGCAGATATCGAGAAGTCAGAAAGCATTGTACAATATGGAAAACTCGAAGACTTCTCCTGAAAAATATTCTATGGGCGATGGTGGGATCCCGGAGACAAATTACCCATTAGATAGGACGTATTCGGGAGCGAAGATGTCTAGCGGAAGACTGAATGAAGATTTGGAAAGGCATCAGGATTTCTATGGGGGGAGGGAAAGGAGGGAGTCTCCGTCGCAAGGAATATTTGGTAGGGAGTCCCAGTCGAGTGAGGCCAGCGAGCGTACAGCAGTGAGGAGTGAGAGAGAGGTCACGAGGGATAAATTGCAAAGGCGACTGAGCTTGGAGTCCGCGAGAGACCTCACAGACAGTTCTGATGAGGTAGAGGACACGTTGTACAGTACAACTGGTCGAAGGCGCGTCTCAAAACATCACAGGACCATTGAACAGGTTAGTACGATTACTAATATATATTATAGTAAATCAGTTATTAAGATATATTGAAGAGTTTTTGGCGGGATCTCGGTCTGTTATATAGTGAATTTTATTTTTTATTCATGATCTTGTGTTACTTGACTCTATATTGTGTAAAATTGGTGGTGTTCTATGTAATATAGTTTGTTTATTGTGCAAAAGTGAAGTGAATGGAAAATAATACCACGGACCATGAATTCTGAGATGCCACGAAAACTCCATGGAAAGTTCTAACAAGATGGCCACCATCTTGATAGTTCATTGAAATTATATCAAGAAACTTGTAATATCGATACTCACGTGACAATGGCAGTAATAGTCTACTAAAAGATTGGTTGCCAAAAATAAAGTAAAAAAGATATATTGAATCTCACTAAAGGCGTTATTTAAAGTCATCTTTTAAAAAATTTAAATCATAGTTTTATATTTGTGATTATTGTCTTTTCGCATTTTTATCAGCTTTTTAAAACTTTTTACTACAGTAATAGACTGTATAATTTTGTTTCACATGCCCCATGTTAATTGCACTCTTTATGTTTGTCATTTTTTTTACGACAAAAGCTTTGGACCAATGAAATTCGGCATGAAGATAGCCTGGAATCTAGAGAAGAACATAGGCTATTTTTTATTATGAATACACCGAAATAATACGCAAGGGAAATGGCAAGAAGTTGCCAGTTTTTACGTATAACTTTTTGGTAACATTTGCGTAATTTAATTAATGTTACTTTAATAACAAAAGTTTACCTTTTCACAGTATGAACGTGAAATAGAAAGGTTAAAATGCTCCGTTGAACTGCTGCGGGGGAGGCTGGGTCCCGCCGAACCTGGACAAGATCACACAGATGCTAAAATGAAAGCGATAATCTCCAGGTATAGTAAAATAATTTTGTATATATTATATTCGTGTTTAACGTGTCACACGTCTTACGCATTTATAAAAAAATAATTTGTTTAAAATATTAAAATGTATTGTTTATCTGTATAGTAGAAAACGGACAGAATGATAGTTCAGTAGAAATCTCCAGTAAGCAAATGTAATGTAAGGGAAGTCCTTGTAAGGACTGCTTTATCCAACGAATATATCCGTTATTGAAGTAAAAAAAAATCATTGAGGATTTATTCTTGCATCATAATTTTTCATTGTATATTGCACCATTGAAACATATGTATAATATTTAAATACATAAGTTGTATATGCTGATATTACGCTGAGGGTCAGCTGTTTGGATATATCCTGATAAGCCCAGATTCACTATGTTACTACGACAAAAGAGTATGTGTGTAAATTAATATCGTAACTACAATATATTGACAATTAAAAATTTGAAATACCCTTAGTTGTATATTCTCCTTATTGGTGATATACAATTGAATATATATGTAATCTCATTGTTCTGTGACTGTTTAAAGAGTGACAGCATTCAATCGTGTGATAGTTAGTGATCACATTTAACGTATAAAATAATCATATCAAAACAAATACTAATAAACAATAAAGAGGACCTAAGTTAAAGTTTGTTTTAAAACTCTCAGAAGTATGGATACAAATTTAAATAAACCTAGTTTGAATAACCGGTGACATAACCTGCGAGCGGCGTCCCGGAGTTCGATAACAAAATGGACCATAAACCCTTTTGTTTGATCAAACTTCGAAAAATTATACTTAGTTAGCTGGTTGGCTTCACTTTTACTATATCCGACGATCATTGACACTGTGCTTTAACATAGATGGGTAGAGGATTGACTATAATTTTTGTATTTCCTAGATAATTCGTTCAAATATTATGATATTATGCATCTATTTTTTTATTGATTTACAACGAGTATCAAGTACAGTACCCTGTAAAAATATTGCTAAAGAGAAACCAGTCACCCATTATAACGTATAACGAATTTCAGGGGACCGAGTTTTTTTTCTCCTTATACGGATGGAAGAGAACGAATAAATGGTTTTGTGGTAAACCAACCAAATTGAACAAATTTCTACGTAACAGAAAGTGTTTCGTAATAACGAACGATGGTATAAAGAGTTTTTACAGTGTGTTTATAATTTAGGATAACACGAATATAAATTACAGGTTAATTTGCGTGGAAGAGGAATTGAAACGAGAACAGCGCAAGATGGCGGCCGCGTTGTCGCACAAACAACGGGTCATCGAAGCGCAGGAGCACCGTATCGCTGCGCTCGACGAGGCGAACACGCGGCTACTGTCCGCGCTCGTGCACCTGCAGCAGCGAGCGCCGCACCCCGCGCCCGCGCCGCCCCACCCCGCGCCCCCCGCACCGCACCACAGCACACATCCCGCACAGCACGCGCAACACACGCACCAGGAACTACAAATATGAAACATTGCACGTAACAACCCATTTCCTTATGATCCTTCTTTTCTCTCTTTACTGTGGCAACATTTATTACCGCCAATATTGTTTTGTATTATAAACTCTATGTCTTCCTGTATGTGGCCTCCTTGTTAGAACTTGCAACTTTTTGCTGCAACTCGAAAGTCAAGTTTCATGTTACAATTTGGACATCACTTGTACACAATAACAAAGTTGTATACACCAGGGGTTCCTAAACTTTAAAGATAACGGAACATCAACGAAATACCTTTTATTTTATGTTACCCCATATCAAATATTTACAAATCAACATTTAAATTTACATAAGAGCTTTTGAATGCTTGCTAACTACCTAACTATATGCATATGAGTACTTCTCATTAGATATTTTGCGTTATTTCAAAATAATGTTTGTAATCGTGGTATTATTTAATAGCTAATAATAAAAAAAAATGGTGGAACCCTGATGACTATTCTACGGAATCCACTTTGGGAATACCTGGTATACGCTGTACGAGGTCAATTAACGAAAGTTTGTGAATAAATGAAAAAAAAAAGAAAATATATGAATATCTCCACAGAAAACTTGTATTCCTTCTTTGACCAACTTTTATAAAAATGACCTTTTCTTTTAGAAAAATTGCGACTACTATTTGAAACATAATTTACTTTATATTGAAAAGAAAGTAGACTATTTTGCTAAAATACAACCAGATTAATTTGCCAGAAAATAACAATAATTCGTGGCTCAATTATTTTACGGAAGCGATTTACATAGTCTTATCACTTTAGTGTTAGTGTTTCACAAAGAAAACGATAAAATGTTTTTTTTTTTTTTGTGAAATACAATTTCCAGGTCCCATTCAATATATTTCTTAGTTGAGTGGGTTGTTTAACGCTTATAGAGACAAAATATGTAACGGTAACTGCCCAAGCCGAGGTGTGCAGCGCACCTTTGAGCTAGTTGCCTGAATAAAATCGGCTGAGTGCCTTAAGCGCTCGCCTTAGTAGTCCGGTGAAGCTGTAAAGGCCTTGCAAGGCCAACAGCGTAGTCAGTTCGAGAGAAAAAAATATGGAGATAAATGGATTAATAATTTGTATGTCAATTTTTCTAGTAATCTTTATTATTGTGACTAGATTACACTTTTAACCCGCTTAAAGTTAAAATAGAAAAGTTTTATACAACTCAAATAATTTACTAACTATGATATAGTGTCGCCTTGTTGAGAAAACGTTCTTATATCGCACAAAATTGCAAGTTAACTTCGTCTTATTTCGATTACAATTAATCATTTTCAATACATATAATTTTTGTTTAACTGTTATTTACATGCGGATTTAATAAATTTATTGAATTCTCTTCATATTGCAATTTGTTTTCTATAGAACTATGTTGTGTTCAAATTAATAAATAATCATAATTTTTTATGAAATTTGTTAAAATTTGTTTTTTTTTTAGATATAAATATAATAATGCTTTAAACATTATCGGTGTTATTATAAAAAAGTTAAATACGTATTGAACCCTGGCTTTAAAAAGGTCTCATATTAAATGCACCGCGGTCGCCATCTTGTTCTTTTGTCTCGCTTTGGTTACGTTAGTTTAGACTTGTGAAAAAGGATAACACAAACTTGCCACGGGCGAGCGCGGTGCATTTATTAGGAAACTTTTTTAAACCAAGTGTTTAATACGTATTTAACTTTTTTGTAATAACACGGTAACAGTTCAGTTGATCAGTATTTTTCTATGAGGTTTTCTGTTCACGCCGCGTGTATATTATTTGTTTTATTTCTATAATAATTATACCAAAGACGATTGAATATCCCTTAGGGCTTAGACTATGGGGTTGTAGTGGACCCTGGGGTTGTAGTGGACCCGATACACTCCGCTGCGATTGTGTAGCATTTTAGTAGTATTTTTTTTTTAAACGTTATAGATTCTATAAATAAGACTTGTATAATAATTAATTTTTAGATGTTATTTGTAATTAAAATTCGGTATGGAAGTAAAATTTATTTTAATACCTCTGGAGTATTAACGTCGATTAGTATTGAATGATGTTTGTAATTTGTAATAAAATATAAAAAAATTGTCGACATAATTTGAAAGTTAATGTTTTGATTAAAAATTGTAAGTCGCACATTCTACAAACGAGACAGTGAAATATTAATTTTAAGCAGTAACAGTGTAAACAATACAAGCAGACGATAAAATTATCGCATTAAATTGTGAATTATGTAAACTTGGGACTTTTATTTACCCCCCATTGTTTTATTAGTATTCATTATAAATAACCTATACATACATATAAATAAAATTGAGGTGCCTGTTTTGTTGCAACATATCAACCGATTTAGACATGACTTTTACAGGCAGGTAAAGAATATTCAGTAAATTATCTGGGTTACATTTTCAACACGCTTTTCCTGATGAGCTAACCAGTAATATTAAGAGACATTAAAATCAGTAAAAGGTTTAGTGGTAATGATAAAAGTACTATAAAAAATAGCTCACAATTAATCCGGATAAGTTCTCATGAACTAAAAAATACATTTTAAGAACGAAGTCGCGGGCACTAGCTAGCCTACTAGCTTTTCTTATATCATAGGAGGCAAACGAACAGGCGAGTCACCTGATGTTAAGTGATCACCGCCGTCCATAGACACTAGCAACACCAGGGGAGGCGCAAGTGCGTTGCCATCCTGTGTTTGGGGGGAAGGGGGAATGAGGGAGGGGAGGGTAGGTAGGCCTCTGTCACTCTCACTGACCGAACGATACTCAACGATGAGAGCACTGTTAGTTACTTCACATCGGTTTTCTGTGAAAGGGTGGTACTACCCCGAGCGAGCCGACCCATTATGAGATGCACTGTTATTTGCTATTCCGATCAGTTCCTTAAGCATTTGTGATACGTACATATGTTGCAGAACTTCATTATATAGTATAAAAAAAGTCCTCTGCCACATCTATCTGTCTGTTCGTGATAACCTTAAAAATGACAGAACGTATTTTCATGCGGTTTTCACCAGTAGATAGAGTGATTTATGAGAAAGGTTTAGGTATAATTTGTCAAGGTTTTTTTATTATCAGGGCGGTATAACACTCGCCGGGCCTGCAAGTATACCCAATTATATTCATCAAAGAAGAATATATCTGTTTTGTGGGTAACTTCTTCCAAATACGTATAAGGGAACTCACTGAAACACTACTAGGAGACATCTTTCATAGATATAATTTATTACCATACTCCATACAATTCTCACATTTCACGAATAAACCCTGTTATTAGATTAGTTTTATTGTAGTAGCTACTATTAATGTTTACTTTTCAGATTTAAAACTCGAAATTAAACTAGCAGTGAGAAGGAAAGAGAAAGGAAAATTAAAAGTATTTACAAGGCGACAAAGTATGGACGATGTGTCTATTAGACTTGGGCTTATGCATAATTATAGCCCAACTTATATTAAAAATAAACAAGATACAATAGATGTACAATGGCTACCGTGGAAGATTTTCAAATAAATAACAATGTAAAGTAATAAATTTTAACCATATAGCAAATATACTGTACTGAATAACTATAATCAACTAATTCTCAATGTATCACAGAATACTTATAAGATGAATAATATGACCGAATATTAAAATAAGACATGCGATAACCTGTGTGTTACTTATTTTTTAATTAAAAGTAGTAAGTGTCATCTAGTGGGAGCAATGTATCTGGGAATTGTAAACGATAGCGCACAACACATTAATAAAAATACGTTTGCACGTATGCAAGAACTATGTTTAAAATTCCTTTTATAGGTAATATCTTATTTTTAGGTCATGAGTGTGTATGTTTGTCTTAAGAACGGATAAAAGATAATATTAGTAAAAACATGCCTCGACATAATGTGTCAGGTGTTTATTATTGTATAAAACAAATTTTTCATAGAAATATGTTGTATGAGAATGCGTCTTTTAAAGTATTTCATCTCAATACATAGTAAAGTATATTTTATTAATTTAATAAGTCGATGCCAGGGGGTGGACAGCTGTACCTCTTTCTGGCCAAAACGAATTTCCGCTCTACTGCCTCCTTTGAACTATAAGGGTGCATTAATTGCAAATCTTCTATCCGCCCAAACAGGTATGAAAAATATATTTCTCGAAACTTTTTATCTGGAAATTCCGCTTGACACATCGTCGGCCACATTAGATTAGTTACATTTGCATATGACCTGAATATTCCCAATTTATACTTCTCAGCGAACTTTTTAAATTTATTTTGCAAATCCAACTTGTGTATCCAATTCGTGTGTCCGGCGAATGTCGGGTCCTGTGGTGGGGCTATATGGCCGAATCCTTTCATAGCAAGCATTTGAAATAACTGCCAGGATAATGTGCTTTTGCGTAACATATCGTCTTTGGCTGTATGGGAAAACGGGCCGAAGATACGTCGACGCATCCATTCTTTAAGTTCCGGCACTAGATGAATATCCGGCAACCGAGCAGCGATATTGACCCGTTTCATTAATCGCAGCGCACACTTTAAATAGTCTTCAGGTTTTGGTTTCAATCCTAAGCAAGTGCTCGAAGACTCTTTGGCCTTTTTCTTCTTCTTATCCTTCTTATCTAGGACAGTCCCGTCTTCAACATGAAGGACACTGTCAGTATCCCACAACTTTTTGAACTGTTTATTAATATGTAATCGTTTCTCGTCTAAATCATATATCGTGTGATAGTTAAAAACGAATGGAGACTTCGTTGTGGGTTTTTGGAAGAAAGGCAGTTCTTCAGGAAGAAAATTACCTTCGTTTCCATAGTCGTAATGGTGACCACAATAACATTTTGTTGTTTTTACATACTGAAACACTGTGTCCTGCCACTTTCTTACGCAATCGCAAGGGTCAGGTTTCGGCGGCGGCGACTGCCCGCGGAAACCGCAGTGAATGTTGATGAACTCGCCATCCATGTATTTATATCCTCCATGTATTAGTTCTCCCGCTGACGGCAAAACGGCAACGTTTCCTATCACAAAAACTGTTTTCCCCTGAACTCGATAGACACCATTGATCGTATACTGAGCGTTCCACAATCCCGTCGAAGGGGCGACTGGCTTTTTTCGTCGACGACCTTTTATCCTCGTCGAGGCCATACCGTAAGTTTTTTTTACTTCCGTAACGCAGGTTTTTGAACCACGTAACTTACGATGACTGGTTCGCGTCGTAGTTTTCACACTGAGAGCTGTGACCGATGAATAAGGTTCAATAGTCATAATTCCGGCCAATTTTTCGCAGTATGCTTGTGGGAGCTTCTTCTTTGGAGGCGGTGGAGGCTTTGGTTGTGGTGGTGGTTTTGTAATAACTAGTGTATCGTCTTCATAAGGCTCGTTGAGTTCGTCGAGATTTGGTAATGGTGGAGGTTGGTAGCGTTTCCTTTTCGGAGGTTCGTAAAGGACTGCTACCATTTTTTGTAAGTAAGGAGATTTTAGAGGAGGTTCTATTTTTGGTTTCGGTTTTGGAATACTTTTTATCTCCACTGGTTCGGGATGAAATCTCTCGCGAAGTAATTTAATCAGGTTCTCAAGTCCTAAATACAATATGGCTGATAACATTAGTCTGGCGTTTAGATTGTACGATAATCGCTTCCCATCTACTGGATGACCATAAGTCATCAGAAATAGTTGTGCAAGCATTTGTTTTGGATCATCGCGACCTAAATAAACACAGTTCATTAGATCCCCTATGTTTGGCCGTGGGTATAAGCCTAAATCACGCATAACAATTGCAGTCCTCAGCGGACGTCCTTCCAATATATCTTGATAGATAGAGAATTCTAAAGTATCCAAAGCATGTCTTTGTGGGACACTTAGCACTTGGTACCATTTGGGTCCAACGGCTTCTCTAATAGTTCTGAATAATCTTTTGTCCCTTTGTTTTCTGATTTCTTTTAATTCCTCCATAAAAATTTGCCTTTCACGAGTTTTCTTCGCATACACAATTTGCAGCCGACGATTGGCTTGCTCCTCGCAGCTTGTCTCCGGACCATATTCATGTTGAACCATTTTCGCTTAATAAGAAAGTTAATAAGAAGGATACAAGTATGTATGTATTGTAAAATCGAGGCTACTACAATTTTGAAAAGAAAATCGTAATGTGTTGGTCGGACTAGATTACGAATATAAAAGTCATTTACTTCAAATTTTGACAATTGCATAGAATTTTTTTTTTATCTACAAAAAGGCTGTATTCTAATATATTTTTTTATTTAACCGCTTGTTTGTGTCCATAATTTAGTTCATATGCCTATTCTTTGATGTTTAACGAGAACTACTCATCTATAAGTTCGTAGATCAAAAAGGGTTCTCTCTAATATTTTAAATCCTGATTTTATCATTATTGCTGGTTTCTAAAGTGTATTATCGTATCTAAACCCATTTTCCGGTGTAATTATGTTCTAGCACCGAAAATTTACGATGTTATATAGTAATTTTTGCAGCAAATTCGTATTTAAGATCAAAATGATTTAGTTTTATTCGAATCTCCGTTTACTATTCTTATTTGTAAATGTGCTGCCATCTATTATCGAATAGAGAACTCAAGGAATTAATGAAAAATTCTGATTTGATGTACATTCCTTATTAATATATTAATACACTGCAATAATGCATACAAAAAATGGCAGACATATCGGATTCTGCTACTATGAAATATCATTCTGTTATCCTGAAGAGGGTCGTGCGAACGACGATCAGCTGGCTGAAACTCGGCCGGTCGTAGACCCCCTCGTTCTGCGGTGAACGGCCTCAGACATAGATCACCTGAATAATTTCTCACCTCATACATATATACACTGGTCAATCCATCTCAATATTTAAACGGTTCATACATTGTTCCGGATACTATCAATCAAGTAGAACTGCGCCGCGGAACCGAACACGTGAAACCGATTGGTAGAAAGACAGTCGTAAACTGTGAATGAAATTCGTTCCTGTTTAACATGAATGTATTATGCAGAACAATAACAGTATCGAGTGTTGTTAGTATCGATTCAACAGATTAATTTGTAAAATAAATGTTTTTATAAACAGTTCACGAGTTCTAAATAATATTACAGCACACGGTTTTTGATTTGTCACGTCGGGAAGCCGAACGAGATAGTCAACTAAATATGATTCATTCAGCGTTGTCTTTGTCTATCATTGCACTGTGCGATAGAGAGAATGCTCTATAAAATCGGAATAATTCGATCTTAGAAGTCTCGCTCATCTTCCCGACGTGTAAAATCAAATGGCCGGTACTGCAACTTCATTATGCTTAAGTAAGTGGTTAAGTGTAACAAGACTATGTAATTAACTTATTTTACACGCAGTTTGCAGTTTATTAATATTAACATGCTCGTATTAGTTGTTAATAAGTCATTACGATTATAGCGTTCTACGATTTCCTATAATTAAGGAAACACAAACATTTATAGGAACCCATGACTGTCTATATTTGATTGGCAGAATTACTATTTAATAAATAATTTAGATGAAAAATTTTTTGAAGTGAAACTTCTTATGGGAGAGCTTTGAAATTCTGGTCCACAACCTTTTTGTGTGACGAAAAGTGGTGGGGTAAACACTGTGTCAAAACATTGAGACATACGCTCTTCTCGCTTTCTTTTTGAAAGTTTTACTTCTACCGCGAGAGAACTACACACAGGGTTTTTTGTATATTTATTAGTTACTTTATTAATATTTATTATCGCCATATAACCAAGTCAATATCTGGTGAATTCCTGCTATATACATTTTTAAAACTATAATTTAATATGGAATATTTAAATCTATATAAATAAAAGTAAATTGCCGAAAGTACGCACATCACTTCATAACAGATGCTGTTTGGATATTTTTTTTGTTATGTTTTTGGCTATTAGGGCAAGGATTGTATGAAAGAAAATATTTTAGAAATCGTATGGAAAAGTGAAAATGTTGTATTAAAAAGTCTACAATAAAAAGCGAGGGAGACAGAAGACAATAGGAAGATCTTTAAAATATTAATGAAATTGATGGACCAACCTTTAGTTTTATTTTTTTACTGTAAAGAAAAGATTTCACCTCATTTTTTTCGGTAGCACACCCGTGTGAAGCCGGGCGGGTGGCTAGTACTTCATAAGTTTGCCAGGTGGCGTTCTGGAAACATTTGGTGTATATCAAACAGGGTTCCAAAGCGTGTTTATCCGGTTGAAATCTTAGCATACACATGATGATAACTGCGTCATAGTAACTCCGTTTAGGTTCTATTCGGAATTAACTAAGTATATTCAGTTGTCGATAGTTTTACAGGCCAGCGATTTACGACGGATTCTCTCGGTGATCATCGTTGTCTTTGTTTTATTATTATTATTTAGTTACGAGCTTTGACTTTACTCACTGCAACCCCGTCATAACCAAATTACAGCAAAATCCTTCGTACATCTTCTATTCTATATCAAATCATCTTTCACATAGCCTTTTAGCAAACGTTTTAATATATAAAAAATGCTGTGACATACCGACATCCCGTTTATTTCAATTAAGTCTATTTTAAGATTATTATTCTTGACATATTTTTTTATTTCACTGTGCTTACCATTTTGCTATTTCCTAACATTTTGTGCTAACATTTTATATTTATTTTGTTTATTTCGAAGTTAAATACTTTATTCTACTTCGTTTTGGTATATTACTTGATTATGTACACAGTATTTTGATCAGTGTATAGACAGACAACTAATTTGAAAGCATTTTAATATTAGTGTGGTAGGTGCCTACTATGCCACCACCATAGTAGGTGGTAGAGCCACGCTGAAGCTATTACTGGTTTCAGCATGAATAGGTCGGCTCGCCCGGGGTACTACCACCCTCTCACGGAACACCGACGTGAAGTAACAGTGCTTACATTGTTGCGTTTCGGTCGGTTAATGAGAGTGCCGGAGGACCACTTCCCATGCTCCCTTCCCCGAATAACATTCTGGCAACGCGCTTGCGACTCCCCTGATGTCGCTAGTGTCTATGGACGGCGGTGATCACTTACCATCAGGTGAACAGCCCGTTCGTTTGTCCGCTATAATATAAAAAAAACATATTTATTAAATGTAAACCATATAATTTGTATTTAATGATTTTAATGTCTTTTCTAAGCTAAAGAAGTATAACTTCGGTAAAAAATTAACGTCAGTACATACGTTTTTTTTAATTTTGTATGCTTATTAAAAGATATAAATCCTAAACACAGTATAACGCTACGATTCCATTCTTACAAAGTAAAAGTGAGTCATTTAAAGACAATTTATATTCATTCATGTGTGACTCATTGAATCAATTGTAATATAAATTGTAGTAATTTATACTATTTACATGACTGGATTAGAGATCCGTGATCACTATTATGTTTGCTAGTTGCGTTTTAGACTCTTTCAGAACTTGTAATTAACGGACTACTGTAATTATATAAAATTCAAATATATCCACAAGTTGTGCCCCGCGTTTTCACTTGCGTTTAATTTTTTCCAGCCTTGTTTCTCTCTTCAATTGCATCGTTCTCGTTAATCGCATTTTTTTACTTACATTTTACATAATTGTTAAACTCCTAACGGTTGTAGCGTGATGTTAGGTAGCCTAGCTTATATAACCTTTTTCGATGAATCTATACTAATATTATAAAGCTGGAGGGTTTGTTTGTTTGGTTGAACGCGCTAACCTCAAAAACTACTGGTCCGATTTGAAAAATTCTTTCGGTGTTAGATAGCTCATTTATCGAGGCTATATATCATCACACTAAGACCACTATCAGCGAAGCACCAATGAATAATGTTTTGAAATCGGTTTTTATTCTTTTTGAGTGTTTTCTCCGCGTGTAGCGTTAGCCCAAAATAACTATTCCACGCGGACGAAGTCGCGAGAACAGCTAGTTGGCTATAAAATACAAATAGATTTTTTTAAATCTGACTGATAGTTCCAGACATTGCGTTCAAAGTAACAATATCTTCAATTTAACAATGTGAATGTAGATAATGAAAATCAATTTACACTTTCTATGCGTTTATTTTCAGTAACATTTATCCACACTGAAATCATAGTCACTAATCAGGCAGTTGATAATTGCTTTAGTTTATTACATTCGTTATAACAAAACTAAAATACAAAACGGATCCATTTGTACGCTAACAAATAGCTTAACTTTCATTACATTACCATTGAACGTGAGATGTGTATCTCGTTAGGCACTAGGGCCACGGTGTCGTGTCTAAGCGCTCATGAGCGCTCACTTTCCACGCCAGGAAGTACCCGCAGTCGCACTTTCACTCCATTCAAAATCAGAACCGTTCGTTCCGCCAACAGCGAACGCCCAGTCGAACAATAACTCGCTATTGTCTTGTACCGTTTACGATTTTGTTTTCATTGCTCTATATGTTTAAAGTATACTACGGTCGAGACGAAATTTGTTTGCTCAGTTTACTTGGTTACGACATATACTGTTATATTTACATGATAACATTATTTTCTATTAAATATCTTCAAACCCATATACGACATACCTTCTCTCAGGAAGTGATCTTTGAAGTGAGACTATAGACTAGTTTTATTATCCTACTAATAACCGCCGCGACTTCATCCGTATTATTAAAACGTAAATAATGTAATAATATGCGTTGTTATTGATTTCTTGAAGAATTTACAATTTATTATAGTATTTAACGTATCTTAAAAAAGTGTATTCTTGTACAGATTTTTGATGACTTATGAATAAAAAGATTAACTATCATTCTTATGGTTACAGCGTAATAGCGCTGTATACGTTTTTGGTGGAGTTATCGTGAATTTCCTTTAGCAACATTTTGAAGCGAAGAAGCGGTGAAGGGGTGTCAACTACCCGTGACCTTCATATTAAATGTGAATAGTAAATCAACTAGATTAACTGAAAACTCAAAAACCTAATATTTTATTGAGTATCAATCCACGGTATTTTCATGTCAATACCGAAACCCATCAATCGTTTTTAATAGAGAATATACACTCTTGCTTTTAATTCCCGTAGTTCACGACTAAGATACAAACGTGATTGATTTATGTTAAGTATCATGTATTTTTAACGTATCTTCAGAGACTATAAAAGATTTCAGCTATTCTCCAGCCGGGGTCATTGACCGTCTTATCTCGTATGTGTGCGCACGTGTTTCATGTGTGCACGCGCTGCGCCCGCGCTTGTTCCGTGTACTCGCATCGTAACATTATTATGCAACGCTTATGATGCAGTTAAGCCGCATTATCGGAAAGCGCATCAAAATGTTATGCATATATTCCTGTGCATTGTTTGTTTTCCAGCTACGTTCTTTGAGATAATATATCAAAGCTTGTGCTTTTTTTGTTGTTTTTGGTTTCCGTACGTATTTACAAAGTAGTTCAGTAATATGGATATTTTTATATATGCTAGCTGCGCGACCCTTTTTACACGGGTGTACTAACGAAGAAAATGGTAGACCAGGTATACCCTTTACAATACGACCAGGTAAAGAAATACAATGGCAACTGAACATCAATCTGTCAATATTTTGAAGATTACACTACTGTATTTGCCTCACTCACTTTTTACATGAAGAAGATTTTTAAAATATTTTATTCACTTCTTCGTAAGATTTTTAAAATATTTTCTTTCACGCAAACCTTGTTCAAACAGTAACAAACTCAATAAAAAAGAATTAGCCAACTAGTTGCAGTCGTTATGAAGTGATGTGCTTTCATACATTCGACAATTGGGTCGTAACGTTTTAAAATAAGCTAAACCCAATTTTAATCGTCTTATAACATGTTTAATTTTTTTAAGATTTTCAGTTCTTGTACATCAAGAATAGAGTTCAAATTTTGCCGTTCATAAATAAGGTTTTTAGTCTTTTTTAAAGATCTTCATATTTTACATTTACAAAATTTGAAGATAAATAACGTTAAATATTACGAACGGCTAAAATTGGATTTAGCTCATTTTCAAATGTAACGAGTCAATTGATTTCTAATTATACAGATTCGAGATTGTAATATATTCGAAATACCTAAATGAAAAATATGTTAAAAAAATTCGTAAGCGATATGTTTAAATGTAGTATTAAAATAAAATATAGGAACGTCTATGAATAAATTACAAGCCCGTAGTCCAAATATACACATTTCCTGGTTTGTTTAAATGTGAAAATATTTACGTGTAATTTACAGGCATTACAAAGAACGATTCTATTACAATGTGTAACGGTCTATTAAATAGGTGGTACGTGTGAAGTAGTGTGCTTATTTAATACTCAATTCTCCCTGTGATTCGTTTCTCATGAAAATAGATTTCATATATTCTTTGATTATTATTTTGTCACTATTATAGGACCCCTAAAACATTTTTACGGATATAAAGTTGTCTGTGATAAGTGTACTGTTACTGCTTAGACCTGATGCGAAAGCGTAATGATATGTAGTCTATACAATAAGTATCCATCTGCATAGTACATCTGCCAGTAAGTCTTGTTAAAATCGGTTCAGACGTCATTTATATGTTCAGATATGAAATATTATATGATTTTTAATTCAACATAACTTTTAGCAACCGTTCAAGATGCTATGAATATTATAATACAAATACAGGTTCATTTCAACCATAATTATTATCCGATCGTGTTTGTGGGCTCTTTTATCGGTGTCACGTAAATCCACTGTAATAGAACTAACAAGGACACTATAGAATACTATCTATTATATTATAGTATATACACTAGTCCATTTCAACAAACGTGTATCTGTATATATGTGTGCTATGGAACTCCATAGTAACTTTGAACGTAATGTTTGCTGCTAATATAAAACTGTTTTATCTTGATAGATAATAAAGTTTTCGTTAAGTTTTAAAATCATCGTTCTTCTTATTTATTATACGGACGACAATCATTTTACGGCACCGGTAAATAACAATACGGAGTGGTTACGAATTTACTCCACCTAATTTGAAACAGTCATTGCAGCCTTTGGTTTTGTAGACTTGGTGGTAGAGTCACGCTGAAGCTATTACTGGTGTCAGCGCGAATGGGCCGGCTCACCCGTGTTACTACCACCCTCTCACACAAAACCGACGTGAAGTAATAGTGCTTGCATTGTTGCGTATCGTTAGGTCAGTGAGAGCGCCGGAGGCCCACCTTCCCTCACCCACCCAAACACAGGCTGGCAACGCACTTGCGACTCCCCTGGTGTTGCAAGTGTCTATGGACGGTGGTGATCACTTAACATCAGGTGACCCACCTATTCATTTGCCTCCTATGATATAAAAAAGCCTATAGCCATGTGTAATAAAGTTGAAATGAGCGCAATCCTTTTTTTATCCTTCACAGATTTTAGAGTTTAACCACAATCTTACATGATTTTAAATGATAATGTGGTCCAAGATGGTAAACACGCTAAACTCAGAGGAGAGCTATCTCTTAAGTGCATCTGGTGGAATACGATGATAAATAAATATATGTATAAATATCAATATTTGATAAAAAGAGACAAACAACTTGAGGATGGTAGCTAGCCAGGCGAACTAAGAAAAAGTCCAATCACCATGCCATGATTTCATAACTATATTTTCCTTCACATAAAGTTTCGACTCATTCGCAAGGATTCGAACCTATCATGATTGACGCGGTATCTAAATACGCTAACCACTGAACTATTATCGCTTCATTGACTTGTAGTCCTTGAGATAGTCACAATTGGTTACTATTCCTGTTGCTGCTTTGCAGCATAACTAGTTTTCACAGTGATGCTTACACAATTAGCCTTCCGCAGATGTTGACCTGAATAAACATAGATTTTCAAATCAGGATTATCCTATACAATGACTTCATCCGAGTAATGTTAGATTAATTTCTGAAAATAAATAAGAAAATAAATAAGATTTCTAAATATCTGAAGTCCAAGTTAAGGAATATGGATAACATTGTAAAAAAATCACAGGAGCTTAGCTGAAACCAAATGAAATAATTTCTTGTAAATTACAGAAATCAAAAATAGGAACACATCTTACCTTGAGATATACCAGAGAAGCCAAATATATTCCCGAACGAGGATTGTTCACCATGTCAGAAGATAAATGAGTATAGATTTCTAAATATCTTAAGGCCAAGTTAGAAAATAAGGATATCAATTTAAAAGAACCCGAGAAGCTAAGATAAAATAACTGCGCCGATTGAAATAATTCACTTTAAATTACAGAAATAGGAACAAACCTTACCTTGAAATATAACAGAGACGCCAAATATAGTACCGAACGAGGAGTGATCATCACGACAAGTGTTAGACAGGTGGCATCTCTCAAATAAACTTACGAGAACGAATCACGCCATGTAAATCGAGAAAGTAAAAGCACTATGAGATCGTCGCATCCTTTGACAAATAGTCCCTGATGTTAGAAGGGCGATGCCCAAATGTAGGGTGAACAACCTCTTAATGCTTTGAGGAGACATTTTATTTTTACCGAGCAACGTATCTAGTAGTGTTATTAATACTTTTTGAAGAGTAAATATGGGATTAATTATTTATAATAAATTAATGTACTATTTGTAACTTTATACAACATTTGATCACAGTTATTGATAAAATAAAATCAGGACAATTCACCCTCTACATTGTAGCAATGAAAACCTATCTATACAAAGTATACATATGAAAAAATGGAAGTTATTGCTGTTTACTAGAATAATTTCTGAAATGACTAAAGTGATTTAGGCGATTATTTACTGGCAGGAGACTTTTCTGAGGTTTCTAGATTAATATAATTGGTAAAATTTGCAATTTAAAAACGTTTTCCATGAGAACAAAGCCGCAAGCACCAACTAGTATACATAAAATCTGGGATTTACTGAAAAAAATTTATACGCCTCTTCCAGTAACAAACCAAATATATCAGTTATCAATGTCGGAATACAATGTAAAGTTTAAAAAGTGGTTGTTCTTCTGTAAAACATAAAACCGTGATATATACAAATTTCTACGATTTAGAAGCATACGTGTTCAAAATATACATATATTTACTTTAAATTAGTATGATTTAGCATTATCATAAAATACTCGAGAACTTAACTCATTGTTTTTGATGTTGTATATAATTAAAAATCTACAAAACCGCTGTTGCAAGCTATATCTATTTCAATGGGTTCGAATCAACTCAATTTGTATTAAGTAGCTCAGTTTGATCTAAGCTTTTATACACTTGGTTATAAAAATAGTACGTGGCAATCGTATATATTTCCAAAGAAATAAATGTGCAGGTGTTTTAAAAGATATTATAGGGTATAAAAATATTGTAAATTGTTATACCGATCCGTAATTAATGCTTAATCAGCACCTGTCGGCTCTTATGTTTACATTAAATACTTTTAACTTGACTAGGAAAATCAAATGAAACAGACGGAAAGAGCGACGATATAGCGACAAGTTAAACTAAGAAGTATTATACAATTCTGTAAACGTTAGAATTGAGAGCGTTTTGTTTTCAACTATAAATATGGTATGCGTAGGTTAAAACTCTTAGGAGAATTTATTTGGCTTAAAATATATGAATTCTAAACAATGAAAGGCGACAAAGTAGAGGGAGAAAGGGAGGTGATAAAAACTGGGATAATATATGACAAGCCATTTTTTTTTTTGTCAATCTTATTTACTTCGTTTGGTTTAAATTCATCCATAAATATCCACGATAATTATCTATGAACGTAATCAAAATTTATACATCCTAAACGGGAGGGCTTTGAGATTCTGATCGGCAACGTTTTTTGTGTGACAAAAAGTGATGGAGGTAAACACTGTGTTGTGTATAGTGTTGAAAACACCGGTTCTCGTACGATCACCGAAGTTAAGCAACGTCGGTCGCGGTCAGTACTTGGACGGGTGACCGCATGGGAACGCCGCGCCATCGTCAATCATGTTCCCGTAATACGCGAAGCGATAGTTAATTCGCGAGATAGCGTGTTCACACACCGCCTGTATTGTCTAAATTCTACAATACAAAACTTTCGGAGGAGGATTTTTTAATACCCGCTTGCTGACCTACCACACTCAATCTGAGAATTTGTCAGCAAGCAAAACTGTACGTGTTTTCCGGTAGCTGCACTTCAGAGTCAGTCCTCCTCTAAGTTTAGCGTGTTAGGATACATCACCATTTAAGATCAGCAGAGATTGTGCTCGAACGTTGAAAACTATCAAATAAAATAAAGTGAGTGTTTACTTATGACCACACGATAGAAGTGAAAACTTCTGATTTTCCAGTTTAAATATATATTTGGATTTATAAACTTGAAATACTATACTGATTACATAGAAAACATACACAAAACTATTTTATTATTGTAATACGTAATAATTAAAATGTAATTATTGAAACGACGCACTCCTTCTCAGATAGTAAACGCGTTTGATGACGATTGGAACCGAGAATACACGATTCAGCATCACTGATATGGTCATGTTCATTTTCGTTCACTATACACTACGCCAAAAGCAGTTTTCGCTTTAGAAAAAATACGTATCTTTTTCGCCAAATAAAAAGATAGTCTTCGTCAATCTTTTAGGCCGCTCTGAATATAGCCGTAAGTTCGGGCTTGCGTATAATTTAGTCAAAAGTTTTATACAAAACAAAGTTAAAATTTTAATATAGGTCTCTGAAATATACATTTATTTATCCTAAAGTTATCCCGGATGTTATTTATACATATAATATAATACAGTATTTACACCTAAATTTATGTTCTACGCAATTATCATCAGAGCGGTCAGAAAGTTTGGCGATGAGTGTACAACGAAGTAATAAAAAAGAGTTATCCGCCGACATATCGATGTTTTGACGCCAGGGGCGGATACACGAATTGTGAGTGCGTCGTAAGTTGAAGTGCCGTCTGGTTCATGAACTGACAATACAATACAAGCCGCTGCTACCGTACCGAACAAAAATATCCGTTATCACTATCAGTTAATTATAGCAGGCCGGAGACCGCGACTGGCCGAGTCAAGGGTGCGTTAACTTCAAGTTCAAAGGTCACGGGTTCAAGCTAACACCTAAAATGTTTCGCCAACGAAACATTAATATTTTATACCAGCTACTAATTTGAATATAATATTTATTTTCCACTAGAGTTTCTAGCTTCATATTGCTTATAATTTATGAGAAAGTGTATTGGTATGTTGGGCTAGATCCTGCCTCCTAAATTATCTGAAAACTAGATTCAAATTGCTTTATTAGTTAAAGTAATGTAGCGCGTTTTAAGACGTCCTATTTTACTGCGTATTATATACGTATACTAGCGATTGGCCGCGACTTAGTATTATTATAACAATAAAAATAAACCTCGTAAATATAATTCGACTTGATAACGAGGCTTCCAATAAGTGTTAGAATGTGTGTATGTAAATGTGGCTAGGTACTATACCTAAGTGTATTCTTATTGCGAAAGTTTTTATTTAATCTATTATACAGTCATTCGTCACTAGGTGGCGCTGTGGCATTTGAACTTTTTTACTGTTCAACCAATTATCAAGAAATTTAACATGTATAAATATTTGTAGAAAAAATATCTTCTCGCCGTTCTCTTTATGGTCACTAGATTGCGCTGTAGAGCATTAACGTTCACAATGTTGAATCAATCGCTTTGTAAATAGTTCAACTACAGCTAAGAAGTATCCTGGTGACATCATAAGTACATAAAAAGTATAATATTCATACATTTGACTCCGAGCTAGTTTTGTACAATATATCGTCTGCTTCCTGTCTGTGAACTGTAACAATATTTGCCAATAGCAGATAGATGTTCAATTTAAACAACTATTGATGACATAACAGCAATCGCAACTACCATACGCAAGAACCGATATAGCTGCATGCTGATGCGTGTCGCGTTCCGACATCAGCTCTGTTCCCGTGCACCTATATCCAGTAACCAAGCGGACTGATAGACATCTATAGTAGCAGACCTACTCGCAGACCGGCATGAGAATACAGTGAACTGTAGATCTTGCTGGTCGTCATTATTATTGGATTGCACTATGCTTACCCTCAGATACGGTATCGTCATCTCACCATGCTGTTAAAAATAAAAGCTATTAATACTAACAAGATATGATCTTTTCAAATCCTTTATAACGATGTTAAAATCTTCATAATTTTCTTATAATGCGGCTAACTATTAGGTCTTTATCTATGAAATTGCCGTTTTGTATGAAAAAGTTTTAAACGAATTTTTTTCATGTATTTTTTATTTGTATTAATCGAAGTAATCACCCATGCAATCAATGCATCTTTGCCAACGCAGTGGCAGTTTATAGATGCCCTTCTTAAAGAAATTAGCTGAACGGGAGGCAACAAATTCTTCAAAGGCATTTTGTACTGCCTCTCGGGTATTGAATTTTTTACTCGCCAAGGAGTTATCCAAATTCTGGAAAAAGTAGTAGTCTGTAGGCGCAAGGTCTGGTGAGTAGGGCGGATGACGGAGAACTTCCAACCCCAGTTCTTGCAACTTGGAGACCGTCTGCTGTGCAGTATGAGGTCGCGCGTTGTCGTGTAGGAGCAGCGGAGACGAGCGATTGACCAATGCTGGTTGGAGATGTGCCAGCTTCTCCATCATTGTGTTCAGTTCTTCACAGTACACATCGTTTGGTAAGAAGCTGTGATGAATCACACCGGTGCTAGACCACCAAACAGTGACCATCACTTTTCTAGGGGTAAGTTTTCGTTTAGGCCATTGTTTAGGTGCTGAACCAGGATCCAACCAACTTGCTGAGCGCTTGCGGTTATCAAACAAAATTCATTTTTCATCGCAGGTAACAATGCGGTTCAAAATTCCTTCATTTGTGTGTCTGTTGAGCAGTGCAAGGCACGTCTTGACGCGTACTTCGCGCTGGCGATCATTGAGTTCGTGGGGCACCCATTTGTCAAGCTTTTTTACCTTGCCAATTTGACGCAAATGGACCAATATTATTTTGACGCTAACGTCGAAAGCGGCTGCTAATTCAGCCGTAGATTGTGTATTATCAGCTTCCACAATCGCCTTTAATTCGTCATTGTCGACCAAAGTCTTCGGACGACCACGAGGTTCATTTTTCAGGTCGAAATTCCCAGAACGGAAGCGATCAAACCAATAACAAGTGGTGCGTTGGTTTGTAGTGTTAGCCCCGTAAACGTCGTTGATGTTGCGTGCCGCTTGTGCCGCGTTGCTGCCACGACGGTACTCATATTCCATAATTACTCGAATTTTTAACGTATCCATGATGACAAAAAAAATTGAAATGCGATGAAAATGTAACACTAATCAATAAACAAATGACTACATCTGGAAAAAGAATTCCACGTTTTTAAAATAAAATTAATTTGAAATTAGAATTCTTAGCCAAACAAAAATTATTTTGATTTGAAATGGCCAGTACTGCAGAACGGCAATTTCATAGGTAAAGACCTATTATAATAATGAACGGAAAGCGGTTAGGTAAAAAACAAAACAGTAGTATATTTTGCATTGTGC
Source organism: Antheraea yamamai (assembly GCA_036509395.1). Lineage (NCBI taxonomy): Eukaryota > Metazoa > Arthropoda > Insecta > Lepidoptera > Saturniidae > Antheraea > Antheraea yamamai. The sequence continues at coordinate 5,884,496 of AP028438.1, read as the reverse complement.
TAAGAATGGTGACAACATTTCGACAATGGTTTTCCGGTTTCCTACTATCGCGGTGTGTGCGTCATACTACACGTGCGTTTGTTTGTGTGGATTGGTGTGTGCGCACGAGTCGACACCGTGTCGGTGCACGAGCGTGTGTGCAGGATCGCATTACAGCTGAAACTCCGGGCGGCTGCCGAAAAGTGCGGTCGTCGACCCGGTCAGGAGATCGGCCGTATAGTGCGACCAAAGCTTCCCAATACTTGTGTCTGATTCGTTGATATACGTCTTCGCGCTACATTTTTAATTATCTAGTGAGAAACGGAGGTTTTAATTATTTCGTTATGTAGATTATACTACATTTTAACATTTGTTTAAAAATTAGGACTGTTTCATAACATTGCATTCATTTTGAAAATACAATACTATGGATTTAGCACGTCAGTTTTCAGAAGACATTGCACTATTTCTCTTAGGAAATTATTGTTTTTTTTTATTATAAGCCAACACGGGGCAAGCAAAAAATTCACAGGTTATCAAAAGTACGGAATATATTATGAGTTGTAGATCTTACATCCATTTTCTTAATATGCAGGGTACATTACCAATCCGTAACTAAATTAAACCACTTAAAAAATATCTCGCTTACTTAGAAACATTGAATTTGATAATTAAAACTCCGCAATTTTAATAACTTCTAATAAACAACCACTATAAGAAATAAGGAGAACAAATAGGAGTTAACTCATACACAGATATTTGAATCATTAAATAACAAACGTTGTATTTATAACGCCTTTCAATAATGGAACAAGAAGAAGAAGAAGAATGAGCTACTGGATGACCTATGGTGAGCAAGTATGCCCGTATACCAACCACCTTAATTGACACTTATCGAACTTTCTGCAGCTTATTTCGTTCCTCGGGATGAGTCGAAGTGTGTTTTCTAAGGACATTGTTTACCATAAAACTATCGTGCCTCTTTTTTGGTGCTCGTTTGTAACCTATCCTTTATGTCCTCTAAACTCTCCAGTCTGCCGGTATGGTTTAACACTCCCAAAAATCATAGCTTTGGACGTTCGTAATGTTTGAGCCACTTCACTGTAAGTGTAATCATTTTCAAGTAAAGTAGCAAATTTAGACACCTGATCAACAAAAAAAACAGAAATAATGTTAAATTTGTTAAAAACAACAAAAACCTACAGAATTTCATACGTATCAATGAAATTAACATATAATTTAATAATTGAAAGTCGTAAGGAAAATTATATTCAAAATCTTCTTTTTTCCAATAACATAATACTGGTAATATATGAGGTAATAAGAAAATATTTTCTGTTATTCTATCTTTTTGCATTCTTCTAACGTTCGCTTTCACGAGTTCACGATACATCACGTTTTCTTTACTTTGCTTAATGATTGCATAAAAAATCCTACATACTATTAATTACTTAAAATTTCATTATGATGAAAAAATATAAATATAAATTTTTGTACAAATTTTAATAATGACTTTTAAGTTAAATATTTATAGATAGAATAATGAGAAAATAATTATATTTGTTCTATTTTTATAATAATCAAGTACCAAGAATATAAAAACGTAATTACGTCGCGGTGATATATTTGGTGACATTGAACCGGGTCCATTGCCAACGACCTCGCTCCTCGGGGAAGCTCGTCGGTTTGCGTAATCGGGCTCGCGTAGTCGAGACCTCAACGCACACAAACACGCACGCTGATAACAATAAACAAATATTTTTATATTGTCTTACTTAATTTTGTTTCCCTTTAGTATTTGAATATCCGAAACGATAAATGATAGCAGTAATCAAAAATTCTGTGGTTTATTTGTCAAGTGATAAAATTGCAAAAATTATTTAGAGATGAATTTTAATTAAATTATGTAAATTGTTAAATATCGGCATTCAAAAGGAAAATTCCAATTATCTATCAATCACAACCAAGTCTTGGTTAAGCAACGGTAATCCTGCCTGTATATTTATTATACTACATCTTCCTATGAGTAATTCTATAGAGAATTATGGGCATTTTATTTTAAATCTGCAAGAAGTAATTTACTTTTTCTGCTATCGATCCTTTTGGAGCGTTGACGTCTCAAGGAGCCTGAGCTTTTATTGAAGGAAATTATTGTGATGAGGTCATCATAGCATGATGGTAAGGCTTTTTCTAAACGAGCCTGATTAGCTACCACCCTTAGGTATGAAAAACAAGTAGCTAAATGTGTGTTCTGGCAGCTGCACTTGCGAGTCAGTCCCTCCTCTAGGTGTAGCGTGTCCATCTTGGATCAAATCCTTGTGAGCTTCCTGCTGAGGTATTTACCGGGAACTGTAATGTGAAGTTCTTCAAGAGGAAAATAAATAGATTATTTAAGGGTTGGCAACGCGCATGTAACACCTCTGATGTTACTAGCGTCCATAGGTTGCATTGACCGCTTAATGTCAGGCGGCCCGCATGCTTGTGTTCTACCATCGTCGTATAAAAAAAACACAGGTGAAATCTATAAAGTATTAAACATACTGTTTCACTTTTGAATTATGTAATTAAGGTATCTGTTTCATCTGATATTTAGCCCTCACTGCGCCTCTAAGGTATATAATAAGTCTAATATTTTATAACCAACTTCAAATGTATTTATCCTAGGTCAGTTTCTGATTATTAAAGGTAAAGTTCAAAGTATTGGAAAACATCGTAGGTCAATTGCCTTTTACACCCACATCCCTAAGACGGGAATACAATGCCGAGAGCGTCGCTACATAAAAAGAAAAATATCTAGTATGGTGGGGTTAGCTTAGTTAAACTAATGATTTTTTATGTGAATTTTCATTTTTTATTTACAAAGCAAACAATTGTCCTCCATCGCCAAAACGTTTGTGAGATTCTTAAGCTGTCATTACGCTTAGTGCTATATAGAGCATTGACGTTTTTTTTTTGATTTCGCAATTATACAGCTATACTTTACAATAGCTACTAACAAAAAAACAATAAAGACAAAAAAATACACTAAATTACTACTTATTGTGATTTTATACGTATAAATTTATTTGAACACATATAATTATTTAATTAATCTGAATACGCCATTTTTTGACAATGTTGCCATTATAATTGCGTTAGATTTTCCACTGATGACTGTTTATTTTTATTTCGCATAAATTTCAATATAACACATAAATATATTGGTTGAAATTACATGCATAAGAGTCCGATTAAAGTATATTATATTATGTTGAAGCCGAAGTAGTACTTAGTTGACAGTAACTAATCAGAATCTTATGCTAACTGTATAAATTAGCCGTATCTAAATCAATTCATCAGAAAATGAAGGATTTTTTTCCATCATTCAACGATCCCATACATTATAAGTACCACTGCATAACGTTACTAAAGTTATAATGGAAATACTATTAAAAATTCGTTTGTATTACGTACTTAGCAAAGACAGAGAATTTGGCAAAATTAAAACGGCGGCTGCTGTGACATTTTTAAGCATACAAGATGTAAGATAAAAGCTGTGTTAATATTTAAGCATCGTAATAAACAAGTTATTGAACATTATAGTGAACTAGCTTCTGCTCGCGGCTTCGCTCGCATTAATGTAGATTTATTTAATCTATCCCTTGGGAACAGTACATTTTTACCCTATGTGTTTTTCTATACCCTTTACGCCACGTATGCAAAATGTTATAATGATCATTTGAGTAGTTAACGTGTAAAAGCGCATAAGTGAGTTACTTTCGCATTTATAATATCAGTATGGATATATCGATATAAATAAATCAAATTAATTAAGATATTTTTGAGGTCGAAATAAACTGACTTATTGTCGGCAGACACTTTGTCAGTTTTATAAATATACTTTTTTTTTTATTGTAGCTCGGCAAAGTGACTGTACTGTGCCTGATGGTAAGCACAGTACAATCCAAAAACAATGGCGACCACCGAAAGACATACTATCCATCGCCGGTCGCCGCTGTCATGCCGGCCTGAAAGCGACCCAGTCAGGGACAGACACCCTACCACCCCGCGAATACTATAAATAAATAAATAATAAATAAATAAATACTATCTAATGAATATAAAATATACGATTTTACATTACGCCATTATGTAACTTTTATTACCAATTTACGACTATATATTGTTTAGTTACCTAAGTACCCGTTGAGACGAACAAGTCCAAGTTTGATAGTTTTATGTTAAAGCATATAGTTTCAACATCCCAGTTTATTATAAGACATTGAGACACATTTATCTATTAACTGGCTATTCATTGAGATAAATATAACGCGCTTAACACATTCGAAATGTTTGTATTCAGGCATTGTAACATTCCGGTGGTAATCTTTCAGTTCTATCATAATATGACCTCCGTGACGCATAACGCTTAACATACCATCATATCCGCAGTGCGTAATGATTTTCCCATCGTCACTCAAGTTACACTTAAAAACACTGTTATTTTTTTCGATAACTTTCTTATTAATGCATATTAAATTACCATCAAATTCCTCAATTTTTAAAGTGAATATTTTAACTTGGTATCCCTAAACGGCACACAAATTACATCAAACGTAAATGTATGATGCCTTTACGCACACTAGGTATTTTTTGTCTGTCGTCGCATAAATGGCACCTGTCTAATGGTGACACGTATTTATAACATAAATGTAATCATAGAAGGAAACACAATTAATTTTAAAATCATAAAAATTAATCTTAATTTAATATAATAATAATTCTTATAAACAGTCACCAATGAATTATTTATAACAGTTAATGTCAAGCACCACACATTTTTTTACAAATGAATTGATTACTTTTTGATAAGTTATTTCTTATTTATTTTTTTTTTTAATATTTTTGTTTTTTAGTTCCATTATCTATAAAAGTGTTTTAGTTTTTTTAAATATTACTTATTCTTTATTTTATTTTTGGCAGCCAATCTTCTAGTACACTATTACTGCTATTAATATTAAAAGTTTCTTGCGATCACTTTAGTGAACTAAAATATGGTGGCAGTCTTGTTAGAACTTTCCAGGGAGTCTTTGTGGCCAATCAGAATCCATGCTCCGTTGTATTATTTCCTATCCACTTCACTTGTGTACAATAAACAAACTATACTACGTAAAACACCACCAATATTATAATATACTAGCGGGCCCGCCAGACATTGTCCCGCCCTTGTTCCGCCCTGATTATAAAAAATCCTGAACAAATTATATACCAAAACGCTCCTCGTGAATCACTTTATCCACTGGTGAAAACCACATAAAGATCCGTTCAGTAGTTTTTGAGTTTATCGCGAACAGACAGACAGACAGACGCGGTAGGGGACTTTGTTTTATACTATGTAATGATAGAGCCAAATAAAACAAGATCATGAAAAAATATAAAATCCTCTACATGACATTCCAAAATCCCGCCAAAAGGTCCACTATTATTTTTATATATAGGTATATATTTTCGTACTTTGATACGGAGGGTTTGTCAACAACGAATTACCGATAACTATTTCCTTGGGTTGAGTACCTAATCTTGAAAAAAATCCTACGATTTTCATACAAGACACATTTCAAAAAAATATATCGTATAATATACGTGCAACATTTTTAACCACGCCACATGCCGTGAAATTAAGTAAAAAATATATACATACATACAAAAAGTTATATTAATATTGTACAGCAGAGCTTTCGTTATGTAAGGTATGTAAGATTCCGGTCAAGTGATTCAGCCGAGAGTGGAGCGATATTAAATATTAATATAGTTTGTCGTTACTTTTATTTAAGTCCTTCATTTACTTGCGTGTGTCAAAGGACTTGCCACCGCATTTTTCAAAGCGTGTAAAATTAATTATCTAAACTGTATTTCTTATATATTCTTTTAATCATCTCTGTTAAGTCGACCGCTTAAAGCACAAGGTTTGAAAATGCTTAAAAGCTCAAAACGCAAGTTCATAAAAATCAAGTAGCTTAATACTAAATCCTAACTGTTTTATTTAAAAAAAGCGGAAAAGGTAAAATTCTATTGCTAAAATTTACAGATGCTACTTTCTGTTCATGTAAAAATAAATTCAACTTTTTCGTAGGTTATAACCAGGCTTTTCTTGACATGATTAGTTAGGTATAACGCAATAATGGAGTTTTTTGGCGGGATCTTGGTCTGTCATGTAGTGGATTTTATTTTTTATTCATAATCTTGTGTTACTTGACTCTATATTGTGTAAAATTGGTGGTGTTTTATGTGTATAGTTTGTTTATTGTGCATAAGTGAAGTGAATGGAAAATAATGCCACGGACCATGAATTCTGAGATGCCACAAAAATTCCATGGAAGGTTCTAACAAGATAACCACCATCTTGTTAGTTCATTGAAATTATATCAAGACACTTGTAATATTGATACTCACTTGACAATGGCAGTAATAGTCTGACTGGTAATAGAAGACTGGTTGCCAAAATGGAATAGAAGAAGAACTTGAAATACTATGAACTACTCGACAATGGCATTCATTGAAATTATATCAAGAAACTTGTAATATCGATACTCACTTGACAATGGCGGTGATGGTCTACTAGAAGACTGGTTGCCGAAAATGGAATAGAAGAAGAACTTGTAATACTATTAACTACTCGACAATGGCAGTAATAATCTAAAAGATTGGTTGCCAAAAATAAAGTTAAAAAAAAAAAAAAACGCAATAATGTTTGACGAAATAAAGCAATTCAAAATAACCACGTTGCAAAGAATGTTGATGAAATTTTATTAAAAGAACAAGTTTACTTAGACTTCTTCATAAAAGTCAATATTTCTAGAATGCTTAAAGCTATGTAACTTTTATTCTGTTTTATTGTACAATATTTTTATTTCTTTCTTGTATTTCTCTTTTGATCATGTTTATAAATAACAAAGTAGAATTAGAGAAATTAGCACATTTCAAATTAATTGCAATTTCCTAATTCCGTTATGATTTTCTGAAAACGCAGAATTATGACTTTTTGTTAAAAAAATACAAAATAAACAAATAATGGTGAGTAAAAATACGAGGTATGTATCGGAAAGTATAGTCGATAGTTTATTATCTGAAATATATTCGTTGAGCACTTTTCCTATGATTAAATATGCAGGCCTACAACTTTAATCAACCGATATCGTCTAATTCATTTCAAAGTAATGTTAATAAGATACTATAGCCGCAACGTTTCTTTTATATATTTTTCCTTGTATCCTTTTGTATCTTTTGGAGGGTTTTATGTTTTAGCAAATTTTGCTATGCATCTTAAGTATAGAGTAATACTCTAGATAAAGTTGCAAGACATCAATCTATCGTTCAATCGGTCGTCGTGTACATTCGTATATCTACATATTTGAAGACGGAGAATATTTACACAATATCCATTCTGGCATAACTCCACTGTGTATTTCAAGAAATAATCTATACTTCTATACTAATATTATAAAGAGGTAAAGTTTGTGAGTTTGTGATGTTGTAGGGGGTAATCTCGGGAACTACTGGTCCGATATGAAAAAATCTTTCAGTGTTATATAGCTAATTTATCTAGGAAGGTTATAGGCTATATATCATCATGCTAAGATCAATAGGGGCGGAGCACCAATGAAGAATGTTTCAAAATCGGAGTTTTATTTACTCTTGAGAGCTTACGCTGCGTGTTAGCGTTAGCTCAAAGTTACTATTCCACGCGGACGAAGTCGCGGGCAGAGGCTAGTAATAAATGAAAAAGAACCTAACATTTTATAAAAAATTTAAAGGTATAACAAATATAAAATGTTATTGAAAAGGAAGAAAACATAAAAGGCTTGCTAATTTTACAAGAGAAATGTATCTCAACTACATCTGTTGGAACACAACGACGGACATCGCGTACAGATTTTCTACATAGCAATATCAAAAAGATTTTATGGTTTTAATTTTACATTTTTCCTTTACCGAAAAGTGAAACACGCAGTATCGTTTAAGATTACCGTATTATAATAACTAAAAGTGTGTTACGCTTCTAAAGATTATCTGACGTAAATGACTACTACTAAATCTTATTATATTTACAGAGACTTTATAGTTTCAATACAGTAATTGCTTTATTCTCCCATTTCCCACACATACTTATGTAATACTGCCCCCCAATAAGCTATTTAGTAAGAGCAAAGCGATAGCGGAAATTCGCTAAATATGGACATAAAAATGACAGATTGAGGTCATGTACCGGCCATAGTGTAAATTAAATGTGCGCTTGTCTGTATAAACATATTTTTAAGGTTTGGTATTACCACGTTGTTTTACTAAGGTTTATTTATGAATTTATAATTTGTATGGGCCATTCTGAAAGTAATATTTAGCCATATCCGTTATCGCTTCGCTTTTGCAAAATATCCAATTAAGAAGTTGGAAACGATTACTATTTTATTTTTAATTTAATTTTCGAATTTTTTGAAATTCACTAAACATTATTCACACTTATATATTACTTATTTTAAACTAATTATGTATGCCAATATACAGTTTGTATCAAAATCGAAGTCGTTGAACCGTTAGGTTGATAAACGATGTGCACTGGAAATAAATATTGTGTTACGTATATACTACTTTGTAGAATCGAAATACGTTGCACAATAACGTCGTGATTTGCGATTTCTACACCTGCAGATTCTACTGCACGTAAAGGTCACGTAAGGCCATTATAAGTCACGTATTGATCGTTATATTACAATCATTTTCAATCAGCTCTTATGACGTGTAATGAAAAATACAAATTAACGGTGTTCAAAAGATATCCATTAAAAGTATGTTGTAGTAAATTTGTACTTTGTCTGGATGAATATGCGAAAGTGCTAAATCGATTTTGATAAGTCTTTTAATGACAGATAGTAGACCTTTCATAGTATTGTTTAAGTTACATATCATTGTCCTTTAGGAATTATGCAGTAATGACAAAATTTAAGAAAATTTACTTCCAAATTTGAAAATTTAATATAAAAAGGAAGGGGGTTCACAATTAATACATATAAAATCACGTACTTTTCATAAACGAACAAAATAAATTTCGGAAGAACGATATTTCATATAAATCGTCATTTACCGTCACTTTGCCGTAGAACAAAGTATAAATTGCCGTATTATACTTCTAATAAATCTTAGTAAAAATTATACTTAATTTAAGAAAAAAGATCGAGAAAACTCTCCCATACGAAGAACATCTTAAGAAATACCCTGATATTAGATATTGCGTGTTATATTATTTATTAAGAATGTTGTCACCAAATTATGTCTAAATAATATCTAAGTTATCCTATTTTCTCGTACAGCATTAGAAAACTGTAAATTTGTTATTAAACTGAGATGAAAAATCTCAAGTAAAAGTTAGTCGGACATATATAAGGAATTTATATAGCGGTATATCTCAACGCTCAAGGTCTGAGGGCGCGGCGTTATATTGGCCCCGCGAGCGTTCGCCTAGGCCCGATCACTTTCACTCTCTATGGAGACCACTGCGAACTACTATCACGGCGACTACATACACTTGCCGAGCAACAACATCGCAACACATTAAACTCGACGTCCACGTTAGATATTTTCTTAAGTGCCATATTATTTCACTATGAGAAATCTGAGAGATTACAATGTTGATGCATCCAACATGTAGAGTTCATTTAGACTTTATAAAAAGGCTCGGTCAATGAACCCTTAAATTTTATATAACATCCAAACAGATGTGCAGTGATATAGCATCCGCATACTTACATGTAGATTACACGCTGAGAATGCTAACCGATGCACTGAGAGATGGTGGAAGGAATCGGATTGCCAAACCTGTTACAGTTACAAAGACAGGCCTGGTACGTGTATGGTTGCGTGAAGACGGCGTCGTCGGCTCGTGTATTGTGGGTCTGATTCCCGGCGGAAGGGTCCCGGAGGAGCGATTCAGGCGGGGTGGCGCGGCAGTGTGCCGGTCAGTCACCGCTCTGCCGGCGTACCGCGCGCTCGTTGCTGTACTGTCTTGCTCTACACGCCGCACCGCGACACTATTGTTCCGTGTAGCCGGCACCTCCTATGCTTATCTGCAGCTCTGGTTCCTTCTATAAACTTGTGACGTGGTCTTCCTCATTTTCAGACTAGTGTTCACACTTTTTTACTGTGGATTGTGACCGTTTATGTGTAAGATAGTGGAGAGTGACTCGCAATCGTGGATTGTTGTTGTTGAGGATTTTGCCGGGGATGCCGCAGAAGAGGCACCTGCATTAATAAATTCAGGTCCATAATTCACTAAATATATTAAAAATAAGTAGATGGTAAACGTAAAAAGTTAAATACAAGTATAAGTTTTTTTTTAAGTAAAAATAGCATTCAACAGTTACGTCCAGTTTTTCAATTACAGAAGCCTTAAGTTTGCCGAATGACGTAGAAGTCTTTGGAGTTATTACCTAGTTCTAAGAAAAAGTTTTCATTGAAATTACGTTTTTCTTTCCACTTCCTTTCGACACTGTTACATACAATATGAATTCCAATATCAATTACGTGTTCAGCAACGTTGTAACTTCGATAGTCATAAAATAAAATTATATGAACGACATATGATTTATAATTCATTAGCTTATTATTGAATATCAAACCTGAGTTATAAATAAGACGATTTAACGATCTGCTCTTTTCAACAATGTACTCTATCTAAAATAATAATTTCGGTTATTTAGAACATGCTGTTTTAGGAAAAAATATTCTAAATCATAGAATAATTATAGCAAAAAACCTATTATCTCTTATTAGCTGGAACAAAAAAAATGGTTTAGGAATTTGAACTTTCTCGCCGTCGATAATTGTTGGAAAATTTAAAGTTAAAAATTGCATGTGAGATATGCATCCCTGTGAGGTTAATGTTAAAACTCAGTTATAGGAATCAGTTTGAGGAAGTACCGAATAACGAAAATTTTATTTAATTATTAAAATGAATTATTAGACAACGAAAAGGTTTTATTTTAATTACAGATATTAAATGTATTCCCTGTTTTAATTAATTTGGAGTAATTGTTGTTAATCCATTTGTAATTTTAACAGAATTTTCAAGTTATTAATAATAGTTATTTAACAAATATTATTGTTTGCCTTCTACATCTTCGTTCAAATATCTATACAGAGTGTAGGCACAGATTCATTTCGTAACAAAGAGGTGAAAAGTTAGATTTAAAATTAGATGACCTTATGTTTGAACGGTTGTAACGGTGGCTTTTACGTATGGTGGTTGAAGATTTCCTTTTCATGATGACCGAACCGAACAAAATTTATTATATTATATTTCTACATATGACACATACAATAACATATTAGATATATAAAAAAAATCAATCTCTAGTATGAACGTGTTGCAGATTATTAAGTTCAATGAACTTTAGACAGTGGATAGGTGTCGCATGCGGTAATATAGAGAAACGTTTCACGAAAGGTTGGAACGTTCAAATTCTCATCAAACCTCTCGGACTCTTAGTACTTAGGGTCATAAAATAAAAAAATAAAAAATACTTTATTTAATATATGCGAGAGTCTTTATCGACAGTTGTAGATATGGCAGTTTGAAACAATATAGGTGAAGGTAAATCTCTATGTAACATTTTCCTATTTTTAACTTTGTATGTTTTAACTTATGACCTCAATCGCACCTGATGTTAGAAGATAAACTAGAGAGAACCAGAGAGACTAGACCAGAGAACTATCAAATGCAACTGCCGGAACACACGTAAACGTGTTTGGCGACTAATTTTCTAAGAGATCGTAGAAAAAGTCCTTCTACCGTTACAAAGTATACGAAATATACGGTTAAATAATAGTTTTAAATAGTATATAATCTATATGATATACATTACATGGTCTTCTATTACAACAGTTTGGTTATAAAAGGGGTAAAACCACGCGGGTAGAGCCTCGGAGCTGTGTTATATTCAGATATAAAATAACCGCATATTTCTGTCGAGAACGTTATCAAATAAATGTTCAGTTTTATTCACAATATACGAGTCGTTATATTCCAAAATAAGCCAAGTTCAATTTTAACTGTGAATAAGATTTTAAGTATTTTTTTTTAAATCGTCAAATTTTATAAATATATAATTAAAAATCTTATTAACGACAAAATTTGGACTTCGTTCATGGTTTATTAAAACTGAAAATCTTAAGAAAAATAAAAATCTTATATGACCGATTAAAATTCGACCTAGTTCATTTTGAATGTATCGATTCATGTGCTAAAAAATAAACATATATACGGTATATTTGATAAATTTTGATTACTATTTATATAATTATTTAAATGCATTACTTAATGATTTTAACTTATTTATTTATTTCGTATTCTACAGATACGAACCCGTGTTACCTTCTCTTCAAGTTTATAGAGATGAAGGAAAAAGGCTGAACGATACCAAAAACCGCAATCAAATAAAAATGTAAGTATATTTACAATCAATTTTACATTATATTTTAAGTGTTTTTAATGAATTTGAACATATTTAAAATGACTCGGTCGAAAATGATAATACTCTCAAATACACACTACAGGAATACATATAAGCGCTTAGTGAATGGTGATATATGTTTGGGCTGCTAGATATCATTCTACTATTATCGGTGATATTGTTCATCCCGATGTTCTTCAGCCAAGCTCAGGGTCATAGTAACCATGTCGATAGACCTACCTATGAGAAATTCTATTAAAATTATGTCACAGTTCATTGACCTACAATCGATAAAATGGATTGAACGTAAATGTTATGTTATAGCGATCTTGATGGTAATTCTAAGAGTAGTATACACTTCATGCATTTTCGGTACAAAAAGATGTTCAATTATTCAGTTAAAAATTCTGTGTTCTTAATTAATATCTGAAGATATAAAAAATAGATAGGTATTTTTAATACTAACAATGGAATCTATGCTATTATTAATATTATAGTTTATTTATTTATCAACTATCCTACACAGTATATTTGTTTGTTCTCCAATAATATTGTTTTTCTTAACCTGTAGCACTCCTCTCAGCGACGTAGGCCTCCCCAAAACCTCTACATTCGTTCTTTCGGTATTTTTAATACTACAATGGAATCATGCTATTAACATTTCCCCATATATTTTTTTTCTCCTAATATTTTTTTCTTTTCCTTAGCCTCCTCTCTCCGGCGTATGCCTCCCCAAATCTCTCATTCGTTCTTTCGGTATTTTTAATACTACATATTTATGCTATTATTAATATTATAGTTTATTTATTTATCAACTATCCTACACAGTATATTTGTTTGTTCTCCAATAATATTGTTTTTCTTAACCTGTAGCACTCCTCTCAGCGGCGTAGGCCTCCCCAAAATCTCTACATTCGTTCTTTTGGTATTTTTAATACTACAATGGAATCTATGCTATTATTAATATTATAGTTTATTTATTTATCAACTATCCTACACAGTATATTTGTTTGTTCTCCAATAATATTGTTTTTCTTAACCTGTAGCACTCCTCTCAGCGGCGTAGGCCTCCCCAAAATCTCTACATTCGTTCTTTCGGTATTTTTAATACTACAATGGAATTTATGCTATTATTAATATTATAGTTTATTTATTTATCAACTATCCTACACAGTATATTTGTTTGTTCTCCAATAATATTGTTTTTCTTAACCTGTAGCACTCCTCTCAGCGGCGTAGGCCTCCCCAAAATCTCTACATTCGTTCTTTCGGTATGTTTAATACTACAATGGATTCTATGCTATTATTAATATTATAGTTTATTTATTTATCAACTATCTTACACAGTATATTTGTTTGTTCTCCAATAATATTGTTTTTCTTAACCTGTAGCACTCCTCTTCCAATTTTTTTTCTTATTATAACTTTAGCGGCGCAGGCCTCCCCAAAATCTCTACATTCGTTCTTTTGGTATTTTTAATACTACAATGGAATCTATGCTATTATTAATATTATAGTTTATTTATTTATCAACTATCCTACACAGTATATTTGTTTGTTCTCCAATAATATTGTTTTTCTTAACCTGTAGCACTCCTCTCAGCGGCGTAGGCCTCCCCAAAATCTCTACATTCGTTCTTTCGGTATTTTTAATACTACAATGGAATCTATGCTATTATTAATATTATAGTTTATTTATTTATCAACTATCCTACACAGTATATTTGTTTGTTTCCCAATAATATTGTTTTTCTTAACTTGTAGCACTCGTCTCAGCGGCGTTGGCCTCCCAAAAATCTCTACATTCGTTCCTTTCTGTCGCTAGTCATTCCATGAACAATGAAATGATGTTATCTATTATTATTATTCTAAATAATCTATATAAATTAATAGAATTGAGGTGTTTCTTTTTTTAATTTTTGACATTTTTCTTAGTACAGAAGATCTGTTTTTTTATAACGTGAGAATTTGGAAATTGGAGAAATAATTTGTCCATTTTTCATAACATACAATGAAGAAAAACATATACGCATGAATATAATAATATCGCTATATAAAATAAATTATCGTTATTATTACATTGGCTTGGTAAATCGATCAACTTTTCTTATTAGAAATACGAATAACCGATGATCGCAGTGTGCTACGAATCTATGAGAATATGTCAATGCATTAACACAATCCGCTTCACTGTGGGACGTGACCATTTTACGAACGGACTACCTCACACCGGCCCGCATCGCTTTAATCATTTTAGTTATACATGATATTCCACTATATTTATTTCTCTGGACCCTTCTTTAAACCAGTACCTGAATATTCTAGGACAGTGGAACCCATTGTTTAAAATGATTATTACAATTTTATTTACTACATGAAACTCCTACAAGGAATCTCTTTTTGTTTGTCACGAGAAACGTGGTACCCCTAGCATGGCAACGTTAGAACGACAGGTGGGGGCCTTGCTTTAGGATTCCATTGTGCTTACCATTACAGGGGTAGGGAAATAGGAGTAGGGGTGTTTAATATATTAATTGCAATATAATTTATTTTATTTATAATTTTAATAAGAGCAAAAAAAAAACAAAATGTACACAAACAATCAATAATTTACCGATTTTTCATTCCAATTCCTCGGATGTCGAGAAAGCAAGGATGGAATATCATTACATAGTATAAAATAAAGTCCCCTACCACGTCTGTCTGTCTGTCTGTTCGCGATAAACTCAAAAACTACTGAACGGATTTTCATGCGGTTTTCACCAGTGGATAAAGTGATTCATGAGGAACGTTTTGGTATCTAATTTGTCAAGGATTTATTATTAATCAGGGCGGGACAACGTCAGCCGGGCCCGGTAGTAATTTTATAAACTAAAATATTGATTTTAGATAAAAATGGAAACAAATAAGTTACTGTGACATTATATATATTACCTTGGCCCCTCATTGAAAATCAGCACTGCAGTACAACCCAGATGTACTGCAGCACGTAGCTGAATGGGGGTGTAATTTCTGGATAAACTATGTATATATTTCCTTTATTTATCTTATTGTTTGTTATTGTTCTCCAACAATAAAGGCTTTATCTTTATTCTCTTTCTTTCTGATTAGTCGTATATATTATCTATACATTTTGTAAACGAAAACGAACTACATTGAACTACATTGAACTGTATTTCATTGGTTGAACATTTGGTTTTTATAACTAGATTCGTAGATTTTACCGATTATTGCGACATGTCATTTTTGCTATATTAATGATTGGTTGTTATATTTCGTAGCTATGTCGTTTAGGGGCAAATATGATAAATTATATTCATTCAGTACGGTGCGTTTCTTAGTTTATTGTAATTATAGCAAAATTTATCACGCGCGAAATAAACTTAGCATTTGGCGTACTAAGTAAAAATCACAATAATTCTCATCTTTAGTACATAGTTACTTCTTTGTATTAGATTAGATCGTTGAAGCAATAATGGCAATGGATAGCGCAATCGACGTCGTTTCGAATTCTTGAGAATAAGTTGGACCTTCGGTAAAGGTAAATACTGAGATGAAACCAGGGTGGTAGGGTAGTGCTTTTTCTAAGATCGCCCGTCTAACTAACATACTCGACTTGAAAATCTGTCGCCGAGCACCTGTAGGTGTATTCCGGCAGCTACACTTGTCAGTCCCTCTCTATATTTAGTATGTTTATCATCATAGACCAGATAGCATCGAACATCAGGCGATGTTTAGAGTTCTATACAGTGTAAAATAAAATTCGAAATATCCTCTTATATTTTTTTTTTTTTTTTAAAAAAAAAACAAATCCCCCCCCCTCCCCAACCCCCGAACACCCCCCCCCCCCCTGATAACCCTCCCCACGACCCCCAAACGCCCCTATGGCGGGTTTCCCCCCTGTTACGGTGGTCGCTCCCCCGGAAACCCCCCCCCCCCCCCAAATTCCTTTTTTCTTGGTATCGATTTTTACTTAAGGCTACGAATAAGTTTATTTTATCTAAAGAAATATTATTATAGTAAACGCTGTTGGGATGAAACGTTAGAAGTTACTTTCACGAGAAATATATACGAGACAATTATCTATCGCACAAAAAATAAAATGTTAAGCTTTTAATTAAACAATATATTTTTTTAATCATACTCGTCTATAAGAATTACTATTCAGTATCTGTAATTTTATATCATTAGACTAAACAAATAATAAAACCTCGCAAAAACGATCATCTTAATACAAAATCATCATTGTCATTTGTGTTGTTACATTTCAAAAGACTAAAATCCATTTCTTGGGGTTCCTGGTATTTTACGTTATTTTGCAAGATCTTTAAAATTTGAACATGCGAAAAAAATTTCGATTATACAAAAAAAAACTAAAAACGTCATGGACGGCAAAATTTGAACATTCTTCTCAATGTATGAAGACTGAAAATCTTAAAAAAATGTTATATGGAAGATAAAACTAGATTTTGATATGTAACGACATTCTCGTCAACCCAGTTTATGTTTTACTGCTATAAGCTTCCTTGTCGTTCTAAAACTTCCTATAGTTCTGTGTTCGTCTCATTCAGTTCCATTCTACGGTCCGAAATATTGACTTACGTGGTCAAAAATATCAAAACTACTTTCAGTCCCCACTTATGTAAAGGAACGTAGATCGACATCTTTGGGCATTAAAAAACGGTAAACGGTTAATAGAGTTCAAAATAAGCTATTTATTGCCTAGAAATATCTACGAAAAATTTCCCATCAAAGAGTTATATTCCTATGCCGATAAGTTCAGTTGTTTTGACTTGAACGAGCTCTAATAAACATAAACTGTATTTTCAAGATAATATTCCTGTGAAATAATTAATTCAAACACGTGATCTACGTTATTGTAATGGTAAAAGTATGCGTTTTAATAGCTGAATCGAGATTACATATGTGGAAAATTTAATTCGTAAATAATATGTGAAAAATTTAGGGGACATCCAATTATGTGTAAGGTATATAGTATAATTATGTTAGGGCGATAATTTCGATTTAGACTTTAGAAATAAAGAGGTCTTCTATCAACGCTTTAACTCTTAAGTATTATATTCAGTTTTTTTTATTCTTGAAAGAGAAAAAGAAATTTTAATACTTTCCGACGATTCAAATGTAGCATTTCTTAAATATAATGTTAATTTATGAATAGTTAAATAATTTATAATACCAGTTTTAATAATGAGTACTGTAACTCGCAATTCAGTCGTGTTTAATTTGTTATTTCGAATTACTGTCGACGTAGTATGACAGGCTTAAAAATAATTTAAATAAGGTCCGACTGTTCTCGCTAAAATAGGCATTTACAGTTTCTCATCGGAGTGATCAAAGCGTCCTCGCCCCTGATACCACGCGCCACTATACATGGCCCGCCCCCGCTATTAGTTCGTTCTTACTTAGCGTATTTTCTAACCTATACTTTGACATGCAGTTGCTCTTAAGGATCGCAACTTATTATTAGGTAGCCTATAGCCTTCTTTAATAAATTATATATAAAATGTCATCAGTTATTGTTAAATATGAATAGCGCCAACCAAACCAACAAAAATAATCTCTTAGAAAGTATAGACTGAATTTTCGCGTATTTAAAACTTCAAATTGTATTATTTTAAAGTTTATCCGACTATCGATAATACAATTAATTTCGGCAAAGTTACATATATATACGCATATACGCATAATAAGTTATGAAATAACGAAGAAACTTACTGTTTCTACATATGTATGACTTTTTTAAATTCATGAATAGTGCACCAACATTTGAATTGTGTATAAACAGATAAAGAAGTTTTAAACTATACTTTCTGTGAAACGAAATAATAATAAAAGAAATATTTTCACCAATTGAAACGTTAAAACCCTTACTTTTTCATAATTATCTCTAAATCTATGCATATAATAAGAATGTAAATCCTAACGTGCCTGTATTTTTTAGATTTTTGTGAAAAAAAATTTTACAGGTGTCTTGGGATAAGTAATAAAATACATTTCGGTCATTTTGAGAAATGCCTGTCTATTTGTTTGAATTTTCATCATTGCTAAATTACTGCGTTTATGATAAAACCTCATTTAGTCTTGGTTTCATTAAAATCGGTTCACTCTATCAAAAAATATTGTAATTTTAATAACGACGCGACTTAAGTACGAGAGAAAAATAGATAAGTAATTGACTTAATACATTCAGATGATTTTATTAGTCACTGTTTTTTTACATTAGGTTCCCTGCGGTCGGAGTCGCGGGCATAGCTAGTCATTACATAGTATAAAACAAAGTACTCTACCGCGTCTGTCTGTCTGTCTGTTCGCGATAAACTCAAAAACAACCGAACGGATTTTCATGCGGTTTTCACCGGTGGATAGAGTGATTGATGAGGAACGTTTTAGTATATAATTTGTCAAGGATTTTTTCATAATCAGGGCGGGACAACGTCTGCCGGGCCCGCTAGTATATATAATTACAATGCTGTCGCAAATTGCACACAGATAATGTATAGAAAGTCCTAGATAATCATTGTAATACAATTGAAAGCGCTAAACTTTAACCGTTCGTTTATTCTCGATACACATTCTAGAAATTTTAAAGTATGTACAAAGTACAAAGTATTCCGGTAAACTATTTACTTACGATTTTAACTGGTAACACATCCAGCGTCGGAGGCGTTCACGCAATATTTAATCTATTAGCGACAGTGTTTAAGTAACATAATTGTGTGGTATTTCATCACGGTGCATTGTTGTAGGAATAATGCACGACCGGTAGTAATTTACGAGGTCTTTCACCGGCCACATTATATAGGTCAGTTAGATTAGCAACGCTCCCGCCACCTATGTGTGCATAAAACTAACTACAGAGGCATGAACTGTCGTGGTACGAGAATAAGTTTCTGCTCTTTTTACTACTTTTTCTTTGGATAAGGTCGTTTTTTACCTAGAAAATTATTCAACCTTTAATATGAAGTTTTGAAACTGAATATATTATACTTTTTTTATGTTTGAGCACCTCTCAAGTACCAGATTTTTTCATAGTAAAGTTTATATGAAACACATGTCATAGTTTACTGTTTCGGATGTCGTAACACTAATGTTCTGCGAGTCACCTATCGTCAGGACACTTAAAATGCATCGAATATACCTAATTGTTTTGAAAATAAAAGTTTTTTTTTCGAACTGTCTACTCTGTTGGCCTAGTAAGGCCTTAACAGCTTCACCGGACTACTAAGGCGAGCGCTTAAGGCACTCAGCCGATTTAATTTTGACAACTAGCTCAAGGGTGCACGGCACACCTCGGCTTGGGCTGTTGCCTAATTTATGCAATTCGCGACCTAACTGAGTAAACCTAAGCTAAGCTACAAATTCATACGTATATAAGTTAGTGAGATATATATGTGTACCAAGCATTTATGCCTCAGTAGCTCTTATATGTATTTCGTGTCGGATAATTTCTTTTGTCTGAACTAATTCAGTTCGATAAGGGAAAAAAATAAAACCCTTCCACTTCCATGTGTGAAATAAAAGTGAAATAATATGTTTTTTATTGAATAATAAATAAAGTTGTTAGTATATTAATAATCTATTATTCTAAATAAGCCAATTGTAAATTTATAGTGTTGCTGTACATTATAGTGTACTGATAGTTATCGGTACTATACAATGTAAAGAGCTTTCCCTTTTTAATAACTGCATATACAAATCAGTTGCAATCGCTTTGTCAAATTAATTCCGTATTCAATGTATTTTACGTCAAATAACAAAACTTAACAGTAATTATGTTTAGTAATTGAAATCTTAAGAGCGAATGAAGATTGCATTTGGTTATATGGAAATAAGTGTTATATGACCCAGGAACCACTAAACTGTCATCATGAAAATAATATAATAAAACCGGTATAATGCATGCCGGATCAAATTTACTTACGTCACATAATATATTGTAATATTTCAATTGTACGAAATGTATTTTGCACTGACTTTAATCGTTTTTATGTACAAGTTATTTTATTTATATAACCATTTCAGTGTCTCCTATTTTTCAAATCAATTCTTTTGGATTGCATATGTCATGGAAAGATCCGGAAACAAGTGATTAAATAAAAATTATTACGTTTTATTTGAATTCCACATAAATAATAGATTTTCACAATAACACTTTTCATGGTAAACAGATAAATATATATATAATTAGCTATAATTGTAACAGGTTTATGCTTATCATTTCTACCCTTATATTTTCTACGCTGTAATTTCTTGCCGCTATCAGAGTTATTAGGGAGTGTTTTTTAATAATGCTTTTTATATATTATATAATTTATATAAAAATATTTATTAGATGACCTTTTTGTATATTTATTACTTAAATTATGGGACAAAATTCCATGCCGAAAAGGAGTAACATATATAAAATGATATAGACAGCCATTTAATTCTATTAAGATCATCGTTTTGTATATCTCGTTTGAATTTTTATATTCACTTTGTCGCTTAAAAGCTGAATTCAATATAATGATTATATTTAAATCTAGCTTTTGCTCGCGACTTCATTCGTGTTAATGTACATTTGACCTATCCTTCGGGAACAATACTTTTTTTCTGGATGGTAGGAATTTATCTATAGATATCTATATCTTCTCATAATGATCATTTAAGTAGTTGAAGTTTAAAAGTGTAACAGACAAACAAATAAACTGACATTCGTATTTACATTACTACGAATTAATTATTTACATTACAAATCCTTACTAATAAGGATACTATTATAAAAAAAAAATTAAGCTCAGCCAAAGAATATATCTATCATTTAAAAAAGAACCATATAAATCAATTTTTATATGCACTAATAGGCAGACTGAGAAGTCGTCTTATATAATATGTAAGGACATAGTAGATTGTATGTGAATTTTATCACTGATTTCCTTTGACGTCGTATGTAAAAGTCAGTTCCACTATTTATTGGGTTGTTTTCAGTTTGTTTTTTTTTTGTTTGTGGATTTTAGCATCTGATCACGAATTCACTTGATGTTAAATAATAATCGAGTTTCGACACTCGCCACCTTTTCAATGCTTAAATTGAATAAAATTATTTTTGATTTTTTGTTCTAAAATGGTAAACACGCTAAACCTGGAGGAAGACTGGCTCTCAAGATACAACTGTCGGAACACACATCAGAGGCAACAGATCATCACCTTGAGGGGGGTAATTAACCAGGTGAGCTCAAAAACATCCTACCCCCATGTTGTGGTGTCACCATGGCATTTTTCTTCATGGAAATCTCCAGGTAATTGCGCGTATTCGAAAGTAAGAGGATTGATTAGGCGTTCGAACATAACTATCAAGCCACCACCGCTTCGATTATACGAAAGGGGTTTTCGATTCTAAAACAATGTCAAATCTTCCAGATTATTCGAACGCGAACCGTCAAACAGCAAACTGTGCGGTTAAATACGTTCTGTCGAAATGTCAGCGGTTATTTTAAGGTGGTAGAAATACTTGTTTATATTTATAATGTATGAACGCGTCGCAGAAATACTGGGTTAATGATTTTCCTACTGCGTTATGGTCCTAAGGTCTAGCTTGCCCTCGATACTACGAGCATTGTTTCTATTCCTTATCGTGCTATTATTGTAACGTGTACTTACTTACTACTTCTATTAATTTATGGTTTTCATGCCCTACATCTCGAGCAATAAAATCTAACTTATGATTACATTTAATTTTATTTGCCCTATTAATATTATTATAATGAACGTAAATTCACTTTGTAGATTCGAACGATGTTCTGTTTCATATTCGGGTAGCTTAAATACAAAAGCCTTTCCAAAAATTGCTATCAATTTATTATGAGTGAGTTTTCTCTTAGAATTTGATAGGTAGCTATATTAATACAAATTAATGTATGATTTTTTAGAATCTTTACATAGTATAAAATGAAGTCGCTGCTGCTGTCTGTTCTCTCAGATCTTTTAAGCTATTCAACGGATTTTAATATAGTTTTCAGCAATAGATACAGTGATTCAAGAGGAAGATTAATTTTATATATTTATTATTATTATATATATTATTTTATATATATGTTCATTTTATATATATGTATATATATATATATATATGTATATATATATACATATAGTACAGAAAAGCCGAAAAATTCAAAGATTTGTAATGTGATGTAACAAACATATTTTTGTGCGCTTAAATCGCAAACGCTGGCTAAACCTTACGAGATAGATCGAATTAATATACTATGGAATTGTATATCTTAAAAAGATCGATATGTCCGCGATGGTATATATTTATCTCTAAAGGATAACCCACAATAACAATTTTTATCTTATTACAAAAATATTTATGTGTTATTTACCAAACTATTTTATACAATACAGTATTATTATTCCTTATCCAATGAAATAGATTACATACGTCGTACATGTCACGTAGATCAAAGCAGCCTAACTGTCCCATACAGTTATTAGTATCATCTTTGAAACAATCAAAGTGAATTTAATAAAACGGTAGCATTTTAAAAGTATTGGATGTACGTTTTTATACACGGGGTAAGTTTGTATTTGTCGGTCGGCGACGAAATAGATTTATCGTGGAACAGCGGTTTCCGCAAGGTTGCAGACTAGGCCCGCCCCAGATTCGGCGGGTCGCCGCCCGATCATGAACTCTGTACTCGGTTTTAACGCTATTCGACTGTTATATATTTGTTCTTTTTTCACAAGTAGATAAAACAAAACAGCATCATCACGAATAATATTCAAGGTACAAAAGTGTAATTAGAAATTGATGTACTTATTTATTAGTAAAGACTTTTACAAAAACACATTTGTTGTATCGACGTAAATATTTCACTTTTTTTGTCTTCATCAACCAAAATTTTGTTTCATTCTAATTGTAAATGTTTGTTTAGGTTTGTTATTAAATCATTTCTCATTATGTTTTACATATTATTCATTACAAGTTAAATAAAGAAACCGTGAAGTTGACTTGTTAATATTGTATGGATTTTTTTCGGCGATAACCCTCTGTGTTGCAGCAACACGAGTCTACACGATGGGGTCAATGGCCGGGATTGGAATATAGGTCAAATACAGGCGCCTCTTCGTCTGTGTTATGTCAGCCTGGTAATCTTGCGCTTATGTGAATTTTGTGGTGGTACCTTATAGAAAAACAGTTGTAAACTCGTTCTAAAACAGGAATCGATTGCACTCTTATTATTTCATTAAACCGTCGTACAATATCCTGTTATATTTCAATGAATTATTTATGAAGTCACTACACCGTGGAAGGGGTTAATCTATAACTTGATTTCACAATCGTGCGAAATAAATCCGAAATTGATAGGTAGAAAGCTAGAATATTGGCCTTTGTTCCTTATAATAGTAACATTTGATACTTTCGAAGTAATAATAGATTGATTGAAGGGTCAACGAACTATATAATTTTAATATTTTCCTTTAATAATGACCATAACCTTTTCGATGATGCTTTAATTCAAACGCTTAGCAGCTGCCACGCACCACGAACCAGCGAATACTTAACCTCATTTGTTAGTTAACTGCATTATAACGCGACCATTTTGAGAAGTGCGCCCGAGTGTAGTATCAGTGTAACACGTTAGAATAGTTGTTTAATCGGTGGGGTTATGATGGTGCATGGAGCGGTCGGCTGCTGCGCTCAGGCAAAAGGGAAAGTGTTGGGGCTTCCTGCTCGCACGCGGAAGCGCTTCGTGTACTTACTGTACGTAACTGCATTTCATTTGAAGGCCCGTACGCCAATAACGATGTTATATTGCGACATAAGGTAATAAAAAGAGGGAAATTTTAACTACCTTGGCTTTAAAATTGTATACAATGACCGCGTTCGTAATAAATATATATACACTTACTTTTGTCTAATAGTTCGTGGGACTTTGTTGTAGTGAAAATGATTTTGTTGTTTCGTGGGAACTACGTATTTTATTTGGGTTTGATTTTCATTTATTTTTCTTTAGTAAATATAGACGGGCTTTATTTAGAGTTATCTAGATATAATATTTCTACAGATTTTTTCTTTTACATCTTTACTCCTTACTAGTTTTTGTTCGCGGTTGCGATCATGTTAATGTCGATTTGGTTTATCTCTCAGGAACAGAACATATTTTCTGGATGAAAAATAATCTATGTCCATTCCTATACCCCTGACAACATGTACGCAACATGTCATGATAATCGGTTCAGTACCTAAGCTGTGAAAGCGTAACAAACAAATAAACTAATTATCGCATTCGTAATATTAGTAAGGATACGATTATTACGATCGATATACGATGTTTTTACAATAAAGAATTAATAATTAATTATTTACCTTTTTTTTTAATATGTAAATAACAAAATTGTTTTCAAGTACCAATATTTTACATCATAGCCTTAAAACTGTCAATACTTACAAGAAAGTGGTTACTTTGTTCTCATAATAAGTATTGAGGAAAAGCGTCCTCACTGTGCAGTCAAAAAGGGTCAGTGCTGACGTCAAAACGCTTCAAGAAGCATCAGTGATCAATAATTTTACTTTCAATAGGGTTTGTCAAGCACGACACTTCGCGTAAACAAACCTTCTTTGACTCTGAACGCTATTGTGATATCGTCCGTTGATAAACAACAATTTCACATTTCACAGTTACTTAGCTTACAGTTAGTTATCCAGTATTTTTTTTATTGTAAGTAAATGTATCCTATTAAATTTTTTGTTTGGAAGAAATCATAACTTCGATAGGTTTTCCACAAGTGCTGATATAATATTTGCAGTTGTTGTAGAGTTTTGACGGTACCATTCGTACTGACGTAATTTTAATAAGGATAATCCAGATAGAATGTCTCCATTATAGATGTCTCCATTGAAACTGCTCGATTTTATTTGCGTTCGAATAAATTAGGTGTCACCAGCTGTAATTTTTTTCTTTTACATTTAAACTTAAGCGCTTGACCACAGTCTCATATGATATTATATGATGATCATTCCTAAGATATTAATAACGCTAAACTTAAGGAAAGGTGGATCTAAAGTGCAACTATCGGAGCAAACCTATAACTGCTTGACGATAAATTCTCAGTCAAGGGTAATAACTAGAAAGGCGAATATTAGAAACTATGATATAGTTTCTTCACCTAAGATTCCGGTTAATTTCAGAGTTTACTAAACAAGACAACATATTAAGGAAAAAAAATAATGGTGCCAGTAAAATTAATGGTAATTGAATATCTCTAATAAGGGAAGTTGTAGGAATCGTTATCTTAAATAGTTATTTTCTGTAGTAAATCAGAGAATCATTACGTTAGTATGAAGCGAGCTTAACACAGTCTTGCAGCAAACTGTCTCTTCCGCATTCGACTCACACTTTCTCTGCATCCGCTGCGAATAGTCGGTGAAAAATGTTTATATTATACTAGCGACCCACGCCAGCTTCGCACGGGTGCAATGTACATATCCATTTTAATGAAATACTGTTAAGGACAGTTTTGATCTTCATTAGGAATAATACTGTATTGTATAAAATAGCTTGGTAAATAATACATAATTATTTTTGTAATAAGATAAAAATTGTTATTGTGGGTTATCTTTTAGAGATAAATATATACCATCGCGGACTTTATCGATCTTTTTAAGATATACAATTCCATAGTATATTAATTCGATCTATCTTGTAAGGTTTAGCCAGCGTTTGCGATTTAGGCGGACAAAAATATGTTCGCTACGACATCATATTACAAATCTTTGAATTTTGCAGCGTTTCTGTACTATGATATGTATATATTATAGATATAAACCTTCCTCTTGAATCGCTCTATCTATTGCTGAAAACTGTATTAAAATCCGTTGAATAGTTTAAAAGATCTAAGGGAACAGACAGCGGAAGCGATTTCATTTTATACTATGCATGGATTTAAGGAAAATATAATGTTTAATGAATTTCTTTATTTTTACTTATGGTATACAAACAAAGTAGGAGGTACACTTTTATTTCGACATAATTAAGCCGAATAAGTTAATTAGAGACATGAGTCTCAAATATAAATAATTATATTACACATTTAATACTCACATTAAGATCAAGGTATTAAATATTTGAAAGTAAAAGCTGTTATTTATCGCAGCCTGTTACGGAGACACCTTTCTTTTTTTTTGTATAAAATTCATTAAATAATATTTCTCGAAAATCAACTAAATATAATATTCAAAATAACTTTTAAAAAATTACTTTGCAAAAGAGTTTACTTTAATGGACATACGGTTACTATTGTTCCTGAAGTTGAAATTGAAAAGACAGATTCCTGGCATATTTTATTCGTGGACTTAATTTTTTTATATAATAACATTTAAGATTTTAGCTAAAGAATTGGATAAGTATTGATTTGATCATAGTGTAATATAAAATTGACGTAGGTTTAAACACTGACTTTATTTCTATTACACACATAATAAAAAATTTTTACAAAAAAAATAAACCGCCTTCGATGTGAAAAAATAATGAGGCACTAAAAAGCCAAAAATAACTGAATTACTAAATTGACCAAATTAAATAAAAAATATTGATATTTGCGCTACCTAATAATATATTTGAAGTCAATGCCAACCTAAATTCATAACATCTATGTACAAAGTTTTGGACCACTCTCGTGTCCCATCTCGTACATATTTTATTACCTGCAACAAATCTGAAACGTAGGTTGGCATCGACTTCAAATATATAATCAGGTAGCGCAAATATCAATATTTTTTATTTAATTTGGTTAATTTAATAATTCAGTTATTTTTCGCTTTTTAGTGCCTTATTATTTTTTCACATCGAAGGCGGTTTATTTTTTTGTAAAAAAAAAATATTTTTCCATTTTTAGTGTGCATAAATCTATCTGGTTTCTAATGGGTATAATAAATCGGTTCCAATTTCATGAAAATACGTAAAGACTAAGTGGGTGAAAATCAAATAAACGATTTTTCACCCCCTTAGGGGTTGAATATTTATATTTATATGGGACCACCTCTGAATATAACCAATTCAAATAAAAAAAGAATCATTAAAATCGGTTCATAATTGACGGAGATATTGATTAACATACATAAAAAAAATACATACAACCGAACGTAGTAACCTCCTCCTTTTTCGAAGTCGGTTAAAAATGTATTTTAGGAGAAAGTATTTGTTACAATTCTGTTAGTAACAGAGTCAGAAAGATTTACTTATTTACTTCGTAACAATAAAATAATCCTCAGCTTCACGTACAATGTTACAGTGACGCCTATTCATCATCACAGATTCGAGGGTTTTCCTACAATTTCTTTCCTTTTTTATGATTCTAGATTGTTGTACCTATTGTATGTTATAAAGTTATTATTAAGGCCAGTCTTCTGGGAATTTTCAGTAAGATAGCAACCATTACCTGTAATTTAATAATGTAAGACAATGTATAAATGAGTGTGTAATTCCAAAACTATATAACATTTTATATTAAAACATAGTTAAAAATTATATTCTTATTTTTATGTATTATACCTATAAGTACTGAAGATATTCATTATAGCATTAATAAAAAACCGTTTGAATTGTTTAAATCATATTCACCTTATGTTATATGTATAGTATATAATTTTATCAGTCTACTGAAAGTCATATAAGCATTTAGTGACGTCATATTCATATGTTATCACAGTATACTAACGGTGTCCGCGGTCCCGGAGGAATGTATAACATAGTAATTGTTTTTATCTTGTAATATTCTTACACATAATTTATGATTACTAAAAGTATTAATGATTATATAGTATAAATGATTGATTGCATTAACATATACTAACGTACGACATTTTATGAAATTCGGTCGAGCCGTTTTTCATTTCAATCCAGACACAAACAGCCAGACTGAAAGACAAAATTCATAGGAAAACATTTAGAAAAACAATTACATGTACATACAGATTTATTACTATATAAATGTTATTACTGCTTTTGATTTTTAAAATGGTCCTGATTCAATTATAAAACGATTGATTGAAGGTATAAAATAAATGTGAATTTAATTAAATGAAGACATTAATAAACATTAATAAACTAGTTCTAACTACTAAACAAAGTTCATTAATAAACCTACAAGTTTAACAAAACAGATTGTCAACAGAAGTTTAACAGTAGGTGAAGAAGTCAAAATCAAAATTGTTCTCAAACGAGATAAGAAATTTTGCAATACACATATGTATATATACATATAAGTTAAACGATTTTATTCCTGTTAATAGAACAAGCTTCACCTCATACCGTTTTCAGTCATTTTGAAAAAAAACATAAAAATGGTACATTATTCGATTGTACTAATATTTCGACATTAGCATTATTTACCGAAATCGTAAGTGACCGCGACACGTTCCTTTATTCTGAAATTAGAAAACATTAAATTTAAAGAGATCTCGTTTGTTCGAATTCTCTTTTTAAAATTATACATGACTCATTTTCCGAGCAACACACGCAAACCTGAGTATTAATGTGTTCAAATGAATTCCCAGAAAACGGAGTATTCCCGTTAAGATGTTAATGACGTGCACGTATTGTAAATACATACCCCGGGTGTTGACCGGGTCCACCCGGAAAAGGAATCAATGCCCCTGAATGGCTGATGGCATAATCTGAACGATTCGATGAATAGGTAAATCTTTTTGTTCACTTATTTGTAGTCTAAAGTTTTTTTTTCGTTATTTTTCTATTCATTTAGTGAAAGTTTTTTTATGGAATACGAATTCAATTTAATGATACTTATCTGGATAAGAAAATGTTGAATTAGGAGATCATGATTATCTGGTAATTGTTATTTATTACTGGATACTAATAATCCGTCAACTCACTACTAATTCCAAGCGAAGTCGGGTCTGATAGGTAGTGTGGGCCTAATGGTGTATTGCGTAGGTGCGATGACACGTCGGTGTAGACGCGCGCGAGACGGTGACGTCACGGGATCGCCGGCCCTCCTCGCGGGTTCATTGGCTCACGCCTGCCAGGTGCGTTCACACCGTATGTATTCCAGTTTTCCACGTTATGTATTGTTTTCAATTGATCACTGAAGTGGGTGGGGAGTAATGTTTTGTAAAGTCCATTCTGAACTATAAACTAATAAATTTTTAGTACGTTTAAATTATATAAATCGAAACAATGTAAATCGTAGGAATTCAAAAAAGGGATGATTGACTTATATTCTATTTTCATAATACATTTTTCGCCCTTTAATGTCTTATCTACATTAATCTTCAGATATGACAATATTGCTAAAAATATATGAACCCACGCGATGACAGAATTTAACCTCGGTCCTTCGATATGGTCTACCACCTTAATTGCATCATTACTTAAGCGAATGTTACACGGATCACATTTTTGTAATAAATGAACTTAGAAAATAAATTTACCGATTTAAAAAAATCTTTCATCTATAGAAACCTTTATAATCAGCGAGTCATTTAGGAAACTTTAATTTATTTTAAAAATCCACATTAACGCGAGCGCAAAAACTAGTGAACTAGTAAATAAGCATACAGTCTACTTGGTATTTGGTGGTTACGGCAGCCTATATATTTCTCTTCCATCTATCATTACATATTGTAAAACAAGAGCCTCTGCCACGTCTGTCGGTTTGTAGGCGATAAACTAAAAAGTATTCAATGGATTTTCATCCCGTTTTCCCTAGTAGATAGAGTGATTTACGAGGAAGGTTTAGGTACACAACTTGTCTAGGTTTTTTTTAGTATCAGAGCTGGACAACGTCCGCCGGACCGGCTACTACATATAAATGAAAAATTGACTAACTGATATATCAACACGCAGTCCTAAATGCCGGGGTTAGGATCGTGAAAATTTGCATTTCGATTCCTTGTTCCTTATTACTGAGTGCGCAAGAAGGATTTTGGAAATTCAACTTCCAAAGTTAGTGAAAAAGAGAGTCAATAATTTTAATTTATATCTATGAATATTGGTATTTATCAATACAGTTTGAAAGTAAAAATCTAGTTTCATAGTTTTTTCAAATTAAATAAATATCCTATTTATTTCTTTAAAAAAAACTGAAACGTAGTCAAAGTCGTGAGCGGCTGCTAGTGTCTAATAGAAATGACTGTTTTAAATAACCAAATTAAAAGTAATAATAATTCTCTATATAAAATATCTTACATTCTTATTCTAATGAGCCCGACAAAGTGTCGGCACTATAAGCAAAGTGCAGTCCGAAAATAATGATCACCACCAAAAGATTAACAATAATCAACCGACAGTCGACACTGTTATGCCAGCCTGCATATATAGCAGCATAGGCAGCTAGATATATATATATTTATCAGATCTCGAAATGCGATAAATTTAAAGTGAGTCACTGTGACTGATTTGTACGTGCACTAACGTGCAGGATGGAAGCAATCCAATCTAGTATACACACTACCGCTGCACCCATTAGATCAAACAAAAATAACAAATTTATCATTTTTGTCTCTTAAATATCAAACATTCACTCCGGTTATAGTACTTTTTATTAACCGTCCTTTCTAATTCCACTATCAGATCAGACGACAAATAAAGATAAATGTGAAAGTGCGATTTTATATATACAATATAATACACTGTTAAATTATCTATAATCCGTTTCAGAATTAGCTCTCAAGCTAATAAATACGTACTGAAAATATCGTGGAATAGTAAAATGTAAATTTAATGTCGTATTCCGTGTTCTGAGACATCCTTAACCGGCACGCATCGCAGCAACATTGTTACTGATATCGAATTATTCTCTCGTTGGTATTTTCACATTATATATTAGAATAAAATTCTCTCATGTTTTCAAGGGCTCTGTTCCTATAGAACTCTTGTATTAACAGTAAATAAGCAGAAAAAAGGGCAGTTCGAAGTAGAACAATAAAAATTAAATGCGAACCAATTTAATCTTGTATTTATAAAGTATTTAATCAATATGATCTCGTTAGGTATATCCGATCAGAATAAAAGTATGTAATTGATTTGAATAATATGGAAATAGTGCGGTAGAGCGCGACGCCTGCTAAAGCAGGACGGGTATATGTCAGTGAGTTCCGCGCAGCTGTGCTAAGGACGGTCGTTGACCCGCCGACGGCCGCCAGTGAACTCCGAATATCGCGCGCCTTTTATTTATTGTGCGTACTCCGCGTGCTACCCCCACGATTAATTTCATCATAATTCACATTAATTATTACCTGATAGGTATCCGATTGATGATTGTATATCTATGTTATTATTATTATTATCTGCTATATTAAAATATGAACTTCAATCATTGTGCAATTTATTATTATTTATTCTGCGTACTCGTAAATAGGTACGTTCGTGGTTCTGTGATTAGTACTGGATTGATACTGCTGCTGCTACTAGTTTTAAGGTAATTATATCTATTATTTTAATTATACATTTTATTTATAGCGCGTATTGTATTCATAAAAATTAGTTCCACAAATTCATTATTAAACGTTATTTACAATTTATGTCATAGCATTTTATAAAAAAGAGAAATTGTAAAATATAAGCGAAAATCGAAACCGAATTCGTATACAAGTTTCTGCAGTTCGATTCCAATTATTCCTTTTATTGGCACGTTTTGTTGGATAACAATTAAAATTGACCGTGCTATATGCTTAACAAATTATTGCAAAAATACTCCAATAAAGCAATATTAATTATGTAATCAAATGTAAATTCAAATAATTGCGATTGATGATTACGATTAAATTACCTATTGGTAATTATTGTAGTCCAATACAAATAGCTTCTTGTAAGGTATTAATTTTATGGTTCATTAAAATACGTGGTTGCTGCAATCTTTAATATCGTTTGTGATCACCTTTACAAAAACTCAAATAGGTATTTACTTTTTCTTAACAATGTAATATAAAACATTCTATTTTAAAATAATCATTATTATTTACAAGTACAATGTGGAGCCATTGTTCGTTACTGTAGTAGGACGTTGACCTCATCGAACACTATTAGGAACGGAATTTTAGTATACCTAGGTCACAGGTGACGTAATTTTCAATGTCAAATTTGGTTTACTGTAATTCGTAGAAAATTTTGCTATCAAAATTCTTGTTTGCGTTCTTTAAGAATTCTATCTTATAGTTTTATAGCTTCAATTACATTTTAAATTTTACCAACAGAAAGAGGATGTAGAAGTAACGTAAAATAACATTCAAATTTATCTAGAGAGACGAAACATCTGCAGGGTATATGCACCGAGGGTATAAACAATATATATATATATATATATATATATATATATATATATAGTGATTTCTATATTTATGTACAGAAATACTTATATTGTCTGCCTATGCAAGTAAAACTTGCAACTTTGATATAAAAATATCTAAATAAATAAATAAATAATTTTAATCCTTTTATACAAATTAATAAAGAAATTGGAATATCAATATACATAGGACGTGCTAAAAGTTTCCGGAACTGGCCACTTGCTTTAGGAATATTTAAAAACAAATTACTTCTTAAAAACTTATTTGAAATGGAACTCTTTTGTTTTAAAATGCAATGTCTATGTTACAATGGATTTAACTAATGTACATTTACATAGTATAATTTACTACGATTTTGAGTGTAGTTTGCCTTCGAACTGCTTTTGGCAATAATACACGATGCACCTCGTCAATTTGGTACCAGGTTTACAGAATTCCATCGCGGTCGTGTTCATGTCAATGACGTATTTGATGATGGTCGTCAATTTACTGCTGTAATCATCGATACTATACGCCGTATGATCGAAACAGACGGACATGTGACCTATAATGAGATCCGAGCATTATTAGGCATAGATACAATTAATCTCTCACAACATCTGCTCGAATTTTGACCACTGGGTGACTATTCGTTTAATGTACAATAATGGAACAAGTAAAATGGACATTGGATTAAAAATAGAATAATAACATGTTATATTAATTTGGTATTAAAACAAAACACTACATTAACACTCCTTCTCTATACGAATATTTAGGAAAATACTAGCTTTTGCTCGCGGCTTCCCTAGCGTTAATATAGATTTGATCTATCTGTACACTTTACTAACTTACTTTTTTAAGGATTAAAGCTACTCTATGTCCTTCTGTGTATCTCTGATAACGTATATTCAAAATTTCATGATGACCCGTTGAGTACTTAAGGAGCGGAAGCGTGAAGAACTAACATTCACATTTATACTATTAGTAAGGACTAAAATCCATACACTATGAAACTAAGGCAATCACAATTAAGGGTAATTTAAAACATTGTAAGTGGAATATTTCCAGTTTCACAAACTGATTACACATCAATACGATCGGGTTTGATGCAGTTCGAAAACCGCTATAAACAAAGATCCATCAGAGTTTGCATTAAAAAATAATTAATGAGATTACACCAATCACAATCGTAAATGTGTACAGTATAAAATGTGTACAAACTTTAAACGTCTCGTAAATTAAACCCTTTGAATTCCTAAAAGAAGTAGTTTCCGTCTGAGTTACTCACTGTTAGCTTCCGAAACGGTAGACCGACTTACGGTAAACTCAGTTTGACATTGAAAGTGACGTCATCGCTGACGTATACTAAATTCCTTTCCTAATAGTGATCGCCGAGGTCAACGCTCTGCCGTGACGAACAATGGCTCCACACTGTACTTGTAAACAATACTGATTAATTAAAAATAGAAATTGTTTTATATCTTGTTAAGGAAAAAGTGGACACTGTATCATTTCATAACTACGTTATACGCCTACGTACAGTATTGTACCGTTTTGGTAAGTTTATTTCTTTACATACATGTCTTATAGCATCTATATTTACATTTAGATGCCTCTGTTTAAGGAACAGGTTTTGTTTGACAATTTTAGCGACTATTTTTGCAGAACTTGTAATATATAATAACTTCAAAATAGAATGTTAAAATGACAAAAATGATGGTGTAAATCATTACATCTATTCCTCCACTTATTTTTGACAAAGTGCCTCATATATTACCTAAAAAACTTCGATCAACAATAATGATCGAAGCTAAAAAAACGTTTGTCGTGCTTGATTATGCTTCTTATTTGATGGAGGAATGATATGTTTTTATGGACTTTATTAGTTGATTTGTGTACATTTTTATTTCCGCTCCCTTTACGTAATTCTTTGTCGTATTGTTTTGTAGTGTACACACTGATTGTATGGTAGTTTATTTATAAAATTTTAAAGGGAATTCTAATTCTGTAAAATATTTTCTCTCTTTCGTCAGTTACCTATTTTATTGCTAATAATTCCCTCTGCTAATTCTATATTTCATAAACGTATGTTCAGATCATTTTGATTTCGCGATTGCCAAGGACAATAAATGACGATGATCACATGAGCTGATCGCTCGTCATATTAGCATTCACAAACGCAGTGTTTATGGTTTCGTAACAATGATGGCTTGCATGCATGAGTCACGGCCGGCCAAGTTCATTGTCGCCATTCCGAACTTGAACCCGCTGACGATTACCTCGGAACTGTACTACAAGATATGCTATTCTGTGCGAATTACAGGTACAGTCTTAATGTTGTAGTTACTTCTATTCCTCTGTTTATTTACTTCTTTTAAATAATTTTTGTAACTTATTTTGAATGGTTTTCAGACCTTATGTAATACCGTTTATAATTCTCCTTAATATTTTAAGTATTATACGAAATGGATAACTCAAATTATTTTGTTGTCTAATAATAGAAAGTTTAAAAATTTACTAAGAAAATATTGATGAAAATGTGAATATCTATTGGAAGAGAAATAATATAATCCTTATTTCGTATACTAATGCAAATATGCATACTTGAAACAATAACTCAAAGTTTACAACTTTTAATGGTACCTTTTTAATTTTTGCATACTTTATATACATGTATACTAGCGGACCGGGCGTACGTTGTCCTGCCTTGAAAACAAAAAAAATCCTAAAAGTCGATCGCAGCGCCACCTACCGGTTCCAATTGTGAATCTAAACCATTCTCGATCCACTCGAACACGCACAAAAAATCATCAAAATGTCCATCGTTAGAGGAGTTCAGCACATACACAGCACACAAGAAAAAAAAAATGTAATAATCTCGAGTTTTCAGCTACAGTTTTGACACTAAACTTCAGAGGTTTCGAACTTTTGGAACGAGGTCATTCCTGTCCAAACTTTTATTGCGAATCTCATCGCCTTAAAAGTTATTAAAAAATAGTTAAAATAATTTTTTTTTTTTTTTTTTTTTTTTTTTTTTTTTTTTTTTTTTTTTTTTTTTTTTCCTTTTTTTTTCCATTTATTTTCCCCCCCCCCTCCTATTTTTTTTTTTTTTCCTCTCCCCCCTCCCCCCCCCCCCCCCCCCGCCTCCGAGCTGGGCCCCCCCCCCCCCCACTTCTTGGTTTTTTTCCGCTCATTCCCCCACCCCACCCCCCAAAAATTTTCTTTTTGTCGGGTTTTCCCCCTGGGGTACGGTGGTCGCGATCCAGTCGGGTACAGACACCCTACCACCCCATACCAGGACGCAGATAAATTTTATTGTATTTTCTTATAATAATCAGAAAGCGGTGGTGTTTTAACCGTTAATTAAATTATAATCATTACTGACCTTCGATACTTTAGTACAATTCTTCATACAAGTTCCACCACCACGGTCACTTTGCTTTATTTTTTTGAAAATCCTATGTACGATTGTCGACCAAAGACAATCTTTATATGGACAAATTGATCTTCGGTATCTGTGTTCTTTCTATCTTTGGCTTACTACAGTATACTTGAAATACCTATACCTATACCTACCAGAACATGCAAATAAAACGCGACATCTAACACTACCTCCGATTTTTTTTTCGAATTACAAAGCGAAGGTTCAACACATTGAGATTATCATCTATACTAATATTATAAAGAGGTAAAGTTTGTGAGTTTGTGACGTTGTAGGGGGTAATCTCAGGAAGCACTGAATCGACTTTGAAAATTCTTTTACCAATATAAAGCCACGTTACTTGTGAGTGTCATAAGCTATATATCATCACACTAAAACCAATAGGCGCGGAGCAACAATGAAAAATGTTTTAAAATCGGGGCTTTTTTCCCTTTGAGAGATTCCGTTGCGTCTTAGTCCAAAGTAACTATTCCACGCGTACGAAGTCGCGGGCGGAAACTATTCACTAATTATATTATCTATAATAATATTATAAAGAGGTAAAGTTTGTGAGTTTGTGACGTTGTAGAGGGGGTAATCTCAGGAACTACTAAAACCAATTTTGAAAATTCTTTTACCAATATAGAGCCACGTTATTTGTGAGTGTCATAGGCTACATATCATCACGCTAAGACTAATAGGAGCGGAGCAACAATGAAAAATGTTTTAAAATCGGGGTATTTTTTCCTTTTGAGAGCTTCCGCTGCGTCTTAGCCCAAAATAACTATTCCACGCGTACGAAGTCGCGGGCAGAAGCTACTAACTAATTATATTATGTATAATAATATTATAAAGAGGTAAAGTTTGTGAGGTTGTTGGGGGTAATATCTGGGGAGTCGGAGAAAAAATGGTCGAACGAAAACGTTTCTTACGAACGCTGCCTTAACCTATGAGAGATATACGATTGAGTTCTAGAGAAAAGGTGTAGCTTTATAATGCCTATTACCGCCCAACGAAGTGGGCACGGATCGGCTAGTTTTAAATATAGAATCAACATTGAATCTTTCAGTGTGCTACAAGCCGAAACATGTTATTGATAAGGCCTGTAAACAGTGCGACAACACCCGCCGTGTGGTTCGCGTACGTGACAATGACATCGCCGCACCGCGCCGCCCATAACGTCTAGATACAGTGCGGTTACATGTACAGATAAAGGTCCAATCACACCGTTGTTTACACCTATTCATGTTTGACTAACCGTATTTTATATCGTAACGTAAATACTGTCACATCATATATTCATTCTTGCCAGGGATTCCGTCCATATTGCAAGGTTATAAATAAACATCTGCGAAATATTATACAAAAGTACGATATTATAACGATTAAAACGAGCTCAGGTTAAAGCCCACGATAAATATAAAACACCTGATTACAAATTTCGCTCCTTTGTTAATTTTTTAAGACGATATTGGTGTTATATGATCGGCTACGATTTTGATTAATTATCTATACCATCTTCAATTTTAATTTTATCTTCTGTACTCAGATTGCACTTCGAACGCTTCATACAAACAATGCATTATGTTAACGGTACACTTCAAAATGTTACAATAGCGATTGCTTTCGACATCCTTCGTGTTTATTATAATGCAAAAATTTATTACAATAGTATACTGTTTTTATCACTCAGTAAGAGTGTAATTTTTTAACACAAAAAAACATTTTCGTATTTGTATCAGTGGATGAAATGGCGAAGTGTCTGGAGTAGCTTGTGACCCACGAATGCCTTTAAAACTCAAGGGTAAGGTTTATAAAACTATTATAAGACCGGCCATCCTGTATGCATCTGAGTGCTGGACTACGAAAGCGGTGGATGAGAGGAAATTACATGTAGAGATGCGAATGTTAAGGTGGATGTGTGGTGAGACTAGAATGGATTAGATTAGGAATGAGTATATCAGAGGAAGTTTAAAAATAGCTCCAGTGATAGAGAAGTTCAGGAGTAATAGGTTAGCATGGTATGGGCATGTCATGAGTAGAGGTGAAAACCATATAACTAGATAAGTTTTGGGTATGATGGTGAACGGATATACGAGTAGAGGAAGACCGAAAAAGGTATGGATGGATTGTGTTAAAAATGATATCTGTGTAAAACGTGTGAATACTGAGATGATATCTGACAGGAGAGAGTGGAAAAAGAAAACATGTTGTGCCGACCCTGCTTAGGTGGAATAAGAAGATAATGATGATCAGTTATTTTCGATGATAATACTTCCTAAAAATAAATTAACTTTACATCTTTAATAGTAATGCTAGCAATAGTCCGCATATGTGTGTGTAATGTATGTGTTCATTAGAATACGAGAATTTATAAGAGCAAACTCTAGCCGATTTCACTCGGAGATAATATAACTATCTATTAGTGAAAGGAATTTTAGAATCGGATAGTGATTGCTTCCTCGAAAGAAATAAACTATATCTTTTTATAAATAATACGTGTAGAAGTAAGTATAGATTTGACTGATAAACTAGCGTAAATATATGTGTTACGTATATGGCTACATTACATTTTATTTCACGAGCAACTATCCTTCCTCGCGTCATGCACGACAATCGTGTACAGGACAAATGAATTGAGTTCGTTAACTACCCTTTTAAATATCTGGGCGGATTAGTGAGTGATATTACAAAAGACATTTAGGTTTTAAATACAATAAGATTGCTAAATTAAATTGATTTTCATCTTGAAAAGGTTTCATTTTTAATAATTCTTATATTTTGAATAATATATTTTCTAAGGAGAAATAGGATCCTATTGCATATTATCTAGTTAAATTTTTAAATTTACATTAATTGTATTAATGTATATTATCTGCAATTTGTATCGACTGGTGTCTCAATAATTTTTTAATGTTTGCATCGTTGTTTCTTGAATGTCAAGTGAATTTTAGATGATCCAGGTTAACATGAAAAAAAACAGGGTGTGTAACACACTATATAAGTGAAACCTTTGTATTACAGGGAAACGTTTAAATTATTCATCGATCACTTTTAAATAGCATATACAACACACGTATAGTACACGAAACCACGGACAACGAGAAAGAAAGAAAACGAGAAGGACGTATGTTTCATTGTTCTCCAATACCCGAAGACAAGCGAGACACTGCTTCCACTCTATGCGACACAGTGCTTGCTCTATCACTTTTCGTCGCATAAAAAAGTTACGGACCATAATTTCAAAACCCTCTCAGAAGAATTACAGATAATACACACCTTTTATACAATTATTTATGTTCATGTTCGAATCAAATAAAATCAGATTTAATGTGATAACACTTTGTAACAACAATGTTTACGTGGTAGATTATAATTAATTACGCGGGTTATTACCAGCAAATCAAAGTAATTACCATACAAAGTGTAAGCCAGAAAGTACGGAAGGCGTAAACTAATAATATAGGCGGGATGTGTGACGCGGACCGGGGTGTATTTTTTTTAATTACACTGTTGGCCTGACGGGCCTTTACAGTTTCACTGCGTGTTTTAGGCGAGCGCTTAAGGTACTCAGCCGAAATTGCAACTAACACAAGGGCACCAAAGCCACCTGATGCAACGACAACTAAGCTATAACCAAGAAGGGCTAAGCTGTGAATGCCTATGCCAGTAAGTTACCATGCTGCGCAACTCGCATGGTCGGCTGTATGCGTAGCAGACGTGCTTTATTTGGAATTTGTTTTAGCTTTCTTAATTACGTTGAATTAACTCATTTTATAAATTTAATGGTAAGTGAAACCTCTTTGCATGTCTTGTTATAATGTTAAAAATACAATATATTTTTTTTTATTTTTACAAAATGTTTAAACAATACCGTATACCTACTAAGATTCTTAAAGTAAATTTTAAAGTGCTACCTACGTACTACCGTTGAATGTAACTAAACCAAGCTGTTAGACAGCATGATGTCACGTCGTATCCAATGACAGTGGTACTCGTTCATGTTACTAAATAATTGTCTCATCTTTATATTGTGTGTAAAAAAAAATGATTGTACATTGTATAATAAACTTTTTTTTTAATTGTAACATACCAGACCCCGTCAATTTTTTGGCTGTTCTGAATATAGCTGTGAGTTCGGGCTCGCGTACGATATTGTCAATAGTTTAATACAAAACAAAGTTAAAATACATATTATGAATCTAAAATTGGCATTTATTTACCCCTAAGCTATTACGATATTATACATGTGAAACAATACATATTTATGTTCTGCGTGGCTACATTCAGAGCGGTCAAAAAGTTTGGCGAGGATTGTACTTTGTTGGCTCAGAATGAATTACCTAAAACATATAAACACATAGTACATATACTTGATAAATATTGTCGCAGGGCATTCCGAATAAGGGACGTCATTGGAGAATATTTTTTCTAGTTTAAATTCATAGCAGCATTTACACCTAATCTAAACATCTTCGGTGTTATTACAAAAAAGTTAAATACGCATTGAATATTTGCATTAAAAACGTTTCGAATTAAATTCACCGCGGTCGCTGAATGTTCGCCATCTTGCTCTTTTGTCTCGCTTTGGTTACGTTATGTTAGACTTGCGAAAAAGGATAACGCGAACTTGCCTCGCGCGAGCGCGGTGCATTTAATTCGAAACCTTTTTAAAGCAAGTATTTAATACGTATTTTTTGTAATAACACCGCTTTAGTTTAACATTTGCAACAATTTGGTATAACAAATAGCATTACAACGACTACTAGTAAGGAGTATAGTTAGATTGTTGTACTAATGTTAAGTTCCAGCTTTGCTATCGAGTATTTTTAACTAGCTTTTAACTTCCAAAAATGATGCACTATATTCTCATTTCATATTAGACATTTCTTATGTAACACATCATCAGTCTTTAATAGACCCACTGCAAGGTCATAGGCCCCTACCCGACTGATTCTCTGAGCATAATCACCGCACCACGTATTGGCGATTTCAAATTCCGTGAAACCCACAGTTCTATATTTTCTTACATACGATGGTACTACAAGAAAATTTCTCAGCTTCAGGATTGCACCAGGTTGATTTCCTTCACCGTCATTCGATAGTGTTACCAATTTAAATTAGTAAATACGCGAAGTCTGAGAAATTCGTTGATACATGCCGGGATTCGAACCTGCGAATATCAAATTGATATTTCACCGGTCAAACCGCTCAACCACAAAGACCAGATAATAGTGAGCAGTAATTTTTTTTTAAATTACATGCTCAAATGGTATTAATTAAATAAGGTGTTAAGAATAGGATAGTTCCTGAAATTGAGATTGGGAAATCCCATCAGCATACTGAAAGTCGAACTAAATGTATTCAAAATAAATAAAATAAAAATACATTATACAATTTAGGCCCTGAGAAGGCACTTATAAACGTCAAAACTACCACCGGTTCGGAAAACAGCCCAGTCTTCGAGAAGAACCGGCAAGGAACTCGATCTGGCTTATCTTTTCATGATACATACTTTTACAAAACATAGATTACATTATCCTGTGTTGTAATTATTGTTTAGCAGTAATCTACGAAAACAACCGATGATATGCGAGGGCCACCGAAGAAATGACAAACGGGTGCTTTCCTTGGAACGCGGAAAACGCCGGCACATGTTGAAAATACGAGTGGCCATTGACCCGATCGCTTAGGCCGGCTGAATCTACAGCTGTAGTGAATCTAGTATGGCGCATCTTGCAACGCGTTTATTTATTGCACCGTCACGTAATATATTATCTCTTACATTCTATGGAGACGGATCTGTCATAAAATATAAGATGTACTTGGAAGCAACAGGAAGCATGTGTTGTATAAGAGACTTTTAAAGTCTTTTAATGGTAGTTGCCTTTATATATTTAACTAGCTTCTGCCCGCGACTTCGTTCGCGTGAAATAGTTACTTTGGGCTAACCAACACACAGCGGAAGCTCAGAAGAGGAAAAAAAAACCTCGACTTTGAAACATTCGTCATTTGTGCTCCTCTCTTATTCGTCTTAACGTGATCATATATATAGCCTTCCTCGATAAATGAGTTCTCTAACACTGAAAGAATTTTTCAAATCAGACCAGTAGTTCCTGAGATTACCTCCTAGGACCTCAAAAAGTTCACCTCTTTTAAAATATTCGTATAGATAAAATTTAAATGAATATTATATTTTTGTATAATCTGTTGGTAAGTCTTGGTA
This sequence comes from Antheraea yamamai, assembly GCA_036509395.1. Taxonomy (NCBI): domain Eukaryota; kingdom Metazoa; phylum Arthropoda; class Insecta; order Lepidoptera; family Saturniidae; genus Antheraea; species Antheraea yamamai. The sequence goes on along the minus strand of AP028438.1, from coordinate 5,842,098 downwards.
TTTGTCTTCACTGGTCCCGAAACGGCGATAGACTAAAAAGAGTCACTGTGACTGCTTTATCACAAATTGTATGTAGGTGCAAACACTCTATTGTTATAGCTATGAGATGACACAGCGTGATCACCTCATCGCGCTGCGTCATATCCTGAAGTATATAATAATTTCACACACGGCAAAATCGATAGTTATATGTCTTCCAATAGTATAGTGCACAAGAAAGTTTCATGAACATTCTAGCTCCCTACGATATTGTCTTCCACCGACAACGTACGTGTTACTAATTAAGTTAGTTCGGAATACGAATACGTATTCTGTTGATGTTACTAATTAAACCACTACATATTATTCAAACTACTAATCAACTAAATAGTGTATTCCATAAATAACATTTTTGCATCTTATGTAAAGTTATTAAATTCGTTAGCAAAATATGAAGACCTGATTTAAGTTAGTTAAAAGAAAAGATATGCATGAGTTCATAGTTAGGATTAGATATGACTCATACTTATTATAATATGTTTCAATTAGTTATGTAGGCTTTTAACTATCAATAATAATGGTTTAAATTTTTCGATAGATCTTCCCATCTATAATTATCGACTGAAATCCTAAGTGCATTATTACCTGATGCTTTATTTTTTAACTTATTTATTTTGAGATAGTATTGATATCGTTGGTTAAACAACTGTTTTCTTCCCATTTTACTATTATTTGTTACATTTAGGATTATCTTTGTATTTCACAAAGAGTATAGTGTATCGATAGCTTTATTTACATATGTATCCAGTCTAACAATATGTTGTTTCAATACGTGTGTAATGCACATGCTGAACGTTATATATCATACTAGCGGGCCCGGCAGACGTTGTCCCGCCCTGATTATAAAAAAAATCCTTAACAAATTATATACCAAAACGTTCCTCGTGAATCACTTTATCCACTGGTGAAAACCGCTTGAAAATCCGTTCAGTAGTTTTTGAGTTTATCGCGAACAGACAGACAGACAGACGCGGTAGGCGACTTTGTTTTATACTATGTAATGAAATAACTATTTAATCGTACAATAAAAAAATTACTATGTAAAAAATTCACTTGAACGTCCTTGACTATAGCTATGTACCTATCTAGTCTTAGATTGTCACAAGCTGATCAATATCTTAATCATATTATATTTCGGATTCGATTTTGAGGGGTTCCATAGTATATATTCCTAATCCAAGGTCCTTATTAATTTAAAACGGAACTCGCTTGAAAATATCTTCTTTCCAATAAAGAAATAATTTTTCAAATCGGTTTATAAATGACGAAGTTCTAAGGTAAAAAAAACATGAAAAAAAAAATGCAATCGAATTCAAAATATCGTTTGTTGATTTATCTACTTCTGAATTAAAAAAAAAACAGTTATTTTTTAGATGTTGATATGTAAAATATAAATGTGTTTTTCCTAATACTCAAAAAGACGTTGCAAATAATCTCTGCTAATACCATTCATATGTCATTGAAAAAGCTTTAGGAAATGAGTCCGTTTCACATAAGAAAATCAATAAAACAAGAACATAGTCATCGTTATGAACATCCATCATTATCAACAAACGTACCATAGATAGTAGGAGATTAATCGTTTTTCGTCACAATGATGGGAACGGGAATATGACATTCTTCATTATCTAGCAGACATAATTTTTTGTACTTTATTTTTGTTCTATCAATGTAACATTGAAATAACTCCTAAAATGACATCTTTAATAAACTAGCAAATTATTTTTGTATAAAAAAAACTTGGTCCTTCAATAATCATTGAAAATTCCATAAAGACCTTATTTTGAGAATTTTTTTATATAAAATATTTTTTTTTTGTCATGGCAGGCAAACGAACAGATGGGCTATCTGATGTTGAGTGATCACCACCGTCCATAGACACTAACAAAACCAGGGGAGTCGCAAGTGCGTTGCTAACCTGTATTTGGGGGAAAAGGGGGAAGGGAAGAGAGAGAGAGGAGAGGGGAACGGAGGGGAGGTGGGCTTACAGCGCTCTCACTGACCAAACGAAACGCAACAATGCAAGCGCTGTTACTTCACGTCGGTTTTCTGTGAGAGGGTGGTACTACCCCGGATGAGCCGACCCATTCATGCTGAAACCTGTAATAGCTTCAGAGTGGCTTTACCACCTACAAAATACATTACATACATTTCAACATTTACAACATGGAATTAGGAATTTTAGGAAATTTTCTTCATTATCTAATTTATTAAATCTAGAAATGTGATTTTTTCAAATTATACATCCAACAAAGTCTTTTGCAACTTTTATACTGAAAATAATATTACATTAATTATTGCTACAGTGTCATAAATAAACAGTGAAATACAGTTTCTTCTCGCATCAACAGTACCGTTATTTATTAAATTATTTTCTTTTTTAATTATATCTGAAATACTTTTCAGACCGCCTACCTTCTCGGAAGGACTTGACGTTCACGTATTTTTTTTTAATTATTATAGTCAGTACCGCATTTCACACTATTTAGTTCTAATAAGCAACCACTTGAAGCGAATCTCTATTATCGCGAAAATTCGGGATACCTATATTTATTCCTTTTCTATACAATATTGTTATAGAATGTATATCTCAACGTTAAGTCACGCTTGTGATTAGGTTTTACTGATAATAATAGCTCCTTTCTGAACGCCGTTTTTCATGATCAACTCATTTATATTCAAAACGGTGCGCCGTGTATTTCTTTCAAGTTTTCTTTTAAATTATCTTAGTTCCCTTCTTATTCGTTTTACGCTTCTTAGTCGTATGACGGTATACTGTGGTGTGTACTAATGTTGCTGACATTATCTTTGCTGAAATTTATGTACAGATACGTATTACCTTTATATATATTATTCTTCTGCCTGATGCCTTTTGATGATTTTTTGTGAGTGTCCAGGTGGATTCAAAAATGGTTTAGATTCACAACTGGGCCCGGTTGGTAGCGCTGCGGTTGAATTTCAGGATTTTTTTTTATTATAAAGGCAGGACAACGTCCGCCATGCCGGTTAGTATTACAGGTAACATCGAGACAACTCTAGTGTAAATAAATACCAATTATATTTGAACTTGACGATAGTATGTGTAAGCTTGAACTTACAAACTTCAAAACTGCCATAAAATTTACCACAGACTGTATGTACATTGTTGCGTTATTTATCGGTTACTATGACTACAGATATTATTTATGAACTCTGGGTGGTCGATGTAATCATATATTTTTAGGATTTTGCTATAATTAAAAACAATTGCTATGAAATCTTTGTTTTAAAAAAATATTAGCTCAAATAAATAAACCTAAAAAAAGCTCAGCAGTTTATATTCGAACCATGTCGTCTAAAGTAGGTGAACATTGTGTAATCTCATCAAAATTGTCTCTATTATCCCGGAAAATCCGCCTGAAACCACCAAAATCGTTCAGTCAGCGTCCCGGAAGAGATTTATTACATAAAATTTAGAGGCAATTAATGTCGACTTGTTTTGAAACTGCGCGGATGCGTTTACCTCCGTGACATATATATTTAGAGTGTGATAAAAGAGCGAGGTTCATGATAATAAAGACTCTGTAAGGAGTAGTAAGCTCAAAATGATATAGACTGTACCTATATCTGTAGTTCTGTTTGTACAGTTACCCCCCAAAATTTTGTAATGGATAACTATTAGGTATAATGAGTATCAATCACGAAGATGTCAGTGACTTTTTTGTCTGTCTATTTGTATATCCGTCTTTAACTCAAAAACGGTTTGACCGAGTTTTATGAAATCTTGCAAACGGGGTGTGTATGTTATTTAAACAATTGATTGATTCTATAGAACCACGCTGAAGCTATTATTGGTTTCAGCATGAATGGGTCGGCTCGCCCGGGCTAGTACCACCATCTCACAAAAAACCGACGCGAATTAACAGTGCTTGTACTGTTGCGTTTCGTTCGGTCAGTGAGAGCGTCGATTACCCACCTCAGCTCCCTCTCCCCCTCCCCAACTCCCCCATTCCCGCTCCCCCATCCCCAAACATAGGCCGGCAACGCACTTGCGACTCCCCTGGTGTTGCTAGTATCTATGGACGGCGGTGATCACTTCCCATCACGTGACCCGCTTGTTCGTTTGCCCCCTATAACATAAAAAAAAAATTGATAGGCTACACAAATTACCAATAATATTTTTATTATGTATACTTGTTGCTTGATTCTCAACCAATTATGCTGAAATTTTATACACGGAAAATGTACGTCCTTCCGAAGTTGATAGATTTTATAAATAACTAACGCTTTTGGAAATAGTAAATTTTTTTTAAGGGAAATAAAATTTCATTAAACTCCATCAATCATATGGGTATCATGGGTGCAGATGTTACTTCGCTATTGATAGAGGTATAAAGATTTTGAATGATGTTCTAAAAACATTTTTCGAAACAGACAGACATGTGACCTACCGTGAGATTAGGGCATCTTTAGTGACCTTATGAGCCTGAGTCATGTCTAACCGTATCAGTACACCAGAACTACAAAAACATGTGGATGTGATAAAACTATGTTTCCGATGGATATCTAACATTGTAACTGAGACTTAAAAAAGCACCTCGTCAGTTAGTACTATGCTTAGTGCTTACAATATTCGACGAACGCACGTTAAATTTGGTGTCAGATATAAGGGCAGGTGGTGAAATATGGATTTAAACTGTGAATCCAAAAAACAAAGAAACAATTGACTGTTTGGGTCTTTCCAAATGAGCCGAAACAAACTAATGTGGCCAGTACCACTAAACGGATGATTAATACATTTTTCAAAAAGACTGCACACGTGCCTACTGCTACTTTGAATCATTGTCGTACAATGAATAGTAATTGGTTGACGGTCACTTGTCTATCGAATGTTACTGACGAACACCGTAAGAGTAACTAAAAACGCCGTATGGGTTGCGCCATGATAACGGTAGCTCTCACACGAGCAGACAGACAAACAAATTCTTGAACGGGAAAAACGTACAGATTCCGTTTATAGTCCCGACGTAACACTATGCGACTTCTTCAAGTTTTCCATAGTGAGAATTATTAACTCGATCAAACCACCAAACCACTGAGGGCTGGTATGTTTTCAAAATTGCTGTATTCGTATGAAAAAGTGTATTGTAGTTAAGGGAGAATATTTTGAGAAAGATTTTTTTTTATGTCATAGCAGGCAAACGAATAGGTGGTACACCTGATGTTAAGTGATCATCACCGTCAATAGATTCTAACAAAACCAGGGGAGTCGAAAGTGCGTTGCCAGCCTGTGTTTGGGGGAAAGGGAGGGAGGGGGAGGAGAGAGGGGAGGTGGGCCTCCAATTTATTTTTGACCGGTCATAGTATATTTTTCTTTGTCATTCCGGAAACTTTTAGCGCGCCCCACGTATAATTAGCGTCTTAGACATTAGAATAAATAATATGAACTACAAATATTTACGTAGGAGTATTATTATTTTCTTAAAAAATTTTATAAAAGAAATAAATAACATTTTTAAAAGAGGTAATAAAGTAACCGCAAACGTTTAAGCAACGAGACATTCGATTTTTCATACTCAATTAGCTGTCAGACCAAGCGTTCTGCATCTTCAGCGCCTGTCACCACCTTATTATTATTACCCTGTATTTCACCGTAATAACTCAGTTTTAAACTCCGAGAAGCACTGTACACTTAACCGTATTCCCTTCAAAAATAATTTCACTTAAAAATATGCGTAAGCACTTCTTTACTCGCTTAGTCACCCCGTTAATTTCGGCAAGGTGTATAAGATCGTTTTTCGGCATTTAACCGTCGCGCCGCCGCGTCGGGTCGCGTCATTCCGAAGCCGAATTCCGGCGTGTATCTGAACGCCTAATTTGTTTTGAATTTCGAATGATTTGTGTATCTCGGTTGCTTGTTCAATGACACACTCAAACGCACTCTCGGTCGTTCATTCATTCAGTAATGGCCTGTCTTGGTTTTGTTAGATTTAAATGAACTGTCCCTAAATACACGTCTTGTTATAATTTCTTTCACATTTATAATAATTGAATCTGTCATCGAGAGTTGATTTATTGCAAAAATGTTCTTGTTTTAAAATAATTCCTCCAGTACCGTACTTCAAATGATTTTGTTTTAAAGTTGTTCGCTCCTTTACAAAAAAGTTTTGTTTCACTAATAAGGAAAATACGCGTACTTTTAATAGGCTATAAGATTACGTAATGTTACTTTTTTCCGTGAAATTTGTTTTGACGTGTCCGTTTAAAAATAATTCGAGCAAGTGCTATTAATGGATTTCAAAAATGATTGTCAGGAAACGGAAACGTTGAGGTCATTGAACCGAGGAGTCAATGTCAGCGGCGATTCCAAGATTCGGCAAGAACAAGGGTGCTTACCAGCTCGGGGTAGTAGGGTGCAACTGTCGGGGTAACGACCCGGCCGGGGTCGTCGTCCGACGCCACGCGGCCGCGCGACCGAACAATCCGATTGATCGGAGCGGGACGGCGCTATTCGTACCCTTACAGTTTAACTACCCCCGTGCTGATTGAGGAAAATTACACTCTGTTCCTTTATTTCTAAGGATTGATTTAGTTTGTCAGTATGATTGTCGATGAGGCTTTTATCTACGGTGGTGGGGAAGAAGCGGTTAACGCACACACGCGTATAGAGGGAAGTAGTTTTGCTCAAAATATTGATTTTTCCGCGTTCGTTGCGTGCGTGTGCGTGTATCGGAGCGTGTGCGTGTGAATCTATTTTGGGTAGAGCACGTGGTCGTGGTTGTTTGCCTGTTGACATGCGTTTTTCTTTTTATGACGGTATCTCGAACCGATCGGTTAATTGAATTACATCATTGTTGTCGTTGCAATAGATTTCTATATTTATACTCGTGTATATGTGAATTTCAACTTTATTGGTGAACTTTCAACGCAAACAAACTAAAATATGAATTGAACTGCATTTATTATCTTGTTCGTAAATAAATAATATTCCAGTTATAGTTATAATTACATTTGTCTTGAAAATTGTGTTTACTCTTTCTTGAGAGCTACGTGTTTTAACTGCATTAATTATAATATTGTTTATTATTTTTAATTTTACTACAAATTAACCTCTTTAGAGAAGTATTATGATACTAATCGATATAATACCAGTTCGGCCAGTTTGGCCACTTCGGAAAACAAACCAAACCAACAACAACTTCAATTTTATTATATACGTAACTTATACAAAAAATGCATATTAATTAAATACAGCTTTTTATGTCACATTGTTACCACAATTACATTTAATTTGATTTATAAATTGTATGTGATTTATTTTTCTTTTGAGTAATTCATTGAAAACAAAACAATTAACCCAGGTGAATACGGATATTATATAAAAATAGTAGTTCTATAGCATACTATAATAAGCATGCTGATTTTAAATCGTTAATCTATTAATACTTTAAAACTAAAGGTTATATAGGTGCATGAGTATCAATTGTTTTTTCTGTATTTATTCATACAATAAATTCTATATAATGTAAGTACTTGTTAGATAAATCTAGAAGACTCTATGTAGTTACTGTAGCAGCCTATAAAATAAATCTACGTGTATGGTGTACATTTACTGCCGAACTTCTTTCGTCTTGCTATTAAGTTTACACATATACTGGTCACGATGCACACATCGTTTCCGAGGACTCACGCACACTATCCTCCAACTTTACCCTTGATTTTGCCAGCTCAAGGTCTCTACCCTCACGGCCGTCTCAGTCACGTACTCACGAATTTATATAAGCCCATCCCTCTCTAAAGTGCGGATAACGTCGAATTTCCACGGCTCGCAGCCAGGTTCGATGACCTCCAGCGGCGTACGTATTCGTAAATAAACATTGCCATTATATAACGAATATGTCAATTATTTAATGTTTAAACACACATTTTATTTAAATAAGTCAACAAAATAACATAATAAACGTTTTTTAAGTCTTTAGCTTAATTTATGAAATATTTATGTCATAACTAAAATTTCGATTATAGCGTTAAATTAGTAAAATAAAGCATGTCGTAATGGTTGAAATCATTAAATATATTATTAAATTATTTTCTATTAATATTATGTTTAAATTCTTGATAACACATCTTCAACCATTTGTCACCATGTCATACATATATTTGCTTAAATAATTCTTACTAATATTATAAATGAGAATGTGAGTTTGTTTGTTACGTTAACACGCCTCAAGTACTCAACCGATTACCATGACAATTTGCATACACATTTCTAGGAGTACAGAAAAAGACATAGGATACCGTGAATGTAAAGAAAATGTACTGTTCCCGAAACCTCGAGCAAAAACTAGTTTTATATAAAATATGCATCATAATGCTTGCAATCTAAGTAAAACCGTAATAAGGGATTTTTAAATTTCAAAGAAATCGATACGCTTTAATATATCATAAATATTTAATGCCAATTTTATATATTAAAACCAGAAGCAATAAAGCATTTCATTAAGTCACAGTTCATTTAAAATACTAATATCAAATATGATATAATCGAAACTAATGAAGCAATAATTGAACGTCGCGACACAACAACAATAAAACGCAAACTAATTACAGTGGAAAACAAACTAAAGTCCCATCACACGAATCGCCGCAACGTTTTGATTACGTGAGGATGTTGCAAGGGTGACCGACCTACCCCCCAGGACCTACGCCAACATTGCACCGATGCATTCTAGACATCTAGCTATCTAGACACCTAGACGTGTCTGGACTCCGCCACCCCGACGCACACAGCTCTGTTTTATGTACAAAAATTGTCGATCCCGGCGCGGCGCTGAGATTCTCTCTGTTTGACTACTCTTATTTACGTCCAAGTGCATATTATTTGATATACATAACATATTGTTATATTTTATTTACTAGACACTGATAGTTATATATTGAAATACACGTTTTTAAATACAAACTACATATTTTATTTAGGTTTATTGTGAACTGTTTTAAATTGTTTTTATTGTAAATTTCTTGTTACTACTTAACTTGTAATTTTATTATTACTGTTAGAGTCCTACTGAAAAACAAAATAATATATACCATAGATAATAATGTAAATATCGAATAATATAATCTTAATTTATATGTACAGATATATAAGGGAATGTTATAAAATTTATTCATACAACAATATCGAACCAAATAATTTTAAATAAAATAAAATAACACATTTTAATACTTGCTTTAAGAAATGTAAATCATAACCAAGCACTTATTGTAATTAATGTAAGTTGAACGTTTGTAGGAATTTCCTTTAACTAATTTTGTTACGTGCGAAAAAAAAAGACGTTGAAAGATGTATGTAGTAATCGACCTGAAATTGATACAAAAGAACAGTTTACTTATTTATTATATATCAATTCACAGCGCATTTAATATATATAGCAAAATTTGTTACTTTTACAATCATATAATGCCAATTACAAAGTAGTCATTACATTTTGCATATTGTATAGTGACTAATATTTTTTCATACTTATATTGATTTGCGTGTATTGTAAGCCTTTACAGAGTATATATACGTATCTAAGTATTGCTATGTATATATAGAAAATTGCTTGTCATATAAATAGTTCAATTGAAACATTATCTATTTATTTCGTCAGTTATGCTAAACTAACCTGCCGTGTTATATGAATCTGAGTGCTGGGCTGCGAAAGAGATGAGTGAGAAAAGATTACATGTGACTGAGATACAAATGTGATGTGTACATGTGTTGTGTAGCCAGATAGAATGAGATTAAGAATAAGTATGTCGGAAAAAAATTGAAAATAACACCAGGGACAGTTGAGGAATAATAGGTTACCCGTACCATACGGGTATATTGTGAGAAGAGATGCAAGTCATGTAACTAGGACAATTTTGAGTATGATGGTGGACGGATTTAGAAGTAGAGGAAGACCGAAAAGGTATGAATGGATTGTGTGAAAAATGATGTGTGTATAAAAGGTGTGGATACAGAGATGACAGGGGAGAGTGGAAAAGGACAACAAGTTGTGCCGACCCTGCTTAGGTAGGATCAGGGTGAGAAGAAGAGGAAGTCAGTTATGTTACCTTAAACTAATGCAAATGTTACAATATTTATAAAATTACTTAGGTACTCCTCTTATTTTCTTATAAAATTCAAACTTAAGCACTTTTTCTCTATGCCAAGAGTCATTCATTAATGAATATTGAGTCTCGATCAATTGTTATTGTAACTCATAAGGTGTCCGTAAAAGCACACCTTAAGAAATGTAAACATACTTATAACCAATTAGGCTGTCATCGCTTCGCTTAAGCTTTTACTGCACTTTACAAAGTTTACAAGAACTTTAAAAAATACCTTAGCACTGTTTTTACACTCGTAAAGATGTCATAACAGGCGAGTAAATAAATTGAAAAATGATTATTTTATACTTTCTCTAAAGCAGTGTGCTTACGCATTTTATCTTTTTACTAAATTTAAATAAGTAAGCGTTCTCCAATACATTGGTAAGAAAGAAGAAGTTTTTTAAAATAGTATACGTGTTCCAAATTCAAAATAATTAAAAAGTTGAGAAAGGTTTTTATGTAACAGTATTTATGGCCAGACTAGTTATAAACTAACAAAGGTTAATTGATTGTATAAGATTTTATCTTAAGATTGCAAGATTAAACTCACGGGATTGAGAGTATACATCGTTTATTTAGCACAAATGACGTTCAGAAAGCTTTTACTTTCTAGGTAAATATTTTATTATATCTGAGATAAAGTGCTTACTCGTCTAAAATGATAGATAAGGTTGTATATACAATTATAAAAATCAGTAGAGATACTACTGCATTTATAGTGTAACTGGCGATTCACTCCGGCTGTATACGGATGCAATATACTTATGTCGCGTCGAAAGTATGTAAACGACTTAGATACTTATTTTTTTTTCGCGTTTTGATTAGATTCCGTCATTCAAACATCATTTTTTGTTCTGTGTAAATTTAAATCTGAAATAACTTGCTATAAAAGGCAATTTTGAACTACATTAAATGTCCAAACACAACTGAAATATTAAATTGTAAAATTACGAAAATAGTCTTAGCAAATATTTTTAAATTACAAAACATAAAAATAATTACTGTAGGTTATATTCAGCAGATAAACGTATACAATCGCAACTACTCTATGATAATTTTAAGATATACAATTCTATAATATGTTAATTTGGTGTAGCTTATAAGATTTAGTTTCTAGCCTTTTGTAATGTGAAATATTACCATACATCGCATTTTCTCTAATTGTTATAGTAATAATATGCGTTTATCTTTCGAAAAGAATTCTCCAAAGGGTATTGAAAACTGCATTAAAGTCTGTTGAGATATACGTATATAGAGACTTAGATACAAAATAGTTTTATTGTAGAAATGACAGAAAGGCGATATTATGTATAAAAAAACGTGTATAATATACAATAAATAATAATATACAATAATTTATTATATCAACTATCGTTATGCATTTAACTGCACCTATCCCAACAAATCCCAGTGTCGTCGCACTCCCAGACCTAGGACACTGTGTGTGCCAATGCACACTTTATACACTAAACACACACATAGACAGTATTTACACGAAGCTCAATTATGCTATCGGGGATGGGGAGGTGGTGCTATAGATATATTTTATACAGACAGAGTGCATTTTGAATTTATATGTGTATAATGAACTTCAAGGGCAAATTTCGTATTCATGTTCATATTACGTTAGTGTTTTGTTTTAATTTATCCCAATACTATGCCAATTCTAGCAGACAACTTATAATTTAGAGTTTTTGGCGGGATCTCGGAATGCCATTTAGTAGATTTTATAGATTTTTTTTATAATCTTGTGTTTTTTGATTCTATATTTTGTAATACTTGTGGTGTTTTACGTAATATAGTTTGGTTATTGTGTAATATGTAATACGACATTGACATGTCATTTTATTTGCATTTATTTTTCTATTATAGTTTTCATATTTTATATTATTATAATGGTTTATTGTATCTAATTTTATATTAATAACTCGAAAGATACCAACTTTATTAATTTAAGTCAATAAACACCGATTTACTTGATACAAAATCCTGAAGCCGCGCAGGCGAATTCTGTTATGAGAGTCACCAACGTTGAACAAAAATCAGTGAATAATTAACCTGAAAAGTCTGTACAGTACTGTCTGTAATTAACAGAAAAAAAAACAGAAAATGCAGTCCTCGGGAATAGTCTAAAGTTGGCTAGTTTTCTGTTACATAAAAATGACAGTATAGCAAGCAAACCATAATCTTGAAGAACTTCATTTTTCATCGGAACGGTAGTGCCACTCAATTAGAAACTATAAATAGCCTACCAAAGCTAAAGCCTACAAAAAAATTGTAAGGCTAAAAGATCCCATCAGACTCCGTAACTATATAACAATAATAATCATAAATAGAGTGGTACAACAAAATAATCCCAAGGAGGGTTGATGTCAGGCAGACGGTCGATCGTAAAAATTAAGCCAAATCATATACCACACATGACAAACATGTTGTACCGACCCTACTTATGTGTATTATATACAAGTGACGTAAATGGGAAATAATACCACGGGGCATGGATTCTGACTTGCCACAAAAACACCCTGCAAAGTTCTAACAAGAGATAATCGACAATGGCAGTAATAATCTCCTAGAAGATTTGTTGTCAAAAATAAAATAAATTTAAAAAAAACCGTATAATTAATATATATATATATATATATATATATATATATATATATATATATATATATATATATATATATATATATGACAATAATAACATAAGATTAATTTTGATCTTCAAAGTACAAAAAAGAATTTTAGTGGTAATGCTATTATATATACAAGAACTATAATTGAAAGCCATGCATAATCGATCTTTAGTCACACAATTCAGAGAATTCAGTCGATAAAAATATTTTGTGTTTATTGAATGATGATTCATTCATTGTCTGTATTGTCTGCACTTTTCGAATATTTTGCGAGCAATCTACTCTTAAAATGATGTTTCGACTTGTTCGAAAGAGAGTTATATTTATAGAAAGTAGAAAGAACTGAGGACTTCTCAGAGCTTATGAGGTATGAGACTTATGGCCTTGCAGTGAGTCACTTACAGGATGTTGATCATGTGCCCTAATATTTTTCATCATCATCAGACTGTAAGAGATTCAATGCAAAGCCACAGGCCTCTTCCCGAAGAAATGTATGGGCATAATCACCACATCAGCCCACGATGTATTAGCGATTTTAAACTGTATAAAATCCACAGTCATTGCTTTTTTTGTTTTCTTTGTTGTCATTGTTTTCCCACATACAGTGGTACTACAAGAACATTTATCAAGTTCAGGTTTCCTCGCGATGTTTTCATTCACCGTCAGCCGATAGTCTTACTAATTTCAATTATAAAATGTACGCGAATTCCGAAAAGTTCTATGATACGTGCCGGAGTTCAAACTTGTGGACATTGGATTGATACTCCATCGGTCAAACCACTTCACTACCATGACCTTTGTTTTTATTGGCAGTAAAAATGTATATAAAAGTAAATCGAAAAAAAATGGCAAAGGATCAATGTAATTCAAAAATAAATATCCTAGAGCCATCTACGAACAATACCGCATATAATGGTCAGAGTCCTATGCCAATACTTTGATTAGTTTTGACATGATTCAACCTTAGAAGAACTGTATTTCCATTAAATCTATTTAAACTACATGAGATAAATAATCCTAATCGTTCTGAATTCACTACGTTAAACTGCAAACATGTGTTTATTTTCAAATTAACTTCCGTATGGTTAAACATGTTAGTAACAAATGTGGTCTTGATGTGAACTATATTGTGGAGTGTAAAGGTACCCTACTATTAATATAGTACGATATAATAAACTAGCGGGACCGGCTGACGTTGTCCCGCCCTGATTACCCCCCCGCAACCCCCCTTGTGGGTGGAATTTCGTAAAATCCGTTCTTAGCTGACCTCTACTCGGCGAAAGGAATATTCCTAGCATATTTCAAGTCGCTACGCCTTATGGTTCCAGAGATATCGTGATGAGTCAATATATAGGTGGGAATCTCTAATATATGTATAGATAAATACTAATAATGTAGGAGTAAATGACCGTATACAAATGGTGATAAACCCGTCATAGAGTTAGTAGTCCGGTGAAGCTGTTAAGACCTTGCTAGGTCAATAGCGTAGTCAGTTCGAAAAAAAAACCCGTCATAGAATTACTCTCTTTTAGTTTGTCGCGTTCGGTTTACCCAGTGCATATACAGCAGTAGAGAGGCTTTTACGATATTTGTCAGCTGATCGTAGAACTCTCGATGTTCACGGTTGTTTGAAATACAACCTTATACCATTAGTAAGTAAATACTGATTACGAATCCTTCTCTTTACTAATATTATAAATGCGAATGGAATTTTGTTTGTTTAACTACTCAACCGATCATCTTAAAATTTTGCATACATATTATCAGAGGTATGGCAAAGGATACAGGTTACCTTTCAGTCAGAAAAAGAATACATTGACGCGAGTCGAGCTATGGGTAAAAGCTAACAAAGAAATATGAACATTATCATTTCTGAGAAATCGCGGGCGTTTTGGCTCATAAAAGTAAGTATAACCAAATATAGTTCTAAAGCTACTGCAACAAACAGAGTTTGAAAATGTGACTGTCAATAATAGAACAGTTTTCTTTTAAAAACCTTGAGTTATCTCGACCTTTATAGTTCAAGAATGTAATTTAAGTTTATTTGATTTCTTAGAAATCTCTTATTCATAGAGTAAGATCGCTCGGTCATTGACTACATCAGACAGTCTTCATTACCATAGATGAAACTTATCTCGTGATTTCCTCAGACTGTGACTTTAACCTTTCTTTTAATGAATTATTTTTCTATGAATGCAATTACAAATTTTTCATTGCACGACTAATTTAATAAAGTTTGTTCGTACAACAAACATTGGAACTAATAAAAGGTGTTTATGTTTCTAATTGTTATATGAATTTTGTTTGTTTTTTTGTGAGAGAAATGACTTACATTTATTCTACTAGACACGAAGCAGTCACGTATTTAATATTAATCATCAAGTAACAGATAATGTATTTAAGTATGTATTTAAGTGAACACCGATACTTAAGCAATTAGAAAAGTTATTTATTATTCTGTTTGCTTTGTAATTAAGAAAGGAATTTATTTCTCATATAAATAATTTATACATATAAATAGAATTACTACGTCATATGTTATCGGTCTAATCTCCAAAACGGATCAAACACTTTTGAATTTTTTTGACTAGTGAATAGAAAAAAATTCTGAATAATATTCTCATTACACTTTTACGCAGACTTGAGAGAGGTAATTCAATCAGTAACTGAATCATTATAGGATAAAATGTAAAAATAAAATTACAATCTATAAAAATCAATTACCGAATGTTTGTTTGTGTATCACATTAGAACGGTGAATTATATTTTTATTGTGCATGTAATTGTCATAATAAGGTATGTATAAAAGAATATGTTTGAAAATACATGCGGATGAGTGAAATATTTGGGTTAAAAAGTCACTATATAAAAAAGAGTAAGTGAGTGAGATGAAGACAATAGGGAGATCTTTAAAAATTATTGATGTTCAATTGTTCAGTTCCAACCTTATTTAAAGTGAAGATTTGGTCTCTCATTCCTTTCATTACTATATCCATGTGCAGTCGGGATGAACAGCTAGTAAAATATACAAAATAGCAAGGTCAAAATGAATACAAGTAATTTCTCACAACAAATTCATTTTAAAGAGATATAAATCATGGTTAAGTAGTCCTCGATAAAATTGAAAAGTGAGCTTTGTTTGTATAATTTATACATAAATTGAAGTAGCTAATTTATTTTTATTATTTTACGGAACATTATTTAGTGCGAGTCGTGTCGTCAAAATTCCATATGATGCCCCCACCCCCTCCGTTCACGACCCTTACGATAGTCAAGTGTCTTTCAAAGGGTTTTGGCGGGATCTTGAAATATCATGTAGTGGACTTTATATTTTATTCATAAGCTTGTATAATTTGTTTCATTTTTTTCTAGCATTGGTGATGTCTTACGTTATACACTTTGTTGTGCACAAGTGAAGTGGATGAGAAAACCCATAGAGCATGGATACTGACGTACTACAAAAACTCCTTATCAAGTTCCAACAAGAGGATCACCATCTTGATATAGATAGCATTGAAATTATCCCAAAAAACTTGTAATATCATTATGTACTCGATAATGGCAGTAATAATCTACTAGAAAATTAATTGATAAAAAAAAATACGTGCGTGTATCAGTGTACACACGTAAAAAGTGAAACTTTTTTATGACGTCATTTTTCAAAAAATGATCTACTATATTTACAACTTTACAGAAAGAAAAAAACTAAAAAAAAAAAAACGGAATCTGATCATTGTGAGCGCACCTTTAGAAAAAAAAAACCGAATCTGATCATTGTGAGCGCACCTTTAGTAATAAACATGGCGCGTAACGGAAAAATGAACAGAAATTAATATGGCGCGTAACCGAAAAACGTTACATACGTTTTTACATGCTCTAAAATTCCTCCCTACGTCGATAAAGAAGTTTCACTTCAAAAAAAGTTTTTCAAATCGGTGAAATGATTTTATTCCAATCTATAACTTTAAAGACATATAAGTCAGTGTATAAAGACTAAGATTGTATATAATACTAGCTGTTCATCCCGACTTCGTACAGGTTTACTAACAATGGAGCTATAGGTTAAAAATGGGAATTTTCTATTGTTAACGCCCCCGCAACCCCCCTTGTGGGTGGAATTTCGGAAATCCGTTCTTAGCTGACCTCTACTCGGCAAAAGGAATATTCCTACCATATTTCAAGTCGCTACGCCTTATGGTTCCAGAGATATCGTGATGAGTCAATATATAGGTGGGAATCTCTTATATATATATAAATAATAATAATAATAATAGATTGGAATTGAAATCGAACATATATATTAAACTAGGAAGCTTAAATTCCGAACACCAAGCAACTTCATTAATAATAGTAAAGCGTGTAAAAGTCTTTTAATTTATTTCATTCAATTGGATCCGTTTTTTTTCTCGAATTGACTACGCTATTGGCCTAGCAAGGTCTTAACAGTTTCACCGGATTACGAATTCGATCCGTTTTCAGTAATGAAGTATGAACTACGTGTCTACGCCGTAGCATTTGCTACAACACGCGTAGAACATTCGTAGCTCATAACGATTTGACTTTCTTTCGATAAAACTGTGTTAACTATGCTTTAAATATAAATTAAAACGTTTAAAATGACATTGCATATAAATAACATTAAAAATGCATATGAATTGTCTGCTTTTATTGTATATATTTTATTTTCATTCTGTATATACATACATACATTAGTTAATATAATTATTCAAACTATTAGAATAAAGTAGTTTCTTCATTTTTCGTAATTTTACTGGTTTCACGTATATAGGTAAATATTTACTATATATATTATACTTCAATTGAATTTCATGAAAGAGCGCTATGAAGCGGTGAGCAGGAGTACTACTAGTTTGGTCACTTGACGCTAGATGGCAATAGTATAATAAGACAAACATTTTCTATTATCCTACGTTATTTTAATTTTAAATTCTGCTAATGGAGATATAATATATAAACACCATTTCCGTGATGTCGCGATGTTTCTATCCTATAGGCACAAGTAGTTGTGGCGTAGGGGAGACATGCAGACTTAAATAAATCATTTTAAAGTTCGCGGTATTATCACGTAATTCATGTGCTATGAAATGTCATTAAAGTTTGCAAATTGTGTATTATAATTCATCCCAAGGTGCAATAAAGACGTAATTTACATATTTTAAAATGAAAATATAAAAGATTTTAATTTATTGTTAAATATGTGACACTTTTAAATAATCCTATCCTAGGATCGCTAGGAGTTCAGTGTATGATGACTAATTATTTTTGGGCTTTGTGCCAGCCGACACAATGAAATGTGAATATGTGGGCCGAGAGAACTAAAATGGCCTATCTCGTGTTGCTTTATTTATTTTTTTGCTATATTAAAGTCCAATACTAAATGTCAATCGGGATGAAACAGCAATGACGAGTGTGTAGAATATAAAAATGCGATAAGTACATAAAATATATCATTTATATATCTATATGATAGTATAGTATAATAAGTACAGTATAAGAAAATCCGTTAAAACCAAGATATTATTTTTATGTTGGTTTCTTGAACTAATATTTCGAAATGATTGGTTATGTTTGAAGAAATAGTTTTGTATTTTAAAGTCTATCTAATTAGGACGATTAACAGCTATCTACCATAATGCTATAACTCTCAATTGTGCATGGGTGTCGTGTGATGCGACTTGGAATACCAGGAACCGAGAAAAATTAAATCCGAGCAAAACCGCAAAGCACAGCTCGTATTTGACATTGTAGCGAATCTTTTTTTAATAAAGACTTGTATAATGTTTTCTTGAGCGTTGTGCTAATACACATTTCTTGTCTAGAAATAATGATTCAATTATTTATTAATTTTTCCGACAGAGGATTCTGTATTCAGGCGTTTCGGAGTAACAAGTTATGATTGAATGAATCCAAACTACGTTTCACTCTACAAATCGAGTTCAGCAAATAAATGATAGTTTCATTTGTAATAATACGCACAAAATAATTATATGAAGAATATATTTCATGAACAAACAGTGAAATTGATAATATTATCATTAATTTCACGTTTAATTTCCATATTGTTTTCCTTCTATTTTTTTTTGAGTAACCAATTACTTTTATTTTTTAGGATAACGCTATTACTAAAAGATATATATTTTAAGTGCCTGTATTTATTTAAGACTTGCATCACTTCTTACTCAATTTAACTGCAAAAAAAAAAATTATATCTAACAAATCGAAACGTTAAAACTTAAGTACTGTGTGTGCTACCTTTCAAATCAAATTCGCGTTGCGCAAAATATTTTTATATGGACTAATATTAATTTATATTACTTAGCGTTTTAATTTTTTTCTAACTCGAATACGTATGTGAGAAACTGACCTTGTACCGTTTAATACCCGATATTATTTCTGTGTATTCGGCAATTGTACTGTATTTTATGATGACATTGTTATATCATTGTTTTTAAAATTATATTTCGAGTATAATAACATTTTTATAAAATAAATAAATTTATATATATATATATATATCTTAATGTAACCGTCACAAATAATATACCGTGTTACTGCTATAGGATAAAAACTACCAAGAAAATATTTTGTTTATAAAATACCACTTCTGTATTTAGCAGTGTAATGTATATATCCTTTTAAGGGTCGGCAACGCGCATGTAACACTTCTGATGTTACAAGCGTCCATAGACTGCGGTGACCGCTTTACATCAGGCGGCCCGCCTGCTCGTTTGCTATCGTCGTGGTATAAAAAAAAAACTTATATTATGAATGCGAAACTGAGTTTGTTCGTTTGTTTGTTACACTTTCACGCTTTAACTACTCAATCAGTCGAAGTGAAAATTTGCATATTTTTTATCAGAAGTACATAAAAGGACATAGGGCACCTTACATCACGAAAAAAATGTATAGTTCCCCGGGGAACAGATCAGATCTACATTAACGCGAGAAAACTAGTAGAATAATAAAACAATTGCATGAAAATTATGGATATTCTTATGGGTGTTTTAGGTGATAATATAAAACTGGCAATATTGGGGCATATTACGTTAATTGACGCGAACAATGTAACAGGACGTTGTAAACCATTTGATGAGGTTTTTAAAATGCTTTATGCAATTCGTGAAAGATGATGCTATGAACGAAAGTTTTAACTGTAGTTATGATTGGTATGAAAAGCCATCATCATCTTATCATTATCCCACCTAAGTAGAGTCGGCACAAGATGTTTTCCTTTTCCACTCTTGACTATCAGATGTCATCTCAGTGTTCACACATTTTACACACTTATCATTTTTCACACAATCCATCCATACCTTTTTCACTCTTCCTCTACTCTTATATCCATCGACCATCATGCTCAAAGCTTTTCTAGTTCCACGGTCTTCATCTCTTCTCATGACATGCCCACACCATGAAGAGATACGAAAGTCTGGTATAAAAATTCCTTAAAGAAATGTGACGTCAACTTTTGTAATTTTTACTGATCACCAATTGACCGTGATAATTATTTCCAATTAATATCGTAGTATTTCGCGTGTGTCGCGATTTGAATTACATTTTAAAGCGTCTGTATATTCTTATATAAATAATAGTAAAATAATCTATAATTTTATTTACACATTTGCTACACAAAATGATTATGTCTATGTACATGTCGTTTATTCCAAAAATTAGAATTTTAGAATGTGATCAGTATAAAATCTAAATACATAAAAATCCAGCGCCTTGATGTTTGTCCACGATGAACTCCGAAACTGCTTATCTAATCTTCATGAATGTTGGTATTTATGTATAATTTGGTCCCATTTGAGATATAGGATAATTTATTCTTCGATTAATGACCTCAACATTTTTTAATTCGAATTAAATTATTGTCAATGTTGATTATTGATATTAATTGTAAATTTCATCAGTCTCGTACAGATGGCGCTTTAAATTAGTTTGTTGATAGAAAACCGTAGAACCGACTGTTCTAGATATCTCATAGATGGCGCCAAGTTTTAGTAATGAATTTCGTTTTCAATAACAGCAGCGCGTGGCCGAGTCAGCTAGTCAAATATAATATATAGTCAATGTAAACCCTTGGAATATAACCCTCCTTTATTTTACTTTATTTAAGGCTAATAAGTGTTAATTGAAATTACTTCATTACTATGTGTTGACGGTCAATGCCTCTTCACCCGTTATCAAGCAAACGTAACAATTGAATTCAATGTTGAATTAACCATGTAAGTGTATATCTTATTGTAATAATATTTCTACTTGATTAAATGAAAAATACTGCTGTAGTTTTTCTGAAGCCTTATCAAGTACCGGGAATGAGTCTCGTAGATGATCTATCAAGATAACCCAATTTCTATAAGAATTGTGTGCGAGGAACATACATTTCTAATACTTGTATGTAACTAACTGATAAGATATATTGCATAAAATTGACATTGCCTACATTCCTACTTTATGTTAGGAAACGTACAATCTTTAGTGGCTTAATTTAAGGAAATAATGTTATTTTTGTCACTTATGCATCATTATGACTAACTATATAACAGTTTCCTGTTTGAATTCCGATAAGTTACTTAAGTTGGTACTGGATGGAAACGTCAACAATCGGACCGATTTCTTGTCTCTAATAAAAATAATTTACTATAATTTCGGACGAATGTAAGACGAAGTTAGGTGTAACCAGGAATTAAGTTATTTTATTCTATAGAACTTAAAATACTGTAAACTATTCAACCATATTAAATAATTTCAGTCTCTAACAACGTATATCGTAACACTAAAGAATAATTAAATGTTGAGTTCAAACCTTATAAATACAACTATAGTACATATCTCTGTATACCAAAATCTTGTAAAGACTAAATTACGCATTTTTACATCATATTACATATCATGTAGATCATCTGAATTTACCATTTGGTAGTCTATCGGTTGCTTTAGCGTTACTTTTGTGATTTACGTCAACATATATAACTACAAGTAAAATAATTTCTGATTTAATATAAAAATGTATACTTAATATAGCAAGAGGAAAATATATATACTGTGTAGTTAGTTCAGAATCCACAAAAACATTTATCTCACACGTTAAGCCGTCACATTTCAACGAACGCAATATGGCGTTGTTTTTCATTATTACAATTCGGGCGCAGTTATTGAGGGTACTTCAGTTCACAGCGGGTTCTAGGACAGTCTGTCGCAACGAAGTTCGGACCGCTGTTATCTGTTGCGGTATCGCTATAGGTATTTTGTCACATTGTATCAAGTGCGCATTATACACCGTTCACCCAATTTCTGTAGATTGTCGCTAACCTCCTTTAAAGTCGACCTAGACAGCAGTTTGTCTTTATTTTACGTAAACAAGTGAATTACAGCGCACATTTAGACGAGCGCAATTTTTATAATAGCTTTTCTGTTTTTTGAAACATTTACAGCCATTAACCAAATAGTTAATGGTGGCATTCTCTCCCTCATCAGAATTTGTATTGCAACCCCGTGAATTCGTCTCCAAATATCATATACTAGCTTCGTCCGCGTGCAGTATTTACTTTAGGTTAACGCAACTCTTGTAAAGAAAAAAACCGATTTTGAAACATTTTTCATTGGTACTCCACTCCTATTGATCTTAATGATGTTATAGCTTATAGCCTTTCTCGATACATGAACTATCTATCTAACACTCAAAGAATTTTTGTAATCGGACTAGTAGTTCCTGAGATTAGCGCGATCAAGCAAACAAACTCTCTAGCTTTATAATATTAGTATAGATAAACTTTACATATTTAAAATCCCATTAAATTTGTCAATTTAGTGTGTATTTTTTAATACAACGTATGCCGGCATTTCTAAGAAGTTATGGTATAGTATCAAAACAAAATTACTGAAAATGAATGCGTGCTAAAGTACATTTAACTTCAAAGGACAACATCCTATTTAGAATGCTACTTTGTATATATCACCGTAACTGCCTCATCACATACTGTGGCGGTCGGGCAATATAAATTATATGTTACTTTGTATTCTTCAATCAATAAGGGTTATAGAACCAATCTAACACAGGAATTTTATATAAGACCTGAACAGCTATTTTTTGTATATTCTTTTGATTGTCAGTAAACTATGAATACACTTGAATTTAAATGTATTTTTTTTAGTTTGCTAAAAGGTATACCAGCTCAGTGGAGCAGTTTTTTTGAGTCGAATAACTAATAAAAAAATTATGTAAGATCATTAATGGATTAAAAATACTAATGATCTAGTATACATAGATACTATTATAGTAAAGTACTAGTATAGTATAGATAGATACTAGTATACATACAAGTATACATGATCTAGTACACCATGTGTAAAGTAAAGCGAGATAAACAGTGGATTAAGGATATTCAAACGATACTAGAGTGACAAGGACAGATAGTAATTATGTTTTATTTCCCGGAAAACCTTTATAAGATACACCTGTATGCCTGAAAAAAACTGAACTAGTTTTTTAGAATTTAAATGGATAGTACTTAATTTGCTGTATTATTCTTTCGGCTATGACAGTTTTCTTATTCTTCTATACTATTTTTATTATTCTACTAGTTTTCGCGCGTTAATGTACATTTTATCTATTCCTCGGGAACTGTACTATATTTTCGGGATGAAGGGCGCCCTATGTCTTTCTTCGTACTCCTCATAAAAAGTATGCAAAATTTGACCATGATCGATCGAGGAGTCCGAAACCAACGAACAAATTCACTCTCACATTTATTATATTAGTTGCACTGCTAAATACAGAAATTGTCTTGTATATAACAAAAACTGTTATATTATTTCTTACGGTCGAATTAAGATACAAAATATGTTAGAAGTAAAAACTACTTCGCAATGTTTTTTATAAAACTAAATATACTTTTTGTATCGAATAAATCAAAAACGTTTTAATCGACATCATTGAGTATAATATGGATTTTATTTCAAGTCGTAATAATCTTCCAAGTCAACAGTAGCGGCCCTGACCCACATAAACAATTTAAATTTACTATCTCCCAAGAATTTTTAGATCAATATTATTACGAACAAAAATCTAAATAGAGATTATTTGACTCTTAACATCACCAGAGCTAGTAGTCAACCATAGTACATGTAATGGAAATAGAAAAGTTGTTTGTGTGTGTATAAATTACACTTGTGTTGTTGTTGTGTATGCAATAAATACTTTATGTTTCCATCTCTTTCGTTCTCGACATTTCACTGATAGCTATGGCCTTGTCTAGTCGCATCTAATGCTGGCATTAGTCTGTTTGCGTTGTTACAATAGACTAGCAAGTTACTTGCCTGCTAATTTATAGTTATTGATAATAAATCTAATGTATAAGTCATTCACTTATTGAGATCATTTTTAAGTGATCTTTCCGAGTTATTTTAGTACAAAGTTATTAGAAATTAAGTAAAAAATAAATCAGTTGCTTCCGATACATTAGAGAAAAATATATAAGCAATGACAGCTTAGTTGATAGCGTGTTCGGACATCGCGTCAATTTACGTAGGTTCGAATCCTTGCAAATGGGTCGGAGCTTTTGGTGAAGAAAACATCGTGATGACATCATAGCATTGTGGTAGGGCTTTTACTAAATCCGTCTGGCTAGCTACCTCCTTCTTGTTGAAATCTGTCACCAAGCATCTGATAGTCTATGTGCACTGCCAGCTAGTGCAGCATCTAGGTTTAACGTATTTACAATTTTAGACCACACCTTCATTGAGGTCAGGTGAGGTTGTAGGTATTTTTTTTTATTGTAGCATGGCATAATGCTGCACTATACTTGATGGTAAGCTCAGTACAATGCAAAACCAATGGCGACCACCGGGTGACACACTATCCATCGCCGGTCGCCGCTGTCATGTCGGCCTGCGAAATACTGTATATGCACAGGCTGATCCCGAAACGTGACCCGTAGATGCGAACCACTATGCCGGGCTTTTTCGCCATGTACATGGTGGTTGCGACCCAGTCAGGCAATAGAACCCTACCACCCCGCTTTCGCCATTGCCTCGTTCGTTATTCAGCAGGGTGCACCAGGTGCAGGTGAGATTGGCTTGGGTGTCTCACATTTTATGATGTTATTCGACACCCCTTACACCCCAAATCTATAAAGTATATTAAAAGACATTTTTTATATACTTTTAATATATTCTGAAGAATGTAAACCGACATGTGTTCAAACTATAGTAAGTATTATAGTAACAATAAACTTCGGAAAACAATTCGTGTAATTTGTAACACACGTGAAAACGGGTAATTTAGTAGGTTATACTCTATATTTATGAAATATTGGTATAAACAGGTGTAAATAATTGAAATTAAATTTTACGGTCACTGGCATGGTTATTACACATAGTACATAAGGAAACATGTTTCGAGTTTATGTTGAAATTTTTAACTTTATAATTTTGTATTGTTTCAGGTGAGTATTATAATTATAGAATTCGCATCAACGTCATAACTTCTGAATGACAACTCGTGGATTGATGAAAAGGGTAAAAACATTTGTATTTTTATAATATACTATTTCTACGCATAGGTCTTATGTGCCAATGGTACAATCATGGCCGTTGAATTTGGTACTGATGTTTTCAGCTAACTGGACAAATTCAGCCCGACTATCAGCTAGAAGTAATCTAAGAAAGACACGATGATGATATTTCTAATTATAGCAATAGGATAACTTCTTATTGGTTGATTAGTATACCCAGAATTTTTCCACTTGCACAAAATTTTTTTTACTTTTTATCAACATTACGGGTAGTGTTAATAACAGTTCGTCTCAAAAACAACATATAATAAAATATATTGTTTCGTATCTTATTTAACAGAGTACGATCGCAGCTTACGGTGGCTTAGATTTTTAGATGCTTAAGTACAACGTCGCTAACATTAACTCATTTCCTTATTATAATTAGCACAAATCAATCTAATACCGAACAGAGACCCCCTAAGTATAGAAAATATCTAACAAAAAAAAATTAATATGATTGAATATCATTGTGGTTTCATCATTCTGTAGAAATCTTGATTATTTCTAAAAGTTAGACCTTTTTTCTTCATATATTTTTTTCTTTCCTTTCCTGAGTCGATTTGGTGTTTACATAGTTATGCTGTAAATAATATGGATGTAATGTTAGCTATTGGTGGGTTTATTTAAGAACCTAAACGATTACCATAAACGAAATATACGGTAAAGAACAAATGAAAATTGTCTGCTTTATGCGGAAGAATATTAGACTCATTTGTGAGGGATATCCTTACATATGTTGTGAGAGATTGTAAAACCTTATAAAGATAATATAATGAAAATTTGCTTTGCTTTGGTCTTGCCTCACTATAATTAATTATGTCAAACTACAAATACTTTGCAAAAATAGCTACTCTCACAATTTGTATCGACTTTCGACAGCTACTTGTTCGAGTCAACTGACCTGCTAAACGCTCCTAATGTCCCTGTGGCGAGTGTTGACTGAGCCGGAGTGTTGACCGGTATGTAGGTTACACTGCGCGAACCAACCACCGCGCTCCGCACACCGCACCTCAAGCCCCGCGAACCACGCAACTACTTCTATGACCCGTGCACTTTTAAACATGAAAATGTCAAATGCACTCCTCAGGGCAACAGGGATATATTACGATAGGGGGTTAGGAATTTCTATTCCAAATATATGATATATGATATAACATCTATAGGGCTGTGTATTAATGACTCATATTTTGGTGATTTTCTTTTTTTTATTGTATTGTAGTTTGTTTTTAAAGAAAATGTAGTGTTGCAATACTTTGATTAGTTAATAAAGCGAAGTCGAATACGATCGATTGTTTATGGCAAAGGGAATGTCGTATCGACATAACTAGTTTTAACTAGTTCTCATATGTCTAGTATGAATTAAAATTACTTAAAAGTTTGATCGAGATTTTTCATTCCGATACGAAAACTGTATTATTGTCTGTGTACCTATATTTTATATTTATATCAACCGCCATCCGTGGTCAGTGGGGCAAGTTCGCTCGCTTCTTTAAACTCGCAATAAAAATCGGACAAGATCGCGATCAAGACCGACTTCAGTTCTTTGTAAACACATAATAACTCTTCATGACATTTATCGTCGGAAAAAATTCGCATCCACGACACAGTATAAATCTTATACATCTCATTTCGGTCTAGGCTAAGGTTCGCTCAGTTTCAACTCGACCTTGGAACAATCTATTGCTAATGTATTCATCACACGATCGTTTTATGAGTAAGTTTATAAACTATTCAGAATCTAGGTATATATATTTTTACGGTATTTAAAAGCTAGTAGAAAAAAAATTGAGCTGTCACAGGACGCCTGGCAGATGTGAAACATCGGAATTGTTCGAATCGAATGAATCTGAAATTCTGAAATTACACTTTAGGTATGCGAGCTTAGTGTGGCAAGAGAGATTGCGCCCAGTCGTTTTCGCATGACATCGCGTCGCCACGTCTCATACACTCGCCACACCAAGAATCAGGTTTACCCACGCCTATAGATGTTTCACATCAAAGATTCAAAAACAGACTACAGTAAAAACAATAAGGATAAGTTTAAAGTTATATCATTTTGTTTTTTACAATTTTAAACCGTTAATTTATCTGAACAAATGATATAAATAATTAAATGTACATAGATTTTAAATTGGGTTTATCTCAAGGTGACGTGTTTCAAATAACGATAACAAAATGACCTTCATTTTAGGAGATCGACAACCGGCCGTGACTCTGTTTATATATTAACTATCAAGTCTAAAAACTGAAGGATTTTAGAGATAAGATGACACAAAATTCACACAAAGAAACCGTAAAAAAAATACGAACTGTGCATGCTAATACTCGTGTGTCCTATATTTTATATCAACGCTGAATTATTGGATTTTGAAGTGAAAGTACGCTGGAGTAGCCAAGGTTTCAATGCTTCTGTATTCGTCGTTGGAAAATTCCAACGTGTACAAGCACTTTTCACCGTTTACCTTAAGATATAGTAATTACAATTTCGATTGTGGTTTCACAAAAAAAAAACGAATACGTGGCACATTTGGAGATGGGCCAAAACCGGCGAGCCGTCTCGGGCTTCAGTCAAACAATTTACAAAACGTTCGTACAATGATCTCTCCTCATTATTATAAATTACCGCTGCGAAGTGAAAACAAAGACTCACTTTCTAAAGTGCAAGCGAAATGTGGTTCGGTTGCGTTCTCGTGAGCCATAGATCATCTACTGAGAGTATTTACGAAGGCGGATGTTTCGTAACACAGGCACACTGCTTCAACGGTGACGGCACGTAACAAGTTTATTCACTTTCTGATTAAGTGACTGAACTTCAAACAACAAAACTAATAACATCCGTGAGACCGTCAACAATAACAAAATTAAAATTCTTTATCAAATATATATATTCTATATAAATAGTAATCAATATGTATTCGCATTGCTTAAGGATTAGCCATCTATTTGGCTAATTCTTTATTTGTTCGGTTTGTATCAGGGTTTGTATGAAAGAAGATGTTTTGAAAAATTATACCGAAAACTGAAGAATTTGAGTTAAAAATATCCATATAAAAAAGTAAGTGATGCAGCGACAGTAAGGAGATCTTCATATCTTAGTCATAACTATTGCTATTTAATTTTATTATACGGTGGTACTGTAGAGAGATTTAGTTTCATTTTTTCATAAGTACACCCGTGCGAAATCGGAGCGGGTGCTTAGTCTAAAATAAAATTGAAAATACTTATAATAAATACCTGCTCCTTGTTGTACCTGGTCACATTCCATCATCGTGCTGCTCGCCATGGTCAGATAAGTCATACTCACATCTCAAAATCAAAATTGTCATGGACAGTCCAGTTTCAGAAGAGTTTCCTCCCGCGAACCACCCAGTTGTGGAATGACCTCTAAGTTTTTTCCATGAGGTTATAGCATGAATTTTTCAAGAAAGAAGTAAACAAGTTTCTATAGGGTCGGTATGCTTCTGATATTACAAACTTCCATACCATCCATGTATGCCTGTATGCAGACCTTTTTTTTCACTTCTTTTTTCGGGCACGCTAAATTTCGAAAATTATAAATCCATAATTTTTTTAGTACCTCTACTACAGAGGCAAACCACTGTGTGACGCGGTAATTGTTCAAAAAAGATAGATTACATTTTGTATTTCTATAGCTTTGATCTATTATATATCTAGAAATCTAAGAATTTTTGTAAAGGTTACCAAGATTGATGTTTTTAGTCTTTTTTTCAAACTCTTTCTCTTTTCTTAGTTTTTATGACACTTTTTCGAAATTCCCTTTAAGGACACGTATTATCATGATTTCGAATCGAATTCAAATATAATTTACTACGAATAATTTCAATCAGTATTCTAATAAATTGTAACTGAATAGTGATCATATTGTTACAGTGAATAAAAAACAATTTAACAAAACCATGACCGAAAAACTAGTTCAATACATGTACGGAGTACCCTATCGCAGGTTAAAATAATTAGGAGTTGACGTCATAGACATCATGTACTTTACTTCTAACATTCAAGCATGGATTTATATTTTTTATAAAACTATTTGTTATTGTAAAATTATTTAAATTACAACTTCACAATAACTCATTTAGTTCATTATGATAGAATTATAATATATTTATTAAATAGTTAGTTACTAATTATGTAGAATTAATTAAACATGCATAATGATTAGTTGCTAACTTGGCCGTTGCCGAACTAGATCACCTCCGCAGTCTAGTGGTCAAGGTATTGCCTATAAAACACGAAGGTCACAGGTTCATACCCCACTGGATCAAATTTAATTTATGTTCAAGCCTGCAAGGTCACGGCTTTACCAATAAATATATTAAATAACAGATGAGATGAATATTGTTGACCAATTTGTTTTCGATCTAAAGTTAAATAAAATCGCGAGGTTTATGCAATATATTTTCAATATATTTGTTGAATTAATATAGATTATAAGTAAGCAACTATATTACAATTTATCTCAATATCTTATAATTTTCCATTTGTCTTACTTGTTCTATGATGGGGTATAGCTTAGTATATCGTATTAAGAACCAAACATCTCATTTATTTATATAAGAATAAAGCGCCAAAATACTAAAAGTGGTACAACGGGTCTATAAATACCCACAGGTTGGTTAGAGATATGCTTCAAAGAATTCTACGGTTATATCTGATAATCTATAATCTACATCAATAAATAAACTATAAAAAATAAGAGATATTTTCAAAATTTCACTAGTATTACCAGAAATTAGGACGTTGAAATGCACAAAAAATACAAAATACGTATAGTTTAATAACATGTTATGGTTGTACAAACCGAAGACTCAATTCTTAAAATAATGAAAGAGTTTCTAGAACGTTACTCGTAAACAACTGCTAAGTATTTTGAAACAGTGAGTAATCTTTATTTTTCTCTGTTTCATATTTACACACTCATTTAAAACAGAGATAAATTTCGTTGACACACATTCATCAGGAAGAGAATCTGATATTTAAGTCCGTGTCAAATGACATAGATCTTGATTCTTGAACCTCTGTTCTAAGAAATCATTTTTTGTGTTGGCACCGCGTGCGTCCGTAGTTTGAAATTTCGTTTGGTCCAAATCATAAAATTTAAAATGAAATATCTATATCAGCGACTTATTAATTTGAGAATTATTTAAACAAATTTAAAGATATACAGCGTGGATTACTCATATATTTTATGTTATGTTGCATCATCATTATCTTCTTACCCTTATCCTACCTAAGTAGAGTCGGCAGAACATGTTTTCCTTTTCCACTCTTGCTTATCAGATGTCATCTCAGTATTCACACATTTTACACACATATCATGTTTCACACAATCCATCCATACCCTTTTCGGTTTTCCTCTACTCTTATATCCATCGACCATCATACTCAAAGCTTTTCTAGTGACATGGTCTTCATCTCTTCTCATGACATGCCCATACCATGCTAGCCTATTACTCCTTAACTTCTCTGTCACTGGTGCTATTTTCAAACTTCCTCTGATATACTCATTCTTAATCTTATCCATTCTAGTTACACCACACATCCACCTTAGCATTCGCATCTCTGCCACATGTAGTTTTCTCTCATCCGTCTCTCTCGTCGCCCAGCACTCAGATGCGTACAACATTTAATGTTATGTTGCAAATGATTCAAATAAACTTTATATTAAAGTTTATTTCTATTTAAAGTTATAATGTAAAATGGTGTATCTCTTTGTACCAATAAAGGAAAAATGCTAACTTCTATAGCAGCTAAGCTACGCCTAAGTACTTCGCCCGAGCTTATGCCTTGAGCCAAAAGTCAGCGGTCGGCGGCCGGCCTAGTTTCGCGCTAGAAATAGGCGCCGCCCCCGCCCCACGCCCTGTACAAACCAAGTACTCGCTCGTTAAAGGACACACATGCACGCTTTTCATTCGCCATATAATGGCCCTTTGAAAAGTCCTTTTCAATGCTGTAGGTGAAAAGTTTGCAACTGCTTTGATGAGTATTGTGGTACTATGTAATAAGTATCCATAACAAACTTATTTGACGTTGTTATATACATTCCAACTTCCTGTGATTAATTAAAGATAAAAGATGATACACACGATGGGTGTTTATGTGTGTCACTTAATCACTTTATTCACGGTTTAATTTTTTTTAGTAAAACCAATTGAATCTAGGTTTTTATTTCCTTGTATATTTTTTAAGATCTTGCTGAAAGTTTTTTTATACATATAAGTACATAGCTCCTATTCTTGCGATTATCTAAATATAGAGGAAGAACATACGACCGATGTTTGAGATTCATCACTTTATTGCCGGTTTAAAAAAAAAATTATCTAGGTTTTTAGTACCTTACCTATTGTTCAAAACCTTTCTGAACGTCTTTTTTTGTATATATATAAGTACAGTTCCTATTCTTACGATTACGTAAAATTAAGGAAAATAAATACACAATTGGTGTTTTGGGATGGGTCACTTTATGTCCGGTTAAAAAGCTGTTAAACATATACAATCTTTGTTTCTTACATATCTTTGAATCTTTCAATGAAGTAGTATTATTTATGACTGCTACATTTAGTGAAGTAAAAAGTCAATATATGCTTTGTCATAACGAGTAATTTGACCTTAAAAATAAACAATTTTATTAGTATGTAGATACCCACAGTCACATAAATAAACATTCTGTTTAGCATCCTTGTTAAAAACATACGTTTCATTAAGCACCCTTCTGTAGGGTAATGCACAGAGAAGATTCAAATACTTCACCCCTCACTATAATAGCAAACGGTTGCAGTTCATTGGCGCCTAAAACATTGTTTGTTTACCGGATTTCGTGTTAAAACCAAACTAATATTAACTTTAAAGATGTGAGATAATTAATGATATGATTATATGTTTTGTAATACAACCTTCTTTTGCATATTGCATTTGTTCTACGATGCTGGAATTCATCTGATGTTAAGTAATCACCATCGCCCGTAGACACTTGCAACACCAGGGGAGTCGCAAGTGCGTTGCCAGCCTGTGTTTGGGGGACCACTCCCCTCCCTCGAACGGGAGCATTATTACTTCACGTCGGCTTCGGTGAAAGGGTGGTAGTACCCCGGGCGAGCCGACACGCTGATACCAGTAATAGCTTCAGCGTGGCTCTACCACCTAGTCCACCTACACTTGGTAAGGGATTTAGACCTCAAACGCTGTTGCGGATGTACTCCGACTATAGCTAATAACATCATCCAGTCTTTTCAATTGAACAATGTTTTTTTTCTGTAAAGTTTGATATCTCATGAAACTATTCATCTAGCATGCTTTTTTTTTATTAACGTGGGGAAATCCCTTATGGATACGCCAACCTCTCGGAGGGGAGGATGGGTTATGTCCGACTCGCACGGACTAAAACCCCACAGTGTACCGTCCGACCGTATTGTTGAGACGGCAAGGGATCGAACTACGCTAATCCCCTTGGATAGCCGCCCCAACGGTCCGCCCGACGGAAGGTGGCCGCCGGGCTTCGTCCTAATAGGGAGACAGACTGGGTACACACCAGCTGCCTCCCCTCGTCTACCGGACCTGTGCAATGAGGAGCATGGCCAAAACCACACTCGGCAGCGACAAATCCAACCCTACCGCCGCATGCCATGAAATTGGCGCTGTCCCTCCCACGCAGAACACTCAGACAGAGTGTGCTGCGCGGTATCCTCCGCAGCGCCGCATTCATGGCATGCGGCAGTTGGCTCCCAACGAGCGATCTGGTGCAAGTACCACCCGAAGCAACCATGCCCGGTGAGTACCTGCGCCAGTCTGAACGACAGGGAGCCCCAGCGTCTCCCTATCCAATCCGACAGGACCGAGCGGATGGCATCAATAGTGCCCATACCTCTCGTTCGCCAGGTCCTGCCTTCATGGTCCTTTCGCCTTCTCCCGAACCTCCCTTCTTTTGGCCTCAATCTCCCTGGGAGCCGGAGGCTCCCCGATACTCTTCCTTGCCGCCGTAAACTCGTACACGGCGGCAAGAACTCCCGCCTACAGCTCCCAGGGCAGGGAGCCGGCGAGCGCAAAGGTCGTCGCGGAGGCCACGGTGCGGTACCCCCTGATCGCCCTCAGTGCCACTATGCGCTGCGCAGCGCCTTCACAGTAACGGCACCAAGAGCATCGGCCCACACTGCGGCACCGTAGACGGCCATCGCCCGCACGACCCCCATATATAATCGGCGGCACCTAGCACTCGGCTCCCCTATGTTGGGGAGCAGCCGGCCGAGTGCCGCCGCTGCCCCCACAACATGCTATGCTTACTCTATTAACCTTTCTAAGTTCATTGTCATTGTAAACACTCTAAATCAAGCGTGCTTATCTTCGGGGTATCAATTAATTAAGTGAGCCCAAAGTAAGTTAAGTAAAAGTAATATTTATCAGACAGTATATTTATCAGCCATATGATTAACTTTGTTCACATCTCGTCCAAAATATAAAACATTACGATATGCGTATAATCCACACATCTACTTTATATATAAACTAGCTGTCCCCCGCGGCTCCGCACGCGTTTTTTTTAATGTATTAAATAACTATGGTGTCATAGTTACAAATTTTGAAAAAGCCTTTCTATAATGTACACACCTACCTACAATCTTACATTACGCCATCTACTGTAACATGTAACGTGTACATTAGATATGTGAATACGAATAGTATATCGAATGGTATGGGATTTATCATCAGCAACATACCTGGAACTTCAACCTACTATGTTCCACCCTCAGTGCTCATTAACATTATATAAGAAAGTAATGAAAATTTTAAACTATACATTATCGAACAATATGTGTTAAATTGTTTATTATATATACAAAAAACATGCCCACATTGTCGATATAATTGTATTATTTTTATACATTGCTATAATCAATGAGTTATGTAGATGCAAACACGGTAAATAAAACAAAATGGCCGCCAAATTGACCAAAATGATAATATAATTCAAATTACATACATTTATTCCTGGAGTCCAGTACAGCGTACGTCTCAAGCGCTTGTTTACAGTAAACAAACTATTTTTATTAAATTCACACGAACGAATGCACAGGTAACAGTTCATCACTTCATAGTGTAAAACAAAGTCCTCTGGTCTGTCTGTTTGTCTGTTCGCGATAAAGTCAAAAACTACAGATTGGATTTTCATGCCGTTTTCACCAGTAGATAGAATGATTCATGGGGAAGGTTTAAGTATAATTTTTCAAGGTTTTCTTTTTATTATCGGGGCGGCACAACGTCTTCCGAGCTTGATAGTTATCTGCCCGTAAAAGTCCCGTGAAAGTCGATCCAACCGATTAGGAGATAGTAGAATATTGCGGACGAAGTCTTGAGTAACAAAATAAAATAGTCTATGTTACTTCTTGTAAGGTGAGTTATCTGCTAATGAAAGTCCCGTGAAAATCAGTTCAAGCATTACGGATATTGCACTGCGGCCGAAGGCGAATAAAAAAAACCTAAATTACTTTTTATGAGGTCTGCTATCTACCCATGAACACCCCTTGAAAATCGGTCCAACCATTTTGGAAATAGCAATGCGGACGAAGCCGCGGACAAATATAGTACAATATGTCAACCGCTATAATTTCGGCTATCTGCCAGTAAAATTCCCGTTAAAATAGGTCCAGCCGTTTTGGAGATTACCCGGAACAAACAAACAGACAAAATATAATAATATAAAAATATAAACAAAATATAAAAAAAATTTTTTGGTTATTTGTAGCCATAAACATTCATCAAAAAGTTATTATTTTAATTTTACATACACAAACTTTATTTTTATAATACGTAATAGATAACAAATTTTGAATAGGAAAACAAAATAAACTTTGAAAATGTTTGCGATAGAAACTTACCACGTTACCATGGCAACGTATATAATTTAATGCTACCGATATCTCTCAAAAGGAAAAAAGTGCCCGATTTTGAAACATTCTTCATTGGTGCTCCGCTCCTATTGATCTTTGCGTAATGATATATAGCCTAAAGCCTTCCTCGATCAATGAGCTATCTAAAACCGAAGGGTTTTCTCAAATCGGACTGGTAGTTCCTGAGATCATAGCGTTCAACCAAACAAACAAACTCTTCAGCTTTATATCTTAATATATATATTTCTTGTGTGCGTGTGTATGTGACTGAACTCCTCCTAAACGACTGGACCGATTTTGATGAAATTTTTTGTGTGTGTTCGTGGAGATTCGAGAATGGTTTAGATTCACAATTGGACCCGGCAGGTGGCGCTGCGATCGACTTTTAGGATTTTTTTTGTTTTCAAGGCAGGACAACGTCCGCCCGGTCCGCTAGTATTAGTATAGATTTCTTCTGTACGTGTCTATGTCACTGAACTCCTCCTAAACGGTTGGACCGATTTTAATGAAATTTTTTGTGCGTATTCCAGTGGATCCGAGAATGGTTTAGATTCACAATTGGAGGCGATAGGTGGCGCTGCGGTTGAATTTTAGATATATTTTTTATATTATCAAGGCAGGACAACGTCCGCCCGACCCGCTAGTAATATTATAAATTTAGTATTTTCTTAAGACTAAACTGCGAACCGATTGCAATGAAATTTGGCTCAGAGTTTGTAGGTATTTTTCATTCTGAATATACCGAATTTCATGCTAAACATGTTCTCATTATATGCACATTAGGTGTGATAGAGAAAATACTTTATATTGCTAACATTAATCACTATAGGAGAAATGAATATAAATTTTACTATCGAGTCATTATTAGATAATACAAATACGATACAGATAAGCAAATAACAACGAAATAACTGATAATAGTTTATAACAAAAACTGTTTTAAACTAACACAATAGAGTATTCCATTATTCATATATAGCCATTACTAGCAGCCATCCGTCGCTTCGTCTGCATTTGTATCTTTATAAATGACTAATTTTTGTCCGCGTCTATTTGAATTTGACTTATTCCTCGGAAACCATACTTTTTTCTGGATTAGAGGTACCTTATATAATTTCCTGGACTCCTGAGGATGTCTATTCAAATTTAATCGGTTTAGTAATTAAGGCTTCAAAACGGAATAAACAAACGAATAATTCACATTAGCATTTAAGGATGAAACCTTCGGATATTATCTACGTATAATTGTAATCATTTTTGCAGTATATACTGAGGTAAGTCATAAATAGCAATATTCTATCGAACTCCCTTGCCACTTACCGTTATATTTTGGTCTATTTAAATAATTACTATAGGTTATTTAATGTATGAGCTAAATTATTGTAAACTTTTATCAAAGTACATTTACCATAGTAGTTTTTGCGTAAAAGAGTAACAAACAGGCATCTATCCTCACAAGCGTTGTTGTTTATAATATTACTAGCGGGTCGGACGGACGTTGTCTTGCCTTGATAATTAAAAAAAATTCTAAAATTCAACCGCAGTGCCACCTACCGGTTCCAATTGTAAATCTAAACCATTCTCGGATACTCTCGAACACGCACACAAAATTTCATCAAAATCGGTCCAGCCGCTCAGGAGGAGTTCAGTGACATACACACGTACAGAAGAAATTTATATATAACTAGCGGCCCCGGCAGACGTTGTCCCGCCCTGATTATAAAAAAATCCTGGACAAATTATATACCAAAACGTTCCTCGTGAATCACTTTATCCACTGGTGAAAACCGCATAAAGATCCGTTCAGTAGTTTTTGAGTTTATCGCGAACAGACAGCCAGACAGACGCGGTAGGGGACTTTGTTTCATACTATGTAATGAAGAAGATTAGAATTTTTCTCTGTTACCTATAGCAAGTTCGACGATAGATTTTGCAACCTGTGGATGGTAGATAACGAAGTATACATTAGAATTTACTCTATCTACTGCAATGTTATTACCACGACTCTCTGATTTGCACCTAATTCATGACGGACGAATTTTTATGCCTTTATTTAATGCTCTTGAAACACGTCAAGGGAAAGGGAAGCGACTCGTATCAAATTGCAGCCACCTCTCTCTCCAATCATACTGTAAATTCCAACCACATTTATCCGAAAACAACAGAACTAAACAAAAAACTAGGATGGTTTCATCATGAATTTCACATTCATCGGAAACACGTTCATTTTACGTTTCGAGCAGACATTTTTCACCGTGTAATTCGTTCACGTTATAACGTCAAGTGGCAAGTTAATTAATTTTGTAACTATATCGAGTAAAATTCATCATAACCATAGGGTTATATATAGTAATACCTACTAACTCTGTAAATTCATACGACGGAGAGCGGTTCTTCGAATACTCTGTTCGATGTGTGCGTTAATCACTGTTTCTTTGCATGTCGGTGCGTAGTTACCGTGTATGTACGCTAATACACACACATATACAAAGCTGTCTAGGCACGGTCGTAATGAGCTAAAATTATTTGCAATTTCCTTTTGGTTACATTAACTGAGTACGCGTGAAACATGAACAGGAATTCGGTATGTGAGATACATAAGCATATCCGATATCAACAGTTTAATTAACAATTGTTCGCAATTGCTATCCGCTGAACTTCGTTTATTCCTAAACATAGTTATATGTGGTTTTATTTCACGTTGGGGTATGCTGTCGAATAGCCTCCTAGCTAGTTCGTTCAGTCATTATGACATCGGATTCTTTAACTGTATAGATATTGCTGATGATTTACTCGTGTTCGCAGGGAGCGTACCTCTCGTTTTCCTGCACGTGCTCCCCGAGTGCTGCTATAGCAGAGGTTTATAGACTTTTTTCTCATAGACCACTTTCAAAATTTAGTTGGTTCAGGTGGACCACCTACATTTCTACTATTTTCCCAAAACTCGACAAAAAATGTGAAGATTAGATTTAACTATGGAAATTTGCGAATCTCGATACGTTGTACTGAATATGGAATATGCAAATTGCATATGCAAAATTTTTACAAGTACCAGTCGTTGAGCTTCTTAAAATATTATCTGCCTACATTGATAGCCTTCATCAAGACAATATTTTATTTCCTTACTATCGAAAGTAGATAAATTTTCGTGGACCCTTGCTTACGAATTGTGAACCTCCCATTTTTTTGTCACGCCAACGTACACCCGCGTCGAGTCTCCCGTGGACCCCGGTGGGTCCACCAGGATCACTTTGAGAACTAAAGTGGTAAAGAGTAATAAATTTTTGGCCGCTGCACTGTGCCACATAAAGTGAACCTCGCAGCGACAAATAGAGTGATCAATCAAGCGACGATAATAAAAAATTGATACTCTATTTAGCAATACGATTAAATAAATATATAAAGATTTAAGCAGATTGCTTTAACTGTAACGGCTACCGATGTATTGTCTATTATTATTTACTAGCGGGCCCGGCAGACGTCGTCCCGTCCTGATTACAAAAAGATCCTTGACAAATTATTTTCCAAAACGTTTCTCATGAATCACTTTATCCACTGGTGAAAACCGTTTGAAAATCCATTCAGTCGTTTTTGAGTTTATCGCGAACAGACAGACAGACAGACGCGGTAGGAGACTTTGTTTTATACTATGTAATGATGATTATGTCTGACAATTATACTGTGCTACCCATCAGTCAGAGAACCATCACTTTTCTATGCTACCATAAATAAATGTCCTATTTCCATGTATATTGGTGGGTATGCTGTTTCGAACAGGTAAGAATTCTTTATTATTTTATGCCCCCCAAACTTGACACTCAATATAAAATTTATATTACAAAAATTTACAAATTACATTACATTTACAAAACGCACTTCCAACATATAAAAAATTAATTTCTTTTAGCATAAATTGGATCAAATTGAATGATGTAAAATAAATCTAACGAACGAAAACATATATATATATATATATATATGTATGTATATATATATATTATACATCTTATATATGAATACGTGAAGCCAAAACTTTGTACACCTTTTTAAGTGAATTGCGCGAACGGATGAACTTGAAATTTTGCACAGTTAAAGTTTATATGGAAGTGCACAAAACTATTTTTTTAAATATAAAATGCATTAAAAATGTATTAAATTAAGTAAAATATAAATTACTCGCACTAACTGCTTGAATGGCACACAACATATACACACATGTAAATTAAATTGACATTTCGCCATCCTTCATTTTACTCTTACGTTCCAATTACCTTTTTTCATCCTACGTTCAATATTTTTAACATGACTTACGTTCCATTATTGTAGGTTAATTTTATAATAATATATGATTTTTTTTATATAATATGTACATTAATAATATACATTAATAATTAAGTGGTAAATAATTTATCTTTAGTAAATTTATGAAACCACTGAAATAATTATTATTCTCTTTGGTCTCATTGAATGTCAAAATTAATTATGGTCGAATTTCGATCACTAGGCGACTTACTAGTATAATTTAATATATCCAACATAATATAATTCCTACAAATATATAAATTATCACATAGTATTATTTCTATGAACTCTGTCTTTTATTTCCTTTAACTCTTGCTCCATACTTGATTAAAACTAGCCCCTAGTGTTTAGAAATCACAGCAACAACTAAATATTTTGAATTGGTCTCAATTATTAGGTTTAACGTTATTTTTTGTCATTGAATTAAAAACTGAAGAAAATCAACATACTTCTACAATCGATTGATATAAAAACATCGATATATTTAGTGTTTGAATTTTACATATTCTTTAAAAGACATGACATACTGACGCTAAACCTCAGTAAAATCGTCTGCCAACATATAAATAAGAGAGACAAAACGGTAACAAGAAAGTACAAAAAACCCATTTAAAGTAATTTGTTAACGAACAGTAACAAAAACAAAATCTTCAAGGGTACACGCGCCACGGTACCGGAGACCCATTCTGACCTAGTTTCTATCTTATAATGGATCAATACAAGGTTTGACCCGTAAAAAGCCTATAAGGGTACGTATATATATATCCCTTACCCGTGTAGCTCGTGAACTTCGACCTGGGTTTTGGAGGTCATTAACATTTGGGTGGTCGGGCCGCGAAACTGGGTCGGTGCGGCGGGCTGCAGCGTTACCATGGCAACGACACCGCCGCCGCCACGAGCTACCGCGCCGCCCAGACGCGCGCCCTACGAACTTCGAACGACAAACGTGGCCGTTCTATTTGAATGATAAATCTCTCGTCGTCCGCAAGAGGGCACTAGTCATGCATGATAATATATATTATATCAATACACAAAATAAGTCTATGTATTAATAAATTGGAGCCTAAAGATGGCCTTATACTATAAATATGACGTATGAGAATTGAATTTGAAAAATAATTGATATACATATATATATATATATATATATATATTTTTTTGACTGAACTCCTCCTAAACGAGACCAATTTTGTTGAAATTTTTTTTTTTTTTTCTTGGAGATTCTAGATTATTTTTTTTTCTCATTTTTCCCCCCCAGGCGGCCCCCCAATCAACTTTTAGTATTTTTTTTTTTTTTAAGGCAGGACAACTTCCCCCCGGTCCGCTAGTATATATATAAAATAGATTATTTATATTTATTTAACGTAAGTTTCCCTTCTACATTTTTAGATATCGTATAGTTAATTGTTCTGATTAAATACTCCTAGAATGTTCTAGATGATCAAATTTAACCATTAGGACCCACAGAAGCACACAGACATGATATAATTAATCTATAAATACGTATTAACGTATAGTAAACCTCTATACTATAAAATTGTATGTAATTTGCCGGTAATTAAATAAATGTGATTAATATCAATTCTGTTACAAAAGTAGCTTGTGGGCTAAAGTTAACAATCTCCTGAAATAGACTATTTTTAGAAAAGGTTTATGTTTCATGCCTCCAAAGGATCTGTGACAATCGGCGCAGTTAATGTGAGACAGCGACAGGACGTGTAATGCCACCACGGAAACTAGAGACTTCAACTTGCTTTAGTACTCTGCAAATCAAATCAATATTTGTATATAATACTATCATTTTAGTATATGTCATATACTATGTGAAGCATACTGCGTTACACTGCATTCGTGTTATAAAAATGCTAAACAAAATACATGCCATATAAATATTAGTTAAAGTACAAAATTAACAGTTGGAACTTTGATTTTGATATAAATTTACGTTGTTGTTTACTATCTAAACAATCATGTATGTCATTCTGTAAACCAAAAGCTATTATTACGCGAAAACTTGTTTTGAATTTGTGTAGTAATGTTTCGGTCATTTTTATTATTATTATCGATGAAATTCTGGACTATTACATAAGAAATGTATATCATATACGTAGATTATTTAACACATAAATATCAAGTAATAGTATTAATACAGAATACACTGTCTTTTTAAATCATTACGACTTCTAACTGTTTTAACTAAGAGATTTAAGTAAGATTAAATTTACTTTCAATTTATTAAGTGTCAATTAATACCGCAATAAGTACCATAACTCCATATTTAACAGTAGAAATATATTCATAAAAACAATTACAGTTTTAAAAAGACAGAGTATTGTTTTCAGTGAACGTGAACTTTGATAGAACAGTTTTATATCACCATCAACTTCTTACCTTTATTGTACCCATTGCACGTAAAAAAAAATTATTCTTCCACAATCCTCTCCCAGCCGTCACTACAATAATCAAAGGTATATATTTGATTCGTCACACATTTTATTCATGCTTTCTACATGCATTTCTATTCTTCTATTCGAACACTTTCACACTTGTGTTGTTTCATACTCCTGGTTATATCGCTTTCATCCCTCATCATACCACCTTAACCTATTACTTATTCATTTCTCTCATATGTAACCTTAAATAACGTCAATAAAAAAATCAATAATTGATATACATTCTTCTAATCCGATAGCACATTTCACTGATGCTTTAATTTTGGTTTATGTTATTTTTGAATCCTAATTTACATTTATACTTTTTTATTTTTAATCAAAATCCACCAAGTTCGTAGTTACAGCAATTACGTTTTACTAGTACATGCTCGAGTTTGCGTCATCGCTCCGCTTCGCGCTTGTAGAAGGGACTTGAAAATAGGTCAAAAGGGGGCCGAACCACTGTCACTGTCATATTGTATCTACGCTTATGTGTAATAACTACATAAAATCAATGATAACGCCACGTGTAAATACATGCGTGGCGACCTTCGAAATTTTGAGAGGTCAGTCAGCACCGGGCTCACGTTCCATTGACATTTTTATGGCTTCCATGACTTTTAAAATAATGATGCTCGGGTGTGGTCTGTGAATTGATTCGTTCGAATTTAACGTACTTTGATCGGTAAAGTAATTAATAATATTAGTTTCATTGTGAAAAATTATCTTTTGTGTGAATCGTTTAGTGTATTTTTGTAATTATTGTTTTATCATATGAAAATACAAACATTTGGAAAAGTGTTTTAGTAATATTGTAAAGTTGTTGAAAATATTTGGAATCAAAATCGTACATACGTCATGCACACAAAAATATTACAACATATGATTAAAATTCTATATAATAAATAATAGAACATAAAACGTAATATATTTATTTATTAATGTTCTAATATATATTTTTCTTGTTTATTCCAAGTATAATTTAATTAATTTATTATCAATGATTACGTAAAAAAAAGTTATTTCATTTTTAATTAACTGCTTAGTTGTCGTTCTATTATTAAAATATAAACGAATAAAACTAGTAGTCCATTTAAAAAAAAACTTGAATACTAGCTTACATCAAAATAGATTCCAAAAATAATCATATTTATTTTGAAAATTTAATATCGGACACCTCGGTTATGTGTTGTATTAAATCATAATTGAACCTATCCGTTACAAGAATTAAAAATAACGTGTAGACTACACTTGACATTTTTAAAATACTTTTCATACATTTTAAAGTACACCAGCGAACCCGGTATGCCTTAATAAATTGTATATATAAAAGATATTGAGTTAATAAAACACTGAGAGGTTCTTGTATACTTAGAATTTGAAATTACTATTATTTTTTACGTGAAGAATAAACAAATTGATCGAAAAATTTAAAATAAATAATTATAGATTTAGAAAACAGCGTCTCCTATGTATCCAACTTCCAATTCCAAATGAAGTGCAAAAAAATACATGAAATTAGTGAAGTCGTTTAGAAGGAGCAGAATAATGACCATACACGTACACGCGAATTTTATATAAAAAGATGTAAGCAGAAGATGGTCTTAATATATTTCTCATTTACACATTACTATTTGGTACGTAACTATAGTTTACTTGATGAGTATTTTAATTACTGTTGGGGCAATGCAAGGGCGACAAAACTCTTAGGACCCCTGACATTGGTCTCTGACGTCATTCCTTGT
Organism: Antheraea yamamai; assembly: GCA_036509395.1. Taxonomy (NCBI): domain Eukaryota; kingdom Metazoa; phylum Arthropoda; class Insecta; order Lepidoptera; family Saturniidae; genus Antheraea; species Antheraea yamamai. The sequence continues at coordinate 5,798,339 of AP028438.1, read as the reverse complement.
TTTGGCAGCCGCCTTGACATTGCAGCTGGGCCGCAATCAACAAACCATGCCTCAAAATTTAAGCAATTACAAACCAGACTACATTCGTCCGGCCTTTACCTTTGCCGTGATTGTCTATTTTGTGTTTAAACCATTAATATTTTTAATATTTATATTTGTATAAGTTATATATGGTATAACGAATGCGTTAAATATAGATTTGGCTCGGTAAAGCCGCTTTGTTTGTAGTTTCGTGCGTTGTGAGTACATTTTAAAGGTCATCATGTGTACGTCACATCAAATTAGATCTCGCGCCAAAGGTTTACAATTCACAAATAATTTACAACATTTAATGTCTTCATTCCCATCATACATTTGAACAAACCCCCACATAACATGTTCTTTTTTATGATAGGGAAAACATCTATATTTTCTGATATCTACCAGGGTATGGGTGATATTTATCATTTATTGTGGCAATGTACATAGACTGAGGAATTGCGTCAAAAGATGCTCATAGAGTCCTGGAGAGATGTAGAACAGACCAATATTATATTAGAAGAACCGATATCTAGTACAGTACGAATAATTCATACATTGGTCTCTTAGATTTACAAATATAAATAGCAATTATAAATATACAAAAATTCACAAAGAATGTACTGTACAGTCTTTAAATATATTTACTGCTATTCGAAGTGAAGGATGCAACTCTTGCAAGAATAGAAAATCTTTACTGGGTAGGTAAATTTGATAATAAAATTTACTAATAAATCATTATACGTATTTTACGAGCAGTATTACGAGTACAAGGTAGTGGTTACGTAATTTTTTATTTTATTACTTTTATATTTCCATAAATCTTTTACCTTTACTACAAGCAACATCACATATAATAATCTTGAAAAACCTTTATCAATAGACAGTTACAATGCTAACGCCATCTGTGCCTGTCTTACACTGAGTTCGTTGAAAGTCAAAGCAAAAAAATAGTTAATTTTATATTACTTATATACTAGCAACTGACTGTAACTTCCTACGCGGTTATTAGAATGACCAACCTGAATGTAGTTTTCTATCCACAGGGATAAATAACTACCGTCGTGTCATCCGAACATAAGGAAATATATTTAAATATTATCCAGAGCTTCAAATTCTTGTTAATTAGGGTTCAATAAATAATTAATAGACAATGAAAATATTGAAAAAAAAGTGTGTGAGTGTACTATGTACACGTGTTACAAGTTATACTTCTTTGGCGTAACAAGATAAAAGTCTTTTCAAAAATTTTATCTTTCGCCTTATTCTACGTTTGTAGAAAAAACAACACTAACAATAGAAAAAAGGTATTTAATACATTGAAAGTTTTAATACAAAGAAATACAAAGAAACAAAATGTTGACTATAGCTAACTTCAGGATGTCAGTTTTTCGTGATGGTGTACGCGCGCTTTGTAATAAATTCAGGGTGTCGGTTTTTCGTGACAGTGTGAGCGCACATCGTAAAAATTTACTCTCATCATTTTTCCCTAACGCGCCAAAAGAAGTATAACTTCAAAACTTTAGTGTTCTTAAATACCTAAGTGGAAAGCATAATTCAGAAGTCAGAATCTGTCGCCCGCTGATAAATTTTGATAGGGGGCTTCTTAAGACTAACTACGTCACTGTTTTTATCAGCTACCTTACCTTTTACAATCAGGCTCCTAGATATGACCTCCTTATAATATTAATGCATATTATTTAAACTGACTCAATAAAAAACTTTATTACACTGAATTATAAATGCGTTTTGTGCTAATAAAAACCGTGACAGCAGAGCGATGACCGTGCGTGGACAAATCTTACAATATGCCAGCAAAATAACAAGGCAGAAAATCTCTTGGGGCGATAATTACCTAAGGCTGTTCGATGGTAAATTATATTAACCTAGAAATAAGCATCGTAGAGTTATAATATTCACAATTATTTCGTTTAAGACCATGTTTAAATTTGTTTTATTTGAATATTATATCATCCAGCAAACCAAGAAATAATGCATTTCTTTTTTTAACGGCATTCCACAGATAAATATTTTGACTAGTTTTTTTAATATGTTACGGACTAACAGATTGGTTGTCTGGAAAATATGAAGAGCGACTCTTGCGGCTTTTACATCTATTCTATTAAAGTTATCCTTACTAGTATTATAAGTGCGAATATGAGTTTGTTTGTTTGTTACGCTTTCAGGCCTTAACTATTGAACGGATCATCGCGAAATTTCGTATATACATTCTATGGAGTATAGAAAAGGGCATGGAGTACCTTTCATCCAGAAAAAAGTACTATTACCGAAGTATAGGTCAAATCTACAATAACCAATGATATTATAACTAAAAAACTGTAGATACGTTACCTACATGATATTTTTACAAAACAAATGGCACGATATAGCACACATACGTAAAGTAATATCGTTAACGCCACACTATCTTAGATAAAATGTGGATGTAAGATGGCATATTCTCAGAATCGGTAGGGAAAAAGAAATAGTTATATGTAGCTTAGATACGGGCGGATTGACGGGGCTAGATCACGTTTCCTAGTTAGCCAAGTTTTAACAAGGCGCTGTCGAAGCGCTTATGGCGTTTCAACAACTTTTTAGTTGTTTTGACAATAACGCGGACAGCGAGCAGAAACTTGTATTTTATATTTCGAAGAAGAAAAATTGGAAAAAAGTTATGTATATTGTCATACAGCACTTGTCTTTTAGACTTAGATATTTCACAAAACCAACTATTTCCCAATTTCTGCGCATTATACAAGTTTTAACATGTTAACTCTTTTTGCAACTTTATTCGTTAAATTATCATAAATAGCTTCGGCACACGGCTTGGATAAACATTATAACCTATTTAAATGTAATTTTTTTTATAAACTTAGATATTTCACAAAACCTATTATTTCCGAATTTTCTGCGTTTTATTGTTGCTTGGTAGACACATGTGTTCCCTCAAAGGCTTTGAAAAAAAAACGCTTAATGTGAGTCCAACGTATTCAGTCAGAAAAAGACCACAGTCCAGTCAACAATACTTAGCTACTCCTAGGAACTGAGTTGAACGCTCATGCATGTTATCATGCAAATACATCCTTCGAGACAGAAGCGCGAAAGCTATTGTTTTACAGGACTTATATGTACAGCCCTTGTCAATATTTTTGTCCGTTCTGAATATAGCCCTAAGTTCGTGCTTGCGCATAATATCGTTAATAGTTTAATACAAAACAGAGGTAAAATATTATCATAGTAATCTAAATTTAACATTTATGTGTCATTAAGTTGTCTCAAAGTTATACATATAATATAATACGTATTTATTTATTACATTTGTGTTATACGCAGCTAAATTCAGAGCGGTCAAAAAGTTTGGCGAAGACTGTACCTATCTCTACTCTAAAATTGGGTTATACGATTTTTATCCACATGATTCGAATGCACGTTTTGGGCACCGTTAAATAATAAATTCACTGTAAATTAAAAACAAGTCAGGTTCGATCTGGTACTACTATTAAATAATTCCTCAGGACAGTCGTGACTTCATTAAGTATGCGCAATCGAAGAGGTTGATAAAATTAGCCTTACAAAAAGGTGTGTTAGATGCACCGAGGGCTATCGGTATAGTGGCGCTTGCGCGACGCCCCAGTTCCGAGCTGGAGGTCACGAGTTCATTCCCCGATCGGTATTGATCGAAGAGACGAGGCCGGAAGTGGGACTTCGGTGCAACGGGTGCTGATGGTGCGGATAACACCGCCTTCCGGACGATAAAACGATAATCAAAAGCGATAATTTCATAAACATTGATAGATTAATTATTAAAAAAATAACACACATTGTTAATATTAAATATGTAATAATAATAAGCCTCTTATCCTGAACTGCTTTCTTCTTTCTGTGAATTGTGGTTGTCTCTTTAGTTATAAAATATCTCTGAGTTCAGTGTGCCTCTTGGCAAAGGCCTCCTCTAACAATTTCCATTGTACTCTGTCTCTAGCAACCCTTCTCCATTTTGGGCCTGCCGTCAGTTTTAGTTCATCTTCCCATCTCTTGCTTTGTCTTCCTCTGTTCCTTCTCCCATCTCTAGGGTACCAGTCTGTTATGATGTTGCTCCACTTCTCTTGTGTATCGCGCAGCATGTGCCCAGTCCATCTCCACTTCTAACTATCTATTCTATTAAGCACGTATGTGACTTTTGTCTTACTTCTTATGACGGTGTTTCGTATATTATCTTGTTTCTTAATACCTATCATACTTCGTTCCATAGCTCTTTGACAATGTTCCAGCATGTTTCTGTGATGTTTCGTGAGGGCCCAGGTTTCACTCCCATAGTTATCCCATATTATCCCATTAAATATGTATTCTTAGTTTAATATTAACAAGTAAAGAAATTTTACTGCAGCTTCCGTTAATATAGATTTGCACTATCCTTCGTAAACATGTTGTCTCGATGACAGGTACCTTATGCCCTTTTCTATAACCCTGACAACGTGTTTGCAAAATTTTATGTCAATCGGTTTAGTAGTTAAGACACGAAAATGTTACAAACAAACAAACTCACATTCATTTAGTGAGGATTATAAATCAAATCAAAAATACTTTATTCAGTTTAGGCCCTAGCCATCGAGAAGAACCAGCAATAAACTCGATCGGGTACATCTTTTTAACATATATATATATATATATTTCGAATACATTATACGTTATAATATTGTTTTTAGTGGATGCACAGTGAGGAGTCAGTTTCCAGACATCATCATCGTTCACATATGGATCCACTCTACAATAACCTTTCGACACTAAAACCCGCTTGACATGCGCTTAAATTTACAGTCAAATATATCTTATAAGAAACCTGCACCTATCATTACATAGTATAGAACAAAGTCCCCTACCGCGTCTGTCTGTCTATCTGTTCGCGATAAACTCAAAAACTACTGAACGGATTTACATGCAGTTTTCACTAGTGGATAAAGTGATTCATGAGGAAGGTTTTCGTATGTAATTTGTTTAGGATTTTCTTTTGTAATAAGTGCGGGACAACGTCTGCCATGCCCGCTAGTTTAAAAATAAAAATAAAATCGAAGTCGTGGAGGTCTAGTGGTATGACCGGTGGAATATCAACCCAATATCAGCAAATTGGAACTCCGGCATGTACCAATGAATTTTTCGGAAATCACGTGCATTTACATGTGAAATATTCTTGTAGTACCATGATACGTAGGAATATATAGAACTGTGTCTTAAGAGAATTGGAGTCTGAAATCGCCACTACGTTGTGGACTAGCGTGGTGATTATACACATACCTTCTTTCGGGAAGATGCCTGTGTCCCGTCAGTGGTTCTCTTACAGGCTGAAACTGATGATAGGTACTTACATATAAGAATGAACGTTAGTACATTGGTAATCGATAAACTCCAACACCTTTCGAACGATCACCATTAAAGTTGTACATTGTGTCGCATTGTTTCTTTATTAAAGTTTTGTATACGATCAATTTTACTATAACTTGTCCACTAGGTAACGCGTATTGATAATAGTTTACAGATTAAACTAAGGTAGGCGTTGGTTAATCATTATAACCGAATGTCATGTTTCTTAGAACAAAAATAATCTAGCAAATATTAGTGGTAAGGCATGTCTTTGATGAAAACCTTGCCAAAGTGTCTCGATGTGACGCGTTGCCACGGAAATACCTCTTCAAGTGATTTATGGTTGTTATCGTATCTAGCGACCTTCATATATACATATATAGCTAAAAGATGTTACAGTAGCTGTTTACGATGCGTCACGTTTTGAAGTTAGTGTATATTTCTGTAGCAAGGACTCGTAAAGCTTAGCGTTCACCAGACGCATCATTTAGAATTAAGCCGAATCACATTTATTATTCGGAACGCGCTTCTGTTTCTTGGTAGGAAGGTAACCCCATAAGAAGTATTTTGCATGTGAAGCGATTATAACTCGCTGCTCAGTTAAGTGCAGGTGAAGAGGCTTATAGGTTTGACTACAAATTTTCAATTTTAGAGTGGTAGCTAGCCAGATAAGCGTTATATAGTGTTCCTAATACCATGTTATATGTTCATCGCGATATTTACCAAAAGCTTAACCGGGTTCACAGCTATATCGATTGAGGCGGTCACTAAACATGGTACCACTAAGTTACATGAAAACAACGATCTGAAATAATAACAGGGTTTTATTGCTAGTCTGGCGTGTCGAGTTTCAAGTTGTTCATATATCACAAGTATATCGTGGTATTCCAGTAGCCACATTGGAGGGCCTTTCGGATCTTATTAGAAATAGTATGTTGTTTTCGGTCCCTGTATGTCGATAAAAAAGAAAGAGAATTAATCTTATTCGGCTGGAAAATCCTGATGAACGCTCATTTTTATGAAATCGATTTCCATTCTACTGATATTATTGTCAAGTAAAATGCCTTTCCGGAAACACACTCACTTTAACACTGGTATATTTTTTACCCATTTGTAGTTCCATATAATATAACTACGTTGATTGTGATGAGATCTATATATATATATATATCTGTATATCAAGAGTGAAACCAGACTAAATAATAATTTCATGTTATTCTTAGATTGTACTTAACATATATTGATGTAAACATTTTGCTAAGTTAGAAAAGATTCCTTCGCATGAAGGTTTCATTTAATAAATAACTACATTAAATAAATAAATCAGATAGGAGACATGACAGCAATCTAGTTGTACTTGACACTGACATAGAGTAACTAGAGTTAAGGGAAAAATGTTACGTTACGGTTTAAACTGAATTGAAACTAAATATATTGATATTCATAATAGACTCAATATAAACAGTGAATCGTTAAAAATAAAAAATGTGTAGTGTATGCATCCTCATCCTTATTTCTTTACTAATATTATAGATGCGAATGTGTGTTTGTTTATTCGTTACTTTACATTATAACGCCTTAAATACTCAACTAATTATCATAAAATTTACACACACTTTGTTAGAGATACACCAAAGGACATTGGGTACCTTTTTCCAGAAAAAAAATGCTGTTCACGAGGAACATATTAATTCTATATGAAAGTGAGCGAAGCAGCGGTCTGGTATTAAATATACCTGAAAAAATCATATCACCTTAAATATATAATATAATGTATGATAATAAATAATATAATATCACACTAATAAATCAAACTACTCGCGATATTTTGATACGAGTAAACGGTAAAAATAATAAATTCTAATAATATCCTAATCCTAATAATAAATCCAAATAAATAAAATCGATGTACCCGTTATATGTCCGGTTAATCTCCGGAATGGCTGAATCGATTTTGACGACACTTTTACTGTCGGTTTTTTCCGGTTATACATCACTAGCTACTGTCCGCGACTTCGTCCGCGTAAAATAGTTACTTTGGGCTAACGCTAACACGCAGCGGAAGCTCTCAAAAGGAAAAAAACTCTCGATTTTGAAACATTTTTCATTGGTGCTCTTATTAGTCTTAGCGTGATGATATATAGCCTTCCTCGATAAATGAGCTATATCACACTAAATTTTTCAAATCAGACCAGTAGTCCCTGAGGTTAGCGTGTGCTTGCTTGCATAAACTCTTCATCATTATAATATTGGTATGGATTACGCTGTCCTAAGTCAATTGAACACTAATGATAAAATTTAATACATATATCTTTGGAACAGTGTAGTGGGAGTTAATAATTAATAATAAAGACACCATTACATTAATAAAAGAACAACCTACATTTAATCCACATAAGAGACGGAGTTCCCGTAAAATAACAAAATCATTTTCACGAAAATAAAGTTCCTGATAGTAGTTCCTGAAGTAGGTTCTGAAGCTGTACATAGTTTTATTGTCTGTAACTCTTTCTTATATACATTTGGTAAAATCAATGTACTAAGCTAACAGTAGGTATATATAAAATCGAAACACAACAATGACCGTCGAGGGTTTTATTTTTATTTGAAGACTTATTCCTATATCACCGGTGTAATAAGTTTTATACAAATAAGTAGCGATACAAAGTTAACAGTAATTTATCTTAATTTTATATAATTCCCCAGCGTATTTAGGACTAGTGTCGGATTAAAAGGAATTACATAAACCTATGCGGAACGATCTTGAAGCATTGAGCCAAGGTATTATATTTTCACTTCGAACACATTCCACCAAAATGTGGTGTACATCGTTAATGAACCCGCGAATCTAACAAATTCGAGATGGCACTATACGCATCATGAAGACGAGCTTTTTGATGGACTACTTCCTAAGTCTAAAGAGGTGAATTAGCTCCCAATTGCAGTTGCAGAAACAAATGTATGTTTTTAAATTCTTCGTAATAAATTTTCAACTTCATAATGGTAGCTGCCTAATCCCAGTTCAGAAAATACGTTACCACAATGCTTTGGTTTCAACATGATATCCGCTGTTTTCGAAAACTCATGCACATCGTAGTATTCGAATCCCCCGATAATCTACGCGGTATCCGAACACGTTATCACTGAGATATTACCGCCTCAATTATTTTTTTATCATGTCTGTAGTAATCGTAATTCAAGCCGATCATGTCCGCCATATCACAGTAATTAAACTCAATTGTTTTCTTATAAAATCTTAACCTTGATCTATGAACATTATTAACAATCACATTGACAAATGACAATCGTAAAACGACGCGTACGTCATACTCAAATGCCTATATCCGTTCCGAAGTAGCGGTACTTGTTTATTAACACAACATCACGCACACCAGAACGACTATCACAAGGGGTGTTATCACTCTAAAGTAGGGCCCGGAGGTGGGTCAATGACGTTCGTCGACCCGCTGCAACCCGCACGTGTTGGCCTCGGAACCTCCCCCCCGTACCCCACACTCCGCGACCCACCCGTCTCCTTAAATCTACCCACAAAATATTGTAATAAATTTAATTTGCTAACTGCGAAATAACTGAAAAGGTTTGCTCGCAACTTTACTACAATGTTTCTATATTAACAAAAGTGACTTGTTATTTAAAACACTATAAAATATAAAATAATAAATACAGGGTACATAATCGTAGTATATAATATTAGATATCAAAGTTTAATATAGAATAGATAAAATGAGATTGTTATCAGAAATAGAAGCATCATATTTTAAAATTAGTTCGTAGAAATTTGGATAGAGGGAGTTTTATTCAATTATTATAGAGAATAATATTTATGTTACTAACAATCTAAAACCGTTTAAACTTGTATAGAATTTGTTGAAAACCCATTAGTAGAGTCGTATATGGTGGCGTCCTACACAATATTATCTTTAGGAATGGGTTACCTTTGTTTATTGACTTTGTACTTATCATAAATATACGGGCAAGTATGACGTCTTATTTATACCAATGGATTTTATTCAACGGAGTGATGATGACTGTATAGCGTGTTTAGACGTCGTATTAATGGATGTACTCGTATATTTACATCTTAAATTAAACTCAGCCTTCGCTGAAGGAATAAAAAATGATGACATCATAGAATGGTGATAGGACATGTCCTAATATGGTATTGGTTGCTCTCTACTTGAAAATCTGTGGTTAAGCACTTATATTTATGTTCCAGCTGTTGCACTTAGAGCTCAACTTAGAACTAAAATCTAAAAAACGATTGCCGCAAAAATTGTAAGGTTGTTTATATTAATTATACATGTGTTCTTAATAATTTATTGTTATGTTATTATTGGAACATGGATATGAATAAACAGGACTTCTTCATAAACTGAAGCATAACAGCGTTTTCAACCAAAATATTAATTAACATCAGATGACATTATGATCAATACGCCAAAGTTAAAAAAATTATATTTGCCAATAAGCGAAGAGCACATTTTTTTAAATTGTGATCACTAATCGCGCCATATAATATTTTAATTTTGAATTATGACGTGTGTACTGAATTGTGATAATATGTTTCATCACAGTATATTAACAACACCGTCATACAAATATAACTTATTATATAGTGATTTCGAACACCAAAGAATCTATAGTTCTACAACCAGTTTATTAATCGACATTTCGTTGATTTATGCGTCTGTTCAACACGTCTTTTATCGTGGTGTAACTACGTGCACATACATAACTGTCGTTTATTTTATGGCCATTTAATTCGAAAGGTTAGATCTAGTTTTAACGTTTTATTCAGTCTAGCTATGTCATGATGTATGGGACTATCAACCTTAAATCTAATTTAATATTCTTTAACCAAAAGCTAAAGTAATTCTGTTCATTTATCTGTTGGTATTTCACAAAGAACGATCCTATTTGACATGCAGATAGCCTGAAAACTGGAGAAGAAAATTATAGGTTACTTTTTTAAATCTAACCATATAAAAATACAATCTGCAAAGCGAGTAGAATCCAGTTAGTTATTTATATTGCATACTAATTGAGTTTCGCGATTTCGGGGTACCTAACTAATTGTTGACCATCTTTTATTTTCTAAATAATATCTTTATCATTACTGGTTACCCCTAATGGAACATCGTAATGATATGTATCTTAAATAATACTTTGAAAAATCCTCTATCTGCTAGTAATAGTCTCGTCTAACTCGTATCAGCCGTTTAAGATGAGTTTGGACAAACAACAAGCAGTTCAATTTTATTTATATTTATTGTATGTAGATTTGATATATTCTCATTCCCTTAAATAAGGAAATTCGTAATTTAAAAAAAATCATGTTGTAATTTATACTGATTTATCTGTTAAGGCTATTTGAGTGTGAAAATTTATTGTGGACACACAGGTGCGTAGACTCCAGCATTCAATAGTAGACCGGAAAGCCAATAGAAACACGACTACTATACAACGATTAGGTCGCCTTTCATTTTTTCATCGCATTTTGTACCCTTTGAAGTACGGAATACTTCTTCTCATGTGTTATGTTAACATTGTTCACCTTCTGTTCAACAACAATTGCCAGTTTATAAGGTCTTAAAATGCATACTTATTGGGGCAATATGTTCCGTGGTATTTATCCTACGGGTAATGCGGTTATTGCATAGGTGGATAGGTGCTTATGAATTTAAGTTTGATTATTTTATATGGAAATATAGTTTTCTTAACAGTTACTTTTCTATTCTCAGTATGAAACAAACTATCACTAATAACATTAGTAAACGTCAGAGGTTTAATGGAGAGAGAAATAGCCAGCTGACAACAGTGTCATATACTAATCCTTATATATTCAAATGTACTGTGTAACACAATTGAACGATGAATAACTACGTTAAACTGCTCTGAGTTATCCCGATAAAGTCATATTGATCGATCGGTTTGAGCTTTAACCCACTCGACCACCTCTGCATAAAATGTGTGGTGTAGGTATCAATTTCAGTGCCGTATACCCGGATCGCTATATTTCTGACTGTTAGGGGCGGGGAGAGAGTTCTGCGCAGGTACTAGTTAGGTCAATGACGTTCCTTAACCCGTTGCATCGCACCCTGAAAGTAGGGCGATGTGGCACCCTTGGTCGTCTGCATTAATTGTTCCGCGAATATCCGCGTTATGTAAACTTCTATATTGTATCCAATTAGTTTAAACTCTCGAGTCGACCTTGCACCATTATCTCTAGATGTAATATTATAATGATTTTATCAATACGCTGTTAGTAATTGTAATGTATTTAAGTTGCATAAATCATGTAAACACGTTTATACAAAGCTATAGTATTATTTCAATTCATTTGTAACTTAATTGTTCACACATAAATAATTTTGTACTGAATTTTAATCTACTTTAAATCCTTGTACACGACTAGATCATGGCCGTTGTTAATATTATCAAAAACTGTTGGTCTTCAAATGAGTGTAAATTTGGCCTCACTCCGTGACGTACATACACCGGCATCGCGACAATTAATGTCAATAGAATCTCTTCAATTAGCGAACACCGCTGTAACTTTATTGTAATCTAGTAAATTACACTATTAGTACCTTCAGTTATTTTTTATGCCAATACGGTGGCGAATAAACTTACCGTTCGCAGCTGCTACATCTGCTGCTGTTTACTTCTTGAAGAACCCAGTACTAAAGTTGCCTAGAAAAAAACTCAGCTGGGAGCTCATTCCACAATCGGAGTGATTACGAAAGAAACCTCCTCTGAATCAGTACTGTCCGAAACCATTTGTATTCCAAGGTGTTAGGATGAACTCCCAGCCTACGGTCATGGCAGAAACTAGCCGTAGGCATCATGTTGAACAATTCTTTGACCCAAATTTATTATACTAACGGTAGTACACACATAAGGAGAAGTCGCATCCTTAGGTTTAAAGAACCGATTTTGTATATGAGTAAGGAAACGCCAACGAATTTAACAGTCCCTCTTTGAGCTATGTCAGATGACCCTAATTAGTATTCAGGTGTTTCCACCAACAAACGAGAACAGTATTCCATATGGGGTCGGAACTACGATTTATACACCTGAAGTCTATCCTGCGGGTCGAAGTACCGTTTCGCTTTATATATCTAATAATTGTACAATACTTTTGAACGCAACATTCACCTTGTCTTCTTGTAATTTTCTCAAGATCACATACCAAAAAATAAATACTGACGTCAAATATTTTAAGCGCAGTGACATCATTTCATACTACTATTGCTTATACGATACGGTGCGGTGTATTTTATGTATACTACAACATATTTTTGCTTTAATCATAAAATTCAATACTATATGAAATTCTCTGGACATTCATTAAGCTAGTTCACGAACTATACTTCGTATAATAGATTCCAACTGCAGAATATCATTACATATAACATTTATATAATGTGTGTTTAAGACGTGGCTAATCCAATGATAGCATTTACAAGAATTAGAACGTTCGCGTTAGGTCGCCGATAAAGCTGACGTTCACAATAAAGACATAAACTCTATGCACCACGCGTCTAAGTACCAGGGAGTATAGAAGCCTTCGCTCATGTACTCGTAAAAGTAGATAGAATGTCTAAGTCAGCCAGGCCAGTAAGAGCCAAGGCTAGATTCTATAATCCTGCCATAGGATTTTAAGCCTTATTTCTATTATGTTTAAGTGCTTATTACTAAACTATCGTCAGTCAATGACGTTCATTGACTCGAGCGTTCGATCGCAGTGCAGTTTTCCTTCTCCGTTTTCATGTATTAATATTAGAAACTATTTTTATTATATTATTTCGCTTATAAATATCTTATTATTAATATATACAAAGATATAAAATTGACTGTTTATTCCCCTCCCCTTTTTTTATATATCCCCTCTTTTTTTTTTTTTTTTTTTTTTTTTTTTTTTTTTTTTTTTTTTATTTTTTTTTTAAAAAAAAAAGGTTTTTTTTTTTTTTTTTTTTTTTTTTTTTTTTTTTTTTTTTGTGGAATTTCCTTTTTCGCCTGGAAAAATTTTCCCCCCCCTTTTTCCCTTTCCCCCCCTCCTTTTTTTTTTTTTTTTTTTATTATTAAATCCCCTTTTTTTAACTTTTTTTTATTTTTTTTTTTTTTTTTATTTTTTTATTAAATTTTTTTCCCTTAAAAAAAAAAAGGTTTTTTTTTTTTTTAACCAATTTCTGGAAAGTTGCATATAGATCATTTTGCGAAAAATAAGGCCTTAAACAAGTTTCACTTCTTACGTGTGTACACTAGTACACGCACACATTTTTTAAATAAAATAAATATTTCATATTGTTTGTTAATTTACGCCATTTTGCGTTGTCAAAATATCTTTTTGTATTTTTCGAACGCGCTTAATTACTAAAAAATATATGTTAATTATAATTTCATTTTTCGTTTCAAACCATACTATAAGATTGAAAAGTATGAAATAGTAAATTGTCGAAAATAAGTCTTGAATTTATAAACCTAAAGAAAATAGTTTTTTTACAGATATTTTTAAGATCATTTGTAACTCCAAGGTCCATTGATAGCAACGAACACCGATTCCGCGTTTGACCTATCATGTTGTAATTCATAGTTATTTTGAACGGCAGAAGGTTTATTTCATTTGTCGTCTTGTAAACACAGCACCATTAATTGAAGAGCCCCGTTACATCCACGCACGCAATGAATCATGCGAACGTCATAGGTCTTTGTAAGTTGGACAGCGTCTACGTGAGGTGGCTCAGAGCTCGTGACCTAATTTCGCAGCTGGTGGTTTCAGCAGCAGTGCGGGGCGCTACGGGTGTGTGGCGGGGTACTCGGGCGGCGGGGCCGCGCGGAGCTGGGCGCGTGTCAATGCCGTTCGTTGACTCCAAGCAGCGGATCGACGCGGCCTCCGCCTTACATAACCACCGACAATAAGCGTTCGCCGAACGCGTTGTGATGTACCCGTGCCATGTTCTAATGATGTGTTTGATACAATGGTCCTGCTGGAGTGTTTGCAATATTGTGGCAAATGCGTCGTTGAAATTCGAGAAGTATTACTTCTCTCCCGGCAGACCCAAGGCCACAGTTTAGAATTTATTAACTAATTGAATAAATGTTGTATTGACTAACGGCCTCTACAATAATATAACTTATGTGTTTTCGTTTTATTTTCTCTTATCAAATTAAAAAATTAAAGTCAACATTAATTCGAAGACAGTTTGAATCATATCTTTAAAAACATATTAAACTGAAACAAGATTATTTGGATAACTGTTTCAAAACTGTCGATGAAGAAAATATCTGAGACAGGGTAGCATTTTCATTAGATGTGCAACAATGGTCGCTTAAGGGCGGCCGGCATGATAGGGCGCTGCCGTCAGTCGACCGCGGTTGGGCCGAAAGTGAAAGATGCGCGAACGCGGGGAGTGGGCGGTGCGCGGGGAGCGAAACCGGGAGTGAACCCGCGCGCCGGTACTAGCGACCGGAGTGCACCGCGCCGCAGCCTCATACAAACAAAACTTTAGTTACTAACCTACTTCCGCGCGAGCGCCAACCGGCAGCGCGTCTCCCGCTCCGCTGCACGCTCGCTCGTCTCGTGTACACCACAAGCCATACTCACGATACTTTATTACGCGTTTCAGTGATGAACAATATGAGAACGTTTGATTAGGATTTGCTCCGGCGTCCCGGCCCGCGTTCTTTGGCTTTGAATGGACAGAGACGAGATAAAGCTGAGACGCCCAGCCCATTCGAACAAAATGCTTTATGGTGAGATGATGATGTGTACGTCTTGTACAGCTCTTGTATGTTATTTTATGATCACGTTGGCATGCACTTTGATGTCTCATGTTTTTATTCTATTGTTATTACTATTAATTCGGTCACGCACACACCGCACCACGTGTTTTCTAAGGTATTCTAAAAATAACTGTATTAAAAAGTTCTGAAACTTCGCTACTATATGGAGTAAAATACCAAATACTCATTATTTCATAGTATTATAGTAACTATCGACTCTTAAAAATAAAAAGTACAAGTTAAAATAACTGTATTTATCTTATTGGAATGTTTATATTGTATCCAATAATATTCGTTAATCTCCAATTTTTTACGCAGAATAAATATGAAGGCCCATTTCTACTAATAATTTCTAAAATTACGAGTTGATATCAAATATATTAATTTACACAAAATACATTACTATTAAATTCAAGTGTACATTATAACAGCTTACTGTTACACCTATGTATGTTTCTATACCTTGATGTATTATGGAAATCATTTTTTAATTTTTATTTACTTCAATTTTTTATTTACTTCCATTATTTTTATTTTACTTAGCTTTATTTACAGTATTCATTCAATGTTTTAAATGGTATTTTATTTTAGAACTTTACAGAGCAAAATGTACTGCTTCGTTGGCGGCCATATTTGATTTCTATTATTATCTAGTTGTCCATAGTCGCCCTCTAGCGTTGTGAAGCAAAATAAAATTATAGATTAAAAAATATATTATACGTGCAAATTTCTTTTACGTTTTCGGCGATTATATTAATTACCTGAAACGACGCGATATTCAGTTGTAGGTTATCTATATAATTATCATTTGTTATGGCGCCCTTATTTTGGATTAATCAATATACTTACTATAAGCACAGAAATATCAAAATAATCATATTAGATAGAAAATATTCTGAAAATAATTATGTGAAATTATATTCAATGCAACATGGTTATTATAAGACACTTCAAATTATCAGATCTCGTCATATTTTGAGATATTAATTTAAAATTTACCAGTATAGTCTTGAATAGGATATATTAAAGTGCTCCAATGTTATCCGTCTTTCGTGCAATAGCTTACTAGTTACTACACTAATATGTATTATTTATTACATTATGTGTACGTTATATGCTATGTACGTAATTTGTATTATTCAACTATACTGGGTTCATAATAACCAGTAGATATAGACATGCGCGCTACAGTGTGTTGTACTCCCAAAGAACAATCTAGAAGAACAGAATCTATTCCCACGTAGTAATCATATATGATATAAATGAGCTATAGTAAACCTTATTTGCAACCAAATATAAAATATATTTTTTGCTGTTTATTATAACGCCTACTTGAATAGATATTAAAATTTATTTATAGATAACATATACATGCTCCAGGTGCATTTTAACATAATTCCGTAATAATTCTGAAACAAGTTAAGGTTAAATATATGCGAAATTTTCACTAAACGTGACAATCTATGCGTGAGTATATATGGTCTTGAATATAAACTAAATTAATAATTACCAAATGTAAAAAAACACACCATATCTAAAATATTATGTAAGAAGCCGCCCTTGTTAAATAAGAAGGATAAACACTGTCTTCTCCTCATTAATGTTTAATCCCACCTGCTCGCAATGCATTATGTTTTTCAATAATCTGTACCACAAAAAAACCTCATAATGCCGGTGTCCAGTAGCAGTGCTAACGGTGTAAAAAGTTTGCTTCTGCTGTGACTGTTTCACGTTCCTAGTGCGGCGAACAGTGACATTACCGGCTGTGTTTGCAACGCAACATTAACCTGGTGGTTGAAAGGGTGTGTGTCTAGTATACATCTTTTATTATCATTAGCATATTCGTAGTTTTATTAAAATTTCAATCGACCGCCTCTACGAGTCAAAAGATAGATCATTTTTAAATAAATACCGGACAAGGTAGCTTTAGCAATAGGAGTAGTTTGAGAATAGAATCCTAATAAAGGTTTTTATTTTAATGTTTATTGTTTATGTGTCTAAGGTCAATAATTATATCATTTCCCTTGAAATGTTTTGATTTTCAGTATCGATATTGCAGCCACACTTTGATAACACTAAAAAAATACTTTTATATTCTTATTCAGCTGTCAGTATATTAACCGAATGATATATATCCTGATTCAAATAATTTGCATAGAAAACGACACAAATTATATAAAGATAAAAACCCATGTATCAAAGTTTCGTTCGCTTAAACGATTGATCGTTCTATATATTTTAATAAAAGTTTTTACGTTGTAACTTGAGCACTTCTAGTCCTTCATATAAAGATAGTAACCCATTTTCACAGACTTAAATGTGATACATTCTTCAATCTAGTATTTATCTTAATCCCACGTTTTCGAAATAATCGACTTACTAAATAATATATTTTGACTTCATATCGATTAGGAATTATATAAAAAATAAAATTTAATGTTTTTATACCACAATTTAAAGCTAATTAAAATTACAGTTCGCGCCAAACTTTTTCACCGCTCTGAATATAGGTTATATAGCTGCGTAGAATACAAATGTAGGTATAACTACGTATTATGTTATACGTATAACACCAAGACAATTTAACAATAAATAAATATCAATTTAAGATTCCTATAAAATAATATTTCAAATTTGTTTTATATTAAATTCTTAGCTATATTATACGCAAGACCGAACTTACGGCTATACTCAGAGCGGCCATAAAGATTGACGAGGGCTGTATGTTATAAATTCTAACCTCAATAAGATATAGATTATCGTACAGATTCATAAAACTTACAAATGTCTAGAAAACATGTGATTGTAAACTTTGAAGAAGAATAAGTGAAGAAATATTAAAATATTTGTAGGCATGTGTAAAATAAATTAAATTCCCCTAACATAAATTTAAGACTAACATTTTAATTAGAAAAAAAATATTTAATATATAATTTTAATTATAAAAAATTAAATAATTTAAAATTATAATTTTTATATTTAATATATTTATTAAATTATATTTTTTTTCTATTTTTTTTTTTTTTTTTTTTTTTTTTTATTTTTTATTTTTATTATTTTTTTTTTTTTATAATAATAATATATAATATATATTATTATTTAAATAAAAAAATATTTTATTTTAAATATATAATTATATTAATTTTTTTATTTATTTATTTATATATTTAAAATAATTATTTTTTTATTTTTTTTTTTTTTTTTTTTATTTTTATTTTTTTTCTTCCTTTTTTTTTTATTTTTTATTTTTTTTTTATATATTATTTATATATACTTATAAAAATATTTATATTATAAATAAATATAAATTCTTTTTCTTTATTTTTATAAAAAAAAATTTTTTTTTTTTTTAAGAAAGATTTTTTTTTTTTATAAAATACTTCTTCTTTTTTTTTTTTTTAATAATATAATTTATTTTTTATTAAATAAAAATATTTATATTTTTTTTGATATTTTTTTTTTTTATCCCTTTTTTTTTTTCTCCCTATAATTTTTTTTTATTTTAAAAAAATAATATTAAAAAATTTATTATTTTTTTAAAAAAAAAAAAATTTTAATTTTTTTTTTTTTTTTTTAAAATAATTTTTTTAACTATTTTAAAATAAAAAAAATATTTTAAATATTATTTTATTTTAAATATTTTTAAAAAATTAAAAAAAAATAAAAATTTTTATTAATAAAAAATTTTAATATATTTTTTTTACCCCCCCCCTCTTTTTAAAACCCCAAAATTCAATTTTTTTTTTTTTTTTTAATTAAAATTTAAAATTAATAAATAAAATAAAAAAAATTATTTTTCCATTTCCTTTTAAATTTTAAATAGGGACATCTTTCTATTTTTTTATTAAACAACCTCCAGTTTTTGATCTTATTGATCTTTATTAAACCTAGATAAAACCAATTTCAATTTTGTTATTGTTACAATTATTGTTACAACTAAAAATATTTTCTATAAAACCCATAGGCATATATAGGGTACATATACTAAATGTCTTTGCCGATGGCGGGAAATTTAAAAATTTTTAAAAAAGCGCGCGCGGCCGATCTGCCGGTCCGAGAGCTAACGGATTAATGATATTTAAATAATTCTATGAACAATTTAATGCTTTGTAAATGACATTTACATTGTTAGGTACTCTGTATTTTTACAGTTGGGAATTAAATACCCCCCGATGAATATTTAATTAAATACATTATATAATAAAATAAAATGTTATAATAACATATTTTTAAGAATAAATCTAAACAAAAAAGTAGGCATCAGATTATGACATTTTATAGTACTGTGTATCAGCATTGACTTTGAAATGATAAACATTTTAAAATAATTAATGTATATGTATAGTACATTCTAGCAAGTAATTTCTATCACATGGGCAATTTAACCCGAAATCGAAAACATATGCTTTAACATGTCACGCCAGAACGTGTGCGATGGCATTAAAACTAATTATTTAAAAATAAGACAGAATTAGTTTCATATTCAGAACAATAAATACGTTGAGTAGTAGAGTATGTATATTTTATGTGAGTTTGGTTTGTATCTTTAACCCCTCGGCTGATTTTTTAACATCAATATCTCAAAATGGCAGATCATATTTTTAAATGTAGTGAATTTTTCAAAATTATAATTTTACATTGCACAATTTTATTTGTATTCAAATTTTTTAATTTTGTAATAAATACGGTATTTTTTGTAATTTATAATGCCAATAAAATATTAGTTTGTATGGAGCTTAATTAATCTCTTATAGTTTTGGACAGTCCCGGTCTTAAAGTTGTTTACAATACCACAAAAAAAAAATAGAATCCAAGAAATATACTAAACGAGAACTGTTTATTTTGTTCGGTCAATTTTTCATAAACAAAATCACATGAATATTACTTTACATCACGTGTATTTAGAATTAATTCGTTATTGTTAATAATATTAAAAAAAATAATATTATATTGAATATGAATAGTTTGTTTCTTGGTGCCTCCAAAAGGTTACGAAATTAATTAGCACGTCTTCTTAGAAGTAAATATACGTAACACCTTGACAAACCTTAAGGTCTTGTTTATATGTTATAAACAAATGTGAATTGGTATAGGTAAATTATTTGGAAGTCTTCTGTATTAGGATAACCAACAACCAAATAACATGTGATATTGCGACATGAGAAAATATTTTTATAAAGTTTCAAAACAGGAAAGCTTTCGTCATTGAAGGACACGAGTTTAGTATTTTTCAGCGCATGGCCTAATCTTGTATTATTTCAACTTTCAACTAAAAGCACTCTTTGATATGTTTGAATATCGAATAAAAGTTATCGCAACAACATATTACATAATATATGTAGTTTCATAGGAATGTTTAAGATGTGTTAATTAACTATTGATGTTGGCACATTATAACAATTTTAAGAAATAAGTATATAAAGAGAAATAATTAAAATTTTAGGACAATTCATGTACATAGAAAAAAGTATATGAATACCACAATATTAATCATTAATTTTACTAAATCACTTAAACTCAATCACCACATTCATTTTTTTTACAAAATCACCAAACGTTTCATTCCCTCCTGCACCCCCTCCCCCTCTCTAAAAACATCCAATGCTTTACGTTAATTTAATGAGATAAATATCAACATACAGTCTTATGTACATAAACTAACAGACTGCAGCCCTCGTCATTGAGCATTAAAAAATGGCAAAGGGTGACGCGAATCCACAAAATAATAGTGTATAACCATGTATGAAACATTCAACATCGAATAACCATAGTTCTATGCAGATAGGTTCAGGAGCTTAGAATTAATTGAGCCACATTATGTATTATTATTACATATATAGAAGTGTTCACATACAACACGTAGAAGATCGATCTTAGACCTAGTTCCTGGATGGATGTTACCAGCGCACACACCCGCCATCCACTTGGACTCTAAAACAGACGTTACTGATCACCGGGAGTACCACTCACCGTAGGGGCATGGTTAGGGGTGTCACGTTCCGGAAGTGATAGGGTGTCTGCATTCGACTGAATCGCTACCACAACATACATAGATATATAAGCATCATGGTTACTCTCTTAGTTTGACATATGTTAGGATCAGCAAGTCGACATGACAGCGATGAGTGCCTATGAATGTATGAATTAACTGTAGTGCTTAGCATATTATATAGCAGTTGTTATAACGAGTATTTCAGAAATAATTTATTGTGTTAATTTGTTAATGTGTTTGGTAATGTGTTAATTTCGTAAACGAAAACGAACTGCATTAAAATGTAATTTAAAATACCTACTTGATTTTTATAATAACTCTATTCATAGATATCAGTAATTATTGCCTTCTGCTATAGCAAGGATTAGTCGTTATATTTCGTAGCTATTTCGCTCATCGTATATAATAAATCGCATTTTTGAAATACAGTGCGTCTCTTAGGTCATTATAGTTCTAGCAATAAGTATCACGCGCGAAATAAAATTAGTATCACGCTAAAATCGCAATAATTCTCATCTTTAACTATACATGTCTCGGTGATCGCCGCTGTTTTACACTACACTATGCGCATGGTGAGGCAGGCACAGTGTAGTCACTTTACCGAAATACGATAAATAAATTAATTTATCTTACAAAATATCTGCGTCGTTTTATAATTTGTTTATCAATGCAATCAAAATTTAAAATGTATAAATTCAAATATAATGCAAGCGGCTGCATTATGGATTCAGACAAATGCATGCAACACATAATTTTGTATACTCCATACAGGTAGATAGTGCTAGTTAGATTTACTCCAAATTATACATGATGTAATCTATCTTCTGTCTTCTTCTATATCTATTCTTCTTCTATACATATAATAAAAATGAAGTGTCTGTATGTAATATCAAAATAACTTTTTTTTATTGATTGGGTGTGAAAGTATACACGTTACTGATTTCAAAAATGCAATTTTTAAATTTTTGGTCGGTCTGTCTGTCTGTCTGTTTGTCTGTTTGTTCCGGCTAATCTCCGAAACGGCTGGACCGATTTTGACGGAAATTTCACTAGCAGATAGAAAAAATTACAGCGGGTTACTTAGGCTACTTTAAATTAGACTTGCTGTTAACCGCGGCTTCGTCCGCAATGCTATCTTCAAAACGGTTGGACTAATTTCTACGGGACTTTTACTGGCAGATACCTGACCTTATAAAAAGTAGTTTAAGCAATTTTAATTATACAGCTGTTAACCGGCCCCCCAACGTATCTTCAAAACGGTTTACTATTTCCAAAACTTCACCAATTGACTATAAAAATAATTCAAGCAATTTTAGATTATACTAGCTGTTTACCGTGGCTTCGCCCACAGTGCTATCTCTAAAACGGTTCGACTGATTTTTGAGGAACTTTTACCGACAGATAGCGGACATTATAAAAAGGACTTTAGTCTATTTTAATATAGACTAGCTGTTAACCGTCGTTTCGCCCACAGTGCTATCTCCAAAATGGTTTGACCGATTTTCACGGGACTTTCACTGGCAGATAGCTGACCTTATAAGAAGTAATTTAGGTTATTCTATTTTAGACTAGTTATTACCCGCGATTTCGTCAGCATGAAATTTAGCAAAAATATGTTTTTCACTGTAAACATGTGCATAAGATGTGCTTTGTACTAGACTCCAAGAATAAATATAATTGAAATTCATATATCTGTATCTATGTATGTAAGTTGAATTATATTGTCCTTTTGGTCATTTTGACAGCCATTTTTTTTTATTTATCGCGCTTTCGTCTACATAACTAAGTAACCATAGTAACATATAAGAATATTGTATCGAGATCAATAAGCACTATTTAAACTGTATAATATTGAAAACTACTTACACAGATATAAATTTTTATAACGTGATTTATATTTATGCCAGATTTCAAGACAGTCATTGTTTACAATTCAAGATTATAATTATTAATAGTAAAATTGAAGAAAGAAGGGTTCTTTCTAAAAAGATATTATACCATAAACGTAACTTATTCACAATATGGGCATATTATATCACCATAAGAACATCTTTTATTCATTGTTTCATTAGTTCCTTATATACTGTAAGTGAGTACTGATGTAGTAATATGGTGGGTTAAGGTTCCAAATATGTTGCTGATGATAAACCTCATTTGACACTCTGTTAGTATTTATATAATAGGTTAGAATTTGCCGTTCTGCTGTACTGGCCATTTCAAATCAAAATAATATTTGTTTGGCTAAGAATTCTAATTTCAAATTAATTTTATTTTAAAAACATGGAATTCTTTTTCCAAAAGTAGTCATTTGTTTATTGATTAGTGTTACATTTTCATCGCATTTCAATATTTTTTGTCATCATGGATACGTTAAAAATTCGAGTAATTATGGAATATGAGTATCGCCGTGGCAGCAACGCGGCACAAGCGGCACGCAACATCAACGACGTTTACGGAACTAACACTACAAACCAACGCACCACCTGTTATTGGTTTGCTCGCTTCCGTTCTGGGAATTTCGACCTGAAAAATGAACCTCGCGGTCGTCCGAAGACTTTGGTCGACAATGACGAATTATAGGCGATTGTGGAAGCTGATGATACACAATCTACGGCTGAATTAGCAGTAGCTTTCGACGTTAGCGTCAAAACAATATTGGTCCATTTGCGTCAAATTGGCAAGGTAAAAAAGCTTGACAAATGGGTGCCCCACGAACTCAATGATCGCCAGCGCGAAGTACGCGTCGAGACGTGCCTTACACTGCTCAACAGACACACAAATGAAGGAATTTTGAACCGCATTGTTACCTGCGATGAAAAATGGATTCTGTTTGATAACCGCAAGCGCTCAGCAAGTTGGTTGGATCCTGATTCAGCATCTAAACAATGCCCTAAACGAAAACTTACCCCTAGAAAAGTGATGGTCACTGTTTGGTGGTCTAGCGCCGGTGTGATTCATCACAGCTTCTTACCAAACGGGGTGAGCATTACTGCAGATGTTTACTGTGAAGAACTGAACACAATGATGGAGAAGCTGGCACATCTCCAACCAGCATTGGTCAATCGCTCGTCTCCGCTGCTCCTGCACGACAACGCGCGACCTCATACTGCACAGCAGACGGTCTCCAAGTTGCAAGAACTGGGGTTGGAAGTTCTCCGTCATCCGCCCTACTCACCAGACCTTGCGCCTATAGACTACTACTTTTTCCAGAATTTGGATAACTCCTTGGCGGGAAAAAAATTCAATACCCGAGAGGCAGTACAAAATGCCTTTGAAGAATTTGATGCCTCCCGTCCAGCTGATTTCTTTAAGAAGGGCATCAATAAACTGCCAGTGCGTTGGTTGATTGCATGGGTGATTACTTCGATTAATACAAATAAAAAATACATGAAAAAAAATCGTTTAAATTTTTTCATACAAAACGGCAATTTCATAGGTAAAGACCTAATATCTAATGTATACGTTACATGTCACTGTAGGTTGCGTGCGTGTCGTACTTAAAATTGTTGTTAAAGAGCATTTCTATAATTGTGCATGGTCTCACAATTTTATATTTCATTAATACAATTAAAAAAAAACGCTTGCGGAGCTGCGGGTACAGCTTTTCTTGAAATAAAAATTAAAACTATATCACAAATGGATGTACATCCATTTTAGTATATCTAAGATCGATAAATGCTAAGACCGTTTAACTAACTAACGTGAGAGTTGTCTTTCTATAGTCTAAAGTGCCTCACGAGTAAGGTTTCTTACTTTAAATTATTGTTTTGAACTGACAGACTAAATTATCAACAATTTCAAAAGCTTTAATATTATTTAGATTTTTATTTCAAAGCCTTTACTATTTATATAATTGATACTATTTTTCAATTTCTATATAGCTTTATATTGTTTATCGTCATAAATCACATACTGGGTACATTATGAGATTACTTACTTGTACTTTCTACAAAACTGAGTTAAATAATAAACACATTACATTAAAAGTGTTCAATCATTCAGAAGGTTGTTATGCTGTACATGTTAAACCCCACAACTAGATGGCGCTAGGTTGCATTCTACTGTTATTAATTTTCTATTATGATTTGATGCTATCGGATACAAGGGCGGTTGTTAATGTTAACATATGAAACTTCAAATTCTTGATTTTTGAACCATCTGTGATATTTACATACATATATTTTATATTCACTTTATATTTTGAAGTATGTTTGACAATAATTAATAGTTGGGGTTTTTTTTTTATTTAAGCCGGGTACTCGATCGGATTTTTCACTGTTAACATCTCAGGAAGAAAAGCCAGAGGGTTGAATTTTCGAATGTTTTTTCTTAGTGCTGACCTATGCATAAAAAACTGATTTAAAAAACCTAAAGCTTTCAAACCCAATGGTGAACAGTAAACAGTGTGCCGTCTATTTGTCAGTTAGTGTTAACTACTTATTAACTAGATCTTACATTATAAATTAACGCTATCTGAAATTTCATAACGGAATAAAAAGCGAGTACCGAGCTAAGTTTTCTAATAAATAATGAATTGTCATACTATTGTGTGTGGCATTGTATAACTAAATTACTAAACAGTCTTCGAGAATTGCGTGAGTCCGCAATACATAGTACAAGGTGGCCTGTGTGTAATCCCCTCCGCGTCTGTGTGCGTTGATTGAGCTGTGTTTATGTACAATTTTTTTTACTTAAACGCGCACACTAGCACGTTCGCATCGTGTGGACTCTCGAACGAAACTGGGTCGGTTCAGTGACCTATATGTTTATCTAACGATTGTGCGCCGCGAAAGGCCCGGCCGCGGCTGGCACCTCGCGGTGTAATCGTTATCGCGCTGCTCGCGTTTTTCGTTTAGGTTATCTGCCGGGCAACCTGTCTCCTGGACTATTACAATCGATACAATGCAATCGATATAACGTGTTAATAATATTATTATTATATTGGTATTCGAATATTTCGAAATTCGACATTCGAATTACTATTTCAAACGTCACGCTGAGAATATTATCTAGTTATTAATGATTTTCTGGTAATAAATTTTTCTTAGAATAAAAATATAGAGATGACTTTATTACATTCACTGCCAATGGTGGGATTTTTTTAATGGTCGCCTTTTTCGTCATCACATGTGATGTTTAAAATTGACTCGAGTACGACTACATCCTTTTTCCAAAGTTTTATATATCTGAACATTCGTGGTCACTTAACAACAATCAAGATCCGTCAATTAACTAAACATCCATATAAAAGATGAAAATATTAATTTCAAGTTACATTCTTGTAACTTCCTATAACACGTACGCAGATAATGACTCAGATGATTTTTCATATCTCCAGTTATCAAATATTGTAATTGTAAGAACGTATCTATTTTTATTCTACGCTGAAAAGAAATATTTAGTAATCTATTATTCAAATCATTGGTTTCATTATAAACAAAACTTGAGAGGTCATGTAGCGATAAACTATGAGCCATATCCTGGATTTTTTAAGGGCTACACTTGTTTGTAAATGCTGCACCGTCTTTACACCACATGCTTTAATATCGTCAGTGCAGGTTTTCATATCTTATTTAGATGCACGTTTAGAGTGCTATCCTACAACGTAAATAGGAACAGAGTTGTTACGCCGCGCTAGGCGTGTATATAATCTATATAAGTAAGATGATAGATGTCTGCTATTGTACGTGTCCAAAAACTATTTGTTTTAATTCTTATCTAAAAGAAAGATTGTCACGAATCTTCATCACTATTAACTTGTTACATTTTTAAGAAAAAAGATTTTTGCCTCTATATACAAAATATATTGTTACAATAATAAACAAAGCAGAAGAAAATATATATAAATACCACCATAGAAAATAATTAGAACCCGGTTCTCTACTCAGTCTTCGGTATTAAAAATGCAGTATGTAATCTCTTTTTTTTTATCTGTAATTTGTGCAGCGTTAGGGACAAAAAGAAAGATAGAGAAGGAATTCATATATAAAATTACCGGTTACTACTTTTATTAAATTTGTGTAACATATTTTCAGCATGGTAGGTATATCTACCTACGCGATTAAATACTTTTTTTTAAATCGTATACACGTTTCATATATAAACAGCCACTTGACCTAATTTTTTACTTTATTTGCTAACCGCACCGCATGTTTCCTTGGTCTTAACCCTAGGTACATATTTAAAAATAACGAGATTTTTTTTATATCTGTTTACTGACTCTCATGCTGGATATCTTGTAATACAATATCATCTCATTAATTAACGTACTGACGAGCGACGAGTAGTTTGTATGGCTTGGTTTTCGATTTTATAAATTTCCTCTGGAATTAAACAAAAAAACTGTAAAGAAATTAGAGCTATTAATTTTGCTACTTATTCGACATGTCAATTGGTTCAATATGCTATATTTTATTTGACTCAGATTTAATAATTCCGTGGGATGCTTTCCTGATGATCGCTAAAAATGCACAACGGTCGGAAGGATATGGAAAAAAATAGGACTCACCTTTTGGCTGTTGTCACAGTCCTAGGAGGCCTCCTCTTCACTCACTGACACTTCGGTTCGCACCTTTCACTCTTACTTACTAATTATATTAATTAACGTTTATAATGCAATTCATTATTAATATTGGATCACAGAGATGTGCGTCGTGGTCATTATGTATTCGGACTGACTTAAGCACCGGTGAGGGGGTTGGGGGGAGGAAATATGACACTTGATGGATTTAAAGAAGGACGGATAATACCGTTGTGCATTGGAATGCTTCTTAACCATTTTAGCCTAAACACAGATTAAAGGATATCACAGTCATTTTTTAACTTCCTTTGTTTAAAAGCAAAGCTATATTCAGTGTTAATTGCAAAAGGAACCGAAATCAAATATTCACTTGTTTATCTGTCACAAAAATTATTTTCTTAAAGCAATTTAGTGATATGTGTAGATTTGCTCACTAGTGAAATACAATCCATATGCGACATCAAAAAACTGACAAAGTGACTCACAATTTTTCCTGCTCTAGTTCAGACGTTTTGTAACCATGAAAGCCAGTTGTCATTTACAATTTATTTATTGTTTACTTCTCCATATGAATGACGTCAACACTTTACATCCTTTCTCTACTTTCACCGTCCTTGGCTAGTATTCATATCACGGAGTTTTTCGAATAACCCTTATTTTTAGAGTATTAAGGTATAAAATAATTCAATCATTTAAATCATAGAGGAACAATGCTGTTAGCATGTGAGTATAAGCTATTTCATAATTACTACTACATTTCAAATTTGTCGCAGGTAATAAAATATGTACATATATATATATATATATATGTGTACAAATATGTATATAGGGATATGAATTTAGGTTGGCATTGACTTAAAATATATTATTAGGTAGCGCAAATATCAATATTTTTTATTTAATTTGATTAATTTAATAATTCAGTTATTTTTCGCTTTTTAGTGCCTTATTAGTTTTTCACATCGAAGGCGGTTTATTTTTTTTGTAAAAATTTTATTCATTTCATTCATTCTTTGATACACACATGAATAAATATTACTTCTTTTTAACGTAGGTATATAAACATAATATTCACTATCCGCAATTACAATTAAAATATATAAAAAGACTGATCACTATCAACTAGTGAAAGCGGTTTACAAAATAATGGAATTATGGAACAGATTAATCTTAAATTTCACCAGCTAGTAGATGACATTCACCAGATTAAGCGATTAGTATGTAAAAATATTTAAATTACCATAATTTTACTGCATTTTTCACTATATCCTGTTAGTAAAGATCAGTAGAGTGTAAAGAAGTGTAATAAAAAATGTGTAATAATTATAATTCTAAGAAATAATATTTTAATAAATGTTAGTACACAAAGAACTAATTTACAAAACATTAGAGATTATAAAGTCGTCTCATTATCCTGATAATTAATAATAACTCTTAACGAATCTTCTATAAGGAGTTATTCTGTCATATACTGGATTTTTTTTATTAGCGAACTGTCTGGTCTCATATTGTCATAAGTCTGAACGATTCAAATTAATTGCTCTGGTTAATTCAAATCACAAAAGCTACATAAGAATCTATATTTTGTTGCGCATAATTTTAAATCTCTAACATCTTCGAAGGTATTCATTGAAATGATATGCTATAGAGTGTACTTTTGATTTATATTTATATATGGCCAACATAACTAAAGTATATAATTTGATAATTTGTTAAATAGCGTCGAAATTAACCAATTATTCATTTATAGTATACAAAAATAAAAATAATTTCTAAATTCTTTAGAAGATAAACACATACTATTTCAGACTTTTTTTAAAGAATTTCTCAGACATACAATTCTGTAATACATTTTTAGTATCTCATAAGGTTTTAGCTAGTGTTTCTAATTTTGGCACTCAAAAATCCTTTTTACGACTTCATTAGAATACGTCGATTTTTCTCTACTTTATATAAATACTAGCGGGCCTGGCAGACGTTGTCCCACCCTTATTATAAAAAAATCCTTAACAAATTACATATCAAAACGTTCCTCATGAATCACTTTGTCCACTGGTGAAAACGGCATAAAAATCCGTACAGTAATTTTTGAGTTTATCCCGAACAGACAGACAGACAGACGCGGTTGAGGACTTTGTTTTATACTATATAATGATGATGATGATGATAATATACAAGTATTATTCATTCAAACCGTTCGAAAGAAATACTCTAAATGATATAGAAAACGTATCAAAATTCGTTGCGTAATTTAGAATAAGTAAAGAAACACGCAGACAGACACTAAACGCGACTTTGCTTCATAATATTTATTATAATATCATATTGTTTATAGATTCATAGATTTGCTTTACTCTACACTGTATTTTGTAATATTGGTGACGACTTACGTAATATAACTTGTTTATTGTACGCGAGTGAATCGGATTAGAAATAATAACGTGGAACATGAATTCTGAGATGTCACAAAAAGTTCCTAGAAAGGTCTACTTTAATTAAACGCCTAAAGTCATCAATAATAATTATGACAATAGTAATAATTACCTATCTGATAGCGGTTATGATGATCTTCGATAATTAGGATTCATTGTCAAATAAAAAAAGAATCTTCTATATCGACAAAGGTCAATAATTGCTTTTAAGAATGTGATCAGTTAGGGACGTTTATAGGTAAAGCAGAATACAATTTATGAACAGTTAACTGATAGAAATTATAAAGATATACCGTACTGTGTACATTTAAAAGCATCGTACATATTGTTTAAAATTTGATTTTATTTCGTTAGTTTTCACACGATACTGTTCCATAATAATTTACTTTCATTTTATTCTTTTTTAAATTATATTTTGCATTTATATTTCCATTAGAATCCTCAAAGAGCTACTAGCTACCGAGTAGCGTGAATTCTTGGCAATTAGTATAGAACCTAAGGCCCGTTACCTTCAACCACTTGAATCGACTATCGCCCTTCATTTTCGTTAGCGCCGCCGTCTCTACTTTACCTTTATGAAGGTGAATGTTTGTGTAGTGACTAAAATCATCATCCAAGTAGTTTTATCTCCCTCGCGTTTGAAGCGGGCATGATTGGAGGGAGCGGGATGTATAAATTGGTTGATGTTATTAGTTAGTCTAACACAATTAGGCTGTAAGGTCGCTTGGACAAAACGTAGAAGCGTCAATGAACGCTGGCAAGGTAACGCATTGTCGCTAGGATTGTATTATTGTAATATTGATGCTACGAACACACCTGATAGCAGTCTGTGCACATTGTATTACATTCATTTATTCTAAACGTATACATGGATATAACGGTTTGGTTTTTTTATTTCGCTTTTTTTACTCTCTAAATTCAAAGGATAATATGTCTTTGAGATTTAAGGCAAAAGCTACTCTCAGAGTATATTATAATTATGTATATACACATTATTAAAACCTACGAAGAGGAAAAAAGAATAAATGTGTCATAAAAATATAAACAAAAAAAAATTTTACAACAATTGTTACTAATTTATAATCATACACTTACATAAATGCTAAAATGTGTACAATCCTTTATCATTTATATTTGTAAGATTTTAGAATGAGATTTAGACTTTTCTTCCATGTTTTTCTCTAAAAGGGCTTAGTAGTAATAACAAAATAATAAAAAAGAGTTCACTTTTAATCTAATTATTACTTTTAAAGACATAGTTCCCTTGAACCTCGAAACATAAAAAGCATTTTCAGTTGAAGTCACGTGGACCAACCAGTTATATATGAATTAAATGTCTTTTAAATAAACCTTATGTTTTATGTGTTATCTATCGCATATCCAGTTGTTTTCAACATACCATATTGTGAATTGTGAGAACAATTAGTTTATCTTAGTACAACAATAATTTATCTACACCATTTGCAATAAGATCTAGTGCGATAGCAAATTCAAAGATTTCTCAGAACTCTAAGCGAACGCCCATTAAAGTCATAAACAAGTAGTTATAGAATGACTACTACATTTAAATATTCAGGTTAAAATTCTATGATTCGCCCTATATATCATATTTTGTAATTATATCATTGTTTTATCAACGATTTAAATTTGGAGAAGATAAACAATTACTAAATTTAACTTTTTCACGTATTATTTTAACAGCGAGTTTTAGGTTTGCCATTATTTCAATATATCAGACGAAATTACTGAAACAAACGCACGTGATCTCGATAGCACACTGCGTAGGTATCTACATTCATTTGTTTCATTACTCCAATGCCCTAACCTACGTATTATAGGTCCAATAGAAATAAAACATCACTCTAAACCATCAAGTTTCTAGAGATTGTATCTAGCCATGTCGGAATGACGACTGACATGTCCTAGTTCTGAAAATGAGTGCCTAGATGTACTACGGAGCATATTAGTATTCTGTTTGCTAAAATTAGCCGTTAGTAGAAGCCGTGTAGGTTGATATAAATTAGTAATACACTGAAATAATATCCATTTTAACATACAGAGGGGAAAAACTACAACTTTCGATTAGGGACGCCTTTCATTATATATGTAACTAGCGGGCCCGGCAGACGTTGTCCCGCCCTGATTATGCAAAAATCCTTGACAAATTATATACTAAAACGTTTCTCATAAATCACCCTATCCACTGGTGAAAACCGCATGAAAATCCGTTCGGTAGTTTTTGAGTTTATCGCGAACAGACAGACAGACAGACGCGGTAGGGGACTTTGTTTTATGCTATGTAATGATAAGTTAGCTAAGAGAAAGAGACAGATAAATTAAAGATGGCTTTACAATATTATGTTTAAAATTATAATATTGAATCATGTCGTTTACTAACTGATTTTAGGGAATGGATATATTTTTACTTTGATTATTTGATGTATGAAGGTGTTACTTTGCGGAAATCCAACATTAAATATTAGAGTGGACGTTACTTTGCATTTCCGCTTGGAATTGATTAGTCGTTGTTACGTCCTAATGCAAAAGTCTGACTTTTGCAAAGTGTAAAGAAAGGCCCACATTATTATTTACTTTTATTTTTAAATCTAGTTGTTGTTAACGACTTCATTCTCTTAAAATACATTTTTTGTATCACGATACCTTGTCTGTCATTTTTTTTAATATAACTTTGTAATAGCTGCTGGTTCTTTATATTTTTTTACATATTTAAAGTTGTATCGCTTATTTTTTATCATTATTGCGAAGCCCGTATAGAAAAACGTGGAGCTCTGAAGCCCATATAATAATAGGAAAAATCCCCTCTCTGCCAATAAAATTCGCGTCAAAATTTATCCAGCTGTTATGATATTTAGCCCAGACAAGTAACAGATACTTCAGTTGTATTTCTATGTATTCATTTGACTTATATAAATTTGTAAAATGAATATAAGAAATATTAAAATTATCAATTAAATCATGAATAGAAAAAGTTTCCTGAAACATCCAATCGCATACACGAATAAAACAAACAATCCTATGCGTACATTCAGAAAGAACTATTATATACTTATGTTCATTTACTACATTAGAACACACAGGTATTAAAAATATACAGATTAGTTATAGAAAACGACAGTAATGTATATTATACTAACTGACCCGTGCCCACTTAGTTGGGCGGTAAATATTTATAAAAAAATACATTTTGTGACTTAAATATAAAAGTTAGACATATGCTGTCGCTGATGTTTTTGTAGGCATTATCAAGCTCTACAACTTTTCTCTAGAACTCAATCATATATCTCTCATCGTTAAGGCAGCGTTCGTAAGAAACGTTTTCGTTTTTTTTTTCTCCGACTTACTTTGCAAAACCGACTTCCACAAAAAAGTCTTTTCATTTTCGGGTTAATATATAGCCTATGACATTCACAAATAACGTGGCTTTCTATTGGTAAAAGAATATAAAAATCGGTTTAGTAGATCCCGATATTACCCCCTACAACGCAAACTCACAAACTTTACCTCTTTATAATATTAATATAGATAACGGTACAATGCAGCGGTTTAGGTACTGCTGTATCAATAAAACTGGGCCCTGAGCCACAGAGATCTGATGCGTGTAAAAATTCGTTAAATGTTACTCACAACTTCAAATTACTGTAATGAATTAATAATGCAAATATGAAGATATAGGAAGTACTTTAAGATTCTAAACCACACATCGTAGAAAATATATTTGGTTAGAAGATTCCAACAAAACAATTATACGGAACCCCTTTATGTCTGGGTACATCACTGATAATATGTAAAATCACTTTAAGTACTGATAGTTCGTTAGGTTATACTTATAATTGAACTTGCTGGTACAATTGCCTAACCAAATTAACACAAACTCGCTGAGCAATGAACAAATATGATTATAATAAAGGTTATATTAAATATCCTGCCGTTTAAACTTAATTTTCAATCAATCATACTTGTATTATACCAAGCCGGTATGAAATTTATATGCAATTAAAGCGATTATAATTATTTCGACAAAACATGTAATTAGTTTCCAGATTTACGATCTGAATTGTAAAATACCACCTGAGATACAATTAGGTAATTTAAAGCGCCAGTAGTATGCAAATACTTTGATTAATAATTTCTTTATTACAGAAACTGCCGTACTGGATATACGTGCTAATAAAGCTTTTACATTAAATAGAAACTTCAGAAGATTCAGAACTCAGTACTAAAAAAAATTACATAAGTGTCATAATGTTTATACAACGATATGTACAATGTACTTCTATTTTTTCAGTTTTAAGTATTATTATATTAATTATTTTATATCATCCCATAAATAATCATTATGCTATTTTATACTAACACATTAACGAACGTGTAATCAATCTGAATTGTACAAGGAGACCAGCGATAATAGGCGTTTACGTTCTCTATTTACGGTACAAAATTCAATCACAAATTTTAATTATATAGTATTAGTATATATTAGTCTACTATTATTTTCGTGTGTATGAAATTCATTATCTAGTCTCTTGGCCATAGGGCTGGTCAATACCGCAATCACTGTATAATTATTTGCCATACAATGTGACAACGCGGCCATCCTGTATCTGAAAACGTTTCTTTTATGTAGCGAGTTGGATGCTATTAATTACCTATAATTTAATAATTATCTTGATGTTCTTATCTGCAATAATAATAGTTAATTTATATTCAGTAATAAAAACTTATATAATATTTAATTTTATGCGTATATGTAGAGTGTAGATATATTAAACTTTAGTATGTTTATACTAATACTAGCGGGCCTGGCAGACGTTGTCCCACCCTGATTATTAAACATCCTTGACAAATTATATACTAAAACGTTCCTCATCAACCACTCTATGCACCGGTGAAAACCGCATGATAATCCGTTCGGTAGTTTTTGAGTTTATCGCGAACAGAGAGACAGACAGACGCGGTAGAGGACTTTGTTTTATACTATGTAATGATTAGCGGATCCTGTAGGCAAACCTTATCCTGTGAGAGATTCCAGGTTGCTGAAAAATTTAGATTACATGTGACTTTAGTATGTGAGAAATTAAAAAGAATAAATTAAGCCGAAATAAATTACAAATACAAACACAATCAAAAAATAATCTAGGTCTCGACAACAGTGTCACCTATAGAGTCCAACTACAGCTAAGAACAATTTTATTAACCACAGAAGTACAAGAAAAATTATTAAAATCGGCCAAGTCATTTAGGAAAATAACAATTACGAACACGAATACACAAACACCAGATTTTTTTATATATAAAATTGAAGATGATAGCTGAATTTGTGAATTGTTATTAAAATTTAAATGAAGTTAACGTTTACGAAGTCGGAACCACTTGTTAGTATATTGTGAATATGTATTAACAATAAACATTTACATGTATGTATATTTTATGTTATACTACATTTTTAATTAAAGAAGGTGTTGCTTTGCGGAAATCTATCATTGAATATTATAGTGGACGTTACTTTGCACTGCAACAAAAAACGTTTGATTTTATTTGAACGAGGTGTACCTGATAAAGTTAAATCTAAAACTATTAATAGAAAGAGGGAAATATCATCATCATTACATAGTATAAAATAAAGTTCTCTACCGCGTCTGTTTGTCTGTCTGTTCGCGATACACTCAAAAACTACTGAACAGATTTTCATGCGCCTTTCATCAGTGGATAAAGTGAGGAACGTTTTGGTATATAATTTGTCAAGAATTTATTTTTAATCAGGGCGGGACAACGTCTGTCGGGCCCGCTAGTTACTAACTAAACAACAAACTGTCAATCAAGAACGCGTTTATTAATTTCTTTTGTTGGTTAGTTACTAATATTTCGCTCTTTCTATTACCAGTTTCATGTTTAACTTTTTTAGATACACCTCGCGCAAAGAAAATCAAACGTTTTTTGTCGCAGTGCGATGTGGAACGATCAATTAATTCCAGACGGAAGTGCAAAGTAACATCCACTATAATAGTTAAACTAAATTTAACAAAAAGTAGAGCTACGAATCTGTAAAAAAAAGTCATATGAACAAATATACATCCTCTTCAAAACAAATTTAATAAAACATTCAGAAATAAATTTATAAATATCCAAATCTACATTAAGTCAGACGTTTCAACAAATAAACTAAGCAATCCGGAAACACCAAATAAACAACACTGTCATTGAAGTATCTCTAATCCCGAATGCGGTTTAAGTGAATCATTTACATCTAATTATTTTATTTATATTTTTCCACAGAACGAGACACATGTTTCCGCAGCACATGCTATTACTACATACGCTTAGTCACTAGTAGGAACGGTGGGAGGTAGATGACTAAAATTAGGGTCAATGATAAGAGCATAAAAGCGTCATCTAATATCCTACAATCATTAGCAACTCGCAATTTAACAGTTAATGTGTTGAGATTCTATTGTACTATTCCTCGGTTTAGTCAACATTTTCTTCACTTAAGTAATTTTGTAATACGTTAAACTGTTCTGCAGATGGAGTATTGTCCACTATAAGAACTATGTACAGTGGGAATCATAAAATCGTCGTTCTCAAACCAACATACACTATGTGCAATAAGTTTACCTATTCAACTGTGTTGTCACATAGCAGTTTTTATTTAATACTAATTATCCAACCCGGCTTCGCTTGAGTATAGTAACGGAGAAAATGAGACCAAATCTTCCCTTTATATTACGACTACGTAACGAAATAAAATGGCAACTGTGAAAATGTACGTCAATTTGTCAATTCCGTCGATATTTTTGAAGATCTCCCTATTCTCTTCTATCTCGCTCACTCGTTCATTTTTTATATGAAATATTTTTAAACAAATTTTTCTCGATTCCGTACGATCTTTTAAATATTTTCTTTCATACAAACCTTGTCCTGACAATTACAAATACAACAAAAGAAGATTTTTCCAGACACGTGCAGCCGCTCTGAAGTGATGCCCTTACACACATTCGTCAATTAATTTATACCTATATAAATTATTATGGGTGATGCATGTAACATTATGTTAGCGATGCAATTCACAGTAATGCTTAGGAGTTGCATAGCAGTTCTTTTATTTGAAAATTTGGTTAATAACTAACTAGTCACAATAGTCAAAATCTCCAAATAGTTACAAACAAAAAATCAAATTCTCTTTATAATAGTACTACCGGGCCCGGCAGACGTTGTCCCGCCCTGATTATAAAAAAGTCCTGGACAAATTATATACCAAAACGTTCCTCGTTAACCACTTTATCCACTAGTGAAAACCGCATAAAGATCCGTTCAGTAGTTTTTGGGTTTATCGTGAACAGACAGACAGACGCGGTAGGGGACTTTGTTTTTTACTATGTAATGATAGATGCATTATCACATATTGTTACTATTTATCATTTAATTATTACGAAAACACGCAGACGACGCCGCGATAAAGCTAGTATTCTATAAAATCAGCATGTATCAATCACCTTACGCCGACGGATATTGT
This sequence comes from Antheraea yamamai, assembly GCA_036509395.1. Taxonomy (NCBI): domain Eukaryota; kingdom Metazoa; phylum Arthropoda; class Insecta; order Lepidoptera; family Saturniidae; genus Antheraea; species Antheraea yamamai. Next base: position 5,760,678 of record AP028438.1, on the reverse strand, counting down.
AGGCGATGGCCGCCTATGCGCCCACACGCTCAAGTTTTGTAAGCCTTAATACCTAGGACATCTAGGTTTCGCTGGTTGCAAGCTGTATAATTTATAGCTTATCAAAATTTGAGAGGTCCGTTAATACAGTTGGAATGTTTGTAGAATATTATTACCATACTGACTAGTTTACGCAACTTGCTACTCGAAAAAAGAGTTTTTTCTTTTGTCATGAAAACAACGTGTTTTTTTATTTATTACTAACGGGCCCAGCAGACATTGTCAGGCTGATTATATAAAAATCTTTGACAAATTATATACCAAAACCTTCCTCATGAATCACTTTATCTACTAGTAAAAACCGCATAAAAATCCGTTCAGTAGTTTATCGCGAACAGACAGACGCGGTAGCGGACTTTGTTTTATACTATGCAATTGTTACTAAATCCCTTTTTTATTTATTGGAAATTAGACTTAATTCTAAATTAAATTACCTCCTAAATTAAACTATTACAACTTAGCGTCTACCGAAAATCGTAATAATATGGAACGTAGTGGAAAGATCTCTATCTAGTTAAATTCTCGTCAAAATCAGTTCAGCTTTTAGGAGAGTAATTCGGACTAACAATAGTTACTTTAATATGTATATATATACGATTAACTAGGTTCTTTTTTAGCTTCGCTTACACTAATAAAGATTTGGCCGATCCCTTGGCAACAGTACTTTTTTTTTGTGAAAAGTACCCTATTCTGAACTTCTAATATGGTAAGCTTGATTAGTTAAAGTGTATTAAAGTGTAAGTGATAGCATAATAAATTATATTAATTCGGGTTTACTGAAAAGAGTCACTGTTAGTCAAGTAGCTTGCTTGTATTTTTACCACACAGTAGATAATGTACACACAAATTAAACAGTGACTTTTCGAAATATATATTTTAATAATGAGACTTACCGCAAAGGCGCAACGTAAATCATGCCCTAAAGACACCTCTGTTAGGTTATTTTTAATTATTATTACCGCATTTCTCACGAAGTATACGCCGCTCACTTTTTAGGTAATGTCCTGCTATACTTTTGCTGAATATGGCATAACGGAAACTGTACCGATGTTGCAATAACTCTCATTAAATACTTGCAAAAGTATATTTTATTCACTGTCAGTTGCGTAAGACTAAGTTCAAGAGTTGCAACAAGTCTAGTACTTAAGGTTCCTGTCCTACGATAAGCTATATAAGTTTAAATAAATACGGCATACATTTTACAAACACAGAGGTGTTCGCTTACGCTTTCACTACGATGATAAAATATATATAAAAATATGAATAGCACTATCCCGTTTTTCTATAATAATTCAAAATCTAAATAAATAAGAATGATAGAAACGTACTGTTGTTCGCGTATCACACTTTTTACACAATTACTGGATAAATTTCGATCATTTTGTTTTTTTGTTTCACTTCATGGACGCTTGGTCTTTATGTACCAAAGAAATAATATTAGGACACATGCATTTAATAAAAATACATTTAATGAAAATTGTAAGAAACTACATTTTTTATAAGTAGGAGGAGAGATGAAAACCATGTAACTAGAAAAAATTTGAGTATGATGGTGGACGGATATAGGAGTAGAGGAAGACCGAAAAAGGTGTGGATGGATCGTGTAAATAAGTGTAAGTAAGATGTGTGTATAGAAGGTATGAATACTGAGATGACATCTGAGAAGGGAAAGTGGAAAAGGAAAACATGTTGTGCCGACCCTACTTAGGTGGGATAACGGTAAGAAGATGATGATAAATTTTTATAAGCACTATGCGTTCAGCAATGTGTTTTCTTGCCTTGAAGAAGATGAGCCAGCAGTATAATACGCATGCACAGGAGAAGCGAAGAAAACGAATAACATTGTTTACAAAGATTTTTTTAAGTGTTTTTTCACCTGTATGAGCCGTATATGTATATATTTTTATACTTTACTAGATAGAAAAAAAACCTAGACAAATTATATACTTAAATCTTCCTCGTGGATCACTCTATCGACGGGTGCAAACCGCAAGAAAATCCGTTCAGTACTTTTGGAGTTTATCGCGAACAGACAGACAGACAAACAAAGAGACGTGGCAGAGGGCTTTGTTTATATTATGTAATAATGATATTGACACATAAACCGGGTCACAGCAGCAGGTGCTTGGCTACAGACTTTCAACCTGAGGGTGGTAACTATCCAGATGGACTTAGAAAAAGCCCTACCACTATGCTATCTATTGATCACGATACTTTCCTTTACCGAAAGCTCCAACTCAGTTGCTAGGATTTGAATCTACGTCCATCGACGCTGTGTCCGAAAACGTTATCGACTAAACCTTGATTGCTTCAAAAATATAATGAATAAGGCAGACGACGACGCGGGTAGCAACTAATCATGTACGGTCTTATTACAAAAACAAAAATAAACACGCGTTTAACACGAGTTTTACTAAACGATGTCTAATTTTCTTTATCTATATCTTCTAAATTAATTATTATCACGAATTCCATAATTTACAACGAAATGTCTTTTGCTGGCAAATAGAAATAAAACAAATCACAACAATAGGAACTGTCAACTTAGCAAATTTAAACAAAGTTTAAATTTAAACATGTCTTTGCCTAAACAAAGGTAAAACACTCTTTTATAATCAAACTTTTTTAAGCATGGGTTCAACACGTATTTAACTGTTTGTAATAAGACGGATAATGTCTAAGTAACCGAATTTAAACCTTTTACGTAGTTTTCTCGCGAGCATTCTAACATGTCCTTTATGAGATCTTGCAATGGTAGGGTTTCCCACGCAGGCTTTGTAGGCAGCCCAACGTGGCCTAGCCGGTGAACCTTTGTACAAAGGCAATGTTATCGACAAGTCATGGACTCGCCACCGACTGTTCTACGTAATCTCATTGTCGACTATAGTTGTTGATTTTGCGTAAACATGCGATTGTTACTTTAGTACTGGTAAAATCTTTATTAAGCTTTAGGCATTTTATGTCTCAATTAAAAAGATTTTATTAAATAAATTGAAATTAATAAACGAATCCGATATAGTATTCATAAATCTTTGAGATTGAATCGCATAATTGCAACATCAAAACCGATTATTAATAGTATATTTAGTCAATTCATACAGTCAATCACATAAAAAATTATAATATATGCGATTTATTTTAAATTATAATACAAACATGATTAAATATGTATGAAATTATAAATAATACGTAGTAAATCGTAATAGAAGATTAATTAGTTAATTTATATCTGTAGATTTTAATAAGAGAAAATCTTATACTCGAAACGATCGTGTTTATTTTGTATATTTATTAGCAAAAATAATGATTTTATGTTCATATTTATACATCGTTCTTGTGAGTGAACATTTGAAATTAGTTGTTCTTTGCACTTGTTTGTAAGATTCTGGCATAGCACCACCAAAGTACAGTAGATGGCGTGCAGTTCATTTCAATAAATACGTGTATGTCATAAATTTCTCGTAAATTTTGATATACTTTTTAAAACTCACCAGTTATCAATAATCAATCACAAGCAAAGAAATTAAAAGATGGTCCACTTTTAATAGATTTAAAAGCGAAATGATAGAGGATGATCGCCCATAAAAATATATCAATTTTCCAAGTAGTGTAGCTCAATAGGTAAATTCATTTTGACCGTATGCCGTTCAGACTCTGTAGGAGCATCAAGTACTCGACCGAAACACGGGTGAAGAGAGGTGAATGATCTTGAAATAATATCTGTCCCGTTCTTATAGAAAGTGAACGTAACCTATAAATAGGTGCTGACCTTTCGTTGAATGATGCGTCAGCTAAAGTTATACGTGATGTAACATTAACACACAAACAGAGTCATGTTACGTGCATTTTATGTGTGTGTGTATAACGGCATATAACAGCATCCATCGAAAGAGAAAGTGGTTAAGGTCCCATTAGACATCTAATCCGGAATAGTGCCGTGAAACTTCGTAATTTGTCGATATTGATAATTACTGTTATGTCGATATTGCATTCTATAAAATTGATATCTTATGTTATTAATACCTTCTCGGATGGCATGTTAATTAAAAAACAATTATTTTTTTACGGTATTATATACATTTATATAACTCAATAATCATTGTATGATAAATCATAAATACGATAATCTTGATTAATATTACGATGTGACTTTATTCTCTTTATTTGAATTACATATTCGTCCTTGCTTAACCAGTAGCACAGACTATCTTGATCTGAGGTCATGACGTTTAACAAATATTTACCTCGTTGTTATTGATATTAGTATACATAAGAAAGGGCGTAAAGTATTGGACCTTAACAATGTACAATACTTATCTGTAATTAGATTTTAGGATCATAATAATAAATAACTCCATAATATTTTCTATGTTAATTATTGTAAATATTTTAGTTAACTTCAAATATAATTATTACAAATGTTTTCATTGAAAAATCAATTAAAATTAATACTAGTTTACTCGTGTTGATATATATTTCCGAAGAGAATAATTTATTTGTGGTATAAAGATTAACCACACCCAAATACCAATGCTGCAAATAACCCAAATTCTATCTAGTTTACACCTAATGAACGCGAATAAAGTTTATAGTGATTTTCCTTTTATGCATTCCTATTTTTAATAACTACACTGTAAAATCCTGCAACCATGGTTTCATCAAGATAATTTTGTTACCAATGCTGTATCCAATTACGTTACTTAGACGTTTATTTATCGATAGTTAATCTAGTGGAGTGCATCACTAATGGAACGGGTTCGAAGCAAAACCAAATCCTACGGGAAGTACCGTAACTGGCTCTACACTCGTTACCGTTAGCTCGTCTGTCTACAAGCAACGTGCGCTCGCGCAAGCTAGCCACCAAATTACTCTCGCTTTCGATTCCAAGCGTCTTGCCTCCATCTAACACAATAACTTTCATCGCGTCTTTATGATATCTGTTTTGTTTCATTGCTTACGCAACTATTTTAAACGTTCAGGTTTAGTTATGTTTTATAACTTTAATTTTATTTACGAACTTATATTATCAAGGAAATTTAAAATGAATCAACTAGAAACACATATGAACCCTTGGACTGTCCCAAACCATAAGGATTTATACAAAGGAATGTAGACCTTATGATACACTGGCCAACGGACTGTTGGTAGTGTAAGTTAAAAAATAACCCGTATTTACTAAAAATTTGAAAAATTTCAAGAATAACAAATTATTATGTAAAATAACAATTTTAAAAAAATGTCTAGGTATTTACAAATATGATTCACCATTATGAGATCAGGGTCTTAAAAAATCAGCCGAGGGGTTACTTATTTAGATATATAATTTATTTTGTAACCAAAAGATGGCGCTGCATCACAAGTTCGCGTACGTCAATCACTCGCCCGTGAACAGTTTCAAACGGTGGAGATAAAATCGCGTGAAGCAAGCACTAAAAAACTTAAGCCTTGACCACGGCTGACTGACATTAAAAAACGCACGCGCCTTTCACGGCCCGCTCAGGTGGACGTTGTATAACCGACTTTCCGTTTCTTTGACGCTCGATTAAGGCTTCATCTGCATTGTTCCTCTGTAAGTTTTATCTTCACGACTACTTAGTTATTTGAGATAGTAAGATTAACATATCTTGCTTTGGACATAATAATTATTTTGTTTTACTCTTACTTATTATGTTTCTTAATATTTTTGCAATCAAGCCTCACTATTGAAGTTTGTTAATCCCAACTGGGTATTTTATTATATTTCACGAAGTTTTGTCTTCTGACGACTGCACAACTTTAAGAATATGGTGGCTCCTTTATTAGAACTTTCTAGAGTATTTTAGTGTAGTCCAATGAAGCTGTGAAGGCCAATAGCGTTGTCAGCTCGAAAGAAATAGCAGTTTTGGTGTTCATTTGTAACCCACTTCATTTATGTACAACAATCAAACTATATTACACAAAATGTTACCAATATTAGGAGTGTGATTAACGTAAAAATAATAAAAAATGGAAATCACCACATGATTTGTCTAAGCTCCGACCAAACACTTACATATACAGATGCATAATAAATGCTGTAATATATCATAAAATAATGTGATATAATTTACTATGCAGAGATATATTAGTGACAAATTGCTCACAAAATTACACATGAGAAAGACTCGGATTAAAAAAAAATCTAAATAACAGTAGATTTGCAGTTCATGTATGTATATATTAAACCATATTATATATTCAAAATTAATCATCTTCTTCATCATTAACATCGTCAGCATCAGCTTCTCCGTTTACACGTTTTTATTCTTCCTTCTATTTTCATGCATTGTTACCGACACTTCATCTCCTTTGATGAATTCATATAAAGAGATACATGAATGTTTGTAACTATAGATACATTCTCATTTCAATTCACATTAATAACTGTTAAATCTATGAAGTGATTCACAAACTACAATAAGCTATATTTGGGCTGAAAGTAATCGAACGAAGAAAAGCCGCATAGTTGCTATGAAAAGTGTTTAACCTCTAACCAAGGAAAAAGTGATTTGTAAAACATTAGGTTAATACAAATACTAGAAAAGACATCTTACCCTCGAGAATTGTTACTAGCTTTATGGTTATTGAATTTGAAACTATGAAAGTTAAAATAGTCTCCGCTGTTTGCTGTGTTCTTATTATTATTAATTATTTTACATAATTACATTTATACATGCATTTATTTATTAAATATAATTATTTATCACAACTCTATAATACGTAAGTAAAGTACACAAACTATAAATATATTCACACGATTACGTATTACATAAACCTGCAGTATTTTAAATAATAATTTATACACAAAATAAATTCACTATTATTTGTCCAGGCTAATCTCCGAAACGGCTGTTTCGATTTCGACGAGGCTTACTGGCATATAGAAAAATTATCGGAGTATTACCTAAACTAAATATCAAAACGCTTTCCCGCAGATATTAGGCAGTAGTGATAAAATGTAACATAAAATCGGTAAGATGGCTATGGACGCTAAGTAATATAGTATCGCATCACAACATCTCAATCAAGAATAAAGTCACCTGAAGTCGCGAACAACATATTGTATTATAACATCATTTATATAAAACTAGCTTTTACTTGCGTTCGCTCGTATTAATGTGGATTTGTCTTATCTCTGGGAAACACTACGTTTTTTGTTTTGGATGAAAAGTACCCTATGTGTTTTTCTGTACACCTGACAGCGACAACGTGTATATAAAATTTCCTGATAAATCGGTTGAGTAGTTGAGGCGTAAAAGCGTTTCCCGTTTAAAACTTTCGCGTTTATATTAGTAAAAATAAGGACTAGTAAGGATTCAAATACACGACTCTATTTTTGAACAATTATTAAAAAATTCTTTACATTAATATTTAATGTTACCCGTATAGTAGTTAATTGCTGACATCGATTGCGAGTCATTCGTTCGTTGATATTAAAAAGTTAAAGTTGGCTTAAAATCTCAGTTAGTTATCCACATCAAGAAACAAGTTGTTTAAAAATAGCACAGTTGTGATAACCAACTATGAAAGGGTAATTAAAAAAAAATTGTTACAATTACAAGAGGTGTATAGTCTTTAGTGTTACCGCACATAATATTGTAAGGCACGCTACTTTCGGCAGTGTATTCGCGGCGTTATGCGCGATATCGGCTTGCGAAACCGCGCGCCGGTCTCGCCGCGAGTTAAGGTCGCCAATGTGTGGCAATTTTCCCATTTCGAAGAGAAGTAAAACCTTGACCTAGGAGTTTAATTTCATTTCGTCACTTACGCTTTACTCGCTACATATTGCAATTTTTTTGCATCGTTTACATTCGGACACTGTAAAAATAGTTCGTGGTTTGTAAATATAAATTGAAATGCAACTCTTATTTAAAAAAAATACTTTTTAAATAAGACATGGTATATACATAATAAAATATAACACAATAATATACTTTTTCTAATTTTCAATTTGAGGCTTTTATGTTTTATGTGTACGTGTATCAGTCCCATACTAACATTAACTTTACATGGTGAAGTATATAAATAATAGAAACTATTAAAAATAAGACGCACGGAAGCGGCATTCAAGAACATTTAACAACTTAAAAATACTCAGTGCTTCAACACTAATAAGGTTTGGATAACAGCCTATGAAACATTTCCATATCTTGTAAGTTCAAATTGAGAGTTGGCATCACAAAAATATACTTGCGTCATAGAATAGAAGGCTGCTTAAATAATAAGTGATATTTTCCGTTATTTTGTACAATATATTCAAGAAAGTAAGTTTCCATTGCTTTCAATGCGGTTTCAGTGTCGATTGAGCAATAGACCACTAGATGGCATTGCGCGGTATGCAAGCACGTCGGCCGGAGGAGGGGCGCGTACGCACGTTGCGCCACCACGGGCTCTTTATGCAACGCGGCCGTTCACCCCGGAAGACGTTTTCCTCGCAGTTTCTTTAGCATCATGTTAGTGTTGCGGATTCGCGTGACTCGTTCGCGTGTGGTACGAGCACCCTTAACACCCTCACGCCGGATTCAAACCACTCAACGCAGACCTAATTATGCTATTGCATGAAAGAAATACATATATCTGTATATACGTTATATATATACCTATATCGTCCTTTCAGAGCTTTTACGTAGACGTAAACCTTGTACAGACAGTAGTCAAAGCTATTGCGGGTGGTCTATATTTAAAAACCGTAAACATATATAACTACAACATTTGTTCTTTTTTTTATTAAACATAATTTAGTGTACTAGTGGTCGAGATTCGACCATAATTCATTTTGATATTCAATAACACCAGAGGGAATGATAATTATTTCAGTGGTTTCATAAAAGTTACTAAAGATACATTATTTATGTATTTTGTTAATTTACATATTATAGAATTAACCTACAATTTGACCAGTTTATTTCAAAGGGCATGTAAGGTATGGAACGTAAGTCGTGTTAAAAATATTGAATGTAGGATGAAAAAAGGTAATTTGAACGTAAGAGTAAAATGACGGATGGCGAAAAGTCTTTTTCATTTACATGTTGCATGTCATTCAAGCAGTAGTGTGAGAAATGTATATTTTTATATTTTAATTAATTTCATGTGCTTTAATGCATTTTATATTTAAAATAATAATAGTTAACAGTGACGCATCGCATGTTAATATCAGCACCTCCAGATATCAGTATTTTTATCATTTTTTTGTCACTTTTTACAAAAATATACATTTATTTCTTTTTATTTTACAAATTTTATTCTCTGTTTTTTAGTTGGATTTTATATGAAAGCGTGTTTTTTTAGTTTTTTTAAACTATTATTTATTTTTCATTTTTTAGTTAAATTTTTTTTTAACTTTTTTTTCGGATTATTGCATTGCAGGTGTGCAAAGTTTGAATTAAATCTGATCGTTCAAAGTAGGACAAAATCGAGCTCAAAGGGGTCGGTTACATACATACATACAGGTGAAGCTAATAAAAAGCGTGACACTTACCTCCATAGTGTACTAAATAATTTCCTTAGGTGCTTATTATATTATTACTTTTGTGAAAACAATACACTAAAACTACACTAACAAATTCACCATGTTAATAATTTCTTAATCGAAGCTTTGGATGATGGGTAATATCGAAATCAAACCATAGAATGGTGGGTAAGGCTTTTCATATCTTGTCTGGCTAGTAACCACCAAAGTGGGAAATTTGTCGCCAAGCACTTATCGGTGTGTTCCAACAACTACACTTGAGAACGAGTTCTCCTCCAGATTTAAAATGCTTACTATCTAAAACCACATTTTACCACATTTGCCATTAGATAAAATTGTGGGCATATGCTAAAAACTGTAAAGTATAATAAACGGTGTCGATCAGAATATAAAAATTTGTTAGTGACGTCGTTAAACGTAAAATATGTTCGTAAATCGATGGCACGACACGCGATATTGCAACATATCCTGAGAATAGACAGGTCGGCTGTAAATAGGGAAACTGAAACAACATTTTCCATTGAGTCGTGCCGCCTGTAACATTATATTTCTGGTAGCTAGGTTAACGCGCTTGTATGAGGAAATTCATTTTAGTGTTTTGGTCGCATGAATATTTCGTAACGAGTGCGCAACCGTTTCGGGCTCAAGTGTTAATTTAAAAACAATACACGATGGATTTTGATTAATTATGACATTTTTTTCACACAGAACTCTCCAAATATTGCAATACGATGATCAACACGTCAATCTTCATAATTGTCATTGAAATTAATTTAATCAAATCAAAAACACTTTATTCAGTTTAACATATTTTTAACATATATATTTCCAATACATTACAATCGATTTTAGTGGATGTACAGAGAGGAGTCAATTCCAGACATCACCATCGTTCACATAATGGTCTACTCTATAATAGCCTTTTGACACCAAAAACCGCTTGGCGTGGCGCTTACACTTAACATCCCGCAAATCGGTAATATTCTTTGGGACTTTACTGTAAAACCTAACACTATTACCTAAGAAACTAACACTGGTTTTACTAAGTCTGAAACATGGGACGACCAGTTTGTTACAGTTTCTAATGTTTAGATCTTGCCAATTTTTTACAAAATGCATTTTTTCATAATTTTTACGGACATACATTAAATTATCAAGAACGTACTGGGAGAGTAGAGTTAAGAATTGAACTTTATGTGTAATACATATAAAAACTACTTGTAGATTAAATGCTAAAATTCCTAAAAAGTCTTTAGTAATTCTCTGTAATGACATCTCGAAGCGATGGTGGCTCAGTTAATAGCATGTTCGGAGATATCGCCTTGATTAACGAAGGTTCGAATCTTTGAGACTGAGATGCAACTTTCGGTGAGGAAAGGATCGTAATAAAACCATAGTAGGTGGTAGGGCATTTTCTAAGTCTACCTGGCTTGCTACTACGATCAAGTTCATAAACTGTCGTCAAGCATCTGTAGTTGTGTTCCCGCAGATGCCATCTTAGACCATATGATCATTTAAGATCAGATTAACATTGTGATCAAATGCTATAAACCTATAATTAAAGTGTTTAAAAAATATATAATATGTTTAGTACCATTTTTTCTTTTGCTGTCAAGCGATTTTTTTATTTATTTTTGTTTAGTAGCTACTGATGAGTTTCCACGAACACGAACATTTTTTTCATAAAATCACCGAATCGAAGCCTTTATTTATAGATCTCTATTCGCCATAGTTCACGCTTCTTACTTTAATAATTTACAATACTAAATACACTTACTAATAATTATATATAAACACACGAAGAAAAAAATATGTACACAAATTAAGGTCGAATTTCGACCACTAGTACATACTTACACTCGAAAATCATTACCCTCCTTTCTGAACAGTCGAATAAAAAAAAACTTCAAAAAGAATCGAAACAGAAAGTGTAATAAAAAAGTGACAGTTTATACATAACGTTTACCCGTCACGTAGTTTACTATAAGGAAAAGTGTCACATGTAGGTGAACAGTCAAAGTCCGGTTACATAACGTGACATTGTGGTGTGCCACGACAGCTTCGGCACTTACGCAAAGATGCACCGCCGGCTATCGGCACGGCGCGGCGCTGCGGCCCCTTGCGAAACTAACGGTGTATCGCGTGCACTGTTAAGGCGAAGCATTACATCGTGCCGTGTCTAATTTCAGATTACCTATTAGCATTGCCTTTTACAAACCCTTTGATATTTTGATATTTATATCCGATAAATACATTTAGAAAATATATAATTAATATTCTGTCGAATTATTTTTATAGTAATTTGTAATAATACGTTGTAAAACTACATTTGTTCTCGATGTATAGTATATAATAATGTGTATATAATAAAAATACAGTTCCTTTGAACTTCAATCACATCAAACCTACTAAACGTATAAGCATAGAACTATGACTATTCATTGCGGTTTTTTTTTTAATTCTATTAATCCTTAGCTATTTTTTTAAAGTAAAACAATATAAATATGTATAATATATAGTTATTTATTGATATTTTATCCAAAATAAAAAAAACGTAAAATTACATTCACGAATAACAACCTTCCGAATCGTCCGATATTTAGTTTCTAATATATTACATGTTCACTTTTTAACAATTATTAATGATATAGCAGAAATATGCATGGCCTTAAATCCTAATTATACAATACTTGCACACTATGAACTAGACTATGCAGTCTAGACGCGAAATTTTTACGAAACAATGTTCCCGCCGACGCGCGACGGACATCCATGCGCAATACGATGCAAGTGGTTATTGTCTCGGACGATATTTAAAATACACAATATTATCTTATTAGCTTTGAAAAAGTAAGATCCGCTATTATAAACGCTCATCTACATTGTGATGATCACTCATAAACAATCTACACAACACACTGATGTATTCAATGTCCTTAAAGGAGATTTTGGTGGGATTTTGGAATGTCTTGTGGTGGATTTTATATTTTATTCATAATCTTGTATCATTTCACTCTATATTTTGTAATTTTGGTGGTGTTTTACGTAATATAATTCGGTTATTGTGCACAAGTGAAGTGGATGGAAATAAATACCACTGAGAATGGATTCTCATCACTTGCCACAAAAACTCGCTGAAAAGTTCTAACAATACAGCCAGCTTGTTAATTCATTGAAATTATCGAAATTTGTAATGTCATCGGCAATGGCAGTAATAATCTACTAGAAGATTGGTTGCTAAATATAAAAAATAAATACGTAATATTTTTATACTAAGTACATATAATGGTATTGACCGTCGATTTTATGATATATATTTTAGAAGAAATAAAAAATAAAATCATATATTTTTAAATACAATAATTTAACTAACTAATATTATTAGTGTGATTGTGAGTTTTTTAAATATATTTTATTGTTTAGGGATACAGAAAAGGGCATAGGGTATATTATCTACACAGATAGAAAGATTTGATGTCGGTAATATTTTAATATTTCTCATAAATATTAAGGTTATATGAAAATGTCTTTCTTTAATTTCGACAAATAACTTTAATTTTACTAAACTGGTATTTAAACTAATACTTATAATTTTGCTTATCAAAATCGCAAACACATAACTTCGTAATACATAGGTACAACACGTTAGCTGTCTTCGAAATTCACATTACGCAAACACAAAAACAAACTGCTATTTCTAACATCTACGAACCGCTAAAAGCTTCGAAACGTTGCTCAAACGCAAATTGAAAAGTGATTCTGAGATGATCGTAAACGTCATCTTACAATTCTGTATTACCCAACAGACACAAGTGCTAATGTTAGTAAATTAAAACACCTCTTTAACACGAACGTCCCAAATAAACAAGGGTAAAAGACCTTTATATAACAATGTTACGTGATCCGGTGAGAGGCAATGTCAGCTCTTACTATCATTATTCAATTACCATACAGAACCGACTCGATTCTTTGTTTCATTATTATATCACATTGTATTAAAAGAGTGTTAACGAAAAACACATAAAAGAAGAAAAGGTGACTTGAGTAAACAACGCACGCTTGTAACTACAGAAACCAAAATAATGAAATTAAAAATCAGGTTCCTTTATAGTATTAAAGACGGTTTTCTTTTAAGTTGATTACAACAACAGTAATAATTCTAAGTTAGTTGTGTGACCAAATCCTGTAAATATATAAATAAATTTCTTTACGTATTTCTAAGAGAATGTAACCAAATGTGACGGGTCTGTTTATTTATAAAGTTAGAGGCATTAAAGATTCTATGCAAATTCTTCAACATATAAAATGTAATAACGTTTATATTATTTAATGGGAATTATGTGTTTTATATGGATTAATTGTAGACTGTTAATCTGAAACATCTATTAGCGAGTCTTAGCAGTACAATCGACCCGTATGCCGTCACGGTAAACGGTATGATGCCCTTATCCCGTAATGTCTCCTATGTGCCACCGCTGTTGACTCACTTGGGTGTGTGCGAGCGTATTCTCTACACACCGTTGTTGCTTAGTACACCTGACTCATTTTAAATTATAAATTTTAATATCAACTTAAATATTTCACATCTGCCAAGCGTCCAGTGAAGGCCAACTTTTTTTCAATGAAATTTTGACCCCCCATAAACCTTTTACTGATTATTGATCTTTGTTAAATTTTATCGTTACTGCTTAACCCATATGGAAAGTCGTAATAATGTGTAGCATATATACTCTGAAATGTTATCTATCTGCTGGTAACATTCTTATCAAAATTAGTTAACGACGCACAAACAACACATTTCGGTTTTGTTTATATGCATATATTACAAGAGGAGAAAGAGAAAATAAAAGTTTGAACAAGTGCACCATCACTTATGTAGTTAGAAATACAAAAAAATATTATACAGAATGATAGATATCTAATAATGATTTAGGCCTTGACTCATGAAATGTGGTTAGCATTTGATTTTTGTAATTTGACCTATAAAAATAGTAATTCTACGCAAGCGAAATCGCTGGTGCTAGTTCTTCGAAAGTTATGAGTTCGATAACGATCTACTGATTCGATTCACTACAATTTCTTAATACTTAGTAACTTGCAGATGATTATTTTTGCTAGTTATAAGATCATATCTTTAAATTGCTTAATACTGTTATTAGAGATACATTTTACACAATTTTTCGATGAGATGGCATTAACATTATGTCATAGAGTTTGCTCAATTCAGGAAATATTTTCCAAAATATTTATGTTGTAAGTTCTCTTATAAGAAGTAATATGTAAAATAAAACAAATTATACATCCTGAATAGGACAGTTATGTTGTATAACCGTATTAGTTAAAAAAAGTTGATGTTAGTATATATTTTATATAACTCAGGACAAAACAAATTATTATGAATATTTTTTTTTCTTTTTAATTATTTACTGTTATATAGGAATTGAACCAAAGGTGTACACTTTCCAAGCGAGATATCTAAGACTAAGTGATAATGTAGCCCAATATGATAAACAGGAATTTCATTTAAATACAGTTGCATAACTAACACCAGGATATACCTATGAGTACCTATACCCTATGAGTTCATTACAATGCTTGCCTTGAATTTGAAGATAATCCTAACAAATCCTGATTTCCTTGTTAACATACTATTATAAATACCGAAGTGGGTATTTTAGTTACGTTTTTACGTCTTAACTACTTAACCGCTCATCATAAAATTTTGCATACACGATGTCAGGGGTATAGAAAAGGACGTACCTTTCATTAAGGAAAATATACTGCGTCCGACGCATGGGTCAAATCTACAGTACCAAGTCGCGAGCAAAAGCTACTTTAAGTACAAATTTACAGCCTCAGCAGAGTCTAAAGCTCTACAACTGAACTGCTGCCACATTATACTATGTTCCTACGTTCGTATTGTATCCAAAATGAAAGTGAAATGAAGTCATTTCCATCAAACATTTTATTAAACGTATTCTGTAGATTTGTTAATTAAAAGAAATGATTAAATACTAAGAGCTCTCTGCAATTTTGTTCTCATAAAGTGGTCTCATTCTTTTGTTTATAATCTAGTTTTATAGAAACTACATTTTTTTTGTAATCTTTTCACTACTAACTAATCTTTTTGTCCTTTTTATTGATTTTACATTACTTGTATTAATTTCTTTTTCAATGATTACTTAGTCCATATAGAAAATCGTATGTGTAAAAGTGTAGCAAAGATGAAATGGCCTGTCTACTCGTAAAAATTTCGTCGAAATCGGTTTAATCATTTCAGAGATTAGCCCCAATAAATATAGATTAAATAAATAAGCGTACTATATACATTGGTCTCAATGAAGACTAAAAGTCACCTTGAAATATGCGTGGGATCAGAAACTGAAGCCAACCAAGACTGCCCTATAAACAAACGATTCACCGAATACTAACCGTACTAAACATAAAAAGTATTGGAAAACTGTACAGTTGCATAAAGGGATTAATTAATTACTATAAAGTAAACCAAAAGTCTTTACAAGAATAGATTGAAATACCCAGTAGGGGCACTGTATGATGATGATAGTCAGCTATAATGTCCACACTCGCGTATGTGATGTGCTTTTAATATAAAAAACCGTATATTTCCTAACAGCAGGTAATATAATGCAGATCAAGGTTCTTCTTTATGTTTAATAAAATTCGTCTTTTGTTTCGCTTGTGTTATGTGCCTAAAAAGGTCAATGAACAGCCTCGGTATTTCTAGTTTTGTTTCGTATAATGTAACGGCATTTCTCGTATTCGCCTGATATTCTAATGTATTTGTTATTGGACGATGATAAGGTTGAAAATAAAATAATCGCACCGTGAATGAAAGACCTTCTGTTTTGTTCGACGAAGAACTACATTCGAGTTAACCCTGTCGCAAATTACACGGTTACGTTAATGCAAATTGAACTGAACTGCACAATGTTACGTTTTATAATAGATCGGTGATTGATGGTTGTTATGGCCAGTGTTAGTTTAAATGTTAGTTTGTTTATCGTTAGCGTTCGTTCTTGACAGCGAAAAAGTGAAAACGGCTGCGGTGGCTGAGCCGCGATTGTGAAACTAGGCTCCGTTGGCGAGGCCTCCGTGCGATGGTGTTCAGTCGCCGGTTCACAGCGCCATTGTTATATAATAGGAAATGAGTTATGGAATGTTTTTTTCCATGCAGACCATATCGAATGTCATATTTGATCGTGTTTATACTTAATAAAAGGCAGGTAATATCCATTTAGGATTTTTTTTATTCTCTTTTTTTAGCGAGGGTTTGTTCAAGGAGAACATGCCACCCTAGTCCATACTACATGCAATAACAACTTACAAAATAACTTATAAATATAATAATCTCTTATAGAATACTATCATAAATCTAAATTGAAAAACAGAATATTACAATCACTTTCTTACCCTTATACCGACGTCCACCATATTATAGATTAATTTGGCTTCTGTTAATTGAATGTAATTTGTGGTAGCCCAGTGGACGAAATTCGACCCTAATTCATCTATTCTTATGATTAAACATAGAGTTTTGTTTACTATTTCTATAATTGTTCCATTAATAACACTGAAGCTTTTCAATAGCTATTAAACAACACAAAATAAAGAAAATCGGTTGATAAACAGAGGAGAAAAGTACTGATCTCTTTTCATCTATTTACATATAGACATTTAATATTGTCCCGAGAAAGTTAAAAAAAAAAATAATACGATGTACAATAAATAATATATAAAAATATAATAAAAACCAACAAAAGAATGATAAAAAAGTGTATCGGAAGTGAAACTGTACCTTGACATTAAGAAAAAGTTAAGTTAGTCATCGGTTGACTTAAATTAAGATACACAAAAATAAAGAATTAAATTTCGTTCTCATTTATCGTTACGTGACGTGCTGACTCTGAGATCGTCATCTCAGCTGCTTCTAGTTTGTTATAAGATTTTTTTTTTGGGTAAAAATCCTTCAGAAAAATTATATATCAAGGCCGGTTAGTCTCATATTCATCAAAGCCGGTTAGTCTTCATCTATAAATGTTGCATCCTGGAACATTCAATTAAATTCTGGTAACATGGTGACCTCCTTCTTGCTACTGGGAACGGCGATGTTAAAATTTGATAGCCACAATGTTAACAACCATTCCCATTAATCAATACTAGGAAAAAGTCTGACCATGATTAAACAAAAGAAAATTACACAACAAATTTTTATACAAAAGTTAGTGTGAACGAAAAATATAGAAACTAGGAGAATAATATGTGCTGGCCTTTTTAGAAAGTTCCTGCAGTATAAAGTTAATCGAAATTATTATTAAAATTCGACAATTCACGCAGCGATTTGTCTCGTACTAGCGGCCATAGATTATAACTTAAATACTTGAAAACGTCGACCGAAGTAGAAACGATTGAAGTTGGAAGTTGTCACCCATTCGTTCGCAATAGGCAGGAGTCAGGCGTCGTTATTCGAAATAGGGTAATCTGGCAATACACTTTTTTAAGTTAACAGGCAACACTTGATGTCGTTAATGTACATGATGTTCTTTTTCTATTTTATTTTATGCACCCAGTCTTTTAGTAGACTATTACTGCCATTGTCAAGTGAGTAACGATATTACAAGTTCCTTGATATAATTTCAATGAGCTAACAAGATGGTGGCCATCTTGTTAGAACTTTCCTGGGAGTTTTTGTGGCAAGTCAGAATCCATGCTCCGTGGTATTATTTCCGATCCACTTCACATGTGCACAATAACCAAACTATATTACGTAAAGCACCACCAACATTATACAATATAGAGCCAAATAACACAAGATTATGAATAAAATATAAAGACCACTACATGACATTTCAAGATCCCGCCAAAATCTCCGTACATGATGATATAGATTATAAACAACATTTCGATTGTGGCCAGAGTAAAAAACTGAAACATTTGAGAAATTAATACAGCAGTTTCTTTTTATTTTATAAAATTCAGTACAAATTGAAATGAAATCGACATTTGATTTTTTGTTGGTTTTAAAATTGTAAACTTTTAAATAGTTTCTTTGTCATGATTTAATTCATTACAATACAGTCCATAAAAATATAAAAACAACTAAAATTCATAAAAAACATTTTCGTTTCTAAAATTCAGCATTGGTTTTGTAAATATTTACATGAATTATTTCTGATATTTCTGGATTAAGCTCCGGAAGGAAACGTATATCATCAATGTATTTTATTGTTTACTGTTTAGACATTGAAATTTGTACGTATTACATTCTATACTTAAACAAACAAATAGATTCACAGTCATATGAAATATACAATCACAAATGAATATATAACTAGATGTATCCGCGGCTTTGCATGCGTTTATTATGCAGTAATTATTTTCATCTCGGCATAAAACTTTATTGATAAAATTTATAAACTCTCAATTTTGAAATTAAGTATATGCTATTTATATTATTTCATTAAAATGGGTGCAAGATTGAAAAAAAAAGTATTTATTAAATATTTTATTTTGCGATAATTACTAGAAGTACGTAGGTACTTCTATTGTCTGATCTTCTGATAATTTTATAGTCTATCAATTTTTGAATAACGTATAGTTTCATGTACACAATTTCATTAAAATCGACTGTGAATTATTAAAACAGTCATATTTTTTTTATTATCTTGTTTACGATTTATAACAGAATTTTTAAGAATTCCTATAACCTATTAAGTATGGAATAAAATATATATCCCACATATTAAGTTACATTTCAGTCCGTCAGGACGTTTTGAACTAGATCGATACAGACAAAATTTTTTTTGGTTATGTTCGTGTCCTGTAGAAGAAATGTGAAACACGTTATTAAAAAAATATTCATATAACTACAGATTTATTAAAATACATAATGGTTTCATTCATTCATGAAGTACGAGTAAGTACCGTACTATATAACATTTCGAAATTGTTGTAGCTATATTTATGGGTTTTTTGGCAAGCACACTTTAATTGTCATACACACCAAGATATAAACACAATGGCAATGATGTGTCATTTATAATGCTATTGTTTGTTGTCCAAATGTAGTTTCATAACTTGTGTTATTAAACCTTCTATTTTCATTCAACTACGTCGAAAGTTACGATAGGAGTCAAACACGTATGATTTGTATACTGTTTTGTTTTATTATTTATTTTATTTTTTATTTATACTCATGTTATACAATTATTATGTTAGTCTTAATAGATTGATACATACGGAATCTTTTAATTTTTTGTCAATAAATCCTGTTTATTATTTAATTGAAAAATATCTTTATCATTTAGACATCGGTTTCGTTAACGTCAAATAAATGACATTACAATTCTTGTACCGTGTTATGCTGATTTTTTTTTATCATAGGAGGCAAACAGACAGCCGGGTCACCTGATGTTAAGTGATCACCACCGTCCATAGACACTTGCAACCCCAGGGGAGTCGCAAGTGTGTTGCCTACCTGTCTTGGGGGAGAGGGGGAGTAAGGGAAGGGGGAAGGGGAGGGGAGGTGGGCCTCCGGCGCTCTCACTGACCGAACGAAACTCAACAATGCAAGCACTGTTACTTCACGTCGGTTTTCTGTGAGAGGGAGCCGGCCCATTCATGCTGAAACCATTAATAGCTTCAGCGTAGCTCTACCACCTACAAATGATTAATGAATGAGTTTCTATGTATAAAAATGAATGTCGGTTTATCTGAGATTGGTAAAGTTCAAAACTGTTTCATATATAAACTTTGTCATTTTGCTATATAGAAAATTTTAACTCGCACCAGTGGCCACTAAATGCCCGGTTTCTGAGAAACTCGGTTAAACTACCAATAGTTATTCACTCAACAATGTTATCCAGAAGATAAACAGTCAAATGGCCCGCTGAGTTTTACTTATATATTCAGAAACGCAATTTGACAAGTTATCGAACGGACAACGCTATTGAACAGACAAACTACAAATAAAGTATCTCAGAAACCGGGTATAAACGATGCTGAAGCGTATTAATTGTACACGTAAATATTTTAATACGGAAAATACAACAAATAATTAAATAAAACGCACACGGAACAGCGGTCACAGCTATCTCATTAAGGTTCCTTTAAAATTCTTAAAAATAATTAAGTTTACTGATTCGCGTTAAACTATAAAATAACTATTGTCTACTTAAGATAAACACAACACTTTATTTGTAAATAATTACGCTAATGAATTAACGTTTGTTAATGCGAATATTATTAATTTTTTCGGTGTAAGAAGCTAAATATACAAAAAGCCGCTCGGTTTTTATGCTCGTACTAATTCGTTAAACAGTTAAATAACAAAATGTTATTGAAACCGAGGAAACACTTTTGTCTCGTTATTAAGATGCCTTGTTGAGCTGTTTACGAATCGCGGGGGTCGTTAACACTTTTATCGAGCGACTCAACAAAATTTGGATTGTCACCAAGCGACTGTCCAACTAACGAAAAGTTCACAAAATATATTTATCAAATAACACGTCACTCTAATCGGTCAGGGGAAAGAAATATGTGTTGGCAGCGTGACGATATATCAATCAAATTAACGTGAAATTTAAATATGCAGCCAGTATGATTGTTATAAATAATATGTACATAACTAAATAAAAAACAAAAGCTTCGGTCACTCGTTTTATAACTAGCTCTTGCTAGCGGGTTCGCTCGCGTTAATGCGTTTTTAACATGTCCCTCGAAAATAGCAAGTAGTTCTTTTTGTATGAAAGGTATCCTATGTCCTTTTCTGTGCCCCTGACACATAAACATTCATGGCGATCGGTTGAGTACTCAAATGGTGAAAATGTAATAAACAAACTTGCATTAGAATTTAAAATATTATTATTTTTTTATATCATAGCAGGCAAACAAAAAGGTGGGTCACTTGATGTTAAGTGATCACCACCGTCCATAGACACTAACAACACCAGGGGAGTCGAAAGTGCGTTGCCAGCCTGTGTTTGGGGGAAAGGAAGGGAAGGAGGGGAGAGGGAAGGGGAGTGGAGGTGGGCCTCCGGCGCTCTCACTGACCGAACGAAACGCAACAATGCAACCACTGTTACTTCCCGTCGATTTTCTATGAGAGGGTGGTACTACCCCGGGCGAGTCGACCCATTCATGGCTCTACCACCTACTAATTTAGTTAGGATTGTCATTGTTTTGTTTGAAATATAATGGCTCAGTGGTTGCATGCTTGCACACCGCGTCGACCGACGTAGATTCAAATGATTGCAATGCGCCGAAGTTTTTAAATAAGGAAAACATCGTGAACAGACTTTAACACTATGAAAGTAGAGCTTTCTCTAAGCTCGATTTGATTGCTACTATTCTCAAGTTGAAAAGCTATCACCAACGTCCTATACTTGTGTTCCAGCAGCTACATTTGAGAGCCGATCCTTTTCTAAGTTTAGCGTGTGTACCATCTGACACCACTTCGTCTTATATCGGATGAGATTGCAATGAGTACCTAAAAATCATTAAATTTAAAAAAATACAAACATTCAAAGATAATTATTAAAGTAATTATTATCATGATCTGAATAAAAATAAGACCTATTATCAATTATTCAACATCACACAAAACATAATGTTAACAATTTTAATTCATATTTATAAGTAATCATCGTTTTACCATATTAAAAATATTATAACATTAAAAATATATAATACTTTTCGTTTTTCTCACGCTTACATAAAAGACGAGGATATTAGGATTCTAAACAGGTTTAGAAGTCATGTCAAATTGGTGTATTAATTTCGTACTGACTTTTAAAATTACGCAATTTTTTTTATCACTTTTTTAATAACTTTCTTCATTTAATATACGCCTATAATCTGTACATATAAACAAAATTAAAGTGTCTGTTGGTCGTTTGGGTAGATGGAAAACTTTTCTGAATGTTGATTCAATTATATAACACTGTTATCTATACTAATATTATAAAGAGGTAAAGTTTGTGAGTTTGTGACGTTGTGGCGTTGTAGGGGGTAATCTCAGGAACTACTGGTCCGATTTGAATAATTCTTTCAATGTTATATAGATCATTCATCGAGAATGGTTATAGGCTATATATCATCACGCTAAGACCAATAGGAGCGGAGCACAGATGAAAAATGTTTCAAAATCGAGATGTTTTTTTATTTTTGAGAGCTTCTGCTGCGTGTCAGCGTTAGCCCAGAGTAGTAACTATTACTACGCGGACTAAGTCGGGGGCAGGGGATAAGTTATACATAACGGCTAAGCAGTGATGATAAAATGACGTAACTTAAAATCGGTAAAAGTATATTATATACGAGCTAAAGAAATAAAAGGCAAAAGATAGCGCGCTATGTAAGACTCCAAATAAAAGTACCACGTATTTCACATGAACAACTAAAACAATTTTCACGAGAACGAGGTCGCGACCACCAGCTAGTGTAGTGATATAGATAAAATCTCAGCCCAAAACAAAAATCTATACGATAAGTATTTATCGAATATTAAATTTATCAGACAAAGGCTGACACGATTAATTCGTATGTACAATTTCATGACGAATTATGCACGATTATCGGTTTAGGTTTAAGCTAGGTCATTCAACCTGAACTAGGACATTCAGTCTAGCCGAGTCGTGTGAAAACATGCGCACTATCAAATACTACGACACGGTTTAATAGATAAGCGAACGATTGATTGATTGAAGCAATTGATTCATGGGAACCATCGTTGAATCTTATACAAAGCGTTGCAAAATCTCTTTATACACGTTTCAATACACAAAAAATCCCTGTCACTGATAGGAATACTTATCGCTGCACTATGTTATATTCAATAGTATCAAATATTAAACAAATATTTGTTCACGAATGTGGGTAAGCCACTTGTGGTATTGTGATGACACAGATAGCTCGATCCGGCATTGGTCATGCTTCTATAAAATGTTATCTACACATATCACAAAATATTTGTCATCAATAGCGAGTCGCTTATCTGTTTTCAAATATCACGGTGAAGATATTATACATAAGAACATAAAATGTATTTATTCTTATATATATATAGATAACTATTCATTTTAACAGATGTTTTTTTTATATCATAGGAGGCAAACGAACAGGTCACTCGATGTTAAGTGATCACCACCGTCCATAGACACTTGCAACATCAGAGGAGTCGCAAGTGCGTTGCCCGCCTGTTATGGAGAAGGGGGAGTGGGGGAAGTGGGGAGGGGGGGGAGTTAGTGGGGTATCCGGCGCTCTCACTAACCAAACGAAACGCAACAATACAAGCACTGTTACTTCGCGTCGGATTTCTATGAGAGAGTGGTACTACCCCGGACGAGCCGACCCATTCATGCTGACACCAGTAATAGCTTCAGCGTGGCTCTACCACCTACAAAAGAATCTTCTTTATATTACATTACATATATTACATTAAACCTTATCGTAGTATTTGATGGTGCGCATGTTTTTATTCTATAAATAAAATAATAGAGCTTTTGCCCAAAAATTACTGCATACATTTCGGTACCAAATGTAGTTTATTTTACTTCTTAGTAACATGGCCCTAATGCATTAAGAGGTCTTAAAATTATCACGATAGCATCATTCAAGTTATCAAAGTTTGAAAAAACTATGATTTTTCTTTACACTACACAATCAGTATATATTATGAGTTAAGTTTTTTTAAATAGATAACAACAATAATTATTATCGTAATTATCATACATTTATTACCGTTTTTGTGATATTTAATATATATTTTGTAAAGGAAGAAAGAAGTTGCAACTTTGCTCATTGCATTATTCGTAACAACGTATCCTTTTTACTTTTTAATTATTTTCTCATTAAAAATATTTAACTGATATTAATTAACTTGATTGTATGGCCACTATTAAGAAGATAATATTATTTAGAATATTTAAATAATAACATGAAAATATGGAAAAATTATTTAGTAATGTTTGGTGATAATTTACTTAAAGGTATATAAAATAACAAACGCGAAATTAAAGGATACAAAGTGTTAATACAGAGCTCATAAGTACAAAGAAAGTTTTGATGGCCGAATTATTAAAATTGAGGGCATATTGATACGCAGATTTGACTCAACAATATCTCTGAATAATTTACTGCTACAATTGCGGAATGGTTCACTAACATTAATGTAATTGATAACAGTATTTGAGTGAGATAACATTTCCAAGGTTCGATAGAGAGAGACCGGAACACCTATTTCATCAGGAGAGTTAAGGTTAGTAACATATCCTAACGAACGATGACGCTTGGGAACTTAATTGCTAGTAGTAGCAGCCTATTGTGATTAACCTTAACCTTGGTCCTACTGAAGTTGATTTGATAATTATTCAGGAACAGATGAACTATATGGCGTTTTCTATTCCAAAAATGAAAAGAAAAAACATTCGTCTCACCGCGAAGGAAAAAGTGAGAAATTCGGAACGGGTTTTTTTATACTTTGTAGATTTAGCGCTGGACATAATCTTAACTAATGTTAAATGACGATGATAACGATGGTAAACAATCTAGACGAGGGAACGGTTCTTAAGTGCAGTTGCCAGAATAACCTTTTTGATACCTGGTGATGGATTTTCAAACTGATGATAGTAGTTAGCCGAGCTGGCTTAGATTAAGCCATTACCATACCATTACCGTACATACCTACCATTACCGTAAAATTTGTTAAAAATTCGAACGTACATCGATCGACACACTGTCCGATCACTTTAATCACTGAGTCACAATTATATATATGCTGTAATAGTCTGTTAGTGCAACATTAAAATACAGAAATATACATTTCTCACGATCTCATTTATCATTAATAAATTTTAAGTTAATAGCTTATTTAATAATATTTTTTTTTCTTAACGTTACCTGCACATTACACGCCCACTACTATATACTACACGTTACATCACAAGATGGTGGTTATCAACTGATTAAGACAGTACCTTTGAAGTTAATTATCGTTATTAAAATTAATAGCTTTTTCCCGCGAATTCGTCAAAATGTCTTTTAATTATTTAGGACGAATATAAGTTTATTTGAATCTGCAGGTATCAAGGTTATTCTATGCCAAAATTTATTGCGATCGTACGAATATAGAGTCGTAAAAAACTAACCAAACAAGAATCAAGCACAGAAACAGTTACTCTCGTGTTTATAATATTGGTATGAATGAATACTTTTGATAATCATAATATATCACGTACGCGGGATCCTAAGAATAAAATAACGCCATGAACAGTTTTGTAGGTGGGTAAGCCACGCTGAATGGGTCGGCTCGCCCGGAGTAGTACCACCCTCTTACAAAAAACCGACGTGAAGTAACAGTGCTCGCATTGTTGCGTTCCGTTCGTTTAGTGAGAGCGCCGGAGGCCCAAATCACTCCTCTCCCTTCCCCTTCACCCCCTCCCCCCTTCCCCACCAACACAGACTGGCAATGCACTTGCGATTCCTCTGGTGTTGCTGGTGTCTATGGACGGTGGTGATCACTTAACATCAGGTGACCCATGTATTTGTTTGCCTCCTATGATATAAAAAGAAACGTGTAAAAATAATAGATCCGATGCAGGATTTGAACAACAAAGAATTTAACATAGATAGTATAATAAAAGTAATCGATACTGTAAGTAACGTCTGTAAAATAGATCATCACGGCGGTAACAAATCAACAGAATTGCAGTCATATTAAAAAACGAGATGGTTGTTTGAATTACCATTGAACAACCAAGATCT
This sequence comes from Antheraea yamamai, assembly GCA_036509395.1. Lineage (NCBI taxonomy): Eukaryota > Metazoa > Arthropoda > Insecta > Lepidoptera > Saturniidae > Antheraea > Antheraea yamamai. Next base: position 5,734,376 of record AP028438.1, on the reverse strand, counting down.
GAAACTTCAGAAACTATATTAAGTTTTTACTAAATTCATTTTTCCTTGGGTAAATAAAAGTTGAGCTTAAACAGGGGTGTTTGTGTTTTTTTTTTTTTTTTTTTTTTTTTTTTTTTTTTTTTTTATTTTCGCCCCCCCCCTACCTAAATTTTTTTTTTTTTTTTTTTTGTGGGGGTGTATATTAAAATTTTATAATTTTTTAATATTATTATTTTTTTTTTCTTATTTTTTTATTACTCTTTTTTTTTTTTATAATATTTTTTTTGTGCCAGGGAAACAAAAATCACTCTTTATACACTTTGTTTTTTTTTCTGGGCAGAGCTCCCCCTTACAATAACTTCCACATAGGAGTTCGTGTAGATCAGCGACATCTTGCCCTTTATATGCCGAACTCCCACCAATGAAGTTCTCACACCGGTGTGAATAATGAACAGGCGATAACTTGAACCAAAAGTTTTAGTTATTAATTAAGTAACCCTAAGCAAAGTTTATGAGTGCAAAGAGTATTTAATATTAGTAACACTGAGTTAAACACATGTCTTCCGTCAACAAAAACAACAGAGGCGTATTTACCATATTAGGAATACATTATTGTCTTTTGTATAGAGATATTTAAATTTCAATTGTTTTACCTTTATATATTTTATTCTTATACGCAACATATAAAAAAACATATATCTAATACTAAATTAGTATACACATTGCTAATTAATAATTCAATTATAGTCGTCATTAAAGGCTACAAGAAAAGCACAATCTGAATAGTATATATTATTACATATAACATAATTATACTAAGTATTATAACTAAACGTTGATTTCTTCAGACGATATAATTATCTGGATATACACGTGAATAAAAATAAAATCCTAAACAAAGATTTGAAACCTAGTCGAATACTCGGTTCATAGAAAAGATATTAAAATTCACTTCCTGTTTTTACCCCAAAATGGGGTTATGCGGTCCGATTAGCTTTCACCCATTCTTGAAGCCATACATAGCCCGTTGCGTCAATGCTCCCGGTGGCCGTGTTTGCAGGAGAATAGTTAACCCAGTTTCTGATGTTCTTGGCTAAATATACCGTCGCGCTACCTGACTGCGAGCGCATATCTACCTTGGATCACTGTGAACTGTGATAAATCATTGTTATAATATCGTATCTTTTTCACTATTCATTTGGTTATTTTCTTTTGATTACAAAACTAATATTTATTTTTAAATTAAGAATTTTTTTTATACATTTAAAATCCTTATTGGGCGATAAATATTAACACTGTATATATTTTATAACTCTAGCAGAATAAACTCATTAATTCTAACATTACTCCCTTTTTCCCTCAACAATTCATATCTACGTTATTATCTAGATAGACATGAACAGCGAAAGAAATTGATAAGAAATTTGCGGGGTGGTAGGGTGTCTGTACCCGACTGGATCGCGACCACCGTACACTAGGTGGAACACCCGCCATAGTGGCACGTTTGGGCGTGTCGCGTTCCGGGATCAGCCGGTGTATATCCAGCAACCGGGGGGGGGCTGTCCCTGACTGGGTCACTTTCAGGCCGGCATGACAGCGGTGACCGGCGATGGATAGTATGTCTTTCGGTGGTCGCCATTGTTTTTGGATTGTACTGTGCTTACCATCAGGCACAGTACAGTCACTTTGCCGAGCTACAATAAAAAAAAATAAATAAATAAATAATGAACTCATATTCAATGTAATACAATACTAATGTGTGTCATCGGCTCGTCTAACTCTTTAAACAAAACACATATATACGATTAACTAGGGTAAGATGATCTGTTATTAAGTCATTTATAATAAATAAATAAAAAATAAATAAATATAGGTCACATATTGTAGGTGAATATCGATGATATTAATGAAGTATATACTAAATTGAGCTTTTGCTACAATCATTATATTATGTTCAAGTGTTATTTCTGGACCATACTTTGAGCAGATTCTCTTTGTCGTTGACTCATTACGATGAGGAACTAATTTAAATAATTAAAAAGAAAACGCAATAAATTCAAATAATAACAGTTTTATAACCGACAAAAGATTAATATGAATATTTAAATGGAAAATATAAAGGGTATTAAAAAATATAATTAAATATAAACGGTATTTTATAGTCTCTACAATATTACGTATGAAGTTTTTTTTCTATAATCCAATGAAACAGGACTGTGACGGCTCAGACGCAAAAGAGCTCGTCACTATTGTACATGCGCGCAAAGTTACCCGCGTCGCACATGGTTTTACTTTTGATGCGCCATTGTATGAATTTATTTTAACGTTAAGTACTGTGATTTTGTTTTTAATGTTTCAAGTTTGTTTTAACTGTTAATACTAAAATATCGATGTCAAATACTCGACTGTAGTCCATGATAGGAAAATGGTGTTAAACCAATTAAAGAAGTTTTAGGACACTCGTACCTGACAAGATCACGACCACTACAAACATTTGTATAATGTAGCCTTAATTGCGACCCTCTCTGGTGGAATACGTCAATGGACCCGACGTTTTATTTATTAAGTAATTTGTCTTAGTATTTACAGGCAAGACATTCTATGAATCATTATTTTTTTGCAATTTACTTCTCTACGTTTTTGTGAGTACGGAGTTAATTAGAGGCGATATTAAAATGTATAAACATAAAAGCAAATGAATAATATATTACTATGCTAAGAAAAATGATATTTTAAATGTTTTAATTATTCTGTTTCATAAATTTGAATTTTAATCTCAATATGATTTTTTTAAAGATGTATGTAAAAAGTGCACATGTAATAAACGTTAGTTGATGTTTTAAAACAATGCGTTTAGTGTGTAGAACGGTTGATGTGCGGTCTTGAGGAACGGCGCGTGCGCGTGTTGGTGACCCACATTTGCGCTGGCGACGATTACACTCCGCCACCGGACCACACATGCTAGCACAGGCGCATTTCGTTAACACACCCGTCGACATCATCGCTGCCCATCCTAGTCACTACTGAAACGTCGAGTTGTATCGAATCCCTTTTCGGCAGGTCGTCGACCCCGCTATCGAAATCCGCACACTCACACGCATGTCCTCGAATGAAGCAGCCAGATAAAAAAATGAAACAAAAAACATCACGCGGTAACACTGAATGAGTACCAGACAGGGATAAATATATTTCGGCAGTGCACTCGTCGACCATAAGGTCGGCTACGAAAAATACTGACGCAATTTTTACAGCGTACGTAATTGAGCACTGACGGAGCCAGCGGTGTGTGCGTGAGTGCCGAGAGCGACGGCCGCGTCCGCCGAAACGGAGGCGGAATATTTAGGTGAAAGTGTTTCGAATTTCGACATGACGACATTTGCGCGCAGTCGTTATCGTGATTTTGCCGAATCGAGAGGTTCGACGAGCGCGCAGGCACCCGCGACACTGACGATACCCGCCCGCGCATACACGCGTGTTTGTTCCGCAGGTAGTGTGCCGGACTCCGCATGCTGAACGTACACAGTGCTCGCGTTAGAAAACTATGCTGAAAGTTGGTGTTTCAAAAAAATTTCGAAGACGTAAATTAAAAAAGTGATCGGTGCGTCAGGAACAAGGTGGTACTTCGTGTGATGTGCTTGATGCGGCGTTAGGCAAGCTGTCGACGGGCGACAAGCTGGGGCCCGGCGAGGCGTTCGACGCCTCTGCGCACGCTCATCAACTACAGACGATGACCTCCACCATGGGTAAATATTATTAAAGTAAACACATTTTCAATTTCATCATAATCACTTCGCGGCATAATTTTTTTTATTAGGTTAATCTAATTTTCAGCCTATATTTTTGTGTAAAAGATACAAAACTCTTTTAAAATACACAAAATATAATTATTAATTTTAAAGAATAATTTGCGTCAAGTATAGTGCTACTACTTAACTCGTAGTAAATAAAAACGTAGCCGTGTGCTACGCGCTACGTGTGACTGAGGGCACGTGTAAACTTGGTTTTTCAAGAAATAATAATATATATTATACACATTTACTATTAATTTAACTTACAAGAACGAATATTGTCTTCACAAATAGATACCGAACAATAAATGTATTAGATAAGTTAAACTGCAAACATCAACGTAATATTAATGCTTACCACATGTCACTGTAATTCTACTTAATAATTACTGTACGTGATTTTTATATATCGTTTATACTGATTTTTGTGTAGACTTAATCTCAGACAATCTTCATTATACCATAACATACTAAAAGCTATTAATTATTGTATTATTTTTTACTATTTAAAATATTCGGAACTGAGTAGTAAACAAAACAAATATTATGATCTATAAATTTATAACAAATCACTGTGTTAACGATGATCATAGTATTGGTTGCTTCAAATTCATGAAAATATTGAAATAATAAAAAAATAGAATAAAAATATTTTCTAAGCATTTTCTTATTAATTACTATATGCAATTATTTATTAATTATGAAGAAATTCTACGAGTATTTAAGGGTAAAGATAGTTCAAATATTTTCAGTAATTTCAAACAATATTGATATTGTTCAAATGGACCAATTTTTTAAATATGATATATATCATTTAATATCTTAATGTAAATGACCGACGACGAACTAATCAAAGTGCCTCAAAAATGTAGATCACTGAATAATAATAATTAATGCAATCACTGTGATTATAATTACACAAAAATTAATTACATTTTAATTATCTAAAATAGTTTAATATTTAATTTATCGTTGGAGCACGCCGTGGTTGTCTCTAAATTTGACGACATTTATAATGTATCACAATAGTCCTACTTTTTATATACTTACTAGTATATTGTCATGTTGACGATCCTAAAATAAATAAAATACATTATCGGCTGTATATTTGGTAGAGAGAAAAGTTGAGTCGAGAGGACAATGTAAATATATTTTCAACCATCTACACACCATAGACTTTGATATTAGGTATAATATAAGTAATATTACAAATAACATCATTTGTGGGTATAAATTCCATTACCCCTATTGTACTTAGTAATATTGTGACGCACGTGATTTTCGACATAGGACGTGGCCTGCATAATGAAAGTTTGTGCAATTGTGATATTTTTCAAATTACCTGAGGGTGTAACCTTGTGCAGATAAAATGTTGATATATATAAATGACAACAGTGCGTCATATTAAGTTAAAAATAATTCATGTTTACTGAAATATTTATATAAATAATCCAACGCAATATATAATCAGATATTTGAACTTCGGTACCGTAAACCTTCAATGCATACAAATGGTAGAAACTGCGTCACAAATAAACAGTATACGACAAGGCTACATCCGTGATAATCAGTCATAGGCAGGCTGCTTGCAAAACAACCGCCTTCAAGTTTTAACCGTGACATTCCCAAATCATCTCGTGGATCACGATCGTGACTCCGTAACTGGTTGTTACCGAACTTTTACTTTCGTTGCAATGTTGTCTCCCTTTGTCTATGACGGGGTCGATGATCTCCCGCCATTTTGCCGTTGCCGAAATTCGTTTTTTACGCTCACTTTCCAATACGGTGAAAGCGAAAAGGTACAGAATGTCACTGTTTCCTTTCATAGCATTGTAGTGGGAGGACTTTGAGTTAAAATAATAATAGGCGTGTGGGTCTGTCTGGCAGTAAAAAACTCCATTGTTCGTCCTATTCAAATCATAAAGCTTGCATGTGGAGGGAGTACTTCAATCGAAATCTGGAATTAGTTTTCTTACATATAAATCTATATTTTAATTACTGATAATACTTGAATATGGTCTTCGGTATTTTTCTAGGTTGATTGTATATAACGTAGACTATGATAAACAGAAACATCTGGTTGGCGTTTGTGTCTGTTTACACGCAATTACAACTCTGGTTAAAATAAAAAAAATACAATAAAATGTTATTGTTTATATGTATAATAATGTTCATACAAGTTTGAACAAAATTAGGATTTTTTAAAGTAATTTTAATATGAACGACATATTATTACCAATACTAGAAGATTTTTTTTCTGAGCTATGATTCTAGTGACTGCACGGAGGGTACGATGGTTTAGGTGGTCACTTTACCGCTGCCGCCGTACTTCGTGTTGTGGGTTCGATTCCCTCGCAGGACAATTATTCGTATAAGTTGCACATTATGATTTTGAGCCTGGGTGTACTTTGTATCTATTAATTGTATGTAAGTAAAGTCCCCTGCGTGACAGGGTTTGATACTTAGACTAGGTCATCCTTTAACAAATAATGATACATTTATAACTGATTAACAAAAGAAACTACACAGAAAACTTTACTGATCTAACCGAGACACTGTAAAGTATTTTTCTTCGGTGCACGATCTCGCTATAACTATTTTTCTAATACAATATTATAAGAGTTGCCGTAAATCGAATGAACACGGAAACGTCTCGTGAACGGAAACCTATCAGGTATATTATGTCAAATACTTTATCGTATTTTGAAATATAATAAAATGCACATTTCAATCAAAACAGGAAGCGTATTGGATCGGAAGTACCGAAGTTTATAAATGGAACGTTTTAGATTTGTGCGCACGCGCAAGCTGAATGTCAAGGTGCAATATTTGGAGGTCAGTAGAGAGGCCCGAAACCGGGGAGGAAAGTCTGTACTATTGTTGACTCTCATGACGAGTCTTAATACATCATTATAATGGAATCTTAAACAAAGTTTTTTTATACTCCGTTCTTATAGCAAACATTAAAGCGAAAATTTAACACAGTCAAAATAAATCTTAGTTAAATTTCTTTTATCTAAAACTTACGTAGATAAATCTAGTTTATTCTCTATTTATAAAAATAAGACAATTAGAAAATCTATCGACCAGTTATCGAAAGTCGCCCTTAAGTCTGTATTTTTAAGGGTCGATATTATTAAAGTTTTGTGCCAAAAAGTCTACAAATATTGTAAGTTAACATTCGTAAAGATCATGTAGTGGGACGAATAGAGACTTAATAAGGCTTCGACTGTTTCATGGTAAAGAAAAAAAAATGTTTCAATTTTTTTTTCCAATAACAGACGAATGTACTTGTTACCGATATTATCAATTACTATTTAATTGATTACTTTACAACAGTAATTTAATAGGAATATATTTTTTTCATTATTTTTCGTGCGTAAAATAAATGATCATACTCTACATCATACATATTTACTATACATATATACTACATCATACATATTTTTTCCTAGAAAGTAACAAACAATAACGCGATGTGCGTTGATGTCTTTTCGTAGCAAAGTAAGAATCACACTTGTTACTTAACTTAAAACATACGTGATTTATGTACATTAAGTTTAATATGAATGAACAACAACTAATATCCTATATATTATTTATAATAGCAATAATATGTAATTAGGTCATATTTATGACCTATAAAAGTTTAAATACTCCTCTCTCGTCTTCCGGAAGCTTTTGGGACTTCTCTTGTATTTTATGATGTTAGTATGTTAATATCGCGTTTTTATTTAGATCTTATAGTATTGTAATTTTTATGCTTCCTCCACTTTCGAGCACGTTTTATTCAGTTGTAGCAAAACACAGCGTGTGCAGTCAACTAAATTCGATGAGAAGTGTCTGTCAACAGAATTCCAATTTTAAACTATATATCTTCTTATATTATACTATATATATATATATATATATAAATAAAATGATAGAAGTTTTGCGTCGTCCCACCACTCAAAAATTACTAGATAAATTTCGATAAAAGTTTTACTTGTTATACAGTTGGTCCTCATTTTTTTTTTTTAAATTACGATGTCTTCATTAATTATAAAGTTTTAAGTAACTACGATTGTGAGTAAACGCATTACGCGTTCAACCATTTTTGAAGTGAGGCAAGTAGTGTGGTGCGTATGCGCAGGAGAGGGAAATAGACGAATAACATTTTTTATAAAGAAACTTTGTAAGCAAAGCTATATTATAATTTTTTTTCTTTCTTATTGTGCACATTAAATATATAGGTTATGATAATATATAATACATACGATGTCCCAGATATCCACTGGTTAAAGAATAGATTGTCAGGCAACATGAACTGTGATGGGAAATGATCTATAACTGAGAATAACTTCAGACTACGGTCCTTATTGAAGGTAAACACTAATAATAGATATAGATTACAGCACCAATTTAACATGGGATGGTGTTATGTACCTTTTAATTATTTTATAAAAGCAGCTATTAAAAATGTACCGTTGCAATTTAAACTCCTTCGCTGGTTATGGAGGCCTTTTTTACCCGAGTACAGAGAAGTGACTGAACAATTAACTGAGAATGAAAACTCACTGTAACTGGCCTATCGCCATGTGAGTGATAGCGGTCTAGTAGCGGACAGATATCCATATTATATATTCTTGTATGGTTTCATAATATCTAATACATACTACCAATATTATAAAGCTGACAAGTTTGCTTTAACGCGCTAATCTCAGAAACTACTAGTCTGATTTGAAAAATTCTTTCAGTGTTAGGAGCACCGATGAAAAATGTTTCAAAATCGGAGTTAACGTGTGTATTATTTAAAAATATTTTCACCTTCTACGTAAACGAAGTCGCGAGTTAAAGTTAGCGTTAGTCCAAAGTAACTATTCCACGCGGGCGAAGTCGCGGCCAGAGGCTAGTTTAATATAGTACGATATGGAATCGATACACATTATAGTTTAACCATCAGCATGCCATAATGTACGTAAACATACAGATGTAAAGGTAAGTACGTGCACGATGGCAGGCGGTCGTTGGCGTCGAATCTGACGACCTCGCAACCGACACTGACATTGCGACCGGAACAACCAAACTTCCTGAACATTAAACTGGTCAACTGAGGTGTATCTCACAAATTAGTCTTTTCAAGCGACGTCCGAGCTTTTTAATTTCATAGAATTATAATCGGAAGTGATATGCTGTCGACGCATCTTAATAACATTACTCCACACAGTCGTTTGTTTATCATTAGTAATAATTTACATACGTTTTTAAATTTTAAATTATATTGACTATGATTTATTTATTATACATATATTTAAATTACGTTTGTAAAATTATATCTTTTTTTGGGGGATTTTCTTTACATAAAATTAATGTAAAAAAATCGCTTTAAATGAAAACAAGAAAAATAAACTTATTCAGAATTTAGAAGCACAATCATTATTACATTGATACAGGTGTTGAATTTATTAAAATATTCGATTTGTGTTAATAACGCAAATCTATTCATCTCAAAACAGAATGATCAATGATGCAATATTCAATGATTGGAATAATTTAAATAACTATAGTGCTAGAATACCACAAATCAACATTTTGATTAGACAACTGCAGTACATAGTAGTAATGTAAAAATGCAAGTAGTAGTCATGTAGTCCGGTGAAGCTGTTAAGGCCTTACTAGGCCAATAGCGTAGCGTAATTCAGGACGGGGGTTCGCAAAGAATCACATTTTTCTTATCAAAATGATTAAATAACCTATATTTCATCTCATTTAAAAAATCCTATTTACCTTTAACCATGAATCAAATATATTTCTCTCACGTTCAAATTCTTCTTCTCAAGATGTTAATTTATATTTACTTATATATAATGTGTACATATGTTTATTCACTGCCATATTATGAAACTATGGTGTAGCCTTGCTCTTACGTCACTAACAATCGTACATTTCAATTTGTTTTGAACCGCTAAAGCTTTATGCATTCTGCATTTCGACAAACAATTAAAAGATTCTTAAAAGAGCTGACCTCGTCTTCGATTTTAAAGGTTACGCGAAGGTAATATTAAACTGCAATATTTGAGGCAGAGAAACGTCTTACTGTAAATGGGAGTAAACACTGTTTAAATATACTGAACCTCTCTTAATATTTGTGCGAAATATATATATAATTAGGAATGCCATTTTGTTCGTTTGTTGGTTGCCATCAAGTATGGTATGAAGATGACACATGCCTGAGTTCATTTTATGTGAAGTAATCTCTCCAGCCTATAGGTTATTATCAATAGGACAACGGTCGTAACCAAGTGAATTAAAACAATTTTGAACTCATGAAGATTGAGTTATAAGGTTTCGTGTGTCAGTATGTGTGTTGCCGCGGCCACTGGTCTAAGTTTAAATATTTTTCACAAAATCATTCGTTTGGTTTTTTTTTATATCATAGGAGGTAAACGAACAGCGTGGGTCACCTTATGTTAAGTGATCACCACAGTCCATAGACACTTGCAACACCAGAGGAGTCGCAAGTGCATTGCCAGCCTGTGTTTGGGGGGAGGGGGATGGCGGAGAGGGAGAGGGGACGGGGAAGGGGAAGGGAAGTGGGCCTCCGGCGCTCTCACTGACCGTACAAAACGCAACAATGCAAGCACTGTTACTTCACGTCGGTTTTCTGTGAGAGGGTGGTACTACCCCGAGTGAGCCGACCTATTCATGCTGAAACCAGCTAATAGCTTCAGCGTGGCTCTACCACCTACAGAATCTAGGTAGGGTCTATGTATACTTGTGAATTGTATCTTTGTAATATCCCCACGACACAGGGCTTTATTCCCAGTGCAAGAGTTATTAAAAAGGTACTCTCCAAACCCGAACACAACAGCGAGAACAGTGTTTATTTGTACGTGGCGATTCCGCAGGCGATCATTACACAGGATAAGCTTAAACCACATATGAAAATGAGATATACCAATACAGCTAAATTAATATAGGATTAGGCCTCAGTTACATCCAGAAGTGTAATTGAATATTTCACAACACTTCAAAACAATAAAAGATGACTCTGATTTTGACATAACATCGTTATAACTTTTCTACAATACATATACTTCACTATATATGTATCTTCCAATTATTATGACACTTCGAGTAGTAAATAACATCATCTAATGATGTTTCATTTTACCATTGTTTTTCCTACTCATTAATAGTTAATGCCAACGAAGTTAAACACTTCGTTCACTAAGAGAACTGATTACAATGTAAAAAGAATAATATAATTTGAATAATACATTTATTAATTTCGGAACTTCCCATTCTACACAACAATAATCCTTGAAAATACTGTCTCATACTGATGTAATAGTTTTCCATAGTACGTTTATCTCGAATGATATTTATCAATTGACTACTATACGGAAAACTTAATGTTCATTTGTAAGGTTGGACGACCGTGTCCGAGGTCGCAACTGCTTCCTACTATAAGGTACGTTGAACTGCTTTGGACAAGCACGTGTAACTATACCGAGCCCTTTATGTAAATCCATTGAGTAATCCTTGAATGTGCTACTAATGTTTCAAAATAATCAGTCGTTAAATATTGGTAACCGCAAATAACATACCATAGATTTTGTTTTTCTCGAACTGACTACGCTATTGACCTAGCAAGGTCTTAACAGCTTCACCGAACTACTAAGGCGAGCGCTTAAGGCACCCAGCCGATTTTTGTATGGGCAACCAGCTCAAGGGTGCACGGCACACCTCGGCTTGGCTGTTGCCTGTTCCATGCAATACGCGACCTAACTGAGCTAACCTCAGTTAAGCTAAACTATTCATACATATATGAGTTGTTGACACATATATGTGTACCAAGCATACATATCTCAACAACTCTTATGTGTATTTTGTATCGGAAAATTTCTAAACTATTTCAGTTCGCAAAGGGAAAAAAAAAAGTAAACCCTTCCACTTTTTTGTGTAAGCGTGTATGCGTGCACGTGTGTGGAGGTGATATGTGTTGTAGTGTTGTTGCAGTGATGTAAATTTGTGTCACTGTATCGCGCGAACAGCGCACTCAAGGGCTCCACGCCGAGGGAACGGACCTAGGCTTGAGCCGCTGCCGAGGGGGGCCTACTCTGGTGTGCGGGAGCGAAATTTACCCCCAGACCACGGCGGCGTGATCTGTGGTTACGCGGGCGTTATTACCCATTAGAGCAATAAAAAGTCCTTATATTTGGGGAGAAATCACTGATCTGGTAACAACGATTTACTTATTCACAGCTTGATGACTCACATAATTCTACGTTTGGTAGTCCGGTTATAGATGTTTAAACAAAAATGTCATATATTCGAAATAACGATATATGTATGATGTAATTTTTAGAAAGATCCGCATCTTCTGGTATTCATTATAATTTTTAATTTTAATGACTTATAACTAACGCTAAAACTGAGCTCGTAAATAAAATCATTCTCGTATTTGAAAACTGAATAACTTTTAATATACTTCACCATTCGTACATCTAATTCATTGTATATTCGTTCTAAAGATAAGCAAAATTAAAAAAAAAATACAGGTAATTAAAATTGCAATGTTGCTTATTAAATTCCTCGTGAGAACACGTTTTAATGTTTATTCAAAACTTAATCAAAGCTATACAAAGCGTCGAAATCGAGAAACGGTCAAGTGAAGTGACCGGCCCTGAATATTAACTTAATAGCCCTGAGTGGGGACGCGGTATCTATCAGTACATCGGCATGCTTCCGTGTGGGGTTCTGTCAAATATTAAACGTGTCTATTTATATGTATTGTGTATACTTTAATAACAGACGTAGGAATGCCTACATTTCCACTATTATTTTCATTTAAACTTATCGGTTTCATTTACATAGTATGGTTGATTCGAGGGCAATATTCGACTTATTAATAATACTTAAATGTTATTGTATTTTATTTCTGACTTTTTTTTGCAAACGAATGCAAATGCGAATGCAAATGCGTTTGCAATAGGATGCAAACGAACAGGTGGGTCACCTGATGTTAAGTGATCACGACCGTCCATAGACACTTGCAACACCAGAAAAGTCACAAGTGCGTTGCCACCCTATGTTTTGGGGAAGGGGAGTGGGGAACGGGCGAGGGAGAACGGAGGTAGGTTATCCGGCGCTCTCATTGACCGAACGAAACGCAATAATGCAAGCACTGTTACTTCACGTTGGTTTTCTGCGAGAGGGTGGTACTACCCCGGGCGAGCCGATCCATTCATGCTGAAACCAGTAATAGCTTCAGCGTGGCTCTACCACCTATTACTTGAATCGGATATCAAAATTAACGATCATCGTTCACAATCTTTTGAACACAATCTCATGTTACACGATGATGTAGTGTAAAATGGTAAACACACCAAACATGAAGAGAATTGGCTTTCAAGTGCAGCTTCCGTAATACACCAACAAGTAAATGGCGACAAATTTTCTACTTGAGCGTCGTAGCTAACCAGGCAGACTTACAAAAAATCTTACCACCACGCTATGGTTTCTGCATGATAATTTTCGACGAAGTTCCGACTCAGCTGCAAGAATTCGAACCTACGTCCATCGGCGCTGTATCCGAACATGCTTACAACTAAGCCGTCATAACTTCATATGCGCTGCATTAAAACATGCAAATCTGCAGACAACATTATCCAAAAATAATATGTTTGTATATATATAATCTTAAATGAATTATGAAAGAATATAGTGTATGATTAAATGTAAAAGATAATCCTATAAGTAGACATATTAAAAAGGAAAATACAGACCCAACTGTAAATCCTCTTTTTAATTCACAGACGTGCTTATTAAGCTGCATACACTACAAAACATACCCAAGAAAGAATATATGCATATGCATGCATAAACTTTTTCAAAAACGTTACCTTCCTTTTGCACAGTCGGTTAATTCAGAATCTTATAAGAATTATCTATATCATAATTTATTGTTTATATCTCAGGCTCACTGATAAATTGTTTTGTTAATTGTTCCACAGTCAACATATTTATAAATCGAAGATAATATGAAATTCTTACAAATATGTTCATTTAACAGTTGTTCTCAATATCCCTTAACGACTGACTATCGATAAGGAAATCGGATCTCCACGCACTTTGTCTTTAAACTGCACCTATTTTGTCAAATACCGTGATACAGTTCGCTGAAGTAGTATAATAAAAACGTATCAGAATACACAACATAATACAGACAGAATGGGTATAATTTGTGTTTAAAATGGGCATTCCGATAAATGTAATAAAAGTAAATTACAAACATTATAATAAAATTTAGATCTAATTATGAAAAACATAATAAGTAGGGCTTTAACATTAGTTACATTATTATAGCCTTAGCTCTTATCTGGTAATTTAAAAATTTGAAGTGTATTGTAGCAGGCGCATTTGTGAATCTGTTTCCATTTTAGGCAATCTATTTTCGGCTGCATTGACTCTTAAAATCAGTAAAATTGTACAAAATCGAGCAAACAGCTTTATTACAAAAACCTTGCACGTGATAAAACTCTGCAAAAATTGAACACGAAAATATCGGAATAGAACCCGAGGACACATAATAACAAATCGTGGTCACCATAATAATGAAGAAGCCGCGTATTAACCAATTTCAGTAATACGCGAGTTTTATACAATTTACTTATAGACAATTGGAGTGAAGTTATTTTACGGCAGCTTGAATAAAAACATTTCGACTTCGAACTTTAAAAAAAATAAACACTATTAACACTTCTTCATCAACCTGTCATGATAAAAGCACTGATGAAACCTGACGCCCTCGTGGGAAAATAACCAGAAATGTATCGCGCAACTCGGTGTTACAAAAAACATGTTAATCCTTTCTTAAAAATATGCAGTTATTTCAATAAAATGAAAGTTCTGTATATATATTATTCATAATATGGTTCCACTTCCCCATAAAAAGGTAAGTCGACGTTGATTATGGACGAACGTACGTAAATAAACCTTATGAATTTGATAATATTATAAGATACATAATATAAAAATTGTCCCACCCACTTTAACGTTTGTAAACCTTCCTTCTATTGAAATCAACTTCCTTATGATAAAGAAATCAAATATTGTATTAATATTTCAAATCAAGGGCATACGATTGCCACAATACTACAGTTTTCATTGATTATAATATACCAGTTTTTATCTAAGACTTTGTTCTTTGACCTATCCCAATATTTTCTGGATTAAAAAGTACCTTATGTAGTTTTTTCTATCACTGATGATGACAAAATTCCACGATGATCGGTTGAGCAGTTTAAAGATTTGAAAGCGTAACAAACAAACAAATAAATAAACAAAATCACATTAGCCGCCTTTCCTTACTAACATCAGATAGGGGCTAGGATAGTACTATTATGGTTAATTTTTGTACTACTATAGTTATACGTTACTAAAAATATGCATCAAGGTCAGTAACATAACAGTAAAGTCGCTGGTATTAGGGATGTCCGTAAGCGAAAATTATCTACCATAAGATTGACGGTCTCCCTTATGCTATTCTTTGGTGTAAAAAACCGCTACCAACAAATAATTTAAAAATCAACACCAAAAAATAAGAGCGTGTCATCCATGAAATAAAATATAAACAGCCTATTTCCTACATCACGCGGAAGTCTGGTACTTCACGACCTCTACAAAAAATTCTCGCTCTCAGACGTACCTATACATACGATAGTTGCGAATTTATTTGACTCGTTTACACGTCATTATCAAGGTCTTTGACACATTCGAGTTTATTTTGGAGGCACGTTAGAGTTCGTTTATCTCTTTGTTGACAGAATAGTATCGATCATTGCACTCTTATTATTAGAGCTTGCAAATAATTCGTACTCGCGGATAAACGAGCAACAATTAGCTCGAATTTTATTGTTTTTCCATTAAAACATATAACATTTTGTGTACGTACACACATGGTACATTATATGAATTTAATTTTGCCCAATTTTCGGTAAATAAGAGATTAATTTACAATAGAGAAATTCAATAAAAAAACTGCGAACAAAACAATTTTTTAGGGATATAATGATGATACGCAATACTTAGTTTAGTTACGTGATAATGTTATTACATGGGCAGAATGGAAGAACTTCGCTATACGTATTTCTGCCGTGATATTCAAGCTTTAAGCTATAGTTCTAAAAGTAATAAAATGAATGTAGGTGCTAGAGCCACGCTGCAGCTGTTACTGGTTTCAGCATGAAAGGGTCGGCTCGTCCAGGGTAGTCTCTCACAGAAGTAACAGTGCTAGCATTGTTGCGTTTCGTTCGGTCAGTGAGAGCGCCGGAGGGCCACCTCCCATCTCCCCTCCCCTTCCCCCCTGCCTTCCAATCCCCCAAATACAGGCTGGCAACGCACTTGCAACTCCCTTGGTGCTGTCTACTATGGACGGCGGTGATCTCTTACCATCAGGTGACCCGCATGTTCCTTTGTCTCCTATGATATATTTAACAAAAATGGTACTGGTATACTGAGCGTTCCAACTCAATCTTCTATCAAACTAGTATGGCTAAACATCTGTCAAGTGTGTGCCTGGTTGACAGTTCTTAACAAAAAAAATGTACACAATATTAAGACGATAAATTAATACAAGATTAAAATTTAAATCAATGTTTAATATTATTATTTTTTTCAATAAACAATAAAAATAATTAGTGTGCAATTAAGTTAATAACATTTTCGTAACGTAATCAATTTAATCGAATAAAATCATGTCATTGGCAAATTTCTATAGTCCATTGGCCTCAGGCCTGAATCAACGGTCCTAGGTCAATGACGTGCCTGTCTAATAAGCCGATCGGTGAGCTGAGTGAACGATAACGTAGCAACAACACTGTTATCGGCCTATGACTTTTTATATTTCTCAAAATTCGCTATCACTGTTCACTATTTAGTACATTAGCAGAGGTCTATCTTATAGGATTAATATTGGAGCGTAAACGGTGTTTGTGGCTTCCATATAGAAGTGTATCGTGTTATCGGAAAAATATTCTATATCGTAGTTAATAGTACATCAGTAGTTATTGTAAAGTTTCATAAGTTTAATAAAGGTACGTATAGCTTGTCAAAAATATTATAATTATTTTATTTTTATACTAGTTGGTACCAGCGATTAATAAGAACTGCGTGTTTTGATATTTGATAATAAAAAAGAAAAATCTAGAATTCAACCGCAGCGCCACCTACCGGGTCCAATTCTAATCTAAACTACCGAAATCGGACCAGCCATTTAGGAGGACTTCAGTGACATACACACGTACAGAAGAAATTTATATATAAAAAAGATAATAGTGGTTTCTTTTTTATTTAATTTTTTCCCGTAATCCAAGAATAAATTTAATAAATTATCCTTTAAAATTTTATAATTACTGCTTACCTTTAGAATACATAATGATAATACTTTATTAATACTTTAAAAAGATTTCCGTCTGCTAGCAAGAGTCTCGATGAAATCGGTTCAGTAATTTAAAAAAAAAACCAGTGACGAATAACAGACGCTTTACTTTTACGTATAGAATGCATTAGCACCGAATACATAATTGTATACTCTCAGATAATTATTAATTAGAACTTCAACCTAAACTATTATTATTACATCTATAAACCAAATATTTGAACATGCAATCCTTTTTAATACATTACGTGGTAACTGATACATGTGTTATATGAACCCGAGATCTGACGTAGCGAGTGATTCGTACCTTATCAAATTGTAAACTATAAATAATTTTTACGACTCCTTTTTTCTCTATACGTCAGTGTTAACGCACGAACTATAAATACGTAAGTGGCGGTCATGAATCAATGTGGTCACGCAATGATATTGTTGCAAACCGATTAACAAACATCGTTAACTAAACATATAAAAACTGCAAAGTATTACGTAGCCAGTTCAAATCATTTTACCTTAATCTCTAGCTTACTATCATAGTTTGTAATGTTTATATAGTGTACAAACATTTTATCACTATTTAATAAAAATATTATTATTATATATTTGACTTTAATTATGGATTGTTTTCTGGAGGTTTAAATGCGTTAATCTCAGGAACGAATTTTTGTAGGTGGTAAAGCCACGCTGAACCTATTACTGGTTTCAGCAAGAGTGGGTCGGCGCGCCCGGGGTAGTACCACTCTCTCACAGAAAATCGACGTAAAGTAACAGTGCTTGCATTGTTGCGATTCGTCCGGTCAGTGAGAGTGCCGGAGGACCACCTCCCCTCCCCCTTCCCTTCACCCCCCTCCCCCCAAGCACAGGATGGCAACGCACTTTCGACTCCCCTGGTGTTGCTAGTGTTTATGGACGGTGGTCATCGCTTAATATCATGAGATCCACGTGTTCGTTTGCCTCTAATGTCATTAAAAAAAAACTACCAGTGGTTTAAAAAAATATTATTCCCATTCATTGATATACAAAAACCCAAAGGTGCACACTTAACGTCTCACAGCCGACACACAAAAATGAATGCATAACTTTGGTTTATGCACTCATTTCAAATAGTCTCACGTCGCTTCCGTTCTTGTAAAAACAACTTTAAATCATTCAATTAAGGTTGAATTTGCAAAATCATAAGTTTATTGCATAACTATAACCACATATGTATATTGGAGAGTTTTTGCAGGACGGTTTTGAGCGCTACTTCTATTCAAAACTGTATGTCTTGGGTTTTTATATATCAATGTTTCCATTATGTAATTTATTCATTGACGAAGGTTATAAAATATCGAACATCACGCTGCGTCCCTTAAGAGTGGAGCAATTACCATACAAATTGTAAAATAAAGAAAATATGCTAAACGAGCGCGCGATGATAGTGTGAGTGCGTTGAGTAATGCAACGTGGGTATCGGAGATCGTGCGTGGCTTATTCACCCATCGCGAACCGACTTTTACTTAAAAGGCCCGAACTGTAAATACCTATGATATTGAGGTACCATGCCGAGCGATTCAGTTGCATGGTCAGATTTATTCGCAACACTTTTGCTTTATTACTGGATTTATTAAAACTTACCTAACTGCATTGACAATAATTCTAAATTTTAAATATCTAATACGAATTGGAATACGTCGTAGCACATGTAATTACTTATATGTTTCGTGAATTGTAGTCAACAACAAATGAAAATAATCATACTAATTAACAATACATTTCTTCGGTGCTATTTAAAAACAAGTTTCTAAATGTTTATCGTTCAATAAACCGTCCAAGTTCAAGAACCTATTTCGTGAAATGATGAAATAATGGGTAGTCATATGATATCATTGATATGTGATGTAGTTTTAGTCATGAACTGTTTCTATGTTATAAATACCTTTCTTCTAGAGCCATCATTTTAGTTACCGTCAAGCATTTGACCACATAATAATTGTAATCGTCAAACCTATTACGAATAATTTATATATTCCGTATTAATTATAGGTATGTATTTTTTACACGAATACTTATCTAAAATAATACATAATTCACGAAGATCACACATTAATATTACTAAAATTCAGTGTTAGATACCAATTACAATATAAAGTTTAGTAAAAAAATATAGTTAATTATGGCATGTAAATAGCTCGTAAAATATCAAGATAGAAAGCGATATAAACTTTTAAATTCTGCATAAAATGTCTCGTCGTCAATTCTGGTTTAATTCGAAATTATAGATATAGCGATTTCGTACGTTAGCACGTAATAGTAAAATCTCACGTTTTACGGAGATGAATGAAAACAAGCGACAATGAAACAAAACATAAGGTCGCTCGGTTCGCGAACCGCCGTAGTATACCATGCACGATGGAATGAACTACACTCACGTTACAGTTTAATTTGAAAAATGCATGAATATCGTGTCTGAATCTTTTTACATGGCATCCAATACTAGTAAGTAAATACAGAGATATTTAAAACTAACAATTAAAATAAATGTCTTATAAAAAAAAATTGTCAACGATTATAGAAGAATTTTATAATTATTATAATTTTATACTTTCTGAATTTTTATATAGTTATAATTTTTAATTCATTTTACAGATAAAATGATAGACGTTTTAAAAAGATTATGGTTAATTCGTATTCTGTACACTCAATAGAAGTGTGAGCTGAATAACATGACTATTAAGACGTGAAACAACCAAACAAAATTACGTGCAGTTATTTAAAATAAGTACTATTAAAGTGTACAGGTAGCCGTGGTTAGAGTCATGCAATATAGACTCGAAGTCAAGAACGATTCTGTAACATTGCGTTAACTGTGAAAGAAATTAATAAATAACATATCCCAGACGAAATTATTCTCATAAAAACACCGCCATTCGGACAAAGATAGAACTCTTAGATATATTCATTCTGAATCGCATACACAGTGTCATATCTTATAACCAAACTCATTCCCGCACTCAAGAAGACCTCTTTCCTATGTATAAGAACATTTACAGAAAATTATTATTATTATATTCCAGAAGCAAATTTCTTAAACACATTCTAATACAACACGAATCTGTTTACAAGTATATTACCCATGTCAAATTATCGCGAATGTTTTTAAATCCAACTCAAATCAAGAACACATAATGTAACTGTAATATTTCTTTTATTTCCAGGAATAATGACACTCAGCCGCGGGCCGTGTGACCTAGACAACATGAGTCTATTCCAAGACCTCAAACTGAAGAGGCGGAAAGTTGACTCCCGATGTAGTAGCGATGGTAAGTACATTTGAAATTATATCTCTTAACATGTTACCAACCATCTGATATTTGGTAATCCTTATGGTTAATTATGAAACATGCTATTCTTTGGACAAACCCCCAAAATTATTAACAAAGAAAACAAAAAACCAAACGCTAAAACCTATCCCCCCCCCCCCCCCCCTTTTTCTCTATTTCCATCTCCCCCCACTTTCCCCCTTCCCCTTTCTTTCTTTTTTTTTAAAAAAATAAATTCTTAATTTTTTTTTTTTTTCTCTCGAGACCCAAAACCGAATACCCCCCAACCCCCAGGATTTTCCCCAAACCCCAATTGAATTAATAATCCCCCCCTCTCCCCTTCTCCGGGCCGCGTCCCCCCCCTCGGCTCGCGACCCCCCTCCTTTTTTCACCTGCGGCGTTTCTACGATAAGCAGTTACGTAATGATTAACCTTGAAAAGCGCCTCTTGATTTTTATTTTCTTTAAGCTAGCTTTGATTTTTTTTCGTTTAAAAGTAGTTTTAGAATAAACTTTAACTATTGTTCTCTTTGTTGTTTATTAGTATTTATTTTGACATTATTATTTTATATGTTAAATGTGACCATAAACTACCACACGATAGAAGGGTGTCACACTTTAAACATTCACCGGATATAATACTTTTTATTATTTATTATATAATAAATGCAAAAGTGTGTTTGTTAAGGCAAACAAATTTCATGCCTTAATTACTCAACCGGTCATCTTGAAATTTTACATACACTTTATCAGGGGTATAATAAAATACATAGCTCATGATAAAACAAAAATACTTTGTTCGAGGTAAAGATCAAATCTACATTAACACGAGAAAAGCTGCGAGTAAAAGCTAGTAGTTCAGTATTGTGCAGCCTGTCTCATCTAAAATTAAGATTAATTTAGCGACACGTTACATGTTAAAACGTTTCCAGTGGTTTAGGCTACATAACGTGTCAATGAAATAGGCATATATAGAATCGAATAACATCATTCTCTCTCTGCTAAGTCGGGTAAAGAGTTGACAGGTTTTACAATATTCAGATCTCTACCTGTGTTACAATATTACGTATTGAATATTCATAAGTAAGCCGAAAACGATAGGGCCGTTCAATGAACTATTTTCTTTACATTTTACATCCTTACACGATATTAAATTACAGCCACTAACCCCATAATAATTTTGAAATTCCCAAGGATTTGCATGTATAATAAAAAAAACATTAGATAAAAATATCGGTTTTTGTCTGAACAATTAAAATGAATTCGTGTTACTTAAATAATTAAAGTTTAATGATATTTTAATTACTCTTACAATACGCTAATACGTAAGCTGTTTACTTCACAATCATGAAAAACCCAACAATTTATCCTTCGAATGAGTTGTCAGCGATATAGTTCTACGTTATTCCTTATTCACATTTACTGATTAAATAGTTCAAGTAAATTTTTCTATACTAGTTTTAAAGTTTAACGAAAATTACGCCTGATAGCAAATGATACGATCTAAGACGGTAACACTAAACGTAGGGAAGGACTGACTATCAAGTGCAACTACCGAAATACACCTATAGGTGCTTGATAGATATAGATAATCAACTTAAAGGTGGTAATTAGCAAGAGGGGTATTAGAAAAAACTATACCACGTGACGATACTTTCCTTAATGGCAACTTCCAGTTTATTGCAGGATTCGAACTTACGTCGAATGACCAATGTCCAAACGCGTTATTACCTTTAAACCATGTTGTAAAGGCTTTGCCAAACAGGACGTGTTCTTAACGCACGTTGAAACGTACTAACATCGCGTACTGGCGCCGCGTTATGTTGTACTATTCTATTCAGAGTACTTCTAGCGCGCGCTCTCTTTGACGAATTTCAACTCGAATAGTACAACACAACGCGGCGTTCTAACGTGACGCGTGTACGCTTTAATAACGCGCGTTAAGAATACGTTCCGTTTGGCGAAGCCTTTATGCTTTATTGAGCAAACATTATTCAGATGTTATATTAATTTAGTTAAGATATGTTTGACAATAATTGGTAAACATGACGTAGATGACAGTAGGGAGCACAGACTTCTAAGAAACTTACTCCTAGCGTGCAAAATAAAGATATCTCTATGTTAGGTGTGGTTTTTCTAGTAATAACATATATTATTATGGTTCTACATCCCTTTTGAAAATATTCACTATATATAGTGATTGATTAATCAATGTAAATAATAGGCAAGAACTTAAACTTCGACGGTTCAAATCAGTCGACTTGACCATGATGCTTACCTTAACCAATTGTCTAAGAACAGTTCAGTATGTTTAGCGGTGTAAGGTCAAACGTTGATTATTATTCGAGTCAAGTTACTCTTCCATCGTTAATAGTCAACTCACGCACTGCTATCACTTTCAACAACTCCGCCTCGTTACTTCTAATTTCATTTTCATTCGAACGTGATTTATTCTATACCGATTCATTTATGTATATTAATAAATCTAGAGTTCTGTCTTTATATTCAATATTTATTTATTACTAGCGGGCCCGGCGGACGTTGTCCCGCCCTGATAATAAAAACACCTTGACAAATTATATACCTAAACTTTCCTCATTAATCACTTTATTTACTAATGAAAACCGTATGAAAATCCGTTCAGTAGTTTTTGAGTTTATCGCGAACAGACAAACAGACAGACGTGGCAAAGGACTTTGTTTTATTGTATGTAGTGATAAACGACAGTGTCACTTCACAGAAATGTCTGTCTGTCTAGCTATTTATCTTCCGTTTGTATATACAGATTAAGCTCAAAAACTGCTTGACCAAATTTAATGAAATTTTATACAGTGAATTGTTAATAGGAATAGTAAATATAAAACAATGAAATATATATTTGTGTATATGTAAATATTACGTGTACGGTAAAAATCCGTTTTAGAACTAAACAATTCTTTAGGTCTATAATAGTTACCGCATAAAAAACGCGGAAAGAGCCGCGTGCACTAGTAGATTGTAAACATGAAAATATATGAAGAACGTTCTCAGTTAATTAGTAACTACATTGTCTATTATTGTAACCGAACAAAATATATGTTACATCAAAACTTTTTTATTAGACATAGAATTGAATTATGACTATTAAAAGTTCTTTCTGAGTAGGAATACTTTTTTTAAATTGCTATCCACTTGTAACCTGACGGGTCAGAGAGGGTTCAGAGGCTCTGTAGTGGGAATGAAGCAACGATTCCTCGACTTCTCAGTTGAGTATTTGTTAATCACAAAATCAGTGTCATTCGTAATGGCTTCATGTATTCCAAAACGTAACAGACACAAAATACCAGATGGAATTTACGTAATGAATCCTTGTAATTACTATTAATAGTATATTAATAACTATTTTGTCTATATATATATATAAGAGATTCCCACCTATATATTGACTCATCACGATATCTCTGGAACCATAAGGCGTACTGACTTGAAATATTGTAGGAATATTCCTTTCGCCGAGTAGAGGTCAGCTAAGAACGGATTTTACGAAATTCCACCCACAAGGGGGGTTGCGGGGGGGGGGGTATCAGGGCGGGACAACTCAGCCGAGCCCGCTAGTATATATTATGTAATATTAATACATAATAAATATTTAATGCGATATGTAATACTAAAAGAGTATATGCGCGATAATCTCACTCAAAATGATTATTATAAAATAATAAAAATCATTTTAATTTTATCAATATTCATTTAATAAACAGTTATTTTATGACATCAGTGCTTATATAAACATATGTATTTATAGAACAAATTCAAAAAGAAAACGTGGATTGACGTCACTTTATTACCTTTTTTTATATCATAGGAGCCAAACGAACAGGCGGGTCACCTTATGTTAAGGGATCACCGCCGTCCATAGACATTAGCAACACCAGGGGAGTCACAAGTGCGTTGCCAGCCTGTGTTTGGAGGGAAGGGGTAGGGGGAATGGGGAGTGAAGGGAAAAAGAGAAGGAAGGGGAGGTGGACCTCCGGCACTCTCACTGACCGAACGAAACGCAACAATGCAAGCACTGTTACTTCACGTCGGTTTTCTGTGAGAGGTTAGTATTATCCCGGGCGAGTCGTCCCATTCATGCTGAAACCAGTAATAGCTTCAGCGTGACTCTACCACCTTCAAATTTATTAATTTAATTACTTAATAAGCTTTTGGAACCGATTTTCCCAGCATGTTTTATGCGTTCTTTTTTTCAGAAACTACACAACCAATTTTTATAAATCCTTTAATAGGATACTCTCCACACTTATACGTTTTTGATATATAACATTTGTGCATACCTATCATAAACATATATTATAGAATTATGTATAAAGGACCTCTAACGAACTTGCTGTTTAAGAATTTTTACCAGACTGATTTGAAAGATAATATCGTTCAAATGTACGTATCTACGTTTATTTCTTTAGGACATTATTTAAATTAACCTCTTTTATGGGTTTTATAACGTAAAAGATTTGTTTTATTTGTGATAGTAACACAAACAATACTCCGGTATGTCATCTGTGAATAACAAAAAGAGCGAGAAATAAACAACAGTTCTTTACGTGCCAATAAATACTACACGAATAAATCGTTTACTGTAATTAAAATAGCTACAATATTTTGTATATTCGGGTTTTAAATTTTCTTTATTAGTAACTACTTTTTGCTAGCGGCTTCTTTCGCGTTAATGTAATTTAGGTCTATCCACTGGACACAGTACATTTTTTCTGGAAAAAATATAGTAGATGAATGTAACATACAAACAAACTTACGTTCACATTTATTATACTAGTAAGGATTGTACTTGTTATAAACAATATTATCAACACAAGAATACATTTTAAGTCTTCACATATCGATAGCTAAAATGTTAAAAGTAATGACAATTACCTTAATTGTATTTGCGAACCGATAAAGTAAATGCAAAGTTATTTCGTATCATTTTACTGCGTAGATAACTAAAAAAATGCACTTTTGACTTAAAACATAATATATAATAAACCTATAAACATATTACATAACGAAATATTCATAAAGTAATTACTATTCCATAATAGTCATCGTTGGATAATATAATCGAAACATAATATCACGTGAGAGAACCAACTGGTTTCGCGAACTCATTTCACTTTCACCGAGCGCTAACAGAAATAAGTATAATCCGGTTCAGATTTGGGAAATCTCAAAATTACAGATTTATTACAAGTAATTTATGTACAGTCCTCATTAAACTTTTTGATCGCTCTGAATATAGTTGCGCTAAACACAAAATTAGGTTTGAATACGTATTATATTATATGTATACATATATATCATTATTATTATTATTATTATCATTACATAGTATAAAAAAGTCCCCTACCGCGTCTGTCCGTCTGTCTGCGATAAACTCAAAAACTACTGAACAGATTTTCATGCGGTTTTCACCAGTAGATAAAGTGATTCATGAGGAAGGTTTTGGTATATTATGGTCGCGGTTACAGTAAACCTTGTTCTTGTTTACAGAAGTTTCACCTTAAACAATTATAAATACCTTCGAAAAACATACTACGTAATAACTAGATAAAAATATACACGCAAATTTAAAAAAAAAATCCCGTTTTATTAAAATCTCTTAGTAACAATGAACTTGCATCGAATACCGTAAACAATTTTTAAACGTTACGCAACTGTGACGTCCCCGATGAAGTCAGAGCGATGAAGAAAGTTTACGTAAACCGTCGAGGAGAAAGTAATAAATACTTATGCTGTAATTATCACTATTGTGGCCTCATGAATATGTCATGAGAGAAAGATTGTTCGCAGTCGTGTAACGTAACTCCGCTCGAGGCGTTAATAGCGAATTCACACTTGCTTTGTTGGTTAAACAAGTACATGAGAAAATATGACTCATTGATTATTTTATTTTTTCATATGAAATCGACACGTTCACCTTCATAGCATAGGATTTTTCGTAATAAATATCATTAAGGCTTAGTATTGAATTTTGAAAACCATGACCCTCCTGTTTATTAATAATTACTTGTATTGACATTATGTTCTCAAGTATAGTGTTGTGAATTTTATAATAAGTAATATTCACACTGGCCGGATGTTAAGAATACCATATTTATCGCTTGCTAAAAATACCTCAGGAAGTTAATTAGTTAGTCTAGTTTAAACGGTAAAAAAATGTTTTAATAAACCGCCCATACAAAGCTTACTAATCCACTTAACCCACGAACTATAGTAGCCCAAATCCAAATTCGTACCACAACTCGAAGATCATTCACAACCAAAACATTCGTCGCATTCACGGATGCAAGTATTGACTGTGTGATTTGTGAATCTAGATTATTCTAGGTAATGAATCGGTGGTTAATGAGAGACGTAAAATGTTCATGTCACGCCCCACGTGATGTGACGTGCCGCTATGACGCGTGCTGGCGCGTTGCTCCCGCCCTCGCCGCCGCTACGCCATCACGGTGACGCGTCCCACGCATGCTGATTCCTACCTCATGCCTGTTTATATAAACATAACATATACCTATATAATTAGCTCAAACATTCACTAGTCATTAACATAATTTCGGCATCTATAGAAACTTATTACATCAGTAAACATTTATTTTATTAGTATATTAAAAATTAAAAATATTATTTATTTATTCAATTTAATTTAATAAAAACTCTGAATTCTACATATTATACATATCGCATAGTAAACGTTGTAAACGGATATATGCGTCGTATAAAACCAAAGCCGATAAAATAAGGAGGTAGGGATAAATAACATAAATTGTATTTTTCTGTTAATTTTGTCGTCTAAAACTAATCAATAGTTTGATTTAAGGTAAAGAGAATAGTTAAATTTTCACCACGAACACCTACAGATACTGTTGCAATTTAGCATTACTTTCATTCTATTACCAGAGTATAGGGCAAGCCTACTTTAGCGGTTTAAATTTATACTACTCATATCAGCAACAACCTAAGCAATCTATATTTACTATTGTCGCGTTACATCCACATTTTTTAAATCAATATTTTCCAAAGTTATATGTACGTAATATAAACAAGTAATAGACCAAAATAACATAGAGTGATAAGATACATGGATCTAAATATCAGAACTATTAAACAACAAGTTGCAGAATTCATTAAAAATACCAAAGTAGTTTGTCATGACACATTAATATACTGGCATCGAAACTGAAAGGTGAAGAAAGTATCGTGCACAGTCGACTAAAGAGATTTGGCGTTTCCAACCTAAAATCTAGAATCCAGCAACACTTACGTCTTGAGAAAATAAACTCAATAGGGTTCCTATATAATACACAAATATTGCAAACTAATCCTGGCTTCTAGAATGGAATGGATGTTCCTGTATTTTTTTATATCAATGATTCCAATAATAATTTACGATTGGATGTAGGTACTCGTAATATTGAAGGTTCTTCAATAGCGGACTAGTGCGCGTAAATAAATTAACTAACTACAAGTACGTGGCGCGGCGCACAGCTTTTTACCATGGTTTCTCGACAAAAAAAAACTATACTTTTTTTTTAATCACATATTCAACGATATCTTTAAAGACATTAGGTATATCTCACAAACAATATTCAAGACGTTTTATTTTAATTTCAGAATAAGAAAAATATAAATTACCTGTAAAACCAAATTGAACTATTTTTATAAATTAAATCGATATGTCGACACATTTTAATTAAGTAATTATCGAATAAAACAATATTTATATATTCGGATGAGATTACAGATTATATATTGGAAAATAATAATATTATCACACAGTTTAATACTATAATTAGAAAGCAAAATATAAAACCGGTTCAATGAGTGCTTGTTAATCCTTTTAGGTACACGAGTTAAATTTAAATTATGTTGCGCTTGATGAGATGGATGCGATGGGCTGGGCACACGTGGCTATGCTGCCTCGAGGGTGGATGAGAGGCGTTTCCGATGGTAGGGGGTGTGACCTACTTTCCCGTGTGTCGGTGACCGCGTTCGACCTTCGAGCTTGGAGCGATCGAATATTATACGATTGTTATCATCCGAACAGAAATAAACAGTTGCAGCTTGCGTAACTCACTTTATAATACATTATCGGATAATTATCAATGACAGCTTTATACAATAATACACTGCTTTCTTTTCCATCCACGTTTCAGATTGAAAGCTAGATTTCAAAAGTATTTGAACAATAGTTGTAGATTTGTGTTCATTAGTGCGCGATTACTTTTCCTTGTGTAGACGCCGGTATACAATATTATAATTATAACCAATCGCAACGGGACGTTTTTATCTAGGCGCTCTAGTACGAATAGGCTAGAACCTCAGCCAGTGGCGATTGCATCACACGGCTAGAAAGATCGGTCCCCACCAATAATGCAGCAAAGGACGCGAAGTGAAATAGAGATCGTCCTCGAAGCGAGAGCGGTGCACGCGTTGCACTAGTCATTGTGGTGTTGCAGTTTGCACGCACGACAGCACGGCAGCACGCACGCACGCACGCCCGCCTCAGTGACCTAATAGCGGCTGGAGGGAGGGACCGGGAAGAGCCGTGCGGGGAGCGGGCCGCGGCTGCCGCTCGTGCGGTAGGTCGGGCTCACTGCGCGCGCCTGCCGCCCGCCGACCGCCGCCCGCCGTTGCGCACCACGCAGTGGAAAACTTCCTTCGCGGCTTTTCCTCGTGTAAACAAATCCGTGCAAAAATTACCGGCCGCACAACGACTCCGGTCCGAGCGAGACACCGGTTTCAAATTATGCTAATTATTAAATTCCACATAACAAAAAAATTAAATTTCATCGGAATTCGCAGTTCAAACCTCGTGGACAATTATGTGATTAATTAAGAACTATCATTTTTCGAATCATTGGACTGTTTTACTGTGTTGCGATGTAACCAGATTACACACGAGGTTATAAACTACGCTTATGGATGTAATAGTAAAAAGTCGGTAAAGTTTCTAATTTATTGCATTACTTTTGTGGAAGTTAAACCAAACTTGCAGATCGGAGTAAATTGTAATAAAATATTATGTACTCGTATAAACCGAGAATAAAATTTAGTATTCAATTTACATAACTATAAATGTTCATTGTAATTTTAATCTGCATATGGAAGCGATACGCGTGTGACTCTTATAAGTATTATATGAAATATTAAAAATAAAATATAGTACAAAGTAATTATATATCAATTGTGTGACGTTGGACCTTTTGTGATATCACTGATGGAGTGCAAGCGCAACGCTTCCGGGCGACGCCATCTGCGTTCACGCCACGGCACGCCGCGTCGCTTTCACTTTCTCTTTCCGCGCCGCGCAGCCTCATCTCGTACTTGAACCCGCGCAAACCGATACCTAGATTCTAAATTCCCTACTTCCATAAATAAGTTTTCAATAAAAACTGCATTTTATATTGATAATTCCAAAATTCGTTATTCGGCCGCACATCGGCATAAATTATTATTAGGTGAGGTTATCTCAACACTTTATGATTAACTGTGTTTCAAAATGGCAACAATTAATGTAAGGATTAGTTTTCTATATGTCCGGGTCTGTCATAGCATTCGCGTCGTGACGCAACCGGCTAATCTAGTCGGCGTCGGGAAGTGCAGTGTCGCGTCCCCGCGTCGCGCTTCGTTCCCCGCGCCTTCTAACTATGATTATGCCGCACGGTCATTGACATCTCACCTAGTTTCTATTTGTCGATTTTAAATACACACACTATGGTGTCTTTTTTCTCGCATATACGGCAGATCGCCAACAGCTATTGTTGACTCAAGCTTATACGTTCACAGGTGAGTCGGCCGCCGACACCAGCACGTCGTCGCCGGATCCGGGCCCGCCGTCACCGCGCATGGCCGAAGCAGGGTGCAGCACACCGCCGCACCCACCGCCTGTGTTCGACGGTGGCGGCTCTCCGTTGCCTTCACCCGCTTGCCACCCTACCGTGATTCGCTCCGCACAACCTCACTCAGTCATCAAATTCGAAGGGCCTTCCTCTGTTAAAGCGGAATGCTCTTCAGTAAGCAGCAAGCATGACAACTCATCCCAATCACAAATGTCTTCTGTAAAATTGGAAGGGCCTCCTCAAGACACGCCGCAACCATACAGACCACGCAGTCTTGGTCCACCTCCACCGAGTCCACATTCGTCGCTCGCACCCAGTCCCTGGCCTCCGGCCGCCTGTATTAACGGAGTGAAGCCAGAGTTAATAGGCGGAAACTTCCCACCACAACCGTTAGATGGTAAGCTCGGCGCACGAGGCTCGACGCAATGGCGTGGAACGCCTGCTGTTATAATGGGCGAATCGGGCGGCGTTCGAACAATGTTTTGGACGCTACCCGCACCTAATCCTAGCGGAGAACCGGCAGCAAGTGCATCGCATACACCAACACCACCTACCCCTGATCCAGCTACCTATAGTGAAGAATCCGCTGCGCGGCTACTACTCAACCTAGGTGGTGAATTACGAAGGCCTCGGGGTCCACCTTTAAACATGGAGTTATTGTGGGCTGGAGATGTATCCCAGCTACCAGCACATCAACAACTTCATGCGTTGAATCTCAGCGCGGCGGCTGGAAGCGTAGCAGGATCGTCACCGGTAGCAAGTGCTAGCTCTCTAGCACTTCCTAGGCCCGAACTCCGCACGTATGCCCCAGAAACGGAACGCGATGAAGACGAACAACCTATGATTTGTATGATATGTGAAGACAAAGCGACAGGACTTCATTACGGAATTATTACTTGTGAGGGTTGTAAAGGTTTTTTTAAACGGACTGTACAAAATCGGAGAGTTTACACGTGTGTTGCTGATGGTGGCTGTGAAATAACAAAAGCGCAACGTAATAGATGTCAGTATTGCAGGTTTAAGAAATGTATTGAACAAGGAATGGTATTACAAGGTACGTATAACGATAATTAAAGATATATTTAACGGCATCTTAAAAGCACTAAATTCATTTTCTTTTCAAATAGCTGTTCGAGAGGACAGAATGCCCGGCGGAAGGAATAGTGGCGCCGTATATAACTTGTACAAGGTTAAATACAAGAAGCATAAGAAGGCTAACAAAGCAGCGACGACGACAAGTCGAGCTTCTCCTCCAGAGAAACCTAAAGATCCGCTGCCACCACTCCCACCAAACTTGGTCAACGGTACCATACTTAAGACTGCATTAACCAATCCCAGTGAGGTAATATCAATTTAATTTTTCTACATATATTATTCTAAGCAATTCTGACTGACAAGAAAAACTAATCAGCGATACTTTTAGGTCGTACATTTAAGAGCGAGGCTTGAAAGCGCTGTCTCGTCATCCCGAGACCGCGCTGTCCCAATAGACAGAGCGTTGCAAATGATCCGAGCTTTAATAGAATGCGACGCAATGGAAGATATTGCTACAGTTCGACATTTACCGGACCTTCTTCATGATACGTCAGAAATAGGCGATAAATTGTGTAAGATCGGTGATTCTATTGTGCACAAGATGGTAGCATGGACGAAAAAGCTTCCCTTCATAATGGAGATACCGATGGAGATACATTCAAAGCTCTTGATGGAAAAGTGGCATGAGATCTCAGTATTGACGACGGCAGCATATCAGGCGATGCATGGGAAGCACGCGCATGCACCACCTTCCTCTGACCACGAACAAGATTTCATGCAAGAAGTGAGTATTATTTATCCTCAATTATACCTGTATATAATTATACCTGTATATCTTAATATATATATTTCTTGTGTGCGTGTGTATGTGACTGAACTCCTCCTAAACGACTGGACCGATTTTGATGAAATTTTTTGTGTGTGTTCGTGGAGATTCGAGAATGGTTTAGATTCACAATTGGACCCGGCAGGTGGCGCTGCGATCGACTTTTAGGATTTTTTTTGTTTTCAAGGCAGGACAACGTCCGCCCGGTCCGCTAGTATATATATATATATATATATATCACAAAAGTATGACTCTTTATATATAATTCAATTCAATTACATATAAGACAATACACGTGTTGAAATTGACTTTAATTCATTAAGAGGTAATTACTATTTTATTTTAACATTAAATAATGCTAAAACCATTATAAAACAAGTCGTTCATGTAGTTTTAACCATAAATAGACAGTTATTACATGTATTAAAACAAACCGAGAATTTATGAAAGGGAAAGTTCAAGACATTTCTCGTAACGAGTCCTAGATCTGGTATCATGGCGGTCCAGGTCATATGCTCCAGAGACTTCCGACGTACGCGCGCAAGAAGTTACGTGATCAGAATCAACGCTTGCGCAATCCTAGTAGAAAGTCGACCGGCAGACAGCTAACTGCACTGGACGCTTGCACATTCGCTGCATAACCGGCTTTATTAGAATCGTAAAATAATTCAGTCGAACGTTTCTATTGTCGATCGGCTTGCAATGATAAGTGCCTGATAAAGATTCATAGGAAACTATTATGCTTTCGAGCCAAAGAAAAGCTATAATGCCCATAGAATAAAGGAACACACGAAAGGTGTCTTTTGGGAAGACAATTAAATTATTGCTAAGGTGCAACGAACGAAATTTAATTAGCACCTTGGTACTTTTTAACAGATCTCTGAGTACTTATTTTTATAATAATACCGTTCTTTTTTTTTAATAAATTGACATATTCGTTTTAAGCAAAATTCAAATTACAATAGACCTGAACAATAGTAAAACACAAATTGCAGGTCTTACATAAATCCAAAGCCAACCAACACACAATAATAACAACCGCAGTTACCCAGAAGGTATTTTTCATTGTCTAGAGCATTTCCTTCTTGCACATTAAATGTTACATAAACATAAGTGGGTAGGAACTCTGTATCAATTTGATTTACTTACTTTTATTTATTTATATTCATATTGTATAAATTATTACTGTTATGTACTGGAAGAAAAAATCCACAAAACGATTTATTCCAGTCGAAATGTTTTTAAACACTTTGTTATGTATTATGCATAGGTATGTAAAACGTTAAAGTCATACATATAATCCAAGATATTTTTAATACCAACTTTTTATATTATTAGTGAAATTATACTCTTAGAAAAATGCAATATAAATATAAAAGTAATACGAGATTAATGTGATATTAATTCTCCACCGCAGCCTATAGTATATATATATATATATATATATAAATAATATAAGCAGCTTCAAAAATATCGCAGTCCAGAGGACGCTCATAATGGGTTACCACTCTTGCGGGCGGAACACAATAGCTCATCACTGTTGCTTTACAACAGATATAGGTGTGACGATAGTGTTTCCGCAGCCAATCCTTGTACACGGTCTGCCACTGTATGGAATTTAAATAAAAAGAGGCAATATTGACGATTATATTAAATTGTTTGTCACACTCCAAACTCCCTTACAATTAGATACGTTTGAATAATATTAAAACTTTGTAAGATTTCCGAATTGATCTTTTCTCAGGTGAACGCAAATCTGCGGACGCTGCAAAACTGTTTAACTTCACTGATGGGTAGGCCAATAACGTTAGAACAACTGAGGCTAGACGTCGGACTCGTCGTGGAGAAAATGACACAGATTACCTGCGTGTTTCGACGTATCCAGCTCAGGATGGAAGAGTATGTCTGTCTAAAGGTCTACATTCTTCTTAACCAAGGTGAGGGCTTGCTATATACATAATAATTAGTGTATTGTATATTCGAACGTACACTTAAATTTAAACAAGTCCATCTAAAGTTAAATAGTTATTGTTATTTACACCTTCAAACGGAATAACAGTTCTAATTAGAATCATTCAACGATAGGTTACTTACATTAGAGAATACATTGGGAAATGGTAATACCATAATCAAATCTTGGACAAATTCTTCCATTCTTATCTTTTTTTATTGTACTAAAACTCATAATGGCCCCGTATCGGATGATTTGCATAAAGCTAATTCCTCAGTTAATAATATTTAACAGCTATACATTTCACTTGGTTATATCACTTGGTCTCAATTCTAGCGATTCTGATTGTTATTTGATTTTAAATGCGCAATATTTTGTAACGTGAACATATCTAAATTAGCACTTTGAAACAAAAACATTGACGCAAATTCGAAATGTTTTACTATAATACGGTTTGCTCACTTCATAATATATTATTTATTTTACGTAGTCCTATTTAAAACTAAGCGAGATAAATATATGTATCCCTTTAATTACCGTAAATATTAATTTGTAAGAAAATACGACATAAAATAGTAACAATAGTTAGAGAAAATAGAGTTCAAATTATGTAAACAGCTTTAATAAAATCCTAGCATTACATTAGACTAACAAAGGCCCGCCGATACGTCCGCGGTGAATTGCAATATAAAATTTCAGTATAAAAGAATACATATAGTCATAAATTTAATTTAATTGTGTGTTTGTCTGAGATAATTTCCAAAACGGCTGATTCTATTCTGAGGAAATTTTTATATTTTAATAGATACTGGATTTTAATAGATACAGGTTAAACTTTTCAATTTATTAAAATTCAATATCATTATTTCATTGGCAAATATTTTTCAGAATTTGGTCCTTATTAGCGCCACTATCGCTTGATGTTAAATACACGTGTTTTTTTTTTCAAAATCAACTCACTGAACTCTTAGCTTCATACAATCAAGCAATGTAGTTTAATTTTTATCAAAATCGGTACCTAGCAAAAATTCTTTGAGTATTTTTCGCTATTCCTTATAATTTTAGTCATACTTGAAAATTTTACGTAGATGATACGATAGATTATTATTTATGTTGTTTCACTGAGCGAACTCTGGACAATAACTACTCATATATCTTTATATATATAATTCTTCTATCCGTGTGTATGTGACTGACCTCCTCCTGAACGGCTGGCCAGAGTTTGTACACATTTTTTGTGAATGTTCAGGTGGATTCGATAATAGTTTAGATTCACAATTGGATCCGGTAGGTGGCGGTGTAGTATAGAAACGAATGTTTATATATTTGAGATCAATAAACTGCAAAATCGTTTGACCCATCACGATTAAAGTTTATGCCCCTTAGTATATTCTCATGGACATCATTATTGTTCTATTCATTTTACTATATCTAGTCACTAGGTGGCGCTAAGTCGATTTCTATTGTTATCATTACATAGTATAAAACAAAGTCCCCTACCGCGTCTGTCTGTCTGTCTGTTCGCGATAAACTCAAAAACTACCGAACGGATTTTCATGCGGTTTTCACCGGTGGATAGAGTGATTGATGAGGAACGTTTTAGTATATAATTTGTATAAGGATTTTTTTCATAATCAGGGCGGGACAACGTCTGCCGGGCCCGCTAGTTAACTATATTTTGCAATTTAACACGGACGTAGAGCACTATATTAAAAAGTTGACGTCGATCTCGACGATGTAAAATGAACGTTACGATTTTAAATTGTGTTAATTATTAAATGGATAACCTTTCACCGCATCGCGAGCCATCGAGGCCGGTCATTATTTAGGGTATGTAAATAGCTATAAACGGAACGCTTCCTTGTTTTTGAAATAGTTCGAGAATAGTAAGACTGTCGGCGTTTAATTGGCCGATATAATTACGATACGCTGCTTAATGAGCCGTATTAACGATATACCAGAGCTTTCTGTTACTTAACATCGACTTAACTGATTGATTAATTATAGAGACAACATAATTTGAAACGTTTCACTTAAGTATTTACTTATTACTTAAAATAACTAAATCATTGCGTCACAAATGTGCGAGTTCATTTGTTTGTTAGGCCATCACGTCATAACTACTCAACCGATTGTCATAAAATTTTGCATACACGTTCTCAGAAGTAAGGAGAAGGACTTAGAATATTTTACTTACATGTAGTTTACGTTAGCGCGACCGAAGTTGCGAACACAAGCTAGTATAAAATACTTACATAAAAAAGGCTTGTTCACTTAAAAAATATATATATATATTATACTTAAATCTAAATGTCTACTTACAATACAGTGAGATGGGATATTTAAAAGTGACATTTAAAACGACACACTGTAATTAATCGATAGACGAGTAAGCGACAACTATATGGATTACACGCATCCGTGGTTAGATGTCGAGCTCGTATATTTCGCGTGTCAGTGCACGGCAGCCTTTAGTCCAGTTATAGACAGGTCCGGGGGTGCAACGGCCCACCGCATTAATGTAGGTCAGTTATGCAAACTCACCATCATACAACTGTGGTGTACGTACCTCACTTGTTACTAAATATATTATATACTAGCTGTGTCCACGACCGCGTGAAAGCTATTATATAAAAAAAAGCAGTGACTAATAAAATCATCTGAACGTATTAAGTCCATTTACTTATCTGCTTTTCTCTCGTGCTTAAGTCGCGTCGTCAATAAAATTACAATAAATTTTGATAGTTTTTTTCAACAACAACAATTTTTTTCACAAAAATCTAAAATGAACAGACACGTTAGATTTACATTCTTATTATATGTACTAGCTGTGCTTGCGACTTCGTCCGCATGGAACCCTATGTAAAAAAAAATCTGAATGTATTAAGTCCATTTACTTGTCTACTTTTCTCTCGTACTTACGCCGCGTCGTCATTAAAACTACAATAACTTTTGATAGAGTGGATTGACTTTAATGAAACATAAACTAAGTTACTCCCGAGGACATGTTTTACCATATTCTTGTTGAGGTTGTTGTGAACCCAGTACTTTACCAGTGATGCGTGTTCATACAAACAGACAGATATTTCTAAAAATGTATTCTATTACTTATTCCTAGAGACCTGCAACATTTTTTTTTACAAAGATCTAAAACTTACAGACACGTTAAATTTACATTCCTACTATATGTATATACGAAAACACATCTTTTAAACACTACTGTGTACCTTATTTTAGCTTCTAGGGTATAAATTAGACTGTCGTTTCAAAGGGGCCTGTCTCTCACAAACCCTTTATATTTTTAATTTTTTAATTTTTGCGGGGTGGTAGGGTGTCTGTACCCGACTGGATCGCGACCACCGTACACCAGGTGGAACACCCGCCATAGTGGCACGTTTGGGCGTGTCGCGTTCCGGGATCAGCCGGTGTACATCCAGCAACCCGGGTGGGGCTGTCCCTGACTGGGTCGCTTTCAGGCCGGCATGACAGCGGTGACCGGCGATGGATAGTATGTCTTTCGGTGGTTGCCATTGTTTTTGGATAGTACTGTGCTTACCATCAGGCACAGTACAGTCACTTTGCCGAGCTACAATAAAAAAAAAAAAATAAGAATGGGTAATTTTCCCAGCCTTAGCCTGCGAGATTCTACGCCGGGCCAATCTGAAATAAAAAAATTCTTAACATAATCAACGGAGTTTTTGGCGGGTTTTTAGTCTGTCATGTAGTGGATTTTATATTTTATTCATAATCTTGTGTTACTTGACTCTATATTGTGTAAAATTGGTTGTGTTGTTGTTTATTGTGCATAAGTGAAGTGAATGGAATATAATACCACGGAGCATGAATTCTGAGTTGCCACAAAAACTCCCTGAAAAGTTGTAACAAGGTAACCATCTTGTTGGAACATTAACAATGACATTGAAATGATCGCACGACACTAACTTGTAATAATATTAACTACTCGACAGTAGCAGTAACAATCTGAAAGATTGGTTGCCAAAAATAAAATAATAAGTTTATATGAATTTTATATCATCAGATATTATTATAGACATGTTAGATGTAAAAATAAAAGATTGGTTGCCAAAAATAAAAAAATAAGTTTATATCAATTTTATATCATCAGATATTATTATAGACATGTTAGATGTAAAAATAACCTTAATTTTTAGATATACATTTCTTCTGTACGTGTGTATGTCACTGAACTCCTCCTAAACAGCTGGACCGATTTTGATGAAATTTTGTGTGCGTGTTCCAGTGGATCCGAGAATGGTTTAGAATTGGACCCGGTAGGTGGCGCTGCGGTTGAATTTTAGATTATTTGTTTTATTATCAAGGCACGACAACGTCCGCCCGGTCCGCTAGTAATTTCATAAAATAATTTTGATACCACAAAAATCATTAATATTGTAATTATTTGCAATAGTTATTCATCTATCTAAACAGTGTTATTTAGGCCGTTATTCTGCTGAAGGTATTAAATATATGTAAAGTTATTTCTTGAGTACTAATTGAGTATTAACTTTATATGTTGTAATTAATTACAAATCATATCATATTAGAAATATTAATTAAAAACCATCCACATTTAACTATAGGAGAACTTGGTAATAACCCGTGTGAGGGTTATTTTTATAAAAATTTTGATTTCCCTAAAACAATCCAGTATCAAAATGTAAATTATTTAATAACTATTATTCAATATACATACCTTCATATATTTAATTCAAACTATTTTTTGTATTTTCATACAGACTTCTCCTTTATTATTTCACGTTACATTGAAAAACATTTTTATTCATATTTTTATTTATATTCATAAAAATATTTTTTGAGCTAAATTTGAAATGGGTGTGCTTTACATACGTATCTTACTATGTTCATAGATTCCATAGTAAGTAATCACTTAACATATTAAATGATTATCTTATAAAGTATTGCCAATGACAATACTTCCAATATTTAGCGAAGAGAATAGCGTAAAATAGCAATTTATTCATTTCACGATTAAGCTGCAGTAAATTTCATATATGTATATTATATATTTCTATGTATATTTACTTAAATTTACGAACAACTTATAAATATCTTTAGCGTATGATCTCATATAGAAGGAAAACTTGATTGTCATATTATTATTGAAAATACTAACAATTGACGTAGCTTGTATTAACTATATTAATGACGTAAAAAATATTGAAACTATTATAAAATCTCGAAATATTTAAGTATATTAAAATATAAATAAAAAAATTAAATACATTGATTGTCGGAATCAAAAAAAAGAACATTGATTGAAATAAGTTTTTACGTAGCGATACTCAATAGAATGAACAACTAATAATTTAATTTGACAAAAACATAATTAAGAAAAAATACAGGGAGTGTCGTAAAATACACGATAGAAGTGAATCTTTTGTATTACTGGGAAATATTTTAATTAAAAAAATACAACAAAAAGTCCACGTCACACCATCACCAGGCGGTCACCCATCCAAGTATTGACCGCGCCCGACGTTGCTTAACTTCGGTGATCAGACGACAACCGGTGTTTTCCATACTTTACCCAACACACTATTTACCCACCACTTTTCGTCAGACATAAAGATTGATGATCAGAATTTCAAAGCCCTCCCACAAGAAGTTGAACTTCAAAAAGGTTTTTCTACGAATAATTCTTTTACTTGAATATATTAAGTCCGGTAATTTCAATAATATAGTACCAAGGAGACCGTATAAAAAAAATGCACAGAGAAGCCATTTCGTAACAAACATCTCTCAATAAACGATGAATGCGCGGTATACGACAATGCAAACTGTTCTCATTGATGTTATTATGATTAATTCTGCATATAACCCACTTGTGGTTCATACAAATACGTACAACTTGGTTGCAAATCGAGCGAATTGAAATAAACTTTCTAGTTTTCAATAGAAGAGCTACTTAAATTAATATCTTATTATATATTATATTATTGTAAACAAATATACGGTATGTTAGAGAAGGTAAAAATATACTTTGCTTGTAAAAGTTCTTTGTAAACAAAATTACCTATTTACTTCCCCTTTCCGGAGTATGCGCCCCACACCGCTTGCTCCACTTCTCCGCGGAAAGAACACACGTCCTCAAACGCGCTCTGCTTAGATAAATCATAGTTTCTGAATACCTTAATATCTTTATATTATACTAGATTCTGCCCGCGACTTCGTTTACATAGAAGGTGCAAATATTTTTAATTAATAGGTACGTACGTTAACCCCGATTATGAAACATTTTTCATTGTTGCTCCGCTCCTATTGGTCTTAGCGTGATGATAATATATAGCTTTCCTTGATAAATGAGTTATCAACACTGAAAGAATTTTTCAAATCGCACCAGTAGT
This sequence comes from Antheraea yamamai, assembly GCA_036509395.1. Taxonomy (NCBI): domain Eukaryota; kingdom Metazoa; phylum Arthropoda; class Insecta; order Lepidoptera; family Saturniidae; genus Antheraea; species Antheraea yamamai. The sequence continues at coordinate 5,693,812 of AP028438.1, read as the reverse complement.
TCCTGAGATTAGCGCGTTCAAGCAAACAAACTCTTCACTGTAACATTAGTATAGAAATATATATATGAAGCTATCGCAGTACTGTTTTCTTTAGATAAGAACCAAGTGTCTAAGACGTAAAACAAAAAAAAAACTATATCGAAACCTATTTAGTAGTTTTTGTGTGATGCTGAAACAACAGACATTCACATGGACATACCATTTTAATTACATAAATTCTTGTCTTTGATACTCACTATTATTATAGTTCAATAATATTGTTACTGTACATTGTCACTTCTATTTTAATAACTAAGGTATATGTTTATTCGATTGGAAGTGTTTAAACAGTATAAAATAGCGAACGCGGTAACATATCGTCCTAGTGCTAATAGAGTAGGGAAACTATGACATCCTGTGTTATCGCGCTGCACTTTAACTAGGTCGGCCGCACGCACTAGCGACATGTTTGAAAATTATTTTCACCGGTACATGCGCATTAACAGTACATTGTTTACTAAACTATGAAAGTACTAACTTAGATTTATTCAGTAGCGGTCAAAATGTGATCGTACATTGTTGCTTCAACGTTATTTTATTAATTAATTACATAGTATAAAACAAAGTCCCCTACCGCGTCTGTCTGTCTGTTCGCGATAAACTCAAAAACTACTGGACGGATCTTTATGCGGTTTTCACCAGTGGATAAAGTGATTCACGAGGAATGTTTTGGTATATAATTTGTCCAGGATTTTTTTTATAATTAGGGCGGGACAACGTCTGCCGGGCCCGCTAGTACTTTATAAATTTCCACATATTGACCACAATCTCATCTCATTGTAAATTATGAGTGGATTCAAATGGTTATAACACTAAACCTATAGGGAGTCTGGCTCTCAAATGCAACTTGAAGGTGGTAGTTAGCTAGGAGATCTTAGAAAAAGCCCTACCATGTGGCTTCAACGCAAAGTTTTCCTTCAACGAAAGTTCCACCTGAGTCGTAGGGATTTGAAATAACGTGACGGTGTCTGAACACGCTAACAACTGAATCATAAAATCTTCTAAACTAAAACATAGTAAAGTAAAACAAAGTATGAATTCACGGGAACATGATTCTAAAATAATAGTCAGATATAATTAGTGTAACACTAACTATATCTTAGTTAGTGTTTACAATAAGGAAAATTATAAGTTTACAATTTTCAAGACTTGTTACAATAACAAATAATAAAAATAGTAGTAAACAAATAACTTATATTTTGGAGTTTTTGGCGGGATCTTGGTCTGTCATGTAGTGGATTTTATTGGCCACCATCTTGTTAGTTCATTGAAATTATATCAAGAAACTTGTAATATCGATCCTCACTTGACAATGGCAGTAATAGTCTATTAGAAAACTGGTTGCCGAAGGTGGAATAGGAGAAGAACTTGTAATACTATTAACTACTCGATAATGGCATAATATTCTGCTAGAAGACTGGTTGCCAAAAATGCAATGGAAGAAGAACATGTAATAAATACTATTAACTACTCGACAATGGCAGTAATAATCTACAAGATTGGTTGCCGAAAATAAAGATAAAAAATACTTATATTTTTATTTACTGCGATTAAATTTCATTTTATGCTTTATCTGATTTCGTTTAAAATTTCTTCATCATTTTATTTATATATTTAATAAAGTGGGGCAAGCGGTGTGAGGCGCATACGCCGGAGAGGGGAAGTAAATAGGTAACTTTGTTCACAAAGAACTTTTACAAGCAAAGTATATTTTTGCTTTCTCTAACATACCGTATATTTATTCATAATAATAAAATATATGTATAATCATTTTTATTTTAATAATTAATTTCAGTAGCTCTTCTATTGAACATTAGAAAAATTATTGCAATCGTTTGATTTGAACCCAAGTTGTATTCGTACAGCAGTAACTCGAGGGTTATAACCAGGAAGGTAGAAGAAAACGCCATAGAATCATGTTATCAGGATGGTTTCCTTCGCCAAAAATTAGAGCTAATTTTACATGTTCGAAATATCGAAATTTTCGTTTCAAAGTTCTATTTTTAATGCAACATATTTCAAACTGCATTGACGTTACCACGGACTATGAATTCTGAGATGCCACAAAAACTCCATGGAAAGTTCTAACAAGATGGCCACCATCTTGTTAGTTCATTGAAATTATATCAAGAAACTTGTAATATCGATCCTCACTTGACAATGGCAGTAATAGTCTATTAGAAAACTGGTTGCCGAAGGTGGAATAGAGGAAGAACTTGTAATACTTATTAACTACTCGACAATGGCAGTAATAATCTAAAGGAATGGTTGCCAAAAATAAAGTTTAAAAAAAAACCAACTAAACATATTTTTTTACTTTTTGATTTTGATAAACTGATAAATATTGAGAGTTCTGTAGAAGTTATTATATAGCATAGGGCTCAAATTATGATAATGGAGACCAGCCAGCTTTGTTCTTCGGGGCTTACTAGGACATGCTTGATTATATGTACGCTTTGTGCAAATGTAATTATGATCGTAGATCATCTGAGCATGCTTCCTAAGTGTAACATGAACAATAAATAGTTTACGAACAGATAGTACTTTGCAATCTGTATGCCACTAACGAATACCAGTCATAGACGGTCGTTCGGCAAGTACAAAGCCACGGTGAAATGGAAAGCGCTTACGCAACTGAACAACGCGTTTGACTTTACAAGAACGTATGTGTTTGCGAGTCTATTGAGCAACACGCCGGAATTTAAAACTTTGAACATAGCACTCAATTAATTTTTTATAGCAATAGAACAAACTTGTGATTGGATACACGTGGACGTTAGCATAACTGAACATAGTTTGACCGATTATTATGGAAATAGACTAGGTGTGTCTATGCTTCTTATGAAGTCTGCTTTTTATGAAGAAGGTTTTTATGGTATCAATTTTATTATAACTCGCTATTAGACTGTATTTTATTGTTACTAAGTTTTACATTGTAACTTGCCTATGCTAGTTTTGCTCGCGTTAATGTGGGTTTCATTTATGCCCCCGGAACAATACAATTATTTTGAATGACGAATACCCTCTTTTCTGTACGTAACATGAATGTAATTTATAATAAACTAGCAGGCCGGGCGGTCGTTGTCCTACCTTAATAATAAAAAAAATGTAAAGTTCAAACACAGCGCCATCTACCGGGTCCAATTGTGAATCTAAACCGTTCTCGGGTCCACTGGAACATGCACACAAAATTTCATCAAAATCGGTCCAACCGTTTAGGAGTTCAGTGACATACACACGTCCAGAAGAAATTTATATATAAAAGAAGATAATAAATTAAAAAATATATATCAAAGTAAAATATTCCATCATGATCGGTGTGAAAAACAAACAAACACAGACGAAGTCGCAACTTCTCGCAATAAATTGCAATGAAATTACTACCGATATAAAATAAAAGGTTGTCGTTTTTTTAAAAGGTCAAGATAAACATTCATAATATATTAAGGGACAAGTTTCTTAGTTTAAAATTTATTGATGTCATTTCTATTTTTCAATTCCTATAATTTCAATATATGTAGTTTATTATATTATAAAATATAGAAATCGTTGAATAGATGCGTAATTACGTGTCAGTTTGTATCATCAACAATAAATAAATCGCAAGTAACCGACTTGTTATAACCATTATGTATTATAATAACTTGTTAGTTACGTCATCGGTCTAACGGGACGGCATTTCACTCTCGGAGCGGAAAGCGCGACGCGGAAGGCTAACTTTCTCTTTTGCGCACAACACACAACCGGGCGCATTGAAAAAAAACTCAAGATTCTACTGAGAATAGGTACCGCTATGTCTCGTGCGCGATCATTTACGTAACTCGCACTACTTGCAGTATACGCGCATATAACTGTTGCATTCTTACAATTACTATCATTGCGCATGATGATATAATTAAGATATAAAATACAGCTTTTAGACTATCGTGAATTACAATATTGAAACAAATAAACCACGTTCATAGAACGGTATAAAGCGAAAACACTCGAAAAGAGATTGCACGTATAATGTTCGTACGTACAATAACGTGGAAAAACGCGAGTGTGCGAGTGAGATGGCATTAGCGAGTGAGGACGCGAGCGAGCTCAAGCGGAGGTCAACGGCTAGCCGCGGTCGTTGCCCTGCTATCGGAGTGACCTACTAAGCGAGTGACGTCACCGCCGCACCGCTCGCGTTCGATGCCATTAGTTCACTGTTGCCATAAAACACCATCTAGCGTTCGGTAGCGTAATTAAACATCACTCAGTCGACAATAATAAATTCAGCATTGTTGTCTACTTTTGTTCCCTCCTTTATTTTGATTTTATAATTGTTTATAATAAAATATATTTTTTATTAAACACAGAAGTGGAGCTGGAAGGCATCCAGGATCGGTACGTGCAAGTGTTGCGTAGTTACTTGGAGCACGCCACACCGCACCATTCTGGCAGGTTACAGGAACTCTTCGCCCGAATACCAGAAGTACGTTCTAATAAATAAATTATCTCTAAATATACTAGAAAGTTAGTCGGAAATAATTAATTAATAATAGCCTATTAAACGCAATACATATGTACGATACTAGATATTGTTATTATATAATCAAATAACTAATTAATAAATCACTTGTAAAAAGCATTGTTTTGTAGAAACTCACGAATAATCTTTTATGCCGAAAATATAACTCAAAATTTAATTTATTTACCTCTAATTTTAATCATTTTCGGATTTTAATGTTATTAACGTCACCTTTATGAGTATGCAATAAAGTAGGAAAGCCCTAAAATTCACTATTATGAATAAAGACAGTTATTAGGTATACTAATAAATCATGGTTCGATTATTTCTGTACGTTATTGATGACGTTGACTAAAAAATACTTCACTAAATATTAATGATTTTATTTAATTTAATTAAACATGCATAACAAAAATATGTAGTAAATATAACAATATGGTAAATTTTTAAATATAGATTTTTTTTAACTTTATTTTTGGCAACCAACTTGATTATTACTGCCATTGTCGAGTAGTTAATAGTATTACAAGTTCTTCCATTCCATTTTTGGCAACCAGTCTTCTAGTACACTATTACTGCCATTGTCAAGTGAGTATCAATATTACAGGTTTCTTGATATAATTTCAATTAACTAACAAGATGGTGGCCATCTTGTTAGAACTTTCCATGGAGTTTTTGTGGCATCTCAGAATTCATGGTCCGTGGTATTATTTTCCATTCACTTCACTTATGCACAATAAACAAACTATATTACATAAAACACCACCAATTTTACACGATATAGAGTAAAGTAACACAAGATTATAACTAAAAAATAAAATCCACTACATGACAGACCAAGATCCCGCCAAAAACTCAATATAGAATTTAAACAGTTTTTATAAAGAGTTTCAGAGTATGTCAATAATTGTCACTTGGCATTTTGGACTCTTTCGATCGTCTTAATAAAATTATAAAAATGTTATAGAATATGAATTGTACATTGCATGGCGGTAGGACCTTTTTTAAGCACACCTGTCTCGTTACCACCGTCAGGAAGAGAATCTATCGCCATGCCCATATAGATAGGTGTGTTCCGGGAGCTGCTTTTTATTTCCAGTCCCTGTCTAGATTTGACGTATTTAGCATTTTACACCAATACCGTTATTTAGCATGAGGTGATGGTTATGGTCAGACGTTAAAAACTATAAAGTTTTAAAAAATCTGCTTAATTCCATCACAATTGATTGTCAAGTTACACAGTTACAGTTAACAAGACACTCGAGGCTCTGACTGAACAAGAATAATGAAACTAAAGATTCACGCTGTAATTTATAATCCAGTAGCTTTTAACAAAAAATCATAACCAATACATACAGCAGATTACATACACCTAATACGTCCATAAGTGTAAGTAGCTAGGTAGGTGGCAGAGCCACGCCGAAGCTATTACTGGTTTCAGCATGAATAGGTCGGCTCGCCCGGGGTACTACCACCCTGTCATAGAAAACCGACGTGAAGTAACAGTGCTTGCATTGTTGAAAGCGCTGGAGGCCCACCTCCCCTCCTCCCTCCCTTTCCCGCAAACACAGGCTGGCAACGCACTTTCGACTCTACTGGTGTTGGTAGCTGTGTATGGACGGTGGTGATCACTTAACATCAGGTGACCAACCTGTTCGTTTGCCTGCTATACCATAAAAAAAAGTAACGATTAAAAGTTTCTTAAGTGTTATGTAGATAGAAAAGTTCCAAATTTTTCACATTCACGTCTCCTTATAAAGTGTCGAAGACATGAAAGTTAACGTTTTCTATTTTCTAAACAGGGACATATCGTGAGCAACTTCAATTTCTCCACGATAACAGTTAGACAATACAATAAACTAAGCACCTTTTACTCTCAATACAAAATATGTTCTAGATAAGTGATTAACAATTGTCGTTCCCAGTACGTTATCGAGTTAGCAACAAACGCCATTACGTTTAGAAAGTCCTTCCTTACCGTTGGAAAGTGATTTCACTAAAGTGTCGTTTTCACCATTGACAGATACAAGCCGCGGCGAACCTGTTACTCGAGAGCAAAATGTTCTACGTACCCTTCGTGCTGAACTCGGCGGAGATCAGATAGTATATGGCGCAGCAGGGCGTCTAGTTCTCGATGTACGAGCAAAGGAGTGACCGGCCGCCCTACCGGTCACCGCTCCGCCGCACCCTCGTCTTATGATCACACCGCCCTGTGTTCAGAGCACCACTACATCAGCACAAGAGATCGTACAAAGGTTCCTATTCAAGCACCGACAGTAAACCGCTTGGATCCGGACGATCGACCGCGCGACCGACGCGATGTCGACATCGATTCGAGTACGACCAACAACAATCAGTGACGATGATTCGCGGAACAGTGCAGTACATTAATCTATGTTGAGTCGATGTGTGTATTGGTTTATTGTTTAGCTGAGGAAATTAAACGTCCCAATTGACAGACTGATTATTAAAATAGCTATATAATTTAAGATATCAGGGACTTGAATGCGTATTTTATATGTGGTAGTGCATACTACTTAGTTCTAATATAGTTTAAAACACACTATGTTATGTTAATATTTAAAAAATTCGTCAGTCGGAGAATCGCATAATATATTATTTCTGTAAATATAGGATTATAATTTGCAATTATTGGATAATAAGATGTTGTTTTCAAACAGAATTGTTTCATGTAAAACGAAATATTACTGTTTTAGTTTGCATTTTATATTGCTTAGGATTAAAACGATAGGTTAATTCCCGAGTGTGTAATATGAGAAATTTAATTTAATTTTATAATAAATTGTTAATAAATAATATAATTAGCGTTAAGTACCTTTTCTCAGTGTTTACCAAGACTGCTTGTATACAACTGTACTGTTTATACACTAACATAAAATTGCGCTATATTGCGCTATTCTCTTATTAGTCACAACTCGTGCATTTCTATTACCAATACTTCGCATAACACTAAACTATACATATGTTTCCTTCTCGCTTCGGAGTCTGGTCTAAATAGATTTAAGGGACCGTTATATAAACGTTTATTAATTTAATTATACGATGCTTATGTGTTGATCGCAGCTATGTTGCCTTATACATTATATATCTCCAACGTGGTTACTTATACAGGCACTTTTGTCGGCATTCTAAGTATCTTTCGCTTCCTTTGATGTGTTCAAATGTAATTATGCTCAATACTTTATAGTTTCGTACGAATAAACAAAATCGACCACTCATCGTGTCGCATATTACTAATCGACATTTGATTCAGTTATTAATCAATGCGTACAAAGCATCAATTATAATAAAATTCCTTCTAAATTATTTACAAACCTTCGCCTCATTCGCCCTATAGCGTTTCTTTAAAAAAAAAACTCACGTCATCTTATATTATTAACCCAAAGTCTATCATTTCACAGTTCATTAACGTCGACCAGGACACCATAATTGTTACTATATTATACTAATAATAATAACACATAAATTAGTCACCTAACAATAAAATAAAAATCATAAAACTACATAAAAAATCATTTAACATAGTTTATATATCTTCACATAAAACACGTTTCAGTAATCATTAACATTTATCATTAAAAAATTATAACGTTGCCGTAATAATTAACAATCGTATTAATGTAATGTTAAAATTGTAATTCAACAACGGTGAACAGTTACCACTAGCTATAGGAGGCGATGTAAGTACGCACGCCATGTTTTTAAACTAAGTATAATTATAACAACCAAAAAGTTCGTTCTAAGGACTTCTTAGGTTCTAGTTCTATGGATTTTTCCATCGCATAGTGACGTAATAAAATAGGTACACCGATTTTTTTTTCCTCATTATGTCTAGCCTTCGTTCCACATACTATGTGACATAATGTGTGACCGTAGTAATAAACAATAATAAATTACAGTTTTTTTTATAAAGTGAGTTAAGGAGTCAGTCAGACGTTAGAAATCGAGCGAAAGGCAAGTCGCCGCCGTACAGTCGACAAAAAAAAACTGAAATTATTATTAAAATCCTGTTACCTGAATGAGCGTTAATACGTCCGTTCCTCATTATGTTACCATTAGTTAAGTATTACCAGTTATTATAATCTTTTGTACATTATTAATTAAGTTTGATAAACAACCAGTTACAATACTGCCATCAAATGCCTAAATAATTTTTCTATAATTTTTTTTTTGTTAATATTTTACTTATTAATTACGGTGAAATTATTAGTTATTTTCGTGATAAAGAAAAAAAAAACAGTGATAGTATATTGGAATTTAGCAAGTTCCATGTAGTTTTCATAAGTCAAGTACAGCAGATCATGTCGCGTTACCCCCAAAAAGATGCTTCGATATTAATTCGCGTCCTCTGGTCCGTTTTTGTCGATAATTGGGTAAACATACTTATTTATTTAAAAAGAATAATATAATATATATTAGTTGATAAATAACACCATCAGAACGACGGTGATAAATCTAAAGTCTGAGGTAAAGATGCCTTTATAGATTTTTAAACGTGTAATGGACGCAAAACGTAAAATATGAACGCGAATCGTGCATCGTTCTAATGTGTATGTAAATTATATAATATTTAAGTAATTTTGACACTTTATTTTGTTGATAGCGTAGTTTAATATTAAGACGGAATTATCGGCGCTGTATCAAATGGAAGCTAGGTTTTAAGAATGTTATTGGCGTTGTACAAAGGACTAGTATTGTTAGTAAATAATAATAAATTGGCGCATTACTGGCGAGTACCTAATTAGATTAGTACACGAAGAGCCCATAGAGGCTATACATATGATGTAAATACAGTTTATTCGACGTGTAAATTGGCCACTCGCTTTTCGTTGCTCTTCTGAATAATTTAGCCGGTTTAGAACGAGGCTTCCTTTGCCTTTTATGTAAAAGAAAATTAAAAATATATGTACAATGTTATAAAGTTTAAACATGTGACTGGCTGAAAACAGCATATTATTTATAAATGTTTTGCTCTTGCTTGCTATATTGTTTAATAATGTGTCTGCATGAAACTGAAAACTGTTTAGATCTCTGTTAATATTAACCAGAGGAACTAAACAAACATGGCCAGGTTTTAATAATTTGTGTCTAGAAATGTCTTTTATAGAAATCAAAGAGAAAATGAAATAAAAACAAGTTTTAAAATTATTTACTGATGTCTATTTTTCCAGTTGCCTATCCACATAGTTTACCTACTTACTTAACGTAATTCCCTTATGAAGCGCTTTAGAAATGACGTCATTATTCACGCTATTTTTATTATGAACATAGCCAACATCGGTGTTTAATTTTACAAAATATTCACTAGACACAAGTCATTCAAACTTGGTCCGTAGTTAATATACTACGGTAATAATTTGACTGATATAGTAATGTAAAAATACATAATGTTAATATATTTATAAGGATATAACAAAAACTTAATGCATTTCACAATTTCTTTACAGTCCATAAGATAATGACCTACATCTAAGATATTGTGACGAAATATTTTCACATTCGTAGAGTAAGGTTTGTTGTGTATAATAAAATAGCGTTTCACTTATTTCGGGTAAAAGAAGGGTTTATAAATTTTGTGTACATTAGACATTGTATTAAAATAGTTATCAATAACGAGTGTAACGCAGTAAGAGAATATATATTTGGAAACGTTGAAGTGGTGTTTGTTGCATGTAATCGTCAGAGATGGTATTTGAACTATAAGTATATATATAGTATATCTATTCTACGAGTTATACTTAATATTTTATTCAATTAAGAATAAACATTTTTACTGTTACACAAAACAAACACGTTTCGCTTGAATAATTAATTTAATATTTAAAACACACATTGCATGACAACAAAATAATAACGTTCAACGTAAATGTGCCGTCTATATCTCTCCGTATTTTATTTTATACAAGTTAACACTGAAAGTGCCTCAATAAATGGACACATCCGTTATAGATTTTTCTTTTTTTGAATTAGGAACTCAATATGGTTGAGTGTGCTGTATTTCACTTATTTAGTTGGGCTCGCTCAATATCAAGACTTATTGCTTTCAGAACTAGATATATATATACTGTTAAGTATTATTGGTACATTAGTGTTCTGTGTTTATACGTAGCAAATCAAATTAGTTGCTGATTGATGTACCGTTCTCGATGGTTTCAAGGCTGTTTGTTATTATACGACCAATTTGTATTGTACAGTGAATGTTATAACTATTTAATTGCCAATCTCGTTCGAGTGATGCGCCGGATGTTAGTCAAAAGAATATGAACTGGTTTGCCAAGAGAAGTTACCTACAGTTGTGTTTAGTTAGCGATGCATAACGTGTTTGTACTTTAATTTGTTTTTTAGTTGTACTCTTGGAAATCAATGGTTAATAATTTAAGAAAATAAATGTATGTGAAATATTCATTGTTTTAATTCATCTGTCCCTATAGAAAAAGTGGCATTGACATATAAAAACCCAAGACACACAGTCTCGAATAAAAGTAGCGCTGAAAACCGTCCCACAAAAACTCCGCAATATACATACGTGGTATATATAGTTATGCGATAAACTTATGATTTTTCAAATACAGCCTTACCGGAATGACTTAAAGTTGTTTTTACAAGGACGCATGCGACGCGAGACTATTTGAAATGAGAGCATAATCCAAAATTATGCACTCATTTCTGTTTGCCGGCTGTGAGACGTTAAGTGTGCATCTTGGGTTTTTGTATAGCAATGCATTGACCCATAAAATTTGATATATTTTAAAAAGACTATAATTGAAATCATTGTCTGTTTTCTAATAACTCTAACAGTGTATAATCACAGAATTAATGAATTTGAAATTTAAATTTACTGGTTATGTCCACGGTGATTGGATAATTTAATAGCAACAGAGTTCCATCAGGTCAAGTCAGAATAACTAATGTAGGACCTAACTACTTTTCCATAATTTGAAATCATTGTGGAAATAAATATAATAAAGCTCCACGACTGTGTTTTGAACTGTGACGATTTCATCCGTTTTACTCCAGGAATAAATATTACAACTTCTTCCTTCTCCTGCATCGACAAACAATCCTATTTATTAAACATTATTATAGACTTTCTTAAGTGGATAATTATTGCAAAGGGGCTTATGATATCTTCAATATTCTAGCAAGATAGTGCTTTTTCTTTTGAAATTCTTATGACTTTGTTGATCTTTCCAAGAAGTTTTTTGTGGCATCTCAGAATTCATGCTCCGTGTTATTGTTTCCGATTCATTTCACTTGTAGCCTAAATCGAACTGTTTAATATGACACTAATATTACAAAATTTAAAGTCAAATAATCAAGAATAAAAATAAAAAACCCTCTAGATAACAGACAAACTTTGCATAACAAACCCACAAACTCAATATTTCAAGCTTTTTCTAGAGCAAGTGCAGTAAAAAGCCGTGATTTTTTCTTTGTTTTATTGATCCACATAAATCAAGTTTTTAATACATAACCTTGTTTATTTTAAATAAATAGTCTTCCGCGTTTTAATACAATGATACGTATACCTCATGCTAAAACTTTTCAGTTACATCTTATGGAAACTCAAAATTCGTGTTTTTTTTTTTTATTTTATTTTTGACAACCAATCTTTTAGATTAATACTGCCATTGTCGAGTAGTTAATAGTATTACAAGTTCTTCTTCCGTTCCATTTTGGCAACCAGTCTTCTAGTAGACTATTACTACCATTGTCAAGTGAGTATCGATATTACAAGTTTTTTGATATAATTTCAATGAACTAACAAGATGGTGGCCATCTTGTTAGAACTTTTCATGGAGTTTTAGTAGCATCTCAGAATTCATGGTCCGTGGTATTATGTTCCATTAACTTCATTTATGCACAATAAACAAACTATATTACATAAAACACCACCAATTTTACACAATATAGAGTTAAGTAACACAAGATTATGTAGGAACTCCATTCTCATGTTTACGTGCTAGTAACCTTTTTACTGCAACTCTCACTGCGCGTTATAAAATATATTAGAAAATGTCAAATAGAACGACCTCGTTTTTTGCATTGTCATAAGCTACGAATATGTCTTTGGTAATTTATATTGTGAGTGTATAATTATTTAAGATTTTCCTAAACTGGTGACCCCGAACTAGAACACGAAAAGATGTCGACCAATGAAAAAAGTGATTTATCAAAATACACTACGCAATACTCGGAAGAAACTGCATCTGAATTATTTAAAGTAGGTATAAAAATTCCTCCTTTCTGGCCAGAAGAACCCGAAATATGGTTCGCTCAAGTCGAAGCACAGTTCTCCATCTCCGGCATATCTAGCGATATTACTAAATTTAACTACGTGATTGGCCAATTGGATCATCAGTTCGCTCGAGAAATTAAAGACGTTATTACAAACCCACCTAAATCCAATCAGTACGAAAAACTGAAAACGAAACTAATCCGTAGGGTTAGTGATTCTCAGGAAAGAAAAATCAGGCAGTTGCTTGTTCACGAAGAATTTGGAAACAGTAAGCCATCTCAATTTCTGAGACATTTGCAAGGACTAGCAGGCCCTGGAATACCACATGATTTTTTGAGAACTATCTGGATTGATAGACTTCCTCACAATGTACAGGTAGTACTGGCAGCTCAACCCACAGCTTCGTTAGAAACTTTAGCAGACATTGCAGATCGTATCCTAGATGTTACTTCAACGGAGCACCATGTAACCTCAAGTAGTCAAGAAAGCAGATTAGATGATATTTTAAAAGAAGTAGCTTTATTGTGTGACCAAGTACTACAACTAACATTACAGCAGACCCAGTGCGCGCGTTCTCGTATAAGAAATACATCCCGATCCCATTCTCCGGCAACTCGACTGAACTCTAGTTACCGAAAATATCCAGTATGCTGGTACCACATGAAATTTGATAAAAAAGCCACAAGTTGTTCAAAGCCTTGTGGAAAACTACAAGGGCAATGAATAATGGCGGCCGATGATTGCCTAAGTACAACAGGTCGTCTATTCATCGCCGATCGCATATCAAAAATTCATTTTTTAGTGGACACTGGTAGCGATCTTTGTGTTTATCCTCGGTTTTTACTAAAAGAGAAACTTAACAAAACCGACTACCAACTTCGAGCAGCTAACGGTTCTATAATCAACACCTACGGTCACATTAGTCTTAAATTAGATTTAGATTTTAGATTACATTTAGATAAAATAGAAGTTTCAACTGGCGTTTTATTGTGGCAGACATCACCAAAGATATTATTGGTCTTGATTTTTTAGCATACTAGTTTAGTAGATTGCCGTAATAAGAGACTGTTAGTTAACATTACAACGTTATCAGCTGTTGCTTCATTAGTTTATGACTCTGCAAACATACATTCTATTAAAATCCCATTAGACAATACGAAATACCAGAAAATTTTATTAGAGTTTCCTGAAATCACTCGACCACCCGGTGTAAATCGTACGATCACACGTTCTACAGTATATCACATACGTACAACACCTGGCCCTCCAATATGTAGTGCACCACTTCGTCTCGCTCCAGATAAGTTAAAAATAGCTAAACAGGAGTTTGAGGAGATGTTAACAAGTGGAACAGCGCGACCATCCGAAAGTGCGTGGTCATCACCACTGCACCTAGCCCCTAAAAAAGATAATGAGTGGCGCCCATGCGGTGACTATCGGATGCTTAACGCTAGAACCATCACAGATAAGTATCCTATTAAACACATTCATGATTGCACACATAACATAACGGGCTGCAAAATATTCAGCACAATAGATTTAGTTAAGGCTTACAACCAAATACCTGTATGTGAAAAAGATATTCCAAAAACGGCAATTACAACTCCTTTCGGACTATTTGAATTTCCATATATGACCTTTGGTCTTCGGAATTTTTTTTTTTTTTTTTTTTTTTTTTTTTTTTTTTTTTTTTTTTTTTTTTTTTTTTTTTTTTTTTTTTTTTTTTTTTTTTTTTTTTTTTTTTTTTTTTTTTTTTCCAGCTGGACAAACTTTTCAAAGATTTGTCGATTAAATTACTAGAGGTTTGGATTTCTGCTATACATATCTCGATGATTTTTTAATTTTTTCAGAGAATGAGACCTTACATGAAAAGCATTTACGAGAAGTTTTTTCCAGATTACAACGTTATGAATTAGTCATCAACGTCTCAAAGTGTATATTCGAAGCCAACCAGGTAACATTCTTAGGTTACCAGATATCAGCAAGTTGTATGAAACCTGTTGATGCTAAAGTGAAAGCTATGAAAAATTTTCCTCTTCCTGCTAATATCAAACAGTTGCGTAGATTTATGGGAATGTTAAACTTTTACCGACGTTTTATACCCCACGCTGCACGAATACAAGCACCACTAAATGCCTTATTAGCGGGTACGGTCAAAAATTCACAACCAATCACTCTAAAGGGAGACACACTCGAGGCTTTCAACGAGAGTAAGGAAAGCTTATGCAATGCAACGTTATTAGCTCACCCAGATTGTAAAGCTAACCTTGCATTAGTAACCGATGCCTCGGATTCAGCAATCGGTACCGCAATTTAAAAATAACAGGAGGCAACCTTTAGCCTTCTTTTCGCATAAATTGACTCCAGCACAAGAGAAATATTCACCATACGATCGCGAACTTCTTGCAATTTATGAAGCCATTAAATACTTTCGACACATGCTTGATGCCAGACACTTTGTCATATACATGGATCATAAACCAATCAGTTTCGCTTTCCATGAAAAGAAACGCAATTGTTCACCCAGGCAATGCAGACACCTGGATTTTATTTCCCAATTCACCACTGACATCAGACATATATCTGGCAAAAATAACATCGTTGCTGACACGTTATCCCGAATAGATGAACTTGAAGTACCAATTCAAATGGAAGATTTAGCTGAATCTCAGTATTCCGACCAAGAATTACAAAATATACTTAAAGAAGGTTCGTCACTTCCTTTACATAAATTCGAGCTATCGGGATGTCATCGATTTTTATACTGCGATATCAGTACACCTACATCCAAACCCTTTATTACAAAGGAATGGAAAAAAAAAGTGTTTAATGGTTTACATTCACTTAGCCATCCAGGTGTCAACGCAACAGTGAAATTAATGTCACAACGGTTCGTTTGGCCAGGCATACGAAAAGATTGTAGAGAATGGGCCAGGACATGTCTTCAATGCCAACGCACTAAAGTAAGTCGACACGTATCGGCACCATTAGATACATTTGATTTATCCCGTGCTAGATTTCAACAAATTCATATTGATATGATCGGACCTCTACCAGTATCGCAAGGATATCGATACTGTTTAACAGCCATCGATCGCTTTTCGCGATGGCTAGAAGTCATACCAATTATGGATATTACAGCCGAGACGGTAGCAAAACCGCTTTTTTCACGTTGAATTGCCAGATTTGGTAGTCCAATTGATATAATCACCGACAGAGGCCGACAGTTTGAATCTGCCTTGTTTCAGCAATTATCAAAAATATGCGCTTACAAACGAACAACTGCATATCACCCAAAATGCAATGGTATGGTGGAAAAATTTCATCATCAATTAAAAACTTCAATTATGTGCCACGCATCGAATCACTGGACAGAATGCTTACCTTTTGTTCTACTGGGCATAAGAAGCGCTTATAAAGTTGACCTGCAAACATCACCCGCCGAAATCGTATATGGCGAACCTCTAAGATTACCTGGAGAATTTTTCGTACGTTCGTCAAGCGGTACAACTGATATGGCTGACTTTTCCGCCCGTATGCGTCATTATGCAGAACATTTGAGACCCATTCCTGCGTCACGTCACAGGAAAGAAAAAGTATTTGTATTCAAAGATTTAAATACATGCGACCACGTTTTTATTCGGGATGATACAGTACGTGGCTCCCTTCAACCAGCTTATACAGGCCCTTACAGGATGCTTCAGAGAGGACCGAAGGTATATAAAATAAATGTCAAAAATAAAATTGTATCAGTATCTATTGACAGATTGAAGCCGGCCTATATACTGACACAAGAAACAAAATTAGATAACTATACACCATCATTAACTAAAACATCATCAGTGCAGGGTGACAAAACTCAAACTCAAGGTCGGACACGCTGTAATAGACGTGTTCGCTTCGCAGATTCACATCATCCTTGTCCTGCACTTGGAGGGAGTGATGTGGGAACTCCATTCTCATGTTTACGTGCTAGTAACCTTTTTACTGCAACTCTCACTGCGCGTTATAAAATATATTAGAAAATGTCAAATCGAACGACTTCGGTTTTTGCATTGGCATAAGCTACGAATATGTCTTTGGTAATTTCTATTGCGAGTGTATAATTATTTAAGGTTTTCCTAAAATTATGAATAAAAAATAAAATCCACTACATGACAGACTAAAATCCCGCCAAAAATTCAAAATTCATGTTACTCGTTACTACTTCACTTATGCACCATAAACATGCTCTATTATGCAAAATGCCAGTAGTATTTTATAATATAGAACAAATAACGCGAGTTTAATAAATAAAAACATAAGACATCAAACTGAAGACAACATTATCAAAATGTATAACTATCGCCGGCAATTAAATAAATGTAAGTTTATATTTTTGGAAATAGATGAGACAAAATTGTAATGACAATTACCCACATTATATTTTCTCATAAGGAGATTAAATCAAATGTGGTTAGCCAAATATTAAGTTTTAGGAACAATTTTAGAACAAGAATGAAATTCAGTTTAACATAGACTTTTCTGCTTCAAATCATGGCAGGTTTTTATTATACTTTTATTTTAATTGGCAAAAGTTATGATCAAAGTTATTTTTTCTCGGGATCTTATAAATGCACATTGCTTCCTACATTCCATGTGTAATATAATGTTGCTACTTGAAGAATAAATAAATCAATGAGTTATAAATACCTAAAAAAGAAAATTCTCATAGATGAATATGGTTTTATAAATAGATCCTTGTTTAACTAATAATCATAGTATTACGATATGTTTTTGTTTATTGTTTAGCATTTTTTTCTAATATATAATTACAACTAGCGGGCCCGGCAGACGTCCCGCCCTGATTACAAAACAATCCTTGACAAATTATATACAAAAATGTTCCTCATGAATCACTTTATGCACTGGTGAAAACCGCATGAAGATCCGTTCAGTAGTTATTGAGTTTATCGCGAACAGACAGACAGACAGACGCGGTAGGGGACTTTGTTTTATACTATGTAATGATGATAATGATACATAGTGTATTTTTGAGTCTACATGAATTATATCGTTAAATCCTAGCAACACCGAAACACGTTCTTGTAAATTCTGTGAGCTGTCAAATTTCATTACCGCCTGCCACATGTCAGCAGAATTTAGTAATTGTTGTGTTTTTTCCTAAATTATAACCACATAACAGTATAATAATGGTAAATATTAGCCACTTATATTCCAATCATTTGTTTGTGTATTAATTATTTATGTATGTGTTGTGTAACGCATTTGAAATAAACATTTCACCAACTGAAATCCCATGTACACATTACAGAAACCTCTTATGCTGCAAGGGCACGAGCGTGCCATCACACAGATCAAATATAATCGCGAGGGTGACCTGTTATTCTCCGCTGCAAAAGATGCGAAGCCAAATGTTTGGTGGTCCCTTAATGGCGAACGACTAGGCACTTTCAATGGTCACGGCGGTGTCGTATGGTGTTTAGATGTAGACTGGCAATCAGTACACCTTATTACAGGCGGTGGTGACAGTTCCTGCCGGTACGTATACATTATAACAGTAATAGAGAAAATACATACCATCTTTGAAACAGTTAAAAAAAATTACAACATAATTTCAAATGATAAACTACATACACTAATGTACATAAATTTGTCTCTGACAAGAGTTTCCATATTAATAATGAGCTGTGCCCATGACTTCTTCCGTATGGAAGAAGTATGTAAACAAAAACTGATTAATAAAATCATCTGAATGTTTTAAATTATCCACTTTTCTCTCTTACTTAACTTGAGCCGTCATTTAAATTACAATAACTTTTGATAGAGTAGATTGATTTATTTGATATAAGGAGTAAATGTTAGTCGATATGCTTTATAATTATCTTGTAATGTTTTATTGTGAACATAGTACTTCAGTTGTAATGCATGTTTAAATAAACCGATAGATATTTCTAAAAATGATTGAACTATATTTTATTATTTATTCCTCAACACCTTTAACAATTTTTTTCACTAGAATCTAAAAGTAGACACATTAAATATACATTCTTATTATATGTATAGATAATAGATCATTATTAAACATTCAATAGAGATTTAAAAATTGTTTGTTTTTAGTTTATGGGATTTGGAGACAGGCAAGAATATTGCTACAATAAAAACGAATTCCTCAGTGAGAACGTGCAACTTCAGCTTCAGTGCATATCAAGCTGCATATACCACAGACAAGGCTATGGGTCACCCTTGTGAGGTAAACATATAATTACATCCCTTGTCGTAATAATAATTATATGATGCAGTAAGAAAAACTATATGTACCCATATTTAAAAATGGATATTTCAATGATTACGGATAGAATATGTTTTATCTCAAGGAAGTTAACTTTACAGGAAAGAACTTTTTCAGGCAGAGAATATATTGTTTTAATTAAAAACAACTTCAATAATGTCATTGTATCTTGTATAACAAACAAGATCGAAGGAATAAATTCTTTACAAATACTATTTAGAGAAGAATGATTGATTGTATTAATTGTAATGGATGATGGAATAACATTCATAAATATTATTATACTAACTGTACCCGCAGCTCCACACGCGTTTTTTTTAAATTGTATTAAAGAAATATAAAATTGTGAGACCATGTACAATTATAGAAATGCTGTCTAAAAACAATTGTAAGTATGACATGCATGCCACTTACAACATGTAACGTACACATGAAATATATAAATACTAACAATGTATCGAATGAGGTTTATCATCAGCAACATATTTGGAACCTTAACCCGCCATGTAACTACCTCAGTGCTCACCTACACTGGATAAGGAACTAATGAAACAAAGACTTAAAGATGTTATTATGATGATATAATATGCCCATATTGTCAATAAGTAATATGTTTATGGTATTTTTATCTTATCATTTTAGAAAGACCCCTTCTATCTTCAAAATTACTGTTAATAATTATAATTTTGAATTGTATACAATGAATGAGCTGAGGTCTTGAAATTTTGCATAAATATAAATCAAGATATAAAACTTTATATCTGTCTAAACAGTTTTTAATATTGGACAATTTAAATAGTGCTCATTGACTTGGATACAAGATACTTATATGTTACTCTATGGATGCTGCGTTATGTAGACGAAAGCGCGGTAATAAAGCAAAATGACCGAAAAAACAATATAATTCAAATTACATACATAGATACAGATATATGAATTTCAATTATATTTATTCTTGTAGTCCAGTACAATGCACATCTTATGCACATGTTTACAGTGAACAACATATTTTTGCTAAATTTCATGCGGACGAAGTTGCGGGTACCAGCTAGTCTAAAATAGAATAACTTAAATTACATCCTATAAGGTCAGCTATCTGCCAATGAAAGTCCCATGAAAATTGGTCAAACCGTTTTGGACATAGCACTGCGGGCGAAGCCACGGTTAACAGCGAGTCTAAATCAAAATAAACTAAATAATTTTTTATAATGTCCGCTATCTGCCGGTGAAAGTCCCGTAAAAAATGGTCGAACCGTTGTGGAGATAGTACTGCGAGCTAAGCCACAGTTAACAGCTAGTATAAATTAAAATTGCCTAGATTACTTTTTATAATATCAGCTTTTTTATAATATCAGCTTGCCATTGAAAGTCTTGTTAAGATCGGTAAAACCGTTTTGGAGATAGAGTTACGGGCGAAGCCACGGTTAACAGCTAGTAGTATAAATTAAAATTGCTTAAATTACTTTTTATAAAGTTAGTTATCTGCCAGTGAAAGTTTTGTGAAGATCAGTCGACCCGTTTTGGTGATAACGTTGCGGGCGAAGCCACGGTTAACAGCTAGTATAAATTAAAATTACTTTATATAAGGTCAGCTATCTGTCAGTAAAAGTCTCGTGGAAATCGGTTCAACCGTTTTGGAGATAGTACTGCAGACGAAGTTAACAGCTAGTATAAACTAAAATTGCTGGAATTACTTTTTATAATATCAGCTTGCCATTGAAAGTCTTGTTAAGATCGGTAAAACCGTTTTGGAGATAGAGTTACGGGCGAAGCCACGGTTAACAGCTAGTAGTATAAATTAAAATTGCTTAAATTACTTTTTATAAAGTTAGTTATCTGCCAGTGAAAGTTTTGTGAAGATCAGTCGACCCGTTTTGGTGATAACGTTGCGGGCGAAGCCACGGTTAACAGCTAGTATAAATTAAAATTACTTTATATAAGGTCAGCTATCTGTCAGTAAAAGTCTCGTGGAAATCGGTTCAACCGTTTTGGAGATAGTACTGCAGACGAAGTTAACAGCTAGTATAAACTAAAATTGCTGGAATTACTTTTTATAGGGTCAGATATCTGCCCGTGAAAGTTTCATGAAGATCAGTCCAACCTTTTTGGAGATAACGTTATGGGCGAAGCCACGGTTAAGAGCTAGTATAAATTAAAATTGCTTAAATTACTTTTTATAAGGTCAGCTCTCTGCCAGTGAAAGTCCCGTGGAAATCGGTCCAACCGTTTTGAAGACAGCATTGTGGACAAGGACCGTGGTTAATAGCTAGTCTAATTTAAAGTAGCCTAAGTAACCCGCTGTATTTTTTTCTATCTGTCAGTGAAATTCCCGTCAAAATCAGTCCAGCCGTTTCATAGATTACTCGGAACAAGCAGATAGACAGACGGGCAAATATTATTAAAATTGCATTTTTGTTATCAGTTGTGTGTATACTTTCACACCCAATCAGTAAAAAAGTGTTATTTTGATATTACATACAGACACTTCATTTTTATTATATGTATAGATTTGCAATAAACAATTAATAATTCAAGTTTATCAATGTAAACTTCCAGGTGTTCATTGTTGATACCAGAACTATTGATGACTCAATTTCGGACCAAGCTCCAATTCTAAAATGGGAGATTACAGATTCAAAAGTCACCTCTATGGTGTGGGGTACACTGGATGAAACCATCATTACTGGTCATGAAGCCGGTGATCTTATTCAGTGGGATTTGAGGGTAAGTAACAGTTAATGAGTTACAAGTGTTCAGTAAGCACGTAACGTAACCTTATGTGGTTGGGTGTCCTTTGGAACATTTGGAATGAGTTTCACTGTAACATACATGTAGTATGTGTTGCCATACATTTGAATAGGTACAGCACTTATTCATTTGTGGTAGGTGCAAAGAACTTAGATCCCCCTACATAGTTGTATATTTTTAATTATCTTTATAAAAAAAACGTGTACCCTGTTATTACAAAAAAGGTAATACGTATTGAACTCATACTTAAAAAAGGTTTGAACACAAAAGAGTGTTTACTTACCCTTGGTTACAGATGGACATTATTTAAATTTAAATATTCTCTAACACCAGCCTAAGTAGACAGTTCTTATTCTATTGTTGTAATTAACTTGTATCTCTATTTGCCGGCAAAAGAAACTTCATATGGTCTCTATCGGTACTTAAATAACTTCAAGACATATTTTATTTCTATATTAATATGTGGTAATTTTATAACTCCAGACTGGTAAGAAAGTGCACTCCATCAAAGAGCACACCCATCAGATCAACGACATGCAACTGTCACGAGATGGAACCATGTTCATCACTGCATCAAAGGATCAAACTGCGAAACTTTTTGACACCAGTTCCCTAGAACTACTTAAAGAGTACAGGACTGAACGACCTGTAAATTCTGCAGCTCTCAGTCCAATTTTAGACCATGTAGTATTAGGCGGTGGACAAGACGCCATGGAAGTAACAACTACATCTACAAGGCAGGGCAAGTTTGATGCTCGTTTCTTCCATTTAGTTTTCGAAGAAGAGTTTGGCCGTGTGAAGGGCCATTTCGGGCCTATTAACAGTTTGGCTTTCCACCCAGACGGTAAAAGCTATGCATCAGGTGGTGAAGATGGTTATGTAAGAGTCCAGAGCTTCGATCAATCTTACTTTGATTATACCTTTGATTACAACCGGGAATAAGTAGTTTTTCTAAGAAATTTATATACAAATTCTGGTTTAATAAAGATCTTGTTTAACCAATTGGTTTTTATTTATGCTTTAAATTGCTGTTTAAAGAATCATTTGTTTTTTCTTATCAACCCGCTTTCAATGTAAAATTGTGAATCTAGATTAAATTAGACTATAATTACAAATATTAATATTCTAGCAGAAAATGAAAATGTATAAACTGGAACGACTTTGTGTAACTGTCATTAATTGAATGGTTTTTTTTTTTCGAACTGACTACACTCTTAGCCTGGCAAGGCCTTTACAGTTTCACCGGACTACTATTGAATGGATGAGCAAAATCAAAACCATATACTTTATTCAATTTAGGCCCAAAGAAGGCTCTTATGGAGATAAAAACTACGAATAGTTTGGGAAAACAACCCAGTAATAAAGAATAACCGTCTAGAAACTCGATCGGGTTCATCTTTTTAACGTACATATGTCTATATTGCATTAAAGTTACAATTGTTTTTAGTTGATCACAGAGAGATGTCAAATGTGTGAGTATAGTAAACTCAGAGTGACTGTTAAAATATTAATGTCTCAATCTTATGTTGCGCATAACATTAAATTAGAAGGAAGAATATAGGAAAGTCCTACTGCTTTTTGATAGCACATTAACTCCTTAAAAACTTGGTGTTTAAGAAGCCTAGTGTTTACCGTATGTGTAGGTGTTAAAGCTGCTAATGCTTTGCAGAATATTTCTCTGCTATATTTTTACCTGTAATAGCTAAGTTTTGCCTTAACTCAGCTGATAATAGTAATTGTTGTTCTATTCCCCATATACACATAACAAGATTTGAAGTTCATATGCAACTAAATTTGCTTAAATGAATAAATTGTGCTGCTATTTGCCCTTACAAAAATCACAGCTTTTAATTAAAAGCTTACCAAGAACAAATGTCTGACCCGATAACGCATATTTGTAATTTATGAATAAAGACTGTGGGTTATCCTACTATTTGGAAACTTTCATGAGTAATGCCTATATTAAAATCTGAAGAGATTATGTTTGTTCAAAATATTATGGCGATAATATCAGCTCTCTCTAAAATGATTGAACCATTTTCCACCGAAGAATAGCAAAACCGATTACTCCTTATTTATCTGACTCTGAACATGGCTTCAGACGAGGTTGCTCTGTCAATACTAACCTTACCCTAGTTTAGATATTGTGTCCTTCGAACATGGAGAGGGGCTTACAAGTAGATATAATCTATTTCGATTTTCAGAAGACATTTGATACCGTGTATTATTATTATATTAATATCAAAATTGTATGCTTTCGGTTCTTCGCCTAACCTAATAGCATTTTTTGCAAATTATTTTTTTCGAAAACGTCGGTATGTGAAGCATGAGTCGTTCGTATCTGAACAGTAGGTACCATGAATATTCTGGCTTCATTACTATTTTTAATTATGATCAATGTTTCAAACACAGTTATAAGTAACCCCACGTGCGTTTTATATACCGACAATTTAAAGGAAAAGGAAGAAAAAAAAGGAAGTCATATAAAACGTAAGCGATTGCGATTTACTGCAGGCAGTCACACTCCTTACAACCCTTACACAGTGCATATTCTTTGGGTCGAGACACTATAACCCGAGTGGTTAACTGTATTATGTTGTCAAATAAATCGATGATGTAGATAATTCCGAGGAAAGAAATAAGCAAATTTAAAATGCAACAATATATTTATACAAAATTTAATATCTCTAAACATTAAAAAAAGATTATCACTTATTTTAGAGAAAATATGGAGTGGTATGTTGTGGTGGGACTTCTCTCTCACTGTCCGGTACGGCTTGGAATAATTTCGCATTTCTATCATTAACAGTGTTGAATTCTAATATAGATGCCACATTACCACAACGGTAACAATAATTTGGAGCCGACCAAACCGTGACTAGTCTTTTATCGAACATGTATTTATAACCTAAAAAAAACAACACAAATTAGATATATTTTATATTACATTGAAATTAAAAAAAGAAATTCAAAGAGAACAAACCTTCATTAACAAGTTGATGTGCTCTGCATATTAAATTCAAATTGTTATAGTTCATAAAGAGTTCAGTAACATAGCTACCAAATAACCAACCAGCACCTCTTGGGCTAACAGTCCTGAAATGACAAAAATATATTAACACCATTGCATTGTCAATAGAATATAGTGGATATAATAAAATTATTGAGTATTATTTTCATCTTGTCTATAAAACAATGAATGTAGGTAATTAAAATAAATAAAATAATAATTTACATTCTATAACACAACATTTCTAGCACACAATATATTTATCTATCATATATTTTTTCTTTAATTTGCTCAAAGATCCTTAGTGCAAGCCCAAATCACACAAGACTGATCCTTGTTTTTTATTATTTTACATTAAAATTAACATTATTCTTACATCCTGTTACAAACTTATTACAAATAAAAAATTAATTAATCATGGATCTTGGAAACCATAAACAATAACATTCTAACTTGACATCAGACCTCCAAAGTTTTCTAACCTCCTTTATTTAAAGGCATAAGTTACCACAATATGTCCAAGTAGTCTTCTTCAAGGCAACAGCCAAAGAAGATGCTCGGTCAAATTGGCACTCAGGAGCAAATTGTCATTTGGCCGAGTACCTTAAGGATTTCCCCAAAAAGCCTTGTGAAGCTGCAAAGGCTCATCAGGCCAACAGAAATAGCCAGTTCTAAAGAAACAGCCTGAGTAGAATTCTGTTCTAGACAGAGTGAATATGCAGTGATTTTTTGTAGGTAGTAGAGCCACACTGAAGCTATTTCAGCATGAATGGGTCGGCTCGCCCAGGGTAGTACCACCCTCTCATAAAAAAACCGACGTGAAGTAACAGTGCTTGCATTGTTGCGTTTCATTCAGTCAGTGAGAAGGCCGGAGGCCCACTTCCCTTTCCCCCCTCCCCAACCCCTCTCCCCCAAACACAGACTGGCAACACACTCTTGATGTGTCTATGGACGGTGGTGATCACTTAACATCAGGTGACTCACCTGTTCGTTTGCCACCTATGATATAAAAAAAAAAGAAGTGAAACAAAAGTAAGAAACTTTCAAATGGACTGCAACTATAGCATTATATGGTGTAAGAGTAATTGTGGGATAGTAAGTTTATTGGCTTTTGTCTGTAGAAGTTCAAAATTCTTCTAATGCAAAAAGAATTTAAGTACAGAAATGACATTAGTATTATTTGTTAAAATATCCAGAGATAAACCAAAAACAGATAAGTAATTGCACGTTTTCTGGAAACAAATACCTAAATAAAGTACCTATAAAAGAAATTGTTAACAATATATATACCACATTTTAACTTCTGCTGGGTCTGACCATAGTAGATCACAGAAAGCCCCTCTGTGTGGTATTTGTTGATTCCTATCAATACACCTGATTTGGTCTAACATCGAAATCTCTGGTGAAAGACCTCCATGGACACACAATACTGTTTCATCTATTAACTGAAATAATTAAAAATAATATTTATGTTACATATCTGAGAGCTTATGGACGTAAAAGTGTGAAGGGGAACTCAAAGAAAATTAGGACACCAGTATCTTACTGAAAACAAGACCCTTGTTAATTAAAATATGTTGCCATGAAATTACTTAAATGAAAAGATGTTGAATGGCTCTTTAGTCAATTAGCCCTTACAAGTCAAAATTTATAAAAGTTAAGTTTATACATATATAGTTAAAATCTTATATAAGAGTATTAATTTCTAAATCCAGTAATCTTGTTTATAACTTTGTGGATTTTAGCATTTAATCATGATGTTAAATAATGATGCGATATAAATGCTTAACCTAGTGGGGGACTGAGTCAATAGTGCAGGAACACAAATATAGGTGCTGGGTGACAGATTTTCGACTTGAAGAAGGTAGTTATCAAGGTAAGCTTAGAAGAAGCTCTGGTACCACTCTATTATATCACTAAAATAGTTTGAACTGAAAGCTCCTTAGCTGAAAGCTTTAGCTCCTTGCAAGGATTTGAAACACTGACCAATCACCACTTCAAATGTTCAGGAAAAGAAATAATATAATTTCGTAATTTTTAAGTAATTAAAATGTAACTCACTGCAGCCACTGTAAGCAAATCAAAAACTCTACAACAGTCTTTCCATGCATTTGCATTTCCATATTTATTCAGACACTCATCATAGAACCCATACACCTTTGTAATTTGACTAGTTTCATGGTTACCCCTGAGCAGAATAATCCTGAAAATATTATCTAAATAGGATTAGCATTATATTAGTAAAATTAAATTATTTATTCAAAATTTGGGTACTTATTTTATATTCAATACTCATAATTTATTTTAAATATCATATAGGTTCTTTTAAAGGCTGGTGAAATTGGCCTTTCCACCCACAATATATTCTTACTAAGCGCCGCCCAAGACTCTCTGCATTTGCATCTATATAAAGGACTACATTTTGTCCATGGCCACTCATATTTATGTAGGTTTGACTTATTCCTCGGAACATTGTTTTTACCGGTTGAAAGGCACCATATATCATGTATGTAGTCAGTTAAAAAAAAAAAAATGTCACGTATCCTTATATTTTCAGTATCTCTCAGACTATGTCTACAACATTTCATGAAAGTTGGTTGAGTAGTTAAGATGTGAAGGTATAATGAAACAAACAAATTAACATTTATAATATTAGTTAGGATTGTATTTCAGCTGACCGAATCTTTCTTTCTAAAATAGAAGTAGCCTAAGCTGCTTCTTATAACATTAGCTATCTGCCAATGAAAGTCCTCTCAGAATCGGTCCAACTCTTTTGGAATTTAATCGGAACAAACAGACAGACAGAAAAAGTACTGTACATAATATTATTTTCATTTAGTAAAAAACCGTTATTTTGACATAACAGAAATTTAAATTTTATTAATTTGTAAAAATTTCATGTAGTAAGTTTGAAAAAAAATCTATTACATACCTATCAGGGTACCTAGCTTTGAGTGCCATTAACAGAGTTAATGTTTCTAAACTGTAATACCCTCTATCAACATAATCACCCATGAATATGTACTTTGTGTCTGGCACTTGTCCTCCAATTCTAAATAATTCTTCTAAATCATAGAACTGAAAAATTAATAATAATGTTCGATTAAAATTGATATACATATGTCCTATTTCTACTATAGTTGAGCTTAACATGTTTAATTTTTTCTTTTTCAAATTAATTTAATACAGTCTATCCCTCTATCATATGCAGTATCGATCAATAAAACTTATGAACAAAACAAATTTAAAGGTAATGGTGTTTCATCGACGCTAATTCCAGATTATATCTAATGACAAAGTAGAAACACTGAGGGTGATACTAAATTACCATTCAAAGCAGAACAGAATAAAGCGATTGCTTTCTGACAGCAATAAATTACGATGGTCGTTTTACTTTTATTTTCTTTTTACATTTTTTATTGCATAATTAGATATTATTATCTTGATCAAATCCTATTACTAAAATCATTTGGTTTGGACATAAACATTTACCTGGCCGTGTATGTCTCCGCAGACAGTCACAGGTGTTTGAACCGGCTGAACATTAGGTTCTTCTAATAACAAATCACATACAATATTACACAATTCTCTCAAATCATCCTCCGGAAGATACTTGCATCGCTTTGCAACTTCTACCCACTTATCTACTTCACCCATTTTGTACCAAAATTTGTTGAAATAACACACTTAGCGGATGTATATGTCACTACAAGCCACAGAGTATTAGTCGTGCAGGTACTAGTGAGATAATTACAAGCTCCTTCTCCTATATACAAATGTACTCTGTGCCACACAGAGCACAGAGTTAGAGATACGAAAAATATCGATAGAATAGATCACTTTACAATGATGTCGATCGTTTTTGTACGTAATTTTTTTTATTCAAAATATTTTTTTTGGCAAGAATCGGTTGATATAGAATATCTATCTTGTAAAATAAATCGAATTTATTGTTTTCTTTTGCTTAAGTAAGATTTAATTTTTAATATATCAGAGAGAACCCTAAAAGGCAGCCGTTTCGTGCAAAGATCAATTTATTCGGGCTTATTTATTTAATATTAATTACCACCACAAGTTTGTACCATAAGAAGAAATGAAAATGTTTGAATTGTGAGTTACCAGACACTAACTGAAATATAAATGAGCAAGTATTTACAAATTAATAAGAAAGATAAAATATGTATCCAAAAGTCAACTTACCGCATTTAAATCTGTATATACTATAAAAAAATAATATAAATATTCACACTAAAGTTTACATATACACATCACACCGTAACATTTACTAGTCAAGTTATATTAAGGGTTTCACCGAGAAATGAAAGATAATAAGCTGTAAACTCGTATTAATTTTTATCTTGTTAATATAAAAGTTGTCTCAAAACTTTGATGAAATCTCATCCCCGCTTCATACGATATCCAAGGATAAAGCTCACAAAAAATTATGTTTTGAAAATATCTCGCTTCCTATTAGTTTAATGTTATTTGCGTATAAGATGAATATAATAAATAAAATTATCTAGGACTTATGTCTTAAACATTTTTTATATATTTACCCGTTTTTGAGATAGAGGTCGGAGAACTCAGAGCACTTATGTATTTACAACATATGGCAAGGTCAACCGTTAACTACGGTAAATGAATAATACACTGTATAAAGTTTGTATATTTTGAATAGTCCAATATAAACTTATTTAATAATACTTACCTATTCGTACACTTAAAAAATTGTTGAGCGTAATATTGTCATTTGTTGTGTGTTATTTTAGGATGTCTATTCACTGTAAATACTGAGCAGTTTATTTGCATTGAGTTATATAGAAAGGATTAATATCTTAATGTCTAAGTGGGTACTGAATAGACTTTCGCAAAGGAAAGGTGGGAATTAGGGCAAAAAATTGTTTTTATATTTTCCTAATACATAAAACCTTTCCTGGAATAAATATTGTATATATTATATTAATTTCGATGAAATAAATATATCGATTAACTGCAACATCCTTAACGCTGACAGTTTGTGCCAGAGACAGAGTACCTACTCAGAATTTTTACTTGTTTTCTTTGCTATTCCTTAGAAAAACATGAACCAAAAAGTTTCTGGTATACAAGTAGAAGTTTGAATTGACTCTACAACATACGGAGAATTACCGGTTAACATGATTGTATCGGTTTGTAATGTACATTAAATATAATGCAGATTAGTGTTTTATTTTCTTCTGATCTGATCTGGAATGGTCATGAAGATATTGTATTTTATTCAGAGATCATCCGGTAATGGATAATGCTTTCTGAAAAAGTTTATAGCCTGGTTCTCCACATTACTAAACATAAGCGTATTTGTAGAAGAATACCAGATTTTATGAATATTATAATTGTTATACCTAATCACTCTGCATTTCTAGTTATAGTAACAGTAAATAAATCATTACTCAATAGTTGTTGTTTCAGGTAGCAAATGTACGCTACGGTACACCTCTAGAGGTATATTCAACAAGATCTCTAAAGTTGCACTTTATGTTAGGTAATACCTACATTGCTTTATTTAAATAAGTAATTATGATATTGTAGAAAAATTAAAACTCACCTCACAATAATTTCAAGAACATGAAATTTATTCAAATAGACTTTCATTATTGACGATATAAAACAATATATTCCACTATTATCAAAAGTAATTCCTTTAATTAAAAGCAGGACAGGAATCGCAGACTAACGCGTAACAATACTTGTAGGGTGACAACACATATTTAATAAGTGAGACTTAATACAGTTTTGTAAATGAAATCAAAATATGACGTGAATAAAATAAAAAAGAATCTGAATATTCAAGTTTAATTAACATGAAAATCAACATGCAAATACAATTTTTATATTATTACATTAGTTATTCTTTTAAAATGTGCGGTGCCCTTTTTGATATACTGCTGTGAAAAGGTTAAAATGATAAACGAATATTACTTTTTTATCATTTACATTGAACATTATACGCACAAATACTATTTGGGATACATCAAATGGCTTCAAAGGGACGGAACAATACTATAGCACAAAAAATCATTGTTTCTTACATTCTGTAGACCTTTTGAAGGTATATTTTAACAATTGTTAAATATCAGAATTTATAATGCATATAAACTAATTATAAATCCAAAAAAAGTGGTTGTTTCTTTCAACTATTTTATTCAAACTGGAACGAAAACTCAGCCACAAATTAGCAATTACATTACTAGTTCAAAGTTGCCAAGGCGCCTTGTAAATCACAGTATATTTTTTATGAAGTGCAGTGATAAGCAATTTCTGTGGAATAATGTATAACAACTAAAAATACCTACTATGAAGAGAAAATTCATTTGGCCATTATAGAAGCAACAATTCTATCTATGCTTAATTATATATTATGCATTGCAAAAGCTTATTAGTGAGATAATTCTTCTTGATCACTGCAATAAAAAGTTCCTTAAAAATATCAACCAACGAAACAACACAATTAGGGAACAATCAACATCATAAATGACCTTATAGTACTGTCAATTAATAAAATATTGTTTTTTTTTTCATTCAATAATAGTCACATACACTCAATACAAATTTGCTTGCACTAATAACGATTTATGATGCTGAAAGTTAACAATAAAAAGCTTGCCTAGCAATTTCGAGTACTTTGACGTTTTACATTATTTTTTATTTCAGATATAAAAATACTTAAACCCGAGAGAGTACCAAGTGATCACAGATTCTGAAAGTTCCGTTCATTTATCAGTACAAAAGTAACCAATACTTTGAAACGGATTCACCTATTACTAGAGTATACAGGAGCGGGTTTAAAGGTTGGGAAACGTTGGACAACAAACTAGTGGGGGTTTTTGTTACATATACTGAGTGAAAGTTTAAAGAGTAGCAATATTCACAGAGGTTACCGAGTACTCATTTCTGGTTCTAAATCAATTAAAAAAATAGGTGCTTTATATTTGACCTAATTATCTCGAGAAAAACAAAACTGAAATACACTCCTAACGCTTAGTTTACGTCACGCGCCTGGGCACATTCACTATGCTTGCTACCACGCCCGTCCCGCTACCCGCCAAACAGTGCTTCAGTTAATTGTTCGTTGAAAGGGATAGTTCACGCGTTACGTAATGTTAAAGATTAACCCCGGATGCGCCCTCGCTATTCACCTTTACTTTCGTTCATTGGATGTTTCACTTTTACATCCATACATTTAAAAGTTCTAGAACAAATTTGAACTAAGATTCTCTTTGTGTTTATTAGTATTTGTTTTAATACTATTATTTTATAATTTAAATGTGACCATGAACATCATTTCCTTAAATATTGCTACTCTTTAAACTTTCACCCAGTATATGCTTTGAAATGTTAAGAAATTGATTCGCAAATAAAAACGTATTTTATATACTAGTACGAATGCTACTTTTCTTATTAAAAATGAACTCATTGGGAAAATCCCGTTATAAAAGTTCCAGTGGTTACAAACCCCTGTTGCCCACCTCTAAACCCGACACTGTATAGACAAAGAAAGCAGATTCATGCGCATTTCCCGACATTCCCAACGTGAGGCTTTGTAACCTATGCATTAGATGGTCCAGCTACGAATGACTATCGTGAACTATCCTTAAATAATTATATTTCTATTAATATTTCCATGAGCATGTACCTGTTTTCGATTATTTTTCTTTACTAATTAACACGAAAGATATGCCTATGATTTCTCTATACGCTAACTACTAAACGTCAGCACTTTATCAAATAAATTACAAATGCACTATTTATACTTTGGCAATTACGAAAGTTGATTTATTATGCACAACCTTAAAACCGACTACAGTTTTTAGTCGAATAGTTAAATTAAATTTATTAATCAACAAATAGTGCTGACGTTTCATTATCCTGGAGGAGAATTTACAGTCGACAATTGGAATATGTTCTTTTATAGGTTTAAAATAAAAGAAATATCATCTTATAGCCACGACTTAAATTACAAACGCTAAGTTTGTTCACAAAGCAATCAGCGAGCTTCAGGTGCCAAATTTTTGTTGACCAAAAAGACCCTGTTCAAAACAAACGGTTCACGATACAAAAATGAAAACAAACACTGTACCTTACAACATTTAGAGACACACATTTCATTAATAAAATAAGTTATTGTATAATAAAAAAAAAACATGAAGGAACACAAATAACGAAAAATAATGACAGTCGGCAAAAACAAAAAAGCTTTTCATATCTTAGATTATAATCCCAAACACTAGTTCTTATTTTAATACAATTTAAAGTCACTATTTTGCGACACACCTACCACCGAATTGTCATAAAAAGCATCATGAAATCAATCCGGAAACTAACATAATTAGCTTAAATATATAATAAACACGTGCTCTTAAAACTATACATAAGCAGAGATCCAAAATCAAAGTTAGTCGGAACAAGGGTCCATCTATAAATTACGTTACAAGTTAAGGGTCATAACGAAAATGAATCATAAACTTCGTGATATCGCCTCTGAAAAAAGATCTCAAATAGAAAAATATATGAATAATTTATTTATTGGTGTTTTCATTTAATAATTAATACATTTACAATAAAGGAAATGAGTGGAACCATGAAAATTATATGTTACAAACGTGTAACTTTACAGAAATGCGATACAAAGTTTTTAATTTCTAAGACGAAGATTAATTACAAACATTTTCATTTCTAAGCATATTTTCGCTAAACTTATAAAAAGAGAATACATATATGTATATAAAACTTTCATTTAGGACATAAATTGAAAAAAAAAATGTTGCACATAACTGTCATCCACTTATGTCTTCAATTGCAAAATACGTGACAAGAGTCACACGAATGTGGTCGTTTCTGACAAGGACCCAGAAGGGCTTCAAAATCATAAAATCTATTGCGACGTAATTTATGGATGACTCCAAATATATTGTTCCCTTACTACTTATAAGCGATTAATAAACAAACGTTAAAATAACATGCAAATTACGATCTTTAAGTCACAAGAGAAAATTTACGTACAGATTTATAATATCATTTCCGCACTTACATTTCCTGTTAAAGGTAATAAATATTGTAAATGTAATTTATAAAAAAAAAATATAAAAACAAATTCACCATGTAATTAAAATATGTAAGTCGATGATATTATAACTAAAAAATTACGTTACGTACGATACGTTACCTACATGATAATTTGACAAAACAAATGGCACGATAACGCACACATACGTAAAGTAATATCGTAACGCCACACGCTCTTAGATAAAATGTGGAAGATGGAATATTCTCAATATTGGTGGTGAAAAAGAAATGGTTATATGTTGATTAGATACGGCCGAATTTACGGGACTAGATCACGTTTGCTAGCCAGCCAAGTTTTAACAAAGCGCTGTCGAAGCGCTTATGACGTATCTACAGCTTTTTAGTTATAATATCATTGATGTGAGTAATGTATTTTTTTTTCACAGAAAACAGTTTTTTTTTTTCATTTATTTATAAGGCTGATAATATCTTGCTTATTATTCTTCTATTTCTCTAAAGTTAACCCTGTACGTACAATTACGTTTCGGAACACATTGCGGTCGATCTGTAATGCACTTTTTATTTTAAATACTGAGGTAAAAGGGAAGTTCGTGTCAATCGTGATAATGATCGTAAATGGTCCGCGGACGAGACTTGCGAAGCGACGGTAGACGGAGTATCGATAATGGTTCATTTGAACTTGCGTAGAACAAAAGCGTCAAGGATTTTTGGGACGTATTCGTCGATCCCGATTATATCGAGGACACCCTCGTGAGTCCCATCGGTGGTACCCACACGATGAGAGGCCAAATTCATCACAACCAGCCTGTAAATCAATAAATAGTACAGTCCTAGATAAATTTTCTGACCGCTCTGAATATTTTCTTTATATATAACTAGCTTCTGGGCCAACGATAACATGCAGCGGAAGCTCTCGAAAGAAAAAAAAAACGAGTTTTATACATTCTTCATTGGTGCTTCTATCTTCTATCTTCTTCGCTCCTATCGGTCTTCGCGTGATGATATATAGCCTAAAAAGCCTTCCTTGATAAATGAGCTATCTAAAACCGAAAGCTTTTTTCAAATCGAACCAGTAGTTCCTGATATTAGCGCGTTTAAAAAAAAATATATTAAAGAAATATAAAATGGCGAGACCATGTAAAATTATAGTAATGCTCTTTAAAAACGATTATAAGTACGACACGCACGCCACTTACAGTAACATGTAACGTATACATTAGATATATAAATTCTAACAGTGTGTCAAATGAGGTTTGTCATCAGCAACATATTTGGAACCTTATCCCACCATGTAACTACCTCAGTGCTCACTTACACTGTATAAGGAAGTAATGAAACAATTACTTCAAGATATTATAATGATATAATAAGTAATACGTTTAGAATCTAATGTCTTATTAGAAAGACCCCTCTATCTTCAAAATTACTATTTATAATTATAATGTAGAATTGAAAACAATGAATGAGCTGGCGTCTTGAAATCTTGCATAAATATAAATCAATATATTAAACTTTATATCTGTCTAAGCAATTTTTAATATTCGACAATTTAAATAGTGCTCATTGAACTCGATACAATATTCTTATATGTTACTATGGTTATTGAGTTACGTAGACGAAAACGCGGTAATTAAAAAAAAATGGACGCCACAATGACCAAAAAGACAATTTAATTCAAATTACATACATAGATAGATACATACGATATATGAATTTCAATTGTATTTATTCTTGGAGTCCAGTACAACGCACGTCTTACTCACATGTTTACAGTGAACAACATATTTTTTGCTAAATTTCACGCGGACGAAGTCGCGGCTAACAACTAGTCTAAAATAGAATAACCTAAATTATTTCCTATAAGGTCAGCTATCTGTCAGTGAAAGTCCCGTGAAAATCGGTCAAACCGTTATGGAGATAGCACTGCAGGCGAAGCCACAGGTAACGGCTAGTCTAAAGTAGAGTAACCTAAGTAACCCGCTGTAATTTCAGCTATCAGCCAGTGAAATTCCAGTCAAATTCGGTACAGCCGTTTCGGAGATAACAAAGCTGACAAAATTTTTAAAAATTGCATTTTTGTTATCAGTAGCGTGTACTCGTATACTTACATACCCAATAAGTGAAAAATTTTTATTTTGATATTACATACAGACACTTCATATTTATTATATGTATAGATAGATGGTGATAGCACATCTATTTTTTGTCAAAATATCAAATGGCTTGACGTACATGTCAGACCAAAACAGCTTGGCACTGAACGTGTTAAGCTGCATTGCATTCAAAACGGTTCTTCAGTACTAAGCAAACGAAATTGGATGAAATTTAAAATTAGAGAAAATGATGATGACTGAGTGTCTGCAGATGGGAGAAAAAAAACTCACTTGGCATCTTTGACTCCTGCTTTATTGTTCCTGTATCGTTCGAGGGCTCGGACTGGACAGTGGTCGTCCAGGTTCTTGTCGGGGAGGGGAGGAGGACCATACCGGCCTCCGGGACCGCGACCACCGCGGGCATTTTTATCCAACTCCATGTACCGAGTCGCGCGATCCACCATGTTTATGAACACGTCGAACTTTTGCTTGGTTTTAGTGGCCCATTGAATAGGTGCATCGAGTTGTACGCGACCGAGGTTCGATTTCTGTAATTTTTTGTACAAAATCACACATAAACATGTTTTCTCATATTTTGTCTCGTGATATAATGTACGAAGACAATTAATTATGATAAAAGTATTATGATTCAGTATACTAAAAATAATTGGCTCTATACCAGGCGTTTGGTGAGTCGCTTACAATATTCTAAGAAATTATAGTCCATGGTCACATTTAACATATAAAATAATAATATCAAAACTAATACTAACAAACAACAAAGAGAACCTAAGTTAAAATTTGCTCTAAGAATTTTAAAAGTATGGAAATTAACGTGATAAACCTAGGTGCAATGACCGGTGTTGAAAGCTGCAAGGGGCGACCCGGAATTAATAACCTTAGATAATAAAACGGACAATAAACCCTTTTGTTTTGTTTATGCTGTTCTCACGTTTTTTTAGCTTCCTTTTATTTTTACTTTCACTTGAATAAAATTATAATGGGAATGTATGTTAATAATGTATTAAATAAAACGATTGAGGTCTACTGTTGTGCATTACGCAAAATCTATGTAATAGATTCTAATCAATGTCTTTTAGTTGTGGTTCTTAGTCACTTAAAAAAAATAATTACCACAATCTTGATTAAATATAAAGTTACTAGCTGTTACCCGTGGCTCCGCACGCGCTTTTTTAAAATGTATTAAAGAAATGTAAAATTATGAGTAGGTGTGTGTGTATATTACAGAAATGCTTTTCTAAAAACATTTTTTAAGTACGACACGCATGCCATCTACTGACGAAACATGTAACGTGTACATTAGATATGTGAATAATAACAGTGTATCAAATGGGATGGGACTTATCATCAGCAACATACCTGCAACTTTAACCTACAATATATCACCCTCAGTGCTCACTTAGACTATATAAGAAAGTAATAAAAATTTTAGGCTATACATTATCGAACAATACGTGTTAAATCTTTTATTAAATAGATATAATATGTTCATATTTTCAATTCTTATACGCTACTATAATCACTGAGTTTTGTAGACGCAACCGCGGTAAATAAAACAAAATGGCCGCCAAATTGACCAAAAAGATAATATAATTTAAATAACATACAAATATAGGAATTTAAATTATGTATATTTATTCTTGAAGTCCAGTAAAGTGCACGTCTCACGCGTTTCTTTACAATAAACAACATATTTTTGATAAATTTCACACGGACGAATGGACGGGTAACAGTTCAACAAATAAAATACAATATGTCACCCGCTATAATTTCGGATATCTGCCAGTAAGATTCCCGTTAAAACAGGTCCAGCCGTTTCGGACATAACCCGGAACAAACAAACCAAGTATAATAATAAAAAATACAAACAACATTAAAAAAAAAAAAAAATTGTTATTTGTACCCGTATCCACCCACTAAAAACTTGTTATTTTAATTTTACATACACACACTTTATTTTTATAATACGTAATAGATTACAAATAAAAAATTAGAAGCAAGACAAACGTAGAATAAACATTTTGAATATAAATACAAAGTAAACTTTAAAAATGTTGGCGATAGAAAATTACCGCGTTACCATGGCAACGTATATAATATTAACGCTAACACACAGCTAAAAGGAACAAAAAGGCCCGATTTTGAAATATGCTTCACTGGCGCTCCACTCCTATTGGTCTTAGCGTAATGATATATAGCCTCTATAGCCTTCATCGATAAATGAGCTATCTAACACCAAAAGAATTTTTCAAAGCGGACCTGTAGTTCCTGAGATTAGCGCGTTCAACCATACAAACAAACAAACAGCTTTAGCTTTATATATTAGTATAGATATAGATTAGAGTTTTAACAGGTTTTTCATAAGTATTACAAAAATGATTTTTTAGACAGATATGCCTTCAATTTTTTGCATGTTTGATCTACAATACATAAAATATATTATTATGAATAATCGGAAGAGTATTTAAGTACGAAACAATGGATCATTGAACGCTTTTTATAAAAAGAAAATGTTTGAGGATTATTGATCACCGGAATTAATGGGATAAATCTGAAAATACATAATGTTATTGAACCATGAAAAAATAACGCCATATGGAGTTGTCACGCAAAGTCAATTACCGTTTTGAAGCTAACTTTGAGAAATCAAATTTTGATTTATAGAAACTAAATTATTATTTACACTATAAATCTTTATGATATATTGTAAAATAAAACTTGATACTAATATGTACTTATTATTACTCTGAACTTATAGAATTATAATATAACATAAAGGATACATACTCTGAGTAAATATTCAGCCTCCTCGATAGTGCTGAAGTTGCGTTCTATTGTAATTTCTTCGATATTGTCTTCAGTGAAAACAGCGATCTTAACGCTTTTCTCGCGTTTCAAGAGGTGCAAAGCCAGTATTATAGCTAAAATAATACAACAACAAATAAAAGAATTCTTTAAGATTAGAGGTTTTAACGCTAACTGGTATAACCAGTAATTAGGTAACAGGTAACGATATAATTTTTTTTTTTCCCATTCATTTTTTTTTTCCTTCCTCTTTTTCCCTCCCCCCTTTTCCCTTCTTTTTTTTTTCCCCCCCCCCCCCCTTCTTCCCCCT
The DNA here is from genome assembly GCA_036509395.1 of Antheraea yamamai. Lineage (NCBI taxonomy): Eukaryota > Metazoa > Arthropoda > Insecta > Lepidoptera > Saturniidae > Antheraea > Antheraea yamamai. The sequence continues at coordinate 5,654,673 of AP028438.1, read as the reverse complement.
TTTTTTTCTTTCCTCCCTCCTCTCTTTTTTTCTTTCTTCCTTCCTCTCCCTCTTCTTCTTCTTTTTTCCTCTTTTCTCCTTCCCCTTCCTTTATCGTTCTCTCCTTTCTTTTAATCGGGTACTCCTTTCCAGTTCATTTACAGAATTATCTGTTAATCTTATTTATCTTTTCATATGACACCTAAAATCTTTTTTTTTTTTTTTTTTTTTTTTTCCCCCCTTCCCCCTTTTCCTCCCCCTTTTTAAATCCTTATTACCCTATTTTTTTTATACCCTATTTGAGTTAGTATCATGTTGTAGTCGACACATAACTCATTTAATAGTTGTCCTGTACATATTTGGATTAAAAATAATAAAGCCATGTAAAATAGAACATGTTAATATCCTAATATGTATAATGAAGGCGATATTAAGTTTGTTTGTTTATTACGCTTTCACTGTTTAATCAGGGATACAGAAAAGAACATAGGGTACATTTTATCTAGAAAAAAGTGCTGTTCCCTAATCTTTATATATATAATTCTTCTGTCCATGTGTACGTGACTGAACTCATAAACACCATCAAATATTACCAGGTAAAATCTACATTAACTCGAACGAAACCTCGGTCAAAATAATAAATATGGTTGGATTTATATTCATTTCAAAATCTGATAATGAAAAAATAATCATTAACCTCGACTTATTATTCATTAATGCCGAATTTTAAATAATATCTAAATATATAAAATTCCAGTGTCATATTTGTCCACGATTAACTCCAAAACCACTCAACCGATCTTCATGAAAGTTAGAATCTATGTATAATTTGGTCCAACTTGAGAGATAGGATAATTTACATTTCCATTGATATTTTCTAATTACAAATTAAGTGATTGTCAATGTTGATTATTATTATTAATTGTAAGTTTCATCGGTCTCGAACAGATGGCACTTTAAATTAGTTTATTGTAAGAAAACCGTAGGACCGACTGTTATAGACAGGTGGCCGGGGCAGTTATAATAATTATATGTTTACCTGCGTGTCCGGGCGTGACGTTATGATTATAGAAGCATTCAGCCAACAAACGCTTCTTGCTCGGTTTTTCTGTATCGGCGTCTCCTCCAGCACCGGCCGCGTTCGTTGTAGTAACTGCAACATTTTTCCCCTTCTTCGGCACCGTGTAATTCTTGCAGAAATGACGTCCTGTTAATTAATTTCCTCATATTATATAATGTCTTCTACAGTAAAAAGTAAATAAATATAATAATAATAAATAAATATTACCGGTGAAACAAAAAAAAAACGATTCCTTAGAAAACTTGTCTATGATAAAAAATGTCTATTATGAAATCGCTTTATAACGTATTTAGTTTTGTTCTAATAAATTCCATTTATCTGTAGTCCGGTGAAGCCTTTAAGGCTCGTCAGACCAGTAGCGTAGTCAGATTGTAAAAAAAAAACGATTTCTATCGGAATAATCGATATACATATGATCGATGAGCATAACCTCTCCAATTACGTATTTCCAAATGAGCTAAACCCATTTATAATCGTTCATATAACATGTTTAATTTTCTTAAGATTTTCACTTTTTATACACCAACAACGAAGTTCAAATTTTGCCGTCCATAAGAATTTTAGATTTTTTTTATGGTCTTCATATTTTAAAATTTAAATGTACAAAATTTTAAGATCTTGATCATTAACATAAAATATTAAGAACGACTAAAATTGGATTTAGTTTATTTTGAAATGTAGCGACTCAAATCACTGAACACAGCGTGCCCGCGGCCACGTCCTTAAAACCACCAATCACAACGCCGTGGACGAGCAGTTAAATTCGCTTCTTCACACCACACGTTACTCCCTTTTTTTTGACACAACAGAACAAGTTTATTATAAATAGGATCTTTCATAAGCTATTACAGTCAATAAACTGTTACATTCACAGTTTACTGACATTTATTGGCGTTTCTACTCACTTCAAACAACTAGCAAAACTTATTTTTGAATCATACAGCTTAAACTTGGTGTTCCCACTTTTCAGTTTGTTCGAATGAACATAAAAACCTAGTACTGTGCGATAATATGTTCGAAACGTACAATGGTATTCTATTCGAATTTTAAAATGAATATACGAACTATTTGACTAATTGAAACTATTGAATATAAATATATATTTGACAATGATTCTACGAATTGTTTGAATAGTTCAAATTGTATCAATCATTCGAATTGTTCATTATTCGATTTAATTCGTTACGAATAATTCATGAAATTCGAATATTCGCTTACGCCTAGTACAAACATCGCCTGTAGTAGAAACCTAGTACAAGCCTGTGTTTGGATTTAACTACATAACCTATTAATTTTAACCTTATATTTTTACATAACCTTCAAACTGAGTCTATAATATGTCCTAACATTTTTTTTGTATCCATTTCGAAGATTTAGTTCTAGAAATTTCTAACACAGATTGTATATAAATTTTACCTTTAAACATATGGTGTCTCATATCCATGGTGATTAAGTAACGCGCGTTGGTCGGGGGACTTAGAAGCCAAGTGTAGTCAATGAGCTTATTCAATGCTGTCAATACGGCTTGATTGGGAGGCAGGTCAATACCTGAAAAGTATTTTAATAATTAAAAAAACAAAAACTGGTACAACAGTTAAAATGACTAATTTAAAATAATAGATAATACGAAACCCCAATATTTGACTTCCTTGGGATGTCTCTTAGTGGTTGTCCATTCCCACAGGCCGGTTTTTGTGTTGAAAATTTGCCGATTCCGACGACGCTGCTCCTTTTCAACTGCGATTCTTGCTTTATCATGTTTCAGTGGCCTGTAATGATATAATTTATTGTAGACTGGTCTATAATTATCTCCTGCCTACATATCACTGTATCTAAAAGCAGTTTCACGCATTGATTGTATACCATTAAAATTAAATACTCTTTTATGTAATGCAAATTCTGTATATTCAAATATTTTTAATAACCGAAATCCAAACTTGCATTGTTTCGAATATTTTGATAACTTCGATACAACGCTCCGTGACATAAATCATGTTATTAGTATAGTCCACGTCAAACTTTTTGGTCTCTTTGAATATAGCTTTAAGTTCGGCTTTTCGCATAGTACAGTCAGGATATTCAATATATTATTATAAGATTTTAAAATCGCCACTTATTATTATTTAAGTTGTCTCGATATCATACGTGCAATATAACACGTTTTTAATTAACTATAATTACTTACAATTACATATTTACCTAATATATTAAGTAAAGTCGTTATAATGTATTTTCACAGACCGTGTCTTCTTCTTCTATTTTGTTTTTGGCAACCAGTCTTCTAGTAGACTATTACTGCCATTGTCAAGCGAGTATCGATATTACAAGTTTCTTGATATAATTTCAATGAACTAACAAGACAGTGGCCATCTTGTTAGAACTTTCCTGCGAGTTTTTGTGGCAAGTCAGAATCCATGCTCCGTGGTATTATTTCCGATCCACTTCACATGTGCACAATAACCAAACTATATTACTTAAAGCATCACCAACATTACATAATATAGAGCCAAATAACACAAGATTATGAATAAAATATAAAGACCACTACATGGCATTCCAAGGTCCTGCCAAAAACTCGACAGACCGTATCATATACAATCTGTTAAATTGTCCTTGCTGTATATAACATAAATACCACAGAGGGCATATACTTTTTTTTCAGCAATTACACACAATACAAGCATCAATTTAATTATCTATATATATTATAGTATAGAATACATCATTTTACTACCTGGACTTCTTTTTATAATTGCACAAAGTGATGTAGACTTCGAGTGGCGTGACTTTAGATAGCTTGACCATGTCAGAGTTGTTGAGTAAAGATACCAAAATGGCTGTCGTTGAAGACTCGTTTGTTAGGAAACCCATATTATGTATGCGCTGTATGTTAATGAGCAGTTCCGGTAATGTGAATTGTGGTATAATCGCATTCCACACCTGCAGAGTAATTTACTTTAAAACATAATGTTCATTACAAAAATATTTTTGTTAGTATTGGACATTAACAAAAATGTAATATGTAAAGAGTGAAACAAACGGCTCCTTGCCGTTTCTCTATGAATATATCTACAATTGAGTATCATCCAATCCACGCTCGTATAAATCCGACCACATCATATCCGTGGCCGTGGATTGGTCGAAAATAGACGACCAAGAAATATAGAAACAAGAAATACACTATAAAAAAATTGATTGTCTGTAAAGACGGTTTACGGACGATAATTTTACGTGATACCATCATAAGAAAACATTGCATACTTTTATGAATTTAATTATTCTATATATAGATAGATGCTATACAAGCCAAACGCTTAGGCCGATCGCGCCTCTCTATCGCTTGTTCGGCGCTCTCACTTGCACGGTCGACTCAGGCGGCACGTGACAATGAGTCATGCGCATGCAGTGCGTGCAGCCGGAAGGAACCGATTTTTTAAGACGTTATTACGTCGATACTTATCCATTCTATCTAAGCCTAAAGCATTTAAACAGTTTAAAAGTTACAGAACTCATTTACTAAGCTCATTGATTTAGAAACTATTTCACGCCGACTTTCATTGTCCCAAAAGTAATTTATTTTGCGTTACTATATTTCAAACCATATATTTGATCAAGATTAGAAGCTTTTTGTTGGTTTATAAATATATAAAAGAAAATAATATATCAAAATATTCAATTAAAATAAATATGGTATTTATTTGACCAGTTTGTACAAAATAAAATAGGGTCACCAAATATTTGGTAATGTACCATGGCAGATGGTTAATTAATATATCAAATTCAGTATCATCAACAAAGTTATTTATGTGCATCAGATGAATCCGAATCAACCAATAGGAGCGCAGAACATTGCGTGATATTACCATTATTTCTTATGCAGTAATTTATGACATGTGTTAGCCCCTGTCTGCTTAGGAACTTGAGGACATATAACATTGTTTTTATAATGTTATTAACAATGTTTATTGTTTAATTACTTACGTCTTGTGAAGTTAATAGATGCCCAGGAACATAGTCTAAAGTAAAATTATTAGCAGCAGCGATTTCAGCCGCAGCCGCAGGATCTTCACAGTGTCTCATGTCTTCTACTTTCTGTATGTAATCAAATATTGCCTTTGTTTCCGTTTTATCGCCCAGTAGTTGCTTAGCGCGCTTCAGACCAAAGATGGTGTATTTAAATACTGCATCGCGTGCTATAAATAAAAAAAAATAAAAATTAGCATACACAATCTATATATTGTCATGTTTATGAATAAAATAATATATACAATTCATTAACCAAGTTGAATTTGGCTATTATTGTTTCAATAACTACACGAAAATGTATTTGTTGAACATAAGTCTCTTTAAATGTAAATCTCTCAATAGTCGCTATGATTACTTCCATGCCAAAAATAACATACAGATACCCATGAAACTAAAAAAATAATAATATTTGTTACATATTTTGAACATACTATAGCTGTTATCTTGAATAAAATATAGAGAAAAATAATGTATGTAAACTATTAATATGTAAAAATAATGTATTATAATGATATTGGTAAAAATATAAGCAAAATGGTCATAATAGCTACACAAACAATTTAGGGCATTTTTTCCGTTATTCCCAGACTATCACGTTAATATATTTGGCAATTCATTTTTTCATTTCAAAACTAAAATTGATAAATTATTGGCTTCATGATTTCCTTTCTCATAATTTATTAAGTCATTAAATTTCTCTTTCTTTTCTTTTATTCTCTTTTATTTTCTTGTTTCTTTTTATCTTTCTTGATTGTATCTTCTACATTATAATTATCATCTGTATTGTATAATGAATCTATATTGTATTGTATGATAAACTCTGTAATCACCTGTAATTAGTGGCATAATTCATTTTAACAATTTGCATGTACATTATAGCTATCAATTATGTGCCTGTTATCGATTCTTTTCTATGAATTAAAAAATCTCGAAGTTAAATTATATCATAAAAATTTAAGCATAGTTCTTAACAATTAAGCACAGAGTATCTAAGGGATATAAATCTCATTCAATTATAATTCACACAACTTGAATATTATTATTATATTCTTACTTATAGATGAATATACAACATTTGTATGAAATAAATGTGGGGGTTATTTTCCCCTACAGTATTCAGTTTATTGAATTTAAGTTTATGATGAATAATAGAACGCACGTGTACTGTTTGCTTCATCAGTAATGAAAGGAATGATACACCTTTTCAAAGAATAAATTAGTTACCTGCTTGACAAAGGTTGAGCAAAGTGATTATAAAGGTTGTAAATAAATTGTCCTTGAATCGATAAATAAGTCGTATAAACTCTATTATTAGTACTACTAATATTTTTTACTAGAAAAAAATAGGGATCCCTACCTAAATTTCAATAATGTAATCCAAGGTATGAAAAATATTGCCATAAAATGACTTTCATCGCATGCGCTGCGGAAACTATGAACGATAGAACAAAAATATGTTGTACAATATTAAAGAACATATTAATATCTATAAAAAACCCCGCGGTATCATATGTCCAGCTATTGTGATTATGTCACTATAACTACATTTTTGACAGAAATCTTAACAAAAACCATACCATACCTAAGAGACCATGTTATTCATGTCTTTATATTAATCCTTATCCAAATAAATTAATTTTAATTTAAGACTGTTTCAGTATCTGCAGATATCTTTTTGAATTATTAAAATCGGCTATTGCATTCAAAATATATTACGAGTTTAAAATTGTCAATCTAAACAAAATATGCCGCTAGCGTCGTTGCCGGGGTGTGGTGTGTGCGTGCGAGCTATGCGCCGAAGAAGGGGTCACGAGAGAGGGGCGCGCACATCTATAGCGTAGGCAACCGCGCGGCTTATTCGCGCAATAGAATTTTAGGTCATAGTAATAGGTCGGCATTCAGTTACAATCCACAAATTGATTATGTTCATCAGAACAACATCCAAATTGGGGCTATCAATAAGATTTGTACTAAATGTTATGCTAAAAAATGGAGTGATGAAGCAAATGGTATGTGCTGCACACCTGGAAAAGTACTTCTTCCTAATATTGAAGAACCACCAGAACCAATAAAAAGACTTTTTGGCAAATAATCACAGATAATCCGCTAATTTTTTGAAAAAATGGCGTGCTTATTATGGCGTGTTTCACCAGTGTTTAGCTTAACTGTGACTTAATTTGGCAGATACAGTAAAGAGTAGTTCCCGCTAAGCTATCACGCACCAAAACAGATAAATTCACCGGGTAGCTTTTTTAACTTATCATTTTGTTAGGTTAGCACAATCATCTACCCTCGAACAGATGATATTTCTTTCTGTAAGATTTTCGATTCTGTGTTGGATCGTGGGTACAAGATTTTCACGACTATGATCAGTTTTAGCCAATCCACATATGTTTACCCTAAATGTTTAAAACAATTATTCACCCGTGCGAAGCCGGGACGGGCCACTAGTACTAGTAGCATATATATCCAAGATTTATAAACTCGCGAACACCACGAAAGTTAATACCGTTTAGTTTTACTTGGAGGAGATTTTCTGGGCCGTATATAAAATACGTCTCACAAAATTTTGACGTACAAATATAAAGATAAAAGTTTATATATTTACAAATGACTTTCTGGGGTAACCAAAAAAATAAAAAACGGAGAGAACAATTGTAAAATTGATGAACTACCAATGTCTTGTTCCCTTAGATTGCCCGACGCATTTTCTGAAGGGCCCTTACTCATTTTCCTATAACTGGTTACTAGTGAGAAAGACTATAATTTATTGTTAAATTTTAAATTGCAAATAAACGCGGATAGACTCCCAGAGGATCCTCAATGACTCTTCCGGTTCTATTCTAGTTACTCTGTATCATTAAGTGAAATATAACATCATTGTTTCCACATAAATTTCAGTTTTTCAATTTCAATTATATATATTGGATAAAAGATGAAATTAAATATTTAACAACTTACCAAAATCATTTTCAGGAGTTTTGACATGCGATTTGCGAATCAATATCTTATGGGATCTTCCATATCGGCCACGTACACGTGTCACCTCTTTAGCAAGTGTCAATAGATCCTTATTATTGTACCATTCACCTACGTACTTGCACCATCCACGGCCGTTACCTGAGTTTAATTTGTGGTATTGTATTACACAGTAAAATCAAAACTATATGGATCAATCGAAGGACAAAGGAAGATTGATAAACCAAAAATTCGATTTGGTTTTAAATATATCATGATGATAACATAGGGGCCACATTAGCATATGAATACATCTTGAAGCATCACCTGAGGCCTGTCAACTCTTTTGGTTGTATTTATAACAAAATAATCAGCATTTTATTATTGAAACATACATATGAAGATGAATGATGAAAGTGATATGTCACAATTAAGCAATTTTAGAGAAATACAGTCTAGAGTTTGGTTATATGATTGCTTATATAAATAAAACTAGCTTCTGCTCGCGACTTCGTCCGCGTGGAATAGTTACATTGGGCTAACACTAATACGCAGCGGAAGCTCTCAAAAGAAATAAAGACCCGTTTTTGAAACATTCTTATTTGTTGCTCCGCTCCTATTGGTCTTAACGTGATATTCTATAGCCTTCCTCGATAAACGAACTATCTAATACTGAAATAATTTTTCAAATCGGAACAGTAGTGTCTGCGATTAGGGCGTTCAACCAAACAAGCAAAAAACCCTCTGGCTATATAATACAAGGTGCCCAGCACGCACTTTTTTAAAATGTATTAAAGAAAGGTAAAATTGTGAATAGGTGTGTACATTACAGAAATGCTTTTTTTTAACATTTGTAAGTACGACACGCACGCCATCTACTGTAGCATGTAACGTGTACCTTAGATATGAGAAAATCAAGAGTATATCGAATGGGGTGAGATTTACCATCAGCAATATACCTGGAACTTTAACCTACTATATACCACCCTTAGTTCTCACTTACACGATATAAAAACGTAATAAAAATTTTAAGCTATACATTATCGAACAATATGTAATAGGTCTTTACCTATGAAATTGCCGTTCTGCAGTACTGGCCATTTCAAATCAAAATAATTTTTGTTTGGATAAGAATTCTAATTTCAAATTAATTTTATTTTAAAAACATGGAATTCTTTTTCCAAAAGTAGTCATTTGTTTATTGATTAGTGTTACATTTTCATCGCATTTCAATCTTTTTTGTCATCATGGATACGTTAAAAATTCGAGTAATTATGGAATATGAGTACCGTCGTGGCAGCAACGCGGCACAAGCGGCACGCAACATCAACGACGTTTACAACTAACACTACAAACCAACGCCCACCTGTTATTTTTTTTCCCTTCCCTTCTGGGAATTTCGACCTGATGAACCGCTCTCCAAGACTTTGGTCGACAATGACGAATTAAAGGCGATTGTGGAAGCTGATGATACACAATCCAGCAGCTTTCGACGTTAGCGTCAAAACAAATTAGTCCATTTGCGTCAAATTGGCAAGGAAAAAAGTTCAAATACTCAATGATCGCCAGCGCGAAGACGCGTCGAGACGCGCCTTGCACTACTCAACAGACACACAAATGCAGGAATTTAACCGCATTGTTACCTCATGAAAAATGGATTCTGTTTGATAACCGCAAGCGCTCAGCAAGTTGGTTGGTACCTGGTCAGCACCTAAACAATATCCTAAACAAAACTTACCCCTAGAAAAGTGATGTCACTGTTTGGTGGTCTAGTGCCGGTGTGATTCATCACAGCTTCTCACCAAACGGAGTGAGCATTACTACAGATGTGTACTGTGAAGAACTGAACACAATGATGGAGAAGCTGGCACATCTCCAACCAGCATTGGTCAATCGCTCGTCTCCGCTGCTCCTCACGACAACGCGCGACCTCATACTGCACAGCAGACGGTCTCCAAGTTGCAAACTGGGGTTGGAAGTTCTCCGTCATCCGCCCTACTCACCAGACTTTGCGCCTACAGACTACTACTTTTTCCAAATTTGGATAACTCCTTGGCGGGAAAAAAATTCAATACCCGAGAGGCAGACTAAATGCCTTTAAGAATTTGTTGCCTCCCGTCCAGCTGATTTCTTTAAGAAGGGCATCAATAAACTGCCACTGCGTTGGCAAAGATGTATCGATTGCATGGGTGATTACTTAGATTAATACAAATAAAAAATACATGAAAAAAATTCGTTTAAATTTTTTCATACAAAACGGCAATTTCATAGGTAAAGACCTAATATATATATATGTCCATATCGTCGATGTAATTAAGTTCTTCTTATACGTTGCTATAATCACTGAGTTATGTAGACACAAACGCGGTAAATAAAACAATATGAGCGCCAAATTGACCAAAAAGATAATATAATCAAATTACATACAAACATATGACTTTCAATGATGTATATTTATTCTTGGAGTCCAGTATAACTCCGTCTCACGCGCTTGTTTACAGTAAACAACATATTTTTGATTAATTTGACACGGACGAATACACGGGTAGCTCAATCTGTTTGCGATAAACTCAAAAACTACAGAACGGATTTTCATGCCGTTTTCACCAGTAGGTAGAATGATTCATGGGGAATGGGGATTAGGTATAATTTGTCAAGGTTTTCTTTTATTATCAGGGCGGGACAACGACTGCCGAGACCGCTAGTTTAAAATAGAATAGCTCGTTAGTTAGTTATCTGCCTGTAAAAACCTCTTGAAAATCGGTCCAACCGATTTGGAGATAGCATTGCGGACGAAGTCTTAGCTAACAAAATAAAATAGTCTAAGTTACTTCTTATGTTGTGAGTAAAGTCCCGTGAAAGTCAGTTCAAGCATTACGGATATTTAACTGCGGCCGCAGGTGAATAAAAGAACTAAATTACTTCTTATGAAGTCAGCTATCTACCAGTGAAAGTCCCGCGAAACTCGATCCAAACGTTTTGGATATAGCACTGCTGACGAACTCGCAGGTAACAAAATAAAATAATCTAAGTTACTCATTATAATGTCAGTTATTTGCCAGTGAAAGTCCCGTGAAAATCAAACCAAGTATTTTGAATATTCCACTGCGGACGAAGGTGAATAAAAACCTAAATAACTTTTTATGAGGTCTTCTATGTACCAGTGAATGCCCCATGAAAATCAGTCCAACCATTTTGGAAATAGCACTGCTGATGAAGCCGCGTGCATATAAAATAGAATCTATCACCCGCTATAATTTCGGCTAGCTGCCAGTAAAATACCCGTTAGGATAGGTCCAGCCGTTTCAGAGATTACCCAGATCAAAGAAACAAACAGACAAAATTTAAAAAATATATATTTTTGTTACTTGTAGCCATATTCATTCACTAAAAAGTTGTTATGTTAATTTTACATACACACACTTTATATTTATAATGCGTAAAAATTGGAAACAAAAGTAACATAGAATAAACTTTTTGAATGTAAATACAAAATAAACTTTGAATATGTTTTGCGATAGAAACTTACCACGTTACAATGGCAATGCATATAATACTAACACCAATACACAGCGGAAGCTCTTAAAATGAAAAAAAAAGCAATTTTGAAATATTATTTATTGGCGCTCTGTTCCTATTGGTGTTGGCGTAATGATATAGCCTTCCTCGATAAATAAGCTATCTAACACTGAAAGAATTTTTGAAATCGGACCAATAGTTCCTGAGATTTGAGCATTCAACCATACAAACAAACAAGCTCTTCAGCTTTATATATTAATTAGTATAGATTAGTAAGTATAGATATAGATTAAAGAGGTCAGCCATTGTGAAAAACTACTACTGGATATATTTCAATTAAACTTTTATTTCACTTCTTACACAGTTGCACTTTATCAAAAAAAATAATTATCAGGACATCATCATTTAATATAAGGTTATTTAAAGTTTTAAGAGACTATCTGTAGGTGGTAGAGCTACACTGACACTATTATTGGTTTCAGCATGAATGGGTCAGCTCACCCGGGGTAGTACCACCTGACACACGGAAAACCGCCGTGAAGTAATAATGCTTGCATTGTTGCGTTTCGTTTGGTCAGTGAGAGCGCCGGAAGCCCACATCACCTCCCTCTCTGAACTCTCAGCTGAAGTCTTAAAGAAAAGAGAATCGGTAGAAAGTCTTTTATGTAAAAGACGAAAAATTTCTGGATTCCCTATTTTGGATCAATGTTTAATTACGTGGTTCAAACACGTGTCCAAACCTATACATCGCTAATTCGCTGAAAATTCATAGTTTTAAAGCTAGCAATGGCTGGTTAGAAAACTATGAGAAATGGCATGATTTGGCCTTCAAGAAAGTGTGCGGCGAAAGTGCGAATGTAACATAAACCCTTGATAAGTTAAAAGCCCTATAACTTAAAATATTTTGTTTCTCTTGGTTGTTAACTTATCAAAGTTCTACTGTATTCATTTCTAAGCTTATATGTGCTAGCCTTGTAAGAATAAGATACATATGTGTACATAAAATTTTCATTTATATCATACAATGAAAAATAAAAAAATGTTGCATATCACCTTCATACACTCGTGTCTTCATATATTATTTTAATAATACCTACAACAAATGGAAAAGTAGTTGCGGATGATTTTTATGAAAGAAAATTGATGAAAATGTGGTGTCATGATAATACTACACTTTTTTGTTTCAACATAAGAAACACGTTCACATATATCATACAGAAAGAAGACACACAAATTAGATAATAAACACACGCTAACCATTTGTTCATCACTAAAAATGAGACTAAAAAAATGAGATACGAAATTTGAATTATTTGAATCACAATAATCAGAATTCTGCTTCATAACATTTATAACTACATATCATCATAAGATTGTTTTCTAAATATCTTTACTGTTGCAATTTTTAGAAGAGAGAAAACAATCATGTATCCCTGACCAGGTATGACATAAAACTATATGTTCCCTTGTTAACAAGCTCTATTTTTCTTCACAATAAAATTTTATATTAATAAGTAATATATTAGTTATCATAACTAATTACTTCCTGCCTTACTAAATCCACCAGGGATGAATATAAGAAATGTAATGACAGTGAAAAGAAATAATACCTGTTTTCAACTGCTTTGTGTATTTGTTAAAGAGCAACATTTCTTCTGAAGTAACACATATCTCAGCAACCGCATTATATGTAGCCTCTTTGACAGTTGAGGAACCGAGCAGTAGACATTTGGCTAATGCAAATGCAATCGTCCCAAAATGAGTATAACAACCATCTTTGAAAGCCTAAAATTTTTTCCAGGTCTTTACTTAGATGCTAAAAAAGTATATTCTAGTTTTTTTATGGCAATTGTCATATAAAGTATTAGTGTACAACTTCATCACCAATAACTTGCAACATAAAATTTAATAAGCATAAATACAACCTACTACGGCTTAGTGGTGTGTTACAGTAAAGTAAACAGAATCTTACTCATGTACATATGTACTATGTTTCATGACACTTAGTGAAACTGTGGCCCAAAAACTTCAAAGCATTTGTGGTTTACTATACTTTCAATGAAGATAAAAAAAATTTTTTGGTGTATTTATTTTAACAAAATTTATTGAATAATCGGTATATTTAATATCTCCGAAAAAGCAATATTTTCAAAAATTTCAAGATTTTCTTTAATATTACTTTTAAATAATACCATATATTTGTTGAATACTGGTTGTCTAATTTGTCCCAAGATTTTTAAAAAAGAACCTATACATTTCTATGACAGTGTATGCATGATTGTTTTGTTTTATATTCTACTAAATATGGTGCTAAATATTGTTGTTAGAATATCATATGTATATAATAAAATAATAAAAATATTTTTTTTTTATTGTAGCTCGGCAAAGTGACTGTACTGTGCCTGATGGTAAGCACAGTACAATCCAAAAACAATGGCGACCACCGAAAGACATAACACCCCCAAACACCCGCCAAAAACCCCCCGGTTCCGGATTTCCCCCGCCCCCAGGAACGCGACACGCCCAAACGTGCCACTATGGCGGGTGTTCCACCTGGTGTACGGTGGTCGCGATCCAGTCGGGTACAGAACTTTGTATTCTCATATTTTTATAATTTGAAACAATGGTATAAAAATAGAACTTGGTATTCTCATATTTTTATAATTTGAAACACTGGTAATAAATTAATGGTAATTAAAGTACAAGAAAATTAAAAGTATATATGGATATACCATCAACATTTTATACTGTTTAATTCATAGGACTTAAGTTACATGTATTGCCTAGTCTTTTAATACTAGTATACAGAATAATGCCCAATTTCTATGTCATTTCTAGTCTCATATAAAATTGCCATGTGATAATATTTTCATAAGAACACAATTTATTTCTTAAGATATAAAATTACAATGAACAGGTAATTTTAATCATTTCAATTTAAGTAATAAAACCAACGGATGACGCTGAAGGGAAACATCGCAGCATCATCATGGATCAGGAATACATGGAGGAATGTTCTTGTAACAGTAAAAATAAAAAACTATACGTTTTTACGTGCTTGAAATCCTTGAAAAACTATTGTAGTTAAAAATGAGAATGAATTACATATATTGCACATCTTCTATAATTAATATAAAAGACAGAGGTCTACCGTTGTGCGAACATCACTCAAAAATTATATATCTTTCAAATATCATTTGTTTTCAAATCAAATAAAATCAAAAACACTTTATTCAGTTTAGGCCCTAAGAAGGCACTTATGAATGTCAAAACTACCACCGGTTCAGAAAACAACCCAGTCATTGAGAAGAACCGGCAAGAAACTCGATCTGGTTTATCATTTTAACAAATATTTAGAATATATTAAGTACATATCACAAATGTTTCTAATGGATGCACAGAGATGAGTCTATTCCAGACATCACCATCGTTCACATATTGATCCCCTCTATAATAGCCTTTTGACACCAAAACCCGCTTGACATGGCGCCTAAATTTGCAATCCGGCAAATCGGTGAGATCCTTTGGGACTTTGTTGTAAAATCTAACACTATTTCCCAAAAAACTGTTACTGGTTTTACTAAGTCTAAAACATGGGACAACTAGTTTGTCACTGTTTCTAGTGTTTACATTGTGCCGGTTTTTTTTTTTTTACGAAATCTAGCTTTTCAAGGTTCTTATGGACATACATTAAATTGTCAAGAATGTATTGGGAGGGCAGAGTTAAGATACTGTATTCCTTGAACTTGGTCTTTAAGGATTCGCGAGGTCCCATATTGTAAATAAAATACAAATAATAATAAAACATTAACCTCACCTTCGAGATGATGTTTACCACTTCAATGTTATTTGGTTCAAGTGAAAACACGTCATTCAAAGCTGTTAGTTTGTTTTCTTCAAAATATTTTTTAGTAGACCAACATCCTGGGTAGTACTTCGGTAACTCATTTCCTGTATATATATATCTCAAAAGGCGATTATAAAGCGCTGGATCAAGTCCTGTCGACTCCGTCATCTTCATTCAGCAAATGGATCAAGAACTGTTTCGAGAAACAAAATATTACATAGACAACAACGACTCTATCGTGCAATAAAATTACAGACGCGATACGAAACCTGCGAAAAATACGGTTTACAAAAGGTAAATGTACTCTACAAAGTAACTATCACTTTTTTGTCGGTATTCGAGCGAAACATGTGCCATAATAAGTTGAGGATGTGGCCAGAAAAAATGAACAATGGAGGCTGCGCTTAAAACATGAATTTAATGAACATATCTACAAACATGATAGAATTTTAACATTCAGCAAGTACACGAAATATGGAAACACCTTAAATCTATAAAAATGGATATCTAGAAAGTAAATAAAAATCACAATTTCTCTACATTACCCCGTTCTCGATTTTCTACTTGTCGGTACACTTGACAGATTTGACTGTACTGATTTGAATTTGGTATAGTGCTGCAAGAGGCTCAAAACATTGATAACAACTATTTTATTTTTGTTAATTGGGATATTATAAACTCATTGATATATTATTATAAAAGCGTTCTGTAAATTGTTATATTATTGTTGTTCCAACAATTTGTATTTGTGACATTGTGATCACATCGTAATTGTAAACCAATAAATCTTCATACTAGGGATGGCGATCTCAAATCGATTAATCGAAGAATCGATTTCTCGGACCGAATAAATCAATTTTTTAAATCGATATGTCGTACTGAATCGATTCAGTGAATCGATATTTTACCCTTGAAAATCGACTTTCGATTTTTTCTGTTTTGGTAAAAAAAAAAAAAAAATATTTAGAATTAGCTGAATGTACTCACAATATTACGGCATTGCCAGTTAAATGTTTAATTACTTAAAAACTCGCGAGATGGCGGTATGCTTAGTTTTCGTCGCTTCTCTTTAGTAAAAAAAAAGTTACGTTGGTAATCTTTGACTTTGTTGATTGATATTGCGTCATTGTTTTGTCTTGTTATTATTCATTCATTTGTTTATATATATGCCTTGATTGGCTGATTGTTGTAATATACATACTGTGATTAGGGAAATAAATATTTATTTCTATGTAGTGTTTGTTACGGAATAATAATCAATTGAGAGTAAGTGTAAGTTTTTATTTTTTACTTTGATGCTATTTTTTTAAGTTTGTTCTATTAGTTGCTATTATTAAATCTAATCGTGTATCTAAGTCATTTAAATTAGTTTACATATGAATAATCAATTATGAGCATTGAAATAACTAGGTGGAATTATTAATTAATAAAGTGTTTATATTTTACTATTACTTTATGTGCATTCATCTGTATAACCTCAAATTGTTTATTTTGTTTACATAAAAAATAATAAAGCTCTCGTTTTTTTTTTTAAATCAACTGCCGATTTTACTCCAATTTTACCTTAATTAAACTATTTTTTTTATATTGAAAGAATTGATGCTGACAGGATTTTAACTTTACTTTGAATATTACTTGAAGATAGTAACTACTTGCTAAAAATTTTGTTGTTTAACAAGTTTAATGAGGAACAAATTTTTTTTTCAGCATGTCGGGTAAAAGTGATATATGGAATCATTTCATAAAAAAAGACTTAGGAGGCACATGCAAATATTGTTACCAGGAAGTAAAAACTAAGGGAAACACAACAAACTTGCGTAATCCTTTATTAAGACGCCATCCAACAATTAAGACCGTAAGTCTCAAAAAGAAGAGTGAAAGTGGTGGTGGTAAATGTGATAATGCACAAAATGGTGATGGAAATGAACAAGTCAGTGAAACCTGTATTCTTTATGACACATTCTTTGTTTTCCAATGTACTGAGTTTGAAAAAAATAAAAATCAATGTTCAATAAATCAAAATAACTATGTTTTCTTTTTTTAGGTTGATGATACGACGTTAGATATTGTGCCAGTTCCAGATTTGCAAAATGTTGATAATTCGGATACTGAAAGTGTGGCTTCTTCTACTGCTTCTACATCAGTCTTAAAACAGCAAACATTGACTTCTTGCTTAACAAATATAAAATCATTCGGAGGTAAGGCATGAAATCGAAATCTTTTTTGAATTCATTTTCAAGAAAGTGAGATGCGTACAAGATCGATAATTAGGATTTTTTAATTAATTTTCAGATAATGGTGTTAAGCGTGGTCAAATAACCAATGCAATAGTCTTCATGATAGCAAAAGATGGCTTACCTCTGAATACTGTGGAAAAAACAGGATTTAATTATTTAATGAAAGTAGTAGCACCACTATATAAAGTTCCAGCCAGAACAACAATCACTCACATGATTGACGATAAATATGACATTCTTTCGACACAACTTAAATTAAAAATACAAGAAGTAGAAGCACTGTCTTTAACTGCAGATGTTTGGACCGACTCGCATAATAGTCAAAGCTATTTAGGCTTAACTGGTCATTGTATATATGAAAATAAATTAATGAGCATAACTTTTGGTGTAACTGCTCTAACAAAACCACATAATGCCGACTACTTAGCAGAAGTAATTACCAAAATGACAGAAAAATGGGGCATTACAAGTAACAAAGTGGTAGCGTTTATCACGGACAATGGCGCAAATAACGTTAAAGCTGTCACAAATGTTTATGGCAAAAATAAACACATGCCATGTTTTGCCCATACATTAAACTTAGTAGCATCAAAACCATTTGACAATAAGGATGGACTAGAAGAAGCCAAGAATTTACTAACAGCTGTCAAAGATATTACTACATATTTTAAGCATAATACAAATGCTGCTGACGCTTTAAAGAAAGCTCAAGATCACCGAACAAAGCCTTTGGGGCTGATTCAGTCTGTATGTACCCGATGGAATTCTGTTTTTTATCAATTGGAACGATTTGTTGAGTTATCTGAAATTATTGCGCCAATATTACTCAAGTATCCTAAAGCACCGACAATGCTAACTGCACAGCAGTTAGAATTTATAAAAGATCTTATAAATATATTGAGACCATTAGAAGTAATAACTAAAGAAATATCGGGAGAAGACTATGTTACAGCCAGTAAAATTATACCAATCGTATCTTGTCTGACTGGAACATATAATACGACGAAAACTTCAACTGACATTGGAGCTAAATCAAGAACTTTAATTATGGACGGTTTAAAGAAAAGATTTGGAAATATTGAACAAGTTCATTTGTTAGCTGCTGCGACAATTTTAGATCCTAGATTTTAAAAAAATCATTTTACTGACCATGTAGCCTGTTCTCGAGCAATAAATAGAATAAATACTTCAATTTTAGATATTCAATCACAGCAACAACTTCCACAAAATAATAGTGAAGAATTCGACGCAATAGAAGGGACTGATTTAGAAAAAGGAATTTGGGATTTTCATAAGTTGCTTGTCAAAAAGCAACTCTCTACATGTAATACACTTGCACTGGAAAGTCAAGGCTTAAACGAAGAGTTTAAACACTATTTATCACAGGCAGTTGTGCACTTAAAGTATGATCCTATACTTTATTGGCAAGAACAAAAAAACTCTATTTATCACCATGTTCACTCAATAGCCGTGATGTATATGAGTATCGTAGGATCATCTGTTCCCTGTGAGCGCCTTTTTTCGATTGCCGGCAACATCGCAAATGATGAGCGGAACCGCTTGGATCCCATTAGACTTGACAAATTGTTGTTTTTAAAAAGCTTAGATATGAAGCATTGGGAACTATAAGCTATTGTTATCTACTCTCTTAACTTTTTAATGTAACAAATACATTTAGAAAATAACCCTGATTAAACAATATGATTTAAAGGGGCTAAAAATGATTTAAAATGATTAAATTTGAAATCATTTCAAATACTGCCCCTCATGGGAGTTAAATCATTTCTAATCATATTGTTTATTCAGGGAAATGTCTTCTTTTATATCTGATCTGATATTTTGATATGGTAATAAAAATAATTGTAATTATCGAATTCCCTGAACTAATAAATTCCTGATTTTACTGCTAAGAGATCCCAGAGATTGTTTATTATGGTATCATTCTTGTTTTTCATAAAATGGATTTATATTTACATTGTAAATACAAATTTGAAAAAAATCGATTTTTTAGAAATCGATTTTTTAGACCTCGATTTTTTTATGAATCGATTTATCAGGTTACGATTCGAATCGATTTAAAAATCGATCTTTTTTGGAAAGAATCGCCATTTCTACTTCATACAATGACATTAATATTTTATAATTCGATTATATACTTTTAAAAGACAACTTCTTTTTGAACTCATAATTATCTATGAAATCATGGAAGCATGATAATTTGATTTATTATAATAATAAGGTGTTTGATTAATTTATCATAAGACTTAACATAAAGGTACAGTTCGCGTCAAACTTTTTGACCACGCTCTCGGGAGACTAGATGTATTGTGTTTCCATGTCATTGTAATTAGTTTTTAATAAAGGTTGTGAAAGTAATTGCATTTAAACATACAATATAATTAAAATGCTTTTTTGACGTGATAACGGCTTATAAATCGATGAACGCCAGCTGCACGCACGAAAAAGCATGACTCTTTGTCACGTTCCGCTAGAGCCGAGCGTGCAAGCGACAGCGTGGAACAAGCGATAGAGAGGCGCAATCGGCCTAAGCGTTCGGCTTGTGACGCATCTATAGAATCTATATAGAATAATTCAATTTAATTCATAAAAGTATGTAATTTTTTATCATTGTTTTCTATGACGTTATCATGTAAAATATCGTCCGTAAACCGACTTTACAGACAACCAATGTTTTTTAATAAAAGTAATTATTAAGGTCTAATAACCTTGCGATTAAAAATTATTAACAATTCCTCCAACAACGTGCTTTTAGCGAAAGTACGTATCTACACATGTTGTATCATACAAAAAATAAAACAGGAAATCTAGTTTTTATTAAAAAATAACGGAATGTTATATCAACTACACTATTTTACGATATAATATGACAGTAAGGAGTTAGATAAAAATAGCTGTTAAGTGATATCTAAGAAATACTAGTTCAAAACTATTAACTACTGTCATTATTGTCAGTTTCTAGGGTACTCCCTAAACCTAAGGGTTTTTAATGACCATAGGGGGTAATGAACTAGTTCAAAATGTGTAAGGGGATTTATGGGGCGGCTGTGGCCGGGGTTATAAAGAATGGTGGTTTTGCCTACGTGGATAAGAGGTAACAAATATAGGACTGGTTGGTTGTTTTATACGAAAATGGAATAAAACTAATTTTCTTCAAGAAATTATATTTCGACTAAGAAGTCTAGTAGCTTGGGTAACTTTCAAATTTTAGGAAAGTACTGGGTTACATTTAGATGAAAGATCATACAGCTATCATTTAGCAATAGGGCAATTGACAGTCTACTATTATAGACAGTATTATATTATACTCTGAGAACTGTTAGAGATATGTACAAAGTAGTGATGTTATGAATTTTCGCAATCAATTTGATAAACATTTTATAATTAAATTGATCATAAGATACTTTTACTTTTACTTAACATATGTTTTTACGTTACTTGAAATTAGCTATTGAGTTATTATTGCTTTTGACTTTCACATTTTGTTTCATTGTAATATACTTTTGGGTAAAATGTTTGGTAGAAAATGCATGGTTGTTTCTTATTACTTTATAACTTTAAAAAGGCGACCTTCCGTTCACAAGAAACTAAGTAGGACATTCAGACAAGATTCTGCAGTGTCTTTCTTGCCTTCGGGTATTGGAGAACAGTGAAACATACGCTCTTTTTGCTTTCTTTTTAAACGTTTCATTTCTACCGCGTGTGAACCACACGTCAATTTTTTTTTATAACGTTTACCTGTACGACTAAAAATTCTGTGGGAACATCGTTTGATTTGCAGGGTATCCAACCTAGGGGTTGTATAATTTTAAAAAAAAAAACTTCAAATATTATATAGTAGAAATTGAAACAATAATAAATGCAATTTTTAAATATTTTTATTTATTAAAAAAACAAAATTATTCATTTCTAGACGTTGTCAACTTACGTTTCAAAATTATTGTTTTATTCAAGGAGGATTTTCAAGTAATTGTGGTGATTGTAAGATTTTCTGGCTACAGCTTTAGACTTAAATCGTTTTTAAGGGTAAGAAGCATTGTTGATTTTAGGCATGTCCATGCGACAAAAAAGATATTTATTGATATGATATATCGAACTGTTATATCGTTATCATCGGTATACTAAAGAGAGTTCATTCATTACTCGATTTGAAGAGGAGGAAAAAAGGAAAAGAAAGAAATATGAGAAGTCTCTACTAATAATTATAAATGCTATCTGTATTAGGACAACTACTACTTTTTTCCCGATATATTTAATTTAAATTTTCCATAAATGCTTCAAAAATATTTTCACATTTCGTAAACGTCTGATAGTCAATATAATGAACAAAATATATCGATATTTATACTTATATAGAAAGAACTGATATTTCGCATAAGTTCGTTATATTGAAATCAAATATAGCTATTTTTTTGAATTTCAATATATATCGAACACCCCTAGTTCGACTGTAATCTCCGCTAGGAGTAATATAAGATATTATTCTGTGTCTATACTCTGTATCACAGACTATTAGTCGTACAAGTACTCTGTATGTATTTCTATAATCGTTTGTGTCTTTAGACCAAATAGTTACTTTGTTTTATACATAAATATTGTAATTGAAATTGCTTATCGAACTAAGTAACAAAATTAAAAACTGTAAAATAAGAATTTATAGAATTACAGTGAAAAGGTATATTATTTAGAGTTTCTTTGTTGGCAAAATAATATAAACAAAATATGCAGTAAATTTGCGCATGTTACGGCTGTATTAATGAGTTTGCATTTAGAAGAAGCCAACGAAACACAGCAACTAATGCAGAATGAGGGTGAAGAAGAAGAACCTAAAGTTTCACAGAACGCTACATCACCTGTTACGAGTACCAAATTATCAAGTGGCGCAGCTAGCCTTGCTTCTAGGAACCAAGACAAAATTACAAGTACTGGTAACAGTGTAAATGAATCAACTAAAGTATCCTATGTTAGCGAACGGCGTCTGCATCGGGATTTAATGCGTTCAAATTACAATAACAAGCCAAAAAATATACCAAAAGAGACACCAGACGTAAAACATATGGAGAAAGCCCTGCTCGAGTTGTTAGATGATTTCCACACAGGCAAACTTAGTGCATTTGGTACTGGTTGTAGTATGGAACAAATGATTAATATAAGAGATCAACAAGAACATCTAGCAAGGTTACATTTCCGCCTTTGTGCTGATGTGGAGAAACCAGCAGAAGATGATTTTGATAACTCTGCCTCTAGGGATAAGATGGCGCAGTTAGTGCAAAGCTTAGCACAACTCTCTGCTTCTATAGAGTGCTTGCATTCTGATCATACTGTAAATGATAATGTAAACGAAGAGAAACAAAATACATAGTACATCAAATATTTAATAGACAATGCAATTTCACAACACTTTAGAAGTTTACAGCTTGAGTATCCATTAATATAAATTACTTAGTTATTATTATAATCTTATATAATATGGACAATATGTAATCCATGTATTATTCTTAATTTATAAGAAAATTAAGTGTATTAGATAATAAAAATGTTATTTATGGCATCATTTACTTTTTTATACAATCAAAAACTGAAGAATTTTTTTCCAATCTTCCATATTATTACAACCATTATCCAGTAGGTAATAATATTACAAGTGTCTTGTAATAATTTAATGTTCTAACAAGATGGTGGACCTCTTGTTAAAACATTCCAGGGAGTTTTTGTGGCATCTCAGAATTCATGGTCCACAGTA
This sequence comes from Antheraea yamamai, assembly GCA_036509395.1. NCBI lineage: Eukaryota > Metazoa > Arthropoda > Insecta > Lepidoptera > Saturniidae > Antheraea > Antheraea yamamai. Next base: position 5,631,265 of record AP028438.1, on the reverse strand, counting down.
TTATTTTCCATCCACTTATTCATAATAACCAAACTGTATTATGTGAAATGGCACCAATATTTAAAAAAATATGGAGTCAAATAACATAAATTTGAATAAAATATAAAACCCACTTCATGACAGACTAAGAGTCCACCAAAAACTCTGAATTAACATTTTATTGTACATCCTACTATTTTGTTTTTGGAAAGTTTTTAAGATATACCAATATTTGTTATGGTTTGAGGTATAAAAACAAAATCAGCATTTAAAGTTCCACATATTAATAGCGATATAAACATAAAATAATTCTAAATATTGGGACATACACGATAGACTTATGGACAAACATCATATGCTTATTTTAGACATTTACTGATAAAGATTCAATATGGAAAGTTACACTTAATTATGAGATTATCTTCTTCTCCTCCCTGTTCCTTGTGAAGTAAACTTCAAAATGTAGTGTATTATTGATACAAATATGTCTATGCTATATAGATAAGTATAATCCTTCTAATTTTGATAAATTTGAATGGATTAACAGAATTTCTCCGTACCTAATTCGCTTCATAGATATAAATGATGTATTACATGAATGAATATGTTTAATTTATATTTTAAGTTTTTGATTATTCGATAACAAAGTAATATGATCAACTACATTGAAGTTATTACGTTGGATCATATGGAACATATTTGGTAACACTAACAATTTAATAATACTAGTATACTTGACTTATAAATACTAACTTAAGCTAATATAATCACAATAATACTCTTTAGTGACAGAATAAATGACTTTTGATGTCAGATAATTTTCGATTACATCACTGAATAAAAAAATTGGCCACTGATCTGGTACAGAATACAAATTTTGGAACCCAAAAATGGACGATAGAAGCTCTAATCTATAACAAATTTAAGAAATTCCCAATAGATAGGAACTTTACATTTCTAACAAATGGAGCATTATGTAAACACTGTCTCCAGTTGAACAGGTCTGGTGCTGAAAACAGATGTGTTGCATAATGTAACCAAATTATAAAACAATTCTATTTAAATGATATACAGACTTGTAGAAGAACAGCTGTCTACTGTTTAAATGTATAAACTCAAGCAGAAATACTTGTCACAAAGGTACTACTATATTGCCATAACAAGGAAAAGTTCAATAATAGCATATAATTTATAGAAAAAAGTTATTTGAGAACACAAAACAGAATATTTGGTTTCTTTACTCATGTTTAAAAAAATAACTTTATATAAGAACCAGCAGAATATGAGTAAACTAAACAATATATTATATTATATAGTACATTCAGTTTCGAACTATTTAATATGGCATCAAATCCTATAAAATAAAATGAGTTTAGATAAATATCTGGTGATAACCAGGCCCTTTGAGAGATTTACGACAAGTTGGGCACTTTTTGCCAGTTATTTGTAAAGCAGATTTAATACATCTCAAACAGAACAGATGTCCACATAAGGTTGACGCTACATCTTTTTTAAGTGGTTCTATGCAAATTGGACAAGCGCCTACATTGATTGGCTCATGGGAATCCCTACGTGTTAATTGTTCAATTTCTCGATTAACATTAGACTCAGTTCTTGACTGATCTGTATGATCTTCCGATGTGCTTTGTAACTGTTGAGCTAATTCATTGTTTGTTCCTGTAGTATCATCACTTTGTTTTTTAACTTGTAAAATATTTTTAAGCGTGTTCCATTCTTGTCTTTTCATGTTAAATGATACAACTTTTAAATTTAGATTAGGGCATGCGATATGTCTATAATAATGTGCCCTAGAATCTGCTTTAGTCGCTTTTCTATATTTGCGAATTTTCTTTTGAAGAGATTGTAGCTCTGCTTCTATCTCATCAGAAGAAGTATCAATATCAATTGTTTCAGATTCAACTGGTGTATTATGGTTATTTGTGTTTGAGATATTGTTTCCTACAGTATTATTAGTAGTTTGATTAGTATCATTATTTCTTGCAGCTAGGTTACGCTCACAAGGCATACTTTCAATAAGCTTATCAAGAGAGATTGCAGTTGCAGGGCTACATGCACTACCAGGCCGAATGTATATTACTGTTTTCAATGCATTTGTGTCCATAGATTTTGCAGTCTTAATAATTATGGGTCTCTGTGTGCTCTTAGTTAAGTTAACTGTCTGTGTCGTAGTATTTCCATCATTGTGTGTAATATTTTTTGATATCTTGTAGTTATCTACATCAATAATAATACTGTTATCTATTTCCATGTTCTTTTTGGGTTGTTCATCATCAATAATAATGGTTTCCTGTGAATTTTTTACAGCATTATGAGGAACAGATGTAGCAGATATATTTCCGTTGTTTATTTTTACTGCCCTTGTGTCACTATTGCTACTGCGAGGAGTATCAATCGTCTGGCTCTCGTTAAATAACATTTCATTCTGCATGATTGTATTATTATCTCTAGATGTACTAGGTAATGGTGAAAATGTGTTTGATTTATTTTGCAGAGTATTATAATCATACACTATCGTTTTTGTGCTAGAATTGCTATTATCACTAAATTCATCTTCAAGTTGTTCTAGATAACTTCTTTCATTATTCTCTGAAGACAAATCTATTTTATGTAATGTATTTGAATTATTGCTGATTGAAGGGCCAACTGCATTGTTATCGACTATCTCAATCTGTTCACGTTTTGGTGGTGTTTGTTTTTGGAAAGCAGTAGCTGGCTGTTGATCTTTATTCAAAGGTAATTGTTTAGTTTTTCTGTTTATTCTTACATTTGTAGTGTAATCATCACTACCAGCATCATTTGAATCGTCGAACATTTTCTCTAATTCTGCGAGAGACGGTAACTTTTTTTCTCTTTTATGCACTTTGCCGATTGCTGACGAGTGCGCATTTTTTTTGCTTTGATGCGATGGTATCAAAATCGATTCTTTTCGAGCCTTAGCATTAGATTGCGAATCTCCTTTATCAGAATCGTAATCAACGTCAGATGTTGTTGTGTTTTCTCTTGTATGCTTCTTTTTTCTACTAGAACGTCGAGGAGTACTTTTATTTGGTTTTGCCATCTCTAATGAAAATCTACAAATCCAAATATGACAATAAAAACGGCAAGTACAATCGTTTAAATTGACGATGATCTAGCTTTATAATAAGAATATCTCAATATCTTGTAAATTAAACCAGTCATAGAAATTACAATTAAAAAAATTCAAAACAAAATCCTAACTTTTACACAACAGACAACCGTGACGACTGTGCGCAATATTTGTATATAGGAGAAGTGCGCATTCTTCCGCGCCGGTCGATGTTTTCGTGTAGGGTAGGGGTGTTCGAACAAAATCGATTATCTAAAAAGCATCGATTTATGATTTCGTTACGAACTAATTAATATCAGTACAAAACATGAATGTATATTATTCGATATACCAAGTGTCTACTCAACTATATCACTCTACACTGTTTTACTTGCAAAAACAAAGCAGTCGACCAGAGTTGAGACAATTGTAAACTATAGTAACGATATTGTGTTCGACATTAATTAAAATTAGGTTCTCCTTGCAGATTTTGATCTTTCGACTGATTAACACAAGTTGTTTCAGTGATGAAAATAAATATAGATAAACACCACGGGTTCTAGCACGCCACTCTAGTACACAGAAAAAAATGGACACCCTTAATATTTGAAATATTAGTGTGTTATGTATTTTATATTCTCAATAAATTTAAAGTATTATACTGAAGTTTTAATCAATTCAATGTGTATAACACACATCAAAAAAGTCTAAGCAAGATGCGTGATATTACAAATTTTACCATTTATATTAATTAATTTCTAAGTATTTACTCAAACAAAGTGCGTAGGTAAGTAAACTTTTTTGTTATTGATGTCATACTGGCTGGTTGTAAAAAAAAAATGATTATATTTTGTTTTTTCATAAAATTCAAATGACTGCGAATTTGTTTGAATTTAAGTGCGTTTTAATTGCTACGTTTAGTCTTGATTTTATAATTTTACCAACCATTTAAATAAAGTTAGCGACAAAATTGAATTGTTAGATATTCTTTGCGTCATGAAGCGACGTCATTTGATGGCAGATGAAATGCAAAGAGCTGTAGGGATGTTGCAAGCGGGAAGTAATCAATCTCAGGTATCTCGACATTTTGGCATTCATAGAAGTGTTATTTGTCGTCTTTGGCAGCGCTACAATAATACAGGAGAACCCGCTGAACAGCATCCAGGCCGTAAAAGGAGTACAACCACTCGGCAAGACCGGTACATACAACTGACTGCAAGACGCCAGCCGATGTTAACCGCTCGAGAGATAAGTTTGAGGCTACAAATTTCAAGTGGTGTTGATGTAAGTCCTCAAAATGTGCGAAATTGACTGCATGAGTACGGCCTACGAGCTCGACGCCCAATCAGGTGCCCACCGATACGTCACGGGAATCACGCTCGTCGATATGAATGGTGTAGAGAACGCATAACATGGACCCAGGAACAATGGGATAAAATTATGTTTTCCGATGAGTCGCGATTCGGGTTTAAGCCTTATACAAGAAGGGTGCGAGTGTATCGTCGGCCCGGAAATACTGAAAGGCTCAGGTGCGTTCAGGAAGTTCATCCATACAGCGGCTCAACAGTTATGTTATGGGTGGGTATTATGAAGAACAGACGAACTGAGCTCGTTTTTGTAAATGGAAACATGAATGCTGAAAATTACATTGAGGATATTCTCAGACCTTATGTCTACCCATTTGCACAAACCTTTGGCTCCTATTTTAGGTTAATGCATGACAATACGCGTTCACATACAGCTCGGCGAACCAGTGAATACTTTGCAACGGAGAACATCCGGGTATTGCCTTGGCCTGCACAATCGCCAGATCTCAACCCCATCGAGCACGCATAGGACATGCTCCAGAGACGTGTTTTGAAGTACTTGGACGGAGCGACAACAACCCAACAGCTGAAGGATTTGCTACAATTCCATTGGGAGCGAATACCGCAAGATGACATAAACAGCCTCATTAATTCAATGAATAATCGTTGCCAACAAGTTCTGAATAGCAGAGGAGCCCATACTTTGTATTAAATTGTTCTATTCTTTCACAATAAATACATTTTCTTTAGAAATTTCATTTTGTAAGAAAAAAGTTTAGTTTCTTATGCATCTTAGTTTCTACAGTATATTCTAATATTGTTCATTTCTGTTATTAAAAGAACTTATAAAGACAACAGCTGTTATTGTTACATCATAGAACCCTAAAGATATTATTTTAAAAATAAAATACAACGTTGTAATGTGAAGAACCATCCTAAAATTTAAATTAGTACATGTTGCTTAGACTTTTTTAATGAGTGTATTTAGACAGAAGCATGAAGTATAACGTATTCAAGCTTTAAACCATTGTAAAAATTAATTAAATAACATCTCTAAGTAGAGACACACCATGGATATAATAAATTCCGTTAAAATTTCGCCCTAAATTTAAGCACCCACATAAATTTGCTAATAATAGGTACTTGCAGAGCCGGCACTGCACTAACGAAGGTGAACCAGATAAATTATTTGTTTATTTTAGGGATTTTACGAAATATCTTCGGCAATATGTTTAAATTATAGTCTCCAGAGTTGTATGATATTACTTACAAATATTGAATTATAATGGCAAAATCTGCACTATCGCAATAAAGTTTGTGTCCCAATAAACTAGCAAATTATAACTAAAGGTCGATAAATTTTGTGTTTATGGAAAATTTAAATACGAAATATGAAGAATTCTAATTGTTTTGATACTGATAAGATTCTTAATTCTTAATAGAGGCTTTTAAATTTTCTTCCTTTTTTTTCTTTTAGTACCGTGAAATAAAGTATGAACTCTTTACGATATATCGAAAATATCAATGTTTTTGATCAATACATTGTACAACATCGATGTAAAGATCGATATATTCTATCAACAAAAATCTCTATATTTTTCTTTCATGAACATCCTTACTATATACCTAAAAGTCTGTTGATTTATTTGTTTTCTTTTTTACATTTTACATGATAGACGCGCCCTTTAAGGCATAAATAAGTTTTAGGCATTTCAATGCTACCAACTTTCAAAACTATTTACACCTAAAGTCAAAGTCGAAAACATATAAAATCGTTACAATTTGTTGTAAGGCTCACTGAATTTGGCCCTACTCTTTTTGATTTTTGGATTTTTTTTATTTTTAATTATTTGTTCGTCGTTTGTTCGTAAATGTTCGAATTAACTAGTAGTAAATTATTTAAGGTAGACCAATTTAGTATGTATTTAATTAATATATTTACTAAAGATACTTATTCTCTAAATCTGTTCTTTTTACTGATAATAAGTGAAGTGTCCTCTACAAAATACCATTTTAAAACATTTATCAACCATTAGTAGTAGGTACTTAGATTATTTATAGAGCATAGATCAGGAACAAAATTGGCTCCAAAATTGAATACCTGCCGCGATAGGGCAACCAATAATCCCACTTTAGTTGCCCTATTAATCAAATAAACGAAATAGACTTACTAAGTATATATATAACCAAATGTTTCAGAAAAATATGTTTCAAATGTTTGCTGACATATTTTAAAAATAATATCCCCATTCTTTCCATTCTACTTCCGACGTTTTCTTTTATGTTTATAGATTTTGAAGTTTTATCAAGATCTCTTCCTGATATTAACATAATGAGTTATGAATTATGTTAAGTGACGATGTTAACCAAGGTGGGAAGAACAAATCTGGTTCAACACAACACAAGTGCATCTGCCCGAACACATCTATATGTAGACAGATTTTCAACTTGACGATAGTTGCTAGCCAGATGAACACTCAAAAAAGTCCTAGCACTTAATTGAAATCACAGGGTAGATTTATGCACAATGTATGCATAAAATTCATATAGTTGAAATCGGAGAAGTGGATAGACATAGTACATAAAGTAAAGGAAAAAAGAACCGTTTTACTAGCTTAAAACTTATCTATCTGTGTAGTTATTTCGTAGATTTTATTTCTATTTTTAATGCTGCCAGATTACAAAAACAAACCTAGCTATAATTCATCAATTATAACTATTCGGAGCCACAAAACATTCTGTTAGCTAAACGGGTGTCGAGACAATATTGGTACACGTACATGCTACAAACCTATGTAATAATACAATACAGACAACATATTAATATTAATTTTTAATAAATACACTATCTTTTATTACACAATGCGTTATATCTTGAGGATTTATTAGATAATATTTCGAAAACATATTACTATAGTATTATAATTTAAATGAAAGGAGAACAAAAATAACAGTCATTAATTTGATTTTTTTATACTCGATTGTACTTAGTTTCCATGTGTTTAGTTAAGCTTACAACCAGGGATGTAGGTATTTAGAGTCGAATGTGAGGTAGGGCAGCATTGGTTACAGGTAGGGTGGAAGTAAAAAATTTATCATAATTGATTTTCTATCGAATGTCACAAACTGTGGTATGTTCGGAAAAGTTTAGATATCTGTCGCTACAATTTTTTTTAAGCTCAAACTATGAACAAACAATTTAATTATAATAATTTATCTTAGTTTTTGGTATTTTTAAGGACATTATGATTTTAAGGCCATTGACCCACAATGCTCCCCTCTAGCTACGGCCGTGCTTACAACCCTAAGAAAATATGAAGTGATAAATTATTTTTGATGCCTTTATATAATGCCATTATTGTAAACTCATATTACTCCAATAAATCCACGTCAATCTTTCTGACCGCTCTGAAGTAGATGCGCAGAACACAATTTTGGTATCAGAGGAACGCGGATTAAGTGAAAGACAAGCAGGCTCACCTGCGCACTTTCCTCACTCATATTGCACCCACGCTAACACGTAGCTGCAGTACAGTCGGATTCAAAATACTTTTGTTGATATTAATTACATGTTATTGATATTTTAGTTGTTTTCTTTTTTTTAACGATATTTGTTATCTTCGTTAGATTTCTCTTCATTGTTAATTCCTATTATTATTAGTTCTGTCCACTTCGAAAAGTGATATTTTTATGGAAGGTGTTGCTAGACAATAAATATATGTTTATTACAAATTATTTGTTTATTACGGATGTATTTTATTTATAATAACGCTATTGTAGCGACACGCATAATACCTACACACTATATACTACATGATATACCTTACAGATAGAAAAAAAAAGTCAATGCAGTCATAAGGATTACCGATAAATTTGAAAACTCAATATAATCGGATGTATTTAATTTATAATAACGCTATTGTAGCAATACGCATAATACCTACAACACACTATATACTACAATATATAAGTACCTTACAGATAGAAAAAAAAGTTAATGCAGTCATAAGGATTATCGACAAATTTGAAAACTCAATACAATGAAAAATCTGTGTTCTCTTTTGAATTTTCATATTAATTATAGTGTGAACGACAATATTTAAATTTTAGAATTTGTTTTTTTTTTATCTTTATTTTTTACAATCAATCTTTTAGGTTATTACTGCCATTGTCGAATAGTTAATAGTATTACAAGTTCTTCTTCTTTTTCATTTTGGCAACCAGTCTTCTAATAGACTATTACTGCCATTGTCAAGTGAGTATCAATATTACAAGTTTCTTGATATAATTTCAATGAACTAACAAGATGGTGGCTATCTTGTTAGAACCTTCCATGGAATTTTTGTGGCATCTCAGAATTCATGGTCCGTGGCATTATTTTCCATCCACTTTACTTATGCACAATAAACAAACTATATCACATAAAACACCACCAATTTTACACAATATAGAGTCAAGTAACAAAAGATTATGAATAAAAAATAAAATCCACTACATGACAGACCAAGATCCCGCCAAAAACTCTAGAATTTGTTTATTGTAATTACTAGCTGACCCGGCCACGCGTTGTTGTGGCTCAGTTACTGTATCATTACATATTGATATGAATTCATAATTGTTGTTGATAATATGACCAATAAATACATCACTTAATGATTAATTATTTTTCTTAATATAAAAACTACTTTTTGTGATTTCAATATAAAAGTTAGATATATTCTGTCCTTTTTTGTGGGCATTATCAAGCTCTACAACTTTTCTCTAGAACTCAATCATATATATCTGATCGTTAAGGCAGCGTTCGTAAGAAACGTTTTCGTTCGACCGTGTTTTCTCGGACCTACTTTGCAAACCCGACTACTACAAAAAAGTTTTTTGATTTTTTGGGTTAATATGACACTCAGAAATAACGTTGCTTTTTATTGGTAAAAGAATTTTCAAAATCGGTTTAGTAGATCCAGATATTACCTTCACCTCACAAACTCACAAACTTGACCTCTTTATAATATATGTATTTATTGTAATTATTAGCATTAGTATGGTTTTCATATCTATTGGCACTCGGAGCAATAAATATATACATTTTCATAAAGTCTACTAATCAATTAAACGTATGATGAGCTTCAAAATATCAATATTACATGTACATAGGGCCCTATATTACCAGTCGCTAATCTGACGTCAGCTGCGCAAGCGCAATACGGCCGGTCATGCTTACTAGCATGTCATGACGAGAAATTATAAATTTTTCTACTCCCGAAAATACCACACAACGCGCCTAAAAAGTTTTCATTTAAAAATAATATATAAGATGATTATTCAATGAAAGTACTTGATTACTCAAAACTCACCAACCAGATGATTCAATATTATCTGGAATTATTTATAACTGACAAATACATAACGTGGCGAACTGTTAAAAATCTAACTTTGTCTATTTCTCTACTGTTCAGCTACTATTTTTAATCTTTAGTGTTTGCTATTACTTTATTAGTCCAGTAATAATTTAATTTTTATTATCTATTCGTTGGTATCATTAATTTAATTAATCCTTCGCAAATATTCTATAATAATAAATAGTCTCGTATACATGTATAGGTATATCCGCTAAATTAAAATAAACAAGTTTTCATGTTTACAAGACTGCATAATGGGAGTGATATCTTCATTTTACGTATAACATTTTCTCAAAGTTGTAACGTGGTCGTTATACTGCCACATACCTCTTACTTAATATAATAGGAATATATGTACTTGAATCATAATTAATTAAAAACGTTATATATTATAAGTCTACTAACGAGCCCGGCGGACGTTGTCCTGCCTTGATAATAAAAAAAATCAAAAATTCAACCGCAGCGTCACCTACCGGATCTAATTGTGAATCTAAAGCATTCTCGGATCCACTGGAACAGGCACACAAAAGTTCATCAAAATCGGTCCAACCTTTTAGGACGAGTTCAGTGACATACACACGTACAGAAGAGATTTATATATAAAGATAATCGAAATAACTTAAAATTAATAATTGTCAATGTTAAATTCCTATATTAATACTTTGAATTTGTTTTGTATTAACCTTTTGACTGTACTATGCTTAAGGCCGCATGGTTTCTGAGATACTTTTAGCTATACTTTATTGCTTCAATAGCGTTATTCGTTTAATAACTTGTCAAATCGGGTTTCTGAACACAGAATCGTACGATAAATATCAGGTTGGTAAACTTGGTTTAAGTTATAAAAAAAATCTGTTGTATTATGTGATTGGTTGTTTGACATCTTGTGTAAACGTGCAAATAAAAATAAAAGTTCAATCCATTTGATTCTATTTTTTTACAATAGATGTCGTTGTTCGGAGAGTGCGATTTTTAACGTAATATATCTTAGTAATTATTGGCTGTTCACTGGCTATTCGGTCTTCTAGAAACTGTTGGTTCTTTGATTGATTAAGGCGTTTGCGGAAATCCATCAGCAAATATTATAGTGGACGTTACTTTCCACTTCTACCAGAAAATGATTAGCCGCTGCTATGGTTCATTGCTAAAAAATGCGCTCGATTTTATTTATGCGACGTGTATCTGAAAAAGTTAATTCTGAAACTAGTAATATAAACAGCGAAATATTAGTAACTGATACAATAATTTATAGGTGGTATAGCCACGCTGAGGCTGTTACTAGCTTCAGCACGATTGGGTCGGCTCGCCCGGGATACTACCACCCTCTCATACAAAACCGACATGAAATAACAGTACTTGCATTGTTGCGTTTCGTTCGGTCAGTGAGAGCGCCGGAGGCACACTTCCCCTCCCCTCCCCTCTCCTCTCCCCGTCCCGCCTATTCCCCCAAACACAGGTTAGAAACGCACTTGCCAGTCCCCTGGTGTTGTTATTGGCTATGGATGGTGGTGATCACTTAACATCAGGTGACCCACCTGTTCGTTTGCCTCCTATGATATAAAAAACCAACAATAGAATGTAATTTACCTAACTTAATTGTAATTTGACGTCATAATTTATAAAATATAAAAATTGTAACTATATAGTTTCATTTCATTTGAAGTTCTAACTATAACCTTCTAGTGTATTCTACAGTGATTTCAATGTAATAAGAATAGATGAGTTTTTCCATTACGTATTAAAAACTCGTGAGCATTTTTAGTACTATCTATATTTAGTCTGGCCATAAATACTGTTACAATTAAAAACAAACAAAATATTATATTTGAATTTGGAATCTGTCATTTTTATATGATTATTCATAGTGTTTTCTCATTTTGGCGCCAATACATTGTACAATATTTTGCGATATTAAAATGGAGTGGGGTGATAAAGAGAACCGAATCGCTGTGATTGCATTACACAAAGTAGGTATGGAGCCAAATGCAATATTTAAAACTCTCCATACGCTTGGTATTAGTAAAATGTTTGTGTACCGGACTATTAATAGGTACAATGAGACCTCCTCTGTTTGTTACAGAAAAAGATCTAAAGCAGCAAGGGAAAGAATTCGAAGAGATTCTGTCCGAAAGCAAAAGATTTTAGCAAAAGATTTTATCTCGGGAGATGAAAATAGCACCTAGAACCATGTCGCATATTTTAAAAGATGACTTAGGACTTGCAGCCTATAAGAGACGTACTGGTCATTTCTTAACTGATAATTTAAAAAGGAATAGGGTGGTAAAATCGAAACAAGTACTGAAGAGGTACGCAAAAGGAGGTCAGAGAAAAAATTTGTTTTCGGATGAGAAAATTATTTACAATTGAGCAACATTTTAACAAACAAAATGACCGTATTTATGCTTGAAGCTCGAAGGAAGCTTCCCAATTAGTCGACAGAGTGCAACGTGGGCACTATCCGACTTCCGTGATGGTTTGGTGGGGTATTAGCTATGAAGGAGTGACTGAGCCATACTTTTGTGAGAAAGGTATCAAAACATCGGCACAAGTGTATCAAGATACCATTCTTGAGAAGGTAGTGAAGCCCCTTAGCAACACCATGTTTAATAACCAAGAATGGTCTTTCCGGCAAAACTCGGCGCCGGGTCATAAAGCTCAGTCTCCGCAGTCTTATTTGGAAACGCACATTTCGGAATTCATCAGAGCTGAAGACTGGCCGTCGTCTAGTCCTGATCTTAATCCGCTGGATTATGATTTATGGTCAGTTTTAAAGAGTACGGCTTGCTCTAAACACCATGATAATTTGGAGTCCCTAAAACAATCCGTACTATTGGCAGTGGAGAATTTTCCCATGGGAAGAGTGTGTGCTTCTATCGATAATTGGTCTCAACTTTTAAAGGACTGTGTTGCAGCCAATGGAGACCACTTCACATAAGCTTTTTATATTTTCAATTGTTTTATGTTTATGTATTAAACTAACACACTGTAAAAGTAATGAATGTTATTTTCAATAGAAGAATTTTTTTTCTTTGTTTCAGTATTTATGGTAAGACTAGGTATATTCGAATAAATAGGCGGAATCAAAACAGTTAAGTCAATGATATTATAACTATAGGCTGTAGATACGTTATCTACATGATATTCTGGCAAGACAAATGGCACACACATAACGCACACATACGTAAAGTAATATTGTGACGCCACACTGTCTTAGATAAAATGTGCAAGTAAGATGGTATATACTCAATATCGGGAGTGAAAAATAAATAGTTATATATTGATATATATACATAGATACGGGCAGATTGACGGGGCAGCCGTCAAACATAAGCTAGCTAGCCAAGTTTTAAAAAGGCGCTGTCGAAGCGCTTATGACGTACTATAGCTTTTTAGTTATAATATCATTGAGTTAAGAACATCTTCCTCGTCTGTTTCTCAACCGATTTTTTTTTGGTTACTTGCTATTGACGAGCTTTAGTGTTATAATTAAAAACTTTTGCAACTTTGTTTTTTCAATACCATCCACGATTTGAAGCCTTTTATTCATAAGTTTCTCTTGATTATACGTACGATCCTTATGCCTAATTTTGTAGATTACAAAATTTGTACACATCTTGCCAAAGAAACATAAATGTAATTGAAACTTTAAAAAATAATGAATTGGAGACGAATTAAGACCTCTATACTACTAGTCTGTTTATAGGCTAAGATCAGTTCAGTATCTTTTTCTTCACCGTTTGTTAACCGATTTTAAGTTTTTTTTTGTTTAGTAGCTATTGATTGAGCTTTAGTTTTAAAAATAATATTTTGGAAATAGTGAAGTAATATAATAATACAGTGGGACCTGGTTAATTGAGATCTCAAGGGACCAAGAATGTTGTACCATTTATTGAGGGTTTCCATTAATCCAATTTTTCAATCAGGCAGGTTTAAAATTATAGTTGTCTCATTTACAGAGGCTCCCTCTTATAGAAGTCGAAATGTACGGCTATTCCATTTATGCTATGCTCCCTACACAGTTCATCACGCGACTTTTCACAACCATAATCTGATAGAAGTTTTAATTTTTCAGATACTGATAACGTTTTATATTTACGTTTGGGCATTTTGTACACTTTTACTCCCTTGTTTTTAGGTCAAAACCTGAGATAGTACTGACAAACAAAGCGTGTGCGAAAGACATTCTAATGTTTGTAAAAAGTATCAAAACCTGTCCCAACCCGATTAATTTGTCTCATTTATAGATCCCTCTATTGAGCTACAGAGTCCCAATTATAAAGGTAAACATCGAATAATTCCTAGAAATCAGATCTCATTTAACCAGGTTCGAAAAGTCCCTTTAATAGAGGTAATTCAATGAAAAAGTACCGGGAGCTCATTGCAACTCTCAATAATAGAGGTTTCTCATTTATCCAGGTCCCATTTAACCAAGTTTCACTGTAATAGTAATATTTTGGCAGAAATGCGAATGTTAAGGTGGATGTGTGGTGTAACTAGAATGGATAAGATTAAGAATGAGTATATCAGAGGAAGTTTGAAAATAGCACCAGTGACAGAGAAGTTCAGGAGCAATAGGTTAGCATGGTATGGGCATGTCATGAGGAGAGGTGAAAACCATATAACTAGAAAAGTGTTGAGTATGAGGGTGGACGGATATATGAGTAGAGGAAGACCAAAAAAGGTATGGATGGAATGTGTGAAAAATTATATGTGCGTAAAAGGTGTGAATACTGAGATGACATTTGACAGGAGAGAGTGGAAAAAGAAAACATGTAGGTAGTGCCGACCCTACTGAGGTAGGATAAGGGTAATGATGGTAATGATTTTAGAAATAGTGATTTTTTCATACGTTATATTTCACACTCGTTACGTGTAGAGTCTATAATATTTACACGTATATTAATTAACACGTGAAGAAAAAGTTTATAACCGAATTATGGTGGAATTTCGACCACTAGTATCTATAAGCTTTCTTGTTATGTTTGTCGAGATTACCCTACTTAACTGCTGAAACGATATTAGAGAGATTATTATAGGCAGATTTAGGTCTCTTTAGAGTATTATCTAGGCTATATAGCATTACGTCTTGATAGGAGATAGGTAGTAGTTATACTCTTAACAGAGATAACTTAAACGTGGTGGTTATAGAGGTTAAATAATAATAGCAAAACTTCAATTACTATAAAATAATTACATCAGATATAGAACAAAAAAAAAAAGAAAGAAAGATATATTTATTCAATACACACAACACATACAAGAATATACATAATAAAAAAACAAAAAATCAAGAGAGACAAGTGTTGTGTGAGGTGAAAAGATTACAAATACACGGACGCATTTACATGATAATTTCAAATTAATATTACACATGCCGTTAATATGTAACTTAATACTGTCTAATACGATACAATAAAATTCATGGAAAAGCTGTCGAATTTGATATCATTTTCAAATGACTGCGCACTAGCTCAGAGATCATATGATGTAACCAGTTTATTCAATTTATTTATTTACTGAATTTCATGCGACGCTTGCCATGTTAATAGACGGTTATTTAATTTTTTTTTTTAAACTAGAACGATGACCTCGTGTGAGGTTACGAATAGGAGGAGGTATATAATACTTAGTTCCAATAAAGTATCAGAATCACCGAAACTAAATCGCGAGTACCAGCTAGTAAATATTAAAAGTAATATATCACTACGAAAATAGCTTTGTTTGATTGTTTATTATTCAGTCACACTTGACTGACGACCTCCATGGCTGCACGGATTGTAGTGAAATTCGGTGTATAAGTTATTACGAAATAATACAAAAATAATTGTTTTCCATTATTACTAATGCTTAATTTAAGTTTATTAAAGAGTGCGGATAATACTGTTTTTATAAATCATGTAGTTGATAAGTATGTCTTGTTAAAGTATGCAGCTTTAGGAAAAGAAGTTTATTCGTATCACATGTTATTATTTTAAAAATTCATGCCAAAACACGTAATTATTAAATCATTATATCCTGATGGAAACCAGTTTCCTTCCACGAAAGTTTGAAATCTGACCTCTCTTGATTGGTATATCTGATATGGTATATGATCTGAAAATTCTCCAATCTCTTCCAGTCATATCATCCAAAGGATATCTTTTCAGACCAATGACGGTAATTCCATTTTTGCTTGTCTTAGTACCTATCAAAATTAAATATGGAAATGATTAAAAAAATTATAATATACATATGCATATTGGAAATCGATTGATACTCGAATGCAATATAAGCTTTTCAGAATTTGCAGAATTTGCAATTTCAGAAACAGCAATCCAGAATTTGAAAATTACATAGTTGCTTAATTTTTATTTATTTACACAAGCTGGGCCACGCGGTTTTCCTCTCGTTAAAATGGTTTGTTTTTACATGGGAAATGTGTGTTTTATTTGGATAAATCTTTTATTTTTGTAAATTGTATTTTTGTTGTTACTGTTTACGGTATGCCCTCATAGAAAATTATAGTTATGTAAATAACACTATGAAAGTTCTTTATCTGCCAATAAAATGTTCATTAAAATAGGCTCAGCCATTTCGGAGGAATAAACGTCACTATAATTATATTTATTTGAATAAATTGATTGTAAACGCTTATTTAGAATATATTCTCTTTTTTTTAATGCCATTATATATTTCATAAATATAGACATAACATAACAATGATTTGTCAGTATGTATCCTCACGACTGCTGCACGCCTAAAAGATTATTCTAAAACTTTATTATGTACGTAGAGGTCCCATATCGATATTCCGCGTAGAGGCGCTTATATAAGCGTACTTTTACGGATTGCGAGTCCGAGACTACACTGCTACAGTCAGTCTGAATTCGCGTCGCTTGCCGTTTGAGCGTATCTTCCAACGCGAGGCTCTGTACGCACCGTACTGGCGTGTTATGACTCCGGTAAAATAAATAGAAATTATTTAAAGAGGTAACAATATAGTGGTGAATTTAAAGAAATCATTAATAACTTTTATTTATTTATTATTAAATATATATAACATAGTTATAGTTTATTGGAAAGTTTTGAATATTTCATGATGCGCGAAACAACGTGGGAAATGGTTTGTGTATTATTAATACATTATTGTAATACTTTATTAGACACGTTACGTTTTTCATATAAAACATGATAATGTTAGAATTGTTGGCATTCATCACGTTGGTAGGTTAGTGCATACGCTATGGCACCAGTGAAGGTTATTAATTAAAAAGGTGAACTTTATTCACAATTATTTGGGAAACATTAAAAATATTATGTTACATCCTTATACATATTACATTAAGTGGGCCATATATTGATAATGCTGATATGTTTCTTTTGTAATTGGCTGCTAGTGTTTATAAAGAAATGTTTTTCCGTTTCCTATTTTAATATTGACCAGTTTTCTATGCATTATAATTTTTTTATCGAATGTCTACAACTATACAATTATTTAAATATAAAATCTTAAATTGAATTCGAATTTTTAAATCAGACGTAAGAGTACAAAGTCGCATATATTTTAACATGGTACAACTATACCTGGGATTTACAAAAAGATTTTATTTATTGGTGTAAACGACTCTTAGAGTGGAGCTATATTTTATTTTAGATAATTAGCACACAGAATTTGTTTATTTAATACTAGCTGATAGTCGCGACTTCGTCTGTGTCATTTATTATCTTATATTATACTAGCGACCACGGTGGATGTTGTCCCGCCCCGATAATAAAAAAAACCTTGAAGTTAGACATATGCTTTCGCTGGTTTTTTTGTAGGCATTATCAAGCTCTGCAACTTTTCTCTAGAACTCATACATATATCTATTATCGTTAAGGTAGCGTTCGTAAGAAACGTTTTCGTTCGACCGTTTTTTTCTTCGACTTACTATGCAAATCCGACTACCACAAAAAAGTCTTTTAATTTTTCGGGTTAATATATAGCCTATGGTGCTCACAAATAACGTCACTTTCTATTGGTAAAAGAATTTTCAAAATCGGTATAGTAGATACAGATATTACCCCCTACAACGTACAGACTCACAAACTTTACCTCTTTATAATATTAGTATAGATGTTTTATATACAGAAAACATATAACACACCGCTTACCTCACTTTTTCCAAGGTAAGAAAACATCGTAGAACGCGTAGTGGTTATAAAAATCGTAGTGTCGTAAAACTTGTATAGCTTTCTCTTAAACAAAGAGAAAATGGAGGCAGTCATAACGACTGTCGATAGAAGTGAAAAAAAAATGTAATAACTGTGTCTCTTTTGATTTTTAAAATTATAATGTGGATTATTTAAATTTCGTAATTTGTTAATTGAAATTATTATCATTACTCTGGTGTTCACATCTATTGGGACTCCAAACAATAATTGTATACATTTTATAATTGTATACATTTTATAATTGATCAAACATATCACGGGTTGCGTAATCTCAATACAAAATATAAATATTAGATGACCACAGGTCGCAATACTACGCGTCGCCAGTCTGACACAAACGTAATACTGTCACGCTTACTAGCATGTCATAACGCGAAATCATAAGTTTATTTCCAGCCAAAAATACCACTTAACGCCCCTAAAGAAGCTATCACTTCAATATCATGACAATTCTTTGGATAAAGACCAAAAGTCTATTAAGTAAAACGTAGTTTTGACGTTCCTAAGTGCCTTCTTAGGGCCTAAATTGAATAAAGTGTTTTTGATTTGATTTGATTTGAAAACAAACGATATTTGAAAGATATATAATTTTTGAGTGATGTTCGCACAACGGCAGACCTCTGTCTTTTATATTAATTAGAAGATGTGCAATATATGTAATTCATTCTCATTTTTAACTACAATAGTTTGTCGAGGATTTCAAGTACGTAAAATGTATAGTTTTTTATTTTTACTGTTACAAGAACATTCCTCCATGTATTCCTGATCCATGATGATGCTGCGATGTTTCCCTTCAGCGTCATCCGTTGGTTTTATTACTTAAATTGAAATGATTAAAATTACCTGTTGAAAACCCTTTTGTACCTGCCTAGGCTCGAACCGGAGGGAATTGGATCGATATTCCACAGCTCTAATAATTCCGCCGCTATAAATTTTCGCAACAATAACACACGATTAAGGCACTTTAAATGATTTACAGACTAAGCTGTGTTGAATTGTTCAATGTTATTAATATTCATTATTACTATGACGTTAATATAATATACCTACATTATTATTTTTTTAAATTTTATGTTAGGTGATGAGGATAATAATAATTATAAAATAATTATTAATATTTTTAACTCGAACATTATATTACAACTATATTATTAAATTTAAACATTATCTATCTATACTTTTTTTTTACTCGAACTGACTACGCTATTGATCTGGCAAGGTCTTTACAGCTTCACCGCGCTACTCTATCTATACATATAATAAGTATGTAATTGTAACGTGTATGTACTTTTTACATTTTTATTTAAAAAAAATATTGCAGGTGTCTAGGAATAAGTTATAAAATATATCTGAATCATTTTTAGAAATGTCTGTCTGTCTATCTATTTGTTTAAACAGGCATCGCTGCTAAATATTGCGTTCACAATAAAACCTTACATAAACGAAATTATAAAACATATCCTCGAGTACATTTAGTCTTGGTTTCATTAAAATCGGTTCATTCCATCAAAATTTATTGTAATTTTAATGACGACGCGACTTAAGTACGAGAGAAAAGTAGATAAGTAAATTGACTTAATACATTCAGATGATTCTATTAGTCACTGATGTTTTACATCTTGTTCCACGCGGGCGGAGTCATATGCACAGCTAGTATATTATAAAGTAATAGATGCCCGGTAGTTTTGGGGTTATCAAATAATATAACTTTTTTACCGGGCTTTGAAGTTAAATTGGTTAAATATTAATATTACTGCTTATCTCCAATAGAAAAGCGTAATTACTTATAAGCAATATAATACTATGAGAAGTCCTCTATCCGCCATTGAAAGTCTCGTCAAAATTTGTTTAGGCGTTTCGCAGATTAGCCATGACAAACAAAAGACACTTAAATTATATTTCCATATATGTATTTTGTTCTCGAAATTATTTAAAAGGCCTCCAACGCACTGGCGACTCCCCTGGTGTTGCTAGTGTCCATGGACGGCGATGACCATTTACCATGAGGTGACCTGTTCGTTTGCCCCCTGTAATAAAAAAAAAGAATATGTGTACTTATGTACACGCGTTTGAAGTTATACTTCTTTGGCGTAACAAGATAAAAATCTTTTCAAAAATTTTATCTTTCGCCTTATTCTACGTTTGTAGAAAAAACGATACTAACAATGGAAAAAAGGTATTTAATACATTGAAAGTTTTAATACAAAGAAACAAAATGTTGACTATAGCTAACTTCAGGGTGTCGGTTTTTCGTGACGGTGTGCGCGCGCATCCTAAAAATTTACTCTCATCATTTTTCCTAACGCGCCAAAAGAAGTATAACTTCAAAAAAAAAATTTTAACTGTGTAAAAATAATGTTGTCTCGTGTCCGTTTGAGACGATATAACTCTAGGTAGTAAGTAGACGCTTAACAGTAATCTCAGGTGCTTATTTCCTACTCGGTTTTTCATTTCCCTAGAGAGTGATTCAATCTCGAAATTGATTATCTAATTCTGGTCGCCGCCTTAGCTGGATGGAAATCTGGTAAAGTATTTATGGATGAAAAGTATATTTTACGTCGTTTCGTTTTTTATAGCCTTTTAGTGTTTTACCACAATCTTATTTGATGCTTAGCGATTATGTGACCTAAGAGGATAAACACTAAGTTTAGAGAGAATCAGATCTCAAATGCAGCTGCTGGAATATACCCGCCGGTGCTCGGTGACGGTAGAAAAAGCCTCACCGTGCAACTGTTTCAACACAGTAATTTTCTTCACCTAAAGCTTAGGCTTGTATAGGATTTGAATTTAAACCATATGAGGGCACGTCATGAGCCATCAGACTAAGTGTACGACCAAAGTGGACGCTACAGTCGAGCGTCGAGCGTGGCGTCGTGTCCTGCGTTCGTTTCAAACATATGCATTAATACGTGAGTGTCCTGAGCGGCGCGCGAACGTCGTTCTTGGACGCTGAACGCGCCGCACGCGACGCCACGCTCGACGCTCGATCATAGCATCCACTCTGGACGTACACTTATGTTTCGCCAGCAGCTTAGCACGTTACTATTTTATGACACTCTGTCACTTTATATCAATTGAGATTGTGATCAAAATGTACTATACAAAATTAATATAATTAGTGATAACGATTCCCATTTTAAGAACAAATACGGTTATCACAGTGACCGAGTTGTTAATTCATATTTTAAAATTACAACGACGTTATTTTCTTTTTTCTTTTTCACATTGTAATAACTAATATTAAGTGAGTTTTTGACGGGATTTTGGTATGTCATGTAGTGGATTTTATGACTCTATATTGTGTAAAATTTATGTAATATAGTTTGTTTATTATGCATAAATGAAGTGAATGGAAAATAATACCACGGACCATGAATTCTGAGATGCCACAAAAACTCCATGGAAAGTTCTAAAAAGATGACCACCATCTTGTTAGTTCATTGAAATTATATCAAGAAACTTGTAATATCGATACTCACTTGACAATGGCAGTAATAGTCTACTAGAAGACTGGTTGCCAAAAATGGAATGGAAGAAGAACTTGTAATACTATTAACTACTCGGCAATGGCAGTAATAATCTAAAAGATTAGTTGCCAAAAATAAAGTTAAAAAAATAATAATATTAACGACTAGCTGTACCCGCAGCTCCGCACGCGCTTTTTTTTAAATCGTATTAGAGAATTATGAAATTGTGAGACTATGTACAATTATAGAAATGCTCTTTAAAAGCAATTGTAAGTACGACATGCACGCCGCTTACAGTAACATGTAACGTGTACATTAGATATATAAATACTAACAGCGTGCCACATGAGGTTTGTCATCAGCAACATATTTGGAACCTTAACCCACAATATAACTACATTAGTGCTCAGTTACACTGTATAAGGAGCTAATGAAACAATAACTTAAAATCTTAATATATATATTTCTTGTGTGCGTGTGTATGTGACTGAACTCCTCCTAAACGACTGGACCGATTTTGATGAAATTTTTTGTGTGTGTTCGTGGAGATTCGAGAATGGTTTAGATTCACAATTGGACCCGGTAGGGGGCGCTGCGGTTGACTTTTAGGATTTTTTTTATTATCAAGGCAGGACAACGTCCGCCCGGCCCGCTAGTATTATTATAAAGATTTACATTTACATTACATTTAATATACATTATCATTATAATTAAGATTCTGTGACTATACAAAAAATAAATGCTTGTCTGTTCCTCAAGAAATTGTATTATGGAACTCTTTACGTAATACGTTTATAATCTAAGATCCCATTAGGAAGACCTCTATATCATTAAAGTTATTAATAATTATAATGTCGAATTGTAAACAATAAGCTGATAATTATTTCTCTTATTAAAAATAAAGAATGACTTGAAATCTTGCTAAATTTATGCAGACAAAGTCGCGGGTAACAGCTAGTCTAAAATAGAATAACTTCAATTACTTTTTATAAGGCTCGCTATCTACCAGTGAAAGTCCCATGAAAAAATTGGTCAAACAGTTTTGGACATAGCACTGCGAGCGAAGCCACGGTTAACAGCTAGTATAAATTAAAATTGCTGGAATTACTTATAGGGTCAGCTATCTGCCAGTGAAAGTTTTGTGAAGATCAGTCTAACCGTTTTGGAGACAAAGTTGCAGGCGAAGCCACGGTTAACACGGTTAAAATTGCTTTAATTATTTTTTATAAGATCGGCTATCTGCTAGTAAAAAATTTGTAGATATCGGTCCATCCGTTTAGAAGATAGCATCGAAGACAAAGCCACGGTTAACAGCTAGTCTAATTTAAAGTACCCTAAGTAACCCGCTGTAATTTTTTCTATCTGGCAGTGAAATTTCTGTCAAAATCGGTCCAGCCGTTTCGGAGATTAGCCGGAACAAACAGACAGACAGAAAGACCGACAAAAATTTTAAAAATTGAATTTTTGTTATCAGTAGCGTGTATACTTTCGTACCCAATCGGTAAAAAAAAATATTTTGATATTACATACAGACACTTCATTTTTATTATATGTATAGATATATATAGATAGAAGAAGAAGATATAGATAGAAGATGGATTTGTTAACTGCATTTCTATAGTTATGAAAGTTCGACTCCTAATACAATTAAGAAATGGTATAACTATTTTTGTCAAATGTAGCTTTGAATTTAATAAACGTTTTTTCATGTATGCTGAGACCAATGGGGGTGGAGCACTAATGAGGAATGTTCCAAAATCGAGGTTTTTTTCGGGTTCGGTGGCCAAAAGTAACTATTACACGCGGACGAAGTCGAGGGCAGAAGCTAGTATGTTATATTGGTATACCTTACGAAATTTCGTGAAAATCTGTCCAGTAGTTTTTGCGTAAATTTCTTCTCTTTTCTGTTTTCTTAAAAGTAAAATAAACAGACATACGAATGTGATATATATGTAAAACAACTTAATGTTATACTGGTGTATAAACTATTATCATATCAAATTTCGACGAAATCCGTCCAGTTGTTTTTGCGTGAATCCTGTACAAACGACAGACAGACAGACAAAAATTTTAAAAACTATCGAGATGTGTTCTGTCAGTGATTCAAGTCTCCGCCAAGTATTTTTTCTTTAAAATATTGTATATAGCTATATATTATATGTATACTAGCGGACCCGGCGGACATTGTCCAACCTTGAATACAAATAAAATCCTAAAAGTCAACCGCAGCGCCACCTACCGGGTCCAATCTAAAACCACTCTCGGGTCCACTGGAACACGCACACAAAATTTCAACAAAATCGGTCCAGCCGTTTAGGAGGAGTTCAGTCACATACACACGTACAGAAGAAATGTATATATAAAGACGTAACTTACAATTTATAACATTATTTCCAGATAAGTTATACTTTATTCAAACATTTGTATATCTATTAAAATTAATAACAAACTTCTGCGAGCAATATGTATCTGTATAGTCAGTCTTATTAAAAATACACAAAAGAAAAATGATCTAGTTTTTTACAAACACTTATTGATACCTAAGATGTCTTCCGAACCGAGCGAATTTCAACATTAATAAGTACTTCCTAAAAACCTAAATTGAATTAAATACTTTTCATTTGATTTTAATTAGTATAGATTGCCAAATAAATACCTTAAATAGGTATAGCCGATGATTTGAACCATATTATAGACTAGCAAGTCTGCCGGCAGACGTTGTCCCGCCCTGATTAGGAAAAAATCCTTGACAAGTCATTACATAGTATAAAACAAAGTCCCCTACCGTGTCTGTCTGTCTGTCTGTTCGCGATAAACTCAAAAACTACCGAACGGGATTTTATTCGGTTTTCACCGGTGGATAGAGTGATTCATGAGGAACGTTTTGGTATATAATTTGTCAAGGATTTATTTTTAATCAGGGCGGGACAACGTCTGCCGGGCCCACTAGTTATATACTAAAACATTCCTCATCAATCACTCTATCCACCGGTGAAAACCGCATGAAAATCCGTTCGGTAGTTTTTGAGTTTATCGCGAACAGACAGACAGACAGACGCGGTAGGGGACTTTGTTTTATACTATGTAGTGATGTTATTCACATAGTGCAATGATAAATATTTCTTTGTCACCCGAGTAAAAATTAATAAACAGTATCTGCTGATAGTATTAACGATTTTAACAATAACGAAAACAGACATAATGTAATGAATGAGCAAAGAGTTTCCACGATAACTGGTGGCAATGAAATCGAAAAAAAACAATGAACATCTTTGTAAGTGTACACAAGATAATTGAATACTGAAGTGGTAAAATTAAAAGCAATATGTACCTACCGGGCGGGCTTTATCGATTACAGTATGTTGTTATATAAATGGAATTATTATTCCATAGTTTCCGAAACGTAAAAAAAAAAAAATTTCTAATTTCTGTTTCATTCGTATTAAATTTATACATCGTTGCATCGGTTTTATATTTAAATTAATTTTGCCAATATTAGAGCTTAATAAAGCATAGTTGCGTTTTGGTTTCAGAATCAAAATCAAAAATTCTTTGTCCAATTTAGGTCCTAATAAGACGCTCATGAACGTCAAAACTACCATCGATTCGGAAAACAACTGATTCATCGAGAAGAACCGGCAAGAAACTCGATCGGTTTTATCATTTTATGTTACTCTTGGGTATAGAGATTGATTTCGCATAATAGTGCACGCTGGCAACCTTACCATTCAAATTAGAACAGTAATGCTATCACTGTTTTTTTTGCGGTAAAAATGAAAGCAACCATTGATTGTGTTTCCGCAGTTGAACTTAAACACTTGTAGGAATGTTTTTTTAACATCAAGATCAGCATAATATTTATTTACTCTTAAAGTTAAAAATCAACTAAAATAGTATATAATTGTAATAGTAATATTTGTCGAAATTATTATAATAGATATACATTTCTCTCTACAAATAAGTAAGTAATATTTGTCCAGTCATAGATAACGCACATTGTACTAGGAATTCTTATTGCTTAATGAAATATCTGTAATTACGAGTGACTTAATCATATCTTATTTGTTTCTGACTAAGCATTAATGAGATTAATTTCTATCAGTCAATATTAATGAACTTATGAATGTTTATTTATTTATTTATTGATATACTATATGACTACTAGGTAATATAATAATGTATGAATAGAAAAGAATCGGTCAATAACAAATCATTGATGCTTAAAAATAAAAGCAAGGTACCTTTTAGCCGATATTTACTTAGGATGGCTTGTACCAAAACCTTATATTAGATTTAAACCTTGAAGCTACATTAAAGATTGAGAATTCTATTTAATTTGACTTAACTGAACTGCACTTAAGACTAAAGCTAGATTTAGCTAAATTAAGACGGATTAATTTGGTCGGGATGGTGCAACAGTATTTGGTTAAAGATTCAAACTGTTACGTAATATATTAATAATTACGTGAAAGATGTAGTAATAAGAAGCTATCACAGATTTCACACTTAAAAATATCTATATATTAACAAGTCAAGAACAATCTTTGTACCTTGTTATAATGGTTGAATTTTGACGATTGGACGATCACTATTTTAAATTATTCAATATGTTCATCGTGAGAAGTATACTCGAATGCACAATGTATTGCATTTGTTTTTGTCTCACATCTCTACAGTTGTGACCTTGGGGTCGATTGCAAATGAAATGTATAAGATGAATGTTAAGTGTTGAGCATCTGCTTTAGAATCGGCCTGGGATTGGGTTTTACTGCTTATGATAAAATATTAATTAAACTTTTGTTACTTTACTTTAGTTATTCATTAAAGTTTTGGATTATCAAAGTTTTTATATGAGTATTTTTATGTTTCTACATACAGAATGGTTACTTAGATGAGAAATGGTGAAAACTTAGCCAATTAAAATGCAAAAAAAACAACTAGTAAACACAAATATTTTATTATAATAATATATATTCCTTCAATTATTCTTCCTCTCTTTTCTGATTTTTGTTTCTTTTCTGATGTCACAATTAATTATTTTGATTATTGAATTATTATGATGCCTACACCACTCTTATAGTTAAGCCAAAACTTTTGACACCACATAAGTTAAAGTCTATCAAAACATTTAGACTCTAGGGATTTTATCGTTTGATTACCTACAATCCTTAACGTTTGAGAACCAGAAAATAAGTTTATGGCATTGACGTATCTCAACGCTAAATCACACCAGAACAGACTGATAGAAAGATCGTAGATCGTTTTAGAGGAGGTAGAGGCACGCTGAAGCTATTACTGGTTTCAGCATGAATGGGTCGGCTCGTCCGGGGTACTACCACCCGACCCACAGAAAACCGACGTGACGTAACAGTGCTTGCATTGTTGCGTTTCGTTCGGTCAGTGAGAGCGCCGGATAATCCACCTCCCTTCTCCTTCCCCGTCCCCCAAACACAGGATGGCAACGCACTTGCGATTCCCTTGGTGTTGTTAGTGTCTATGGACGGTGGTGATCACTTAACATCAGGTGACTCACCTGTTCGTTTGCCTGTTATGGCATAAAAAATAATGTTATCAGTGTAATTCAACCAACCTAAAACTATGAATATCTTGTGATTTTAGTTGGCTTTCGTTCTCAAACTTTACAACAGTATCTTACTATTGAATGCTACAAGTACCCAAAATAACAAGGTGTTCGTACATATTTACACTTTCTGAGATACAAAAAATTATGAACTTACAAGTTTCACGAATTAGCGTGACCCCAAAAAAGAAGCGACAAAATAAAGGCGTGCTTATACCTGTTAATTCACGAGTACGTTGGTCAATAAATCGAGAATCGAGGAAATGTTTCACACGGATATATATAAAAAAAAATTGTGGATAGTAAAGCGTATAAATGGGTGTCATTCCGTTATATTACGTAGGTTAATAAATAAGTAAGTAGGTTGATAGTAATCAAAACCAATCTATACGTGTCTTCATTTCCCATAGCTCGTTCTTTTTTTTCTTTATATTAGGCAAACGAACAGGTGGGTCATCTGATTTTAAGTGATCACCACCGTCCATAAACACTTGTAATACCAGGGGAGTCGCAAGTGAAAGGGTGAAGGTGAAGGGGGGAAGCGAAAGGTGAAGTGAAAGGGAGGGAAGGAGGGAGGGGAGAAGTTGAAGGGGAGATGGGCCTGCGCTTTTTTTTAACTTTATTTTTGGCAACCAATCTTTTAGATTATTACTGCCATTGTCGAGTAGTTAATAGTATTAAAAGTTCTTCTTCCATTCCATTTTTGGCAACCAGTCTTCTAGTAGACTATTACTGCCATTTTCAAGCGAGTATCGATATCACAAGTTTCTTGATATAATTTCAATGAACTGACAAGATGGTGGCCATCTTGATCATGATGGTGGGCATCTCAGAATTCATGGTCCGTGGTATTATTTTCCATTCACTGCACTTATGCACAATAAACAAACTATATTATATAAAAGACCACCAATTTTTCACAATATAGAGTCAAGTAACACAGGATTATGAATAAAAAATAAAATCCACTACATAACAGACCAACATCCCGCCAAGAACTCCAAGTAATACAGTTATATTATGACAATTCGAGTGTGCGTGTATAGTGATGTATACAAGTGTTGAAGTAATGTAATGTGCTCGTTATATCGATTGAAATGGAAAGGCGAGCGGACGATGCCAGACTACGAGCGCCGACACCTCAGGAACAAGGTATGTATGGCAAATAATTACTTTTATTAATAGCCATATTCTTCACATACAAAAGATTTATGTATTATAATATTGTGTATTATTTATTTATTTATTTATCATAAAGAATCAGCAACAGTCACATAAAAAAAGAAGCTAAAACATACGTGCAAATATAAAAAATGATTTATGTCACTAATTAAAGTTGATTACAGTATTTATCACCATAAAATACGATGCGGAGGACAATAAAAGTAGACGATACAATTATGAAAAGATTAAAAAGGAAGAAGAAAATAAAATAAAACAATTTCATAATGTATAACAACTTAAAAACTAAGGGAACAAAAATCATGAAAAAAATTAATTAAACGAAAAAAATATATATATAAAAAAGAGGTAGTCACAAGGACTAAAGACAGATGTCAAAACTCAAATCAACGGAATAATTTCGCACTTTTTTGATTTTTTAAATCAATTATAGTCTATTTATTAGTCTACGCCATGGTCAAAAGAAGTTTAAGTTTAATTAGAAGTTATTTAAATTCTATAATGTATAAATTGAAATTATTAACATTCGTCTAGTTTTCACATTTATTGTACTCGGAGCAATAATTATATATATTTTATATGGTTTATTAATTAATCAAAAATATGATTGCTTGCACAAGCTCAATACAAAATACCAGTATTACCTGTACACAGGCCGTTATACTACGTGTCGTTAGTCTGACGTAAGCGCAATACGTCACAAGATGTTGACGTTATCGGTGACAGTCGGTGACGCGAAATCATAAGATGTTACCCATTAAAAAAATTCAAACACTCATATGATACAATGAAGTATGAATAATGTCAGGCACAGTACAATACGTCACGAACATGTCAAGGTCATCAGTGACACGAACATTATGCTTTTCCCCTACCAAAAACATGCATGTTAAATGTGTAAATTTGTTATTCATGTTTTTCAATACAAATTTTTAAAATCGTGAAGAACGAATACTATATATTTCTCTACACTTTAATCCTAAGATAATAACTAATCTTTTGCAGTAGTATAATATGATTTACACCATTCCCTGTGTCTTTCCTGCCTTAAAATAGTTTTAAAATAGGTACCTATCAACGACTCGCTTTATAACTCATGTATGCAAGCCACATGAGTCTCTAGCTGCAGTCGGTCTCAAAGGCAACCTTGTATTTCTTGTTTGCCGTTTTAATAATTTACTCACATGTGGGATATAAAAGGGGTCTGAGGATGCTTTATAAGTCTACGATTACATTTGAATATTAATAAGCTGTCTTCTTCTGATTATTTTACTAATTTTATAAAATTTGTGCACTTCATCTAATTTGAAGTGATGACTGCAGCCTATCTATACTAATATTATAAAGAGGTAAAGTTTGTGACGTTGTAGGGGGTAATCTCGGGAACTGCTGATCTGATTTGAAAAATTCTTTCAGTGTTATATAGCTCATTTATCGAGGAAGGTTATATGCTACAAATCATGGGCTAACGCTAACACGCAGCGTAATCTCTTAAAAGGAAAAAAGTGTCCGATTTTGAAACATTCTTCATTAGTGCTCCGCTCTTATTTGTCTTAGCGTGATGATATTAAGCTAAAGCCTTCCTCGATAAATGAGCTATCTAAAACCGAAAGATTTTCTCAAATCGGACTTGTAGTTCCTGAGATTAGCGCGTTCAACTAAACAAACAAACAACGAAACTCTTCAGCATTGTATATTAGTATAGATAAGATAACAACAACAACAAACAACCCAACTAGTCTTAATCCAAACTTCCTAATTCTATCTAATATTCTAACTAATATTATAAATGCCAATGTGAGTCAGTTTTGTTATTTGTTTTCACACCATCACTATCCAACTGAAATCATGAAATTTTATTATTTGTTTATGATTTGTTGTTTTATTTGACTCAACGTTTTGTAATGTTGGTGACATGTTACGAAATATAGTCCGGGCATTGTGCAAAAGTAAAATGGATGGAAAATAATACCACGGGACATGGATTCTGAGATGCCACAAAAACCCTTTGGAATGTGCTAACAAGAGGGCCACCATCTTGTCAGAACATAAAAATGATAACAAGACACTTGTAATATTTACTTTTTCGACAACGCCAATAATAATGTAGAAGATTGAATACCAAATAAAAACACTACTCACCTGACCATCATGAAATGTTGTATACCTATTGTCAGAAGCACAGAGTGCGCTATATAAAGTCACAGGTACAGAAAATTACATGGGATAACTTTCATCCCAAGATTAATAATCGAGAGGAATAGGTCTATATTACATTAACACGAGCGAAGCCGCGGGCAAATACATAGTCTACCTACTACTCCTACCAGCCTAACACCAGTTTAAACGTTGCTTTCTATCATTGTAAGAACTTCCAGAATCAAGTCATTAATTTCGAAGATAACTCTTTTCACTACGCACGAACATTCATTTTATAACATTAGTTTAGATTTTTAGATGAGAGAATAGAAGTTTAGATGCACTTATACATCCTCTCGTAATTTCATATACACAGCTACATGAAAACGCTAATTTGCATATTAGGTTTATCTAATAAGTTCAAAGTTGTCAGCTAGTACTGCGACTAATTCTAACTTTGACTACTCCGAATTACTTAGCCTGCTAGTTGAAGAGCACTTGCATATTTATATATTATAAAGTTTGACTGCTTATTTTTAAAAGCAAACGGGTTTTATCATTCATTAAATCACGAACTTATGTAGAGTGTGATTGGCTACTACCACACAATTTTATTTGTTCCCTGCTTTCTTCCCTCTGACACAGGTCAGGGACATTTTGTAGCGTGGGGAAGAGTGGCGGCATGGGGTTCTTTGCTCTTATTTGGTTGGGCTGTACCGATTGTAGTTGCAGCGTACATACAAGATGACGTAACAAAAATCATAGTATATGCCAGTTAGTGTTTAGCGATCATGAGATTACGAATTATATACATCTTAATATATATATTTCTTGTGTGCGTGTGTATGTGACTGAACTCCTCCTAAACGACTGGACCGATTTTGATGAAATTTTTTGTGCGTGTTCCAGTGGATCCGAGAATGGTTTAGATTCACAATTGGACCCGGTAGGTGGCGCTGCGGTTGACTTTTGGGATTTATATTTTTTATTATCAAGGCAGGACAACGTCCGCCAGGTCCGCTAGTATAATATATTTTTTCTTTTTTTTTAGTTTAGCTATTTAAAAACCCGATCCGCCATTTTGAGATCTGCGTCTTAAAAAATCAGCTTAGGGGTTAATTATCTGTCAAGATGTTACACACAAACTTTAGGTATACGACATGTACGAATAAAATAGTAATAGGGATCAGTAAAACCTTGACAAGATAATTACGCTGCCACAGAAGGCCATTAAAAAATGGGGAAGACTAATACGTACCAGGTCGTCTTGTAAGACGCAGAAATTAGTCGCATAACTGGGATATTACGACCGAAAACGGACTAACCTCACGTAAACAATAGAACCTTCTGGCACTTATTCATCTTCTGCTTAGTTTTATTACGGTCTGGGATAAGCTCGTAAAACTGAATCAAACGAAATAATTCGTATATTACTGGGAAACAAAATTACACGGAATTATATGGACCGTTTATTTTGAAAGTGGTGTAAGTCCATTTTCTTTTGTTTCGAGAAAATTAAAGGTTACTATATTTGTTGATTTAAAAATACAGGCAAATCATATGAGGTCTGGCATTGTTTCTATTGTTTTATCAACATTTAATTTGTTTATATAAATTTGTTTTTGGCTAATTAGACTACGATAACACATATTTATGTGCTGTAAATGGACTTACACCACTTTCAAAATTAGACAATTGTAAAAATCGTTAATTTCAATTTTAAAAATCAAATATCGCTTAAATTTTCTTCATTTTAATATAATTTTTTTTACAAATACGCATAACAACACATAAAATTTTATTTTAGACGGCAATTACATTGTCATTACAAGATACTGATTACAAGAATTTACTTATTCTCTCATGTGGTAGTGTTTCAAAATATGCATGATGCACCGGAGGTATATAGGGTAGTATTCTTCTTTTTTTTTTTTTTTAATTTTTTTTTTTCCCTCCCGCGTTTTTTCTTATTTTTTTCTCTTCCACGAGTAGAGGTAATAAATTGATAATTTTCTCTTTTTTTTTTAATTCGCCAAAATACGGACAAACATCACGGAGACAATACAGCCTTCTCGTACTTATTCATCTTCTAGCTTAGACGCTGTACATTTTCTAATAAATTTCTCTAATTTTTTAATATCCATCTTTTAACTTACGAGTCTGGGATAAGCTCGTAGGGGAAACAATGAATCCCGGTGAAACGCGGGAAATAATTCGTATATAATAAATGAAAAATTACAGGGAAACACCGTTCCCCTCCCTTTCCCCCCCCCCCTTCAATTGACTTACCCCACTTTTATAATCATTATTTTCAATTTCATTTACCACCATTTTAAGTTGTACAAATTACACGGAATTTTATGAGAAATTAAACATAGACTATAAACAACAAAAAAAACATAAAAACATAATACTATACTCATTTTTCTCAAAAATGGACTACACCACTTTCAAAATAAACTCCATATATACATAGCTATAAACAACAACACACGGTTTTCGTTGGTCTAAAAATAATCGCATAATATATCTAAAGCGTCACTATAGGTACCTTTAACATTTTAATAATCTCAAACTAATGATCTAAGAGATTAGTCAACGATGCAGAAACATAGTATTGCGAACACTTTTGTAGTAGAAATTGGTGTGACAATAAAACCAGCACTACTAGCCACAGAATTATTGCCGATTTGTATACTATAATAATATAAACGGATATTTTAAATACTTACAGCAGGTTCATTACAGTATTTTTCTTCATCATTAGTCAATATACTAATTATATTCATATTAATAAGTGATAGGACTAATTGATGTACAAATGTTTAATGTTGATGATGTTTGAATGAATGATGTTTAAAAATAATCTACTGCTCTTTTGTACGATCTCAGCTGGAATATGCATCTCAAATTTGGAGTCCCTCTTACAGCATATATAATGCTCGCATTGAACAAATTCAAAAAAGATTTCTTCGTCACCTACAGTTTAAATCCAAAACATATTTATCAAATTACACACTACGCTGTAAAATATGTCATATACTTCCATTATATGAGCGCAGAAAAATAGCTGATTTAGTATATCTTCTTTGTATTATCACTGGTAAAATTGATTGTTCGGAACTACTGAGTAAGATTAACTTGCGTGTACCAGCTGTGTCTAGCAGAAACCATAATATACTTTATAACCCGGTTGTTAAGACGACCTACAGGCAAAATTCGTACATAATTAGAGTTGGTAACAGTATTAACAAATTAGTTAGTGATCTGAACGTAGATCTGTTTAACACAAGTGTTCAGAAACTTAAATGCGCTCTTAATTCCAGCTTTTTTGATTCTTAATTTCCTTATTCGGATCATACTTTCTTAAGGAAAATGAAAATTTTCTTATAGATGCGGAAACTTGTAAATGGCCATCGTTTATGTTTAAACATGTAATGTATTTTCTTTTGTCTAGCTGTAAGTTTCCCTAAGAATTCAAAATACAAAATACAAAAACTCAGGTTGGAACCTCCTTACAACGATTGGATGATGCATTGGACTTAACAGTTTACATACACCAATATACATCCAATCTTTTTTGTTTCAAATTATTAGGCTTCTAAATAGGTTTAAATTGTCAATGGCTCCAGCGGTAGCGAATGCACATCATGCCGATTACGTAGGTTCAAATCCGTGCAATGAGCCAGGGCTTTCGGTGAAGGAAGGTATTGTGATGATTTTATGGTACGATGAAAGGGATTTTTCTAATGCTCGCTTGCTTAATTATCACTTTCACGTTGAAGATCTGTCGCCAAATATCCATAGGTCTGTTCCGATAGCTGCACTTGAGAGTTAGTCCCCCTGTCTAGGTTTAGTTTGTTATCAAATTAGGCCACATTATTATTTAATACCAGGCGAGTTTGTTATCAAACATTAACCCCAAAAATATAAAGAAGATAATTGAAAATATGTACTTTATCTTGGTTTTTATAAGTACCTACGCAAACTTTGGAAAATTTGCCTTTTACCGAAATTAAATCAATATCAAAATATCCTTTATTCAATTTAGGCGCTTATGAACGTCAAAGATACCACCGGTTCGGAAAACAACACAGTCATCGAGAAGAATCGGCAAGAAACTCGATCTGGTTTATCTCTTCCTGTTATATATTTTTACAAAACATAAATAGTAGGGCGTTTAAAAAAAAAAAAAATTTCCTCGGAACCACGCTCAAAGGTTTCGTTTTAATGCCAAATTAGGCCTCTGAAAATATGAGCCCTTAATATTAATATGTAGGTTGTCCGTATCACACTTTTCGATTTCCCATAAGAATAACACAGGAAAAAAGTTTTTTTTTCTTTTGATTTATATAACTAATGAACAATATATCATATTGCAATACCCATTCATTATTTTTGTAGAGAATTTAACGTTCTACAAAAAAGGTCTGAAGTCAATTTTTGATAAATCAACTCAGTCAAAAGTTATTCAAGATCAAAGTTTAACTTACCCTCAATTCAACTTTTTTTTTTATAATACTCTCAAATTTATAAGTTTACGGGTTTCAAAACAAACGAAAAGTTTATTTCGAAGTTCTCAGGGTTAAAAAAATTACAACTATATTCTTTCGTTCTCGAATATTGCTGTAATTTTAATGAAAAAATATTTTTATATAATTTGCGCTTGAAAATAGCTGAAATTTTATGTATGTTTTGAATAGTTATCAGTGTTTTTAAGTTTTTATTGCTTATAACAATTTAGAAATATGTTACTTTTATTAAATTTGAAATTTTGTTATCTAAAAATAATTTTTATACATTTGCATTAAATTGATCTTGCTGTAGAGTTGTCTTATTATAATTAGGATATCTCAGCCGATGTTCGCGAACTACTTGCAATAAGTATTGCAGTTGTTCTTCATCTTTTGTGAGGCAGTTGTTGTATTCCTCAATCAAAGCGACCAGCTTCGTCCATTCGACCATTCAGCTACGTCATTTATCACTTTTAAGGTATTAAAATGTTCTAAACATTGCTTATATGAATCATTACTGCACCATGTTGAAACATCATCTTCCAAAAAATCGCATGGCAAATCGAATTTGCTGAACAACTCTACGGAATTTTTGGAGACAAAGTCACTCAAATCTTTTTGCAATAAAGATTCTCGATTTTTTTCAGTAACTTCATACCGTTGACGCATTCGTGAAGAACTTTCTCGATTTTTAATTGCCATAACAATTTAAAAAAAAACTTCAAACTAATGTTAACTAATGTTAAAAAAAATGATCTCAATTGAACGATTGATGTTAATTTTCAACAACCAGAATTTTCAAATGTCGGGTTAACTGTCAATGATAATTCGTTTTACGTACCCTGTTGACGCCGCGGCGATGTCGACGTCACCGGAGGGCGGTGCATGCGGGGGTTATCTATGTTCAATTTAAGTGGACTGTATTTGCGGGGATGCTATATTTGATATTCAACTATTGCGATCAGTTACGATTAAGGAGAGAAGGGCAGGCTGGAAACTTGGCACATACCTGGCGGCGATACAGTCTCCCCGTGGCTAGCCGGCTAGGTGTTTCTCGATTCTTTCCACCGAGTCTTCTATCACACAACACTTATTTTATATATATGCGGCCGAAGCGCGTTTATTTCTCACTCACCATGCAAAACCATGCCAGCATGCGGCGCGGCCGGCACGGACACTTGTAAGCCAAATCTCGACGATAGCAACGAAGTCACACAACACAATCAACATCAACCTGACCTGGCGGCCGCAATCGAAAACATTGGCGGCGCGAGCGTCGCTGCGAAGCAGTGCCAAGTAAAGGGGGAGGGCAGAAATGGCGTGACCTGATCGCATAATTGGTCAAAATTCAAAGGACGCGATTAATCCAAATGCGGGAATTTCAAACATACATAAAGCGGCGCAACCATACCCTTTCCACATTTACTATAAAGCAGGAAATAAAGATTAACAGTTTTCAGAAGTCTAATTTATATTTTGTAAAATGTTTTGGTTTTAATTTTTCTAAAAACATAATATTCCGCCAAATCAGTCAATAAAACAGCTGAATTGAGGGTAAGTTAAACTTTGATCTTGAATAACTTTGGACTGAGTTGATTTATCAAAAATTGACTTCAGACCTTTTTTGTAGAGCGTTAAATTATCTACAAAAATAATGAATGGGTACTGCAATACGATATATCGTTCATTAGTAGTATAAAAATCAAAAGAAAAAAAAAACTTTTTTCCTGTGTTATTCTTATGGGAAATCGAAAAGTGCGATGCGGACAACCTAAATATTAATATTAAGGGCTCATATTTTCAGATGCCTATTTTGGCATTAAAATGAAACTTTTGAGCGTGGTTCCGAGGAAAAATAACTTTTTTTTTTTTGAAACGCCCTAATAAATAGTTACATTCGTTTTTAGTGGAAGTACAGAAAGGGGCGTCATTTCCATAAATCATAATCGTTCAAATATTAATGAAGTTTTGAGTCCAATCGCTGTGTATTCTTCAACGGAAATGGTTGAAATTTATCTGTTTTACGGTACTTAATTATAATTAATGTGATTCAATTGTCCCTTTGTAAAGATATCGGCAAGAAACAGTTGACTTTTGTAGGCGAATGGGTATCCCAAAAGTTATATGCAGGCAAACTCTAACGAACTTTACGAACAAGCCACAAGGTCTCTGGTCTTTGTTTGTTCAAAGAGTTATCGACATATTTCTAAGAAGTAATTATTTATTAACGTTAATTAATATGATATCCTTTTATCTAAATAATATTGAATTAAATAATATTGTTTAGGTTCTAACTAATATTGTCTTATTTGTCAATGATGATTCACCAATATTTACAGTAAACATAAAATTGAGACCATATTTACTTAGTTTCTCAATGTAATGATTGAACGATTTAGTGTTAACAAGCGTTCTCTACCAGTGTACCGAGATATACTAACATATTGAGTGCATAATGCTTAATAAATAAATCTAACACATATTAAATTGCTTGTAAGAGAACCTACATAGCAAATTCTTGAAAATTTTCTGAGAATTGGTAGTTCAGACTCGTATATATTCAACAATATTTTAGTTAATGAACTGAAGTATTCTGTTGATAATATTTTTCAACTAAACTCATCTAAAATCACCGTTCAATAGAAAAAAAAACTTAAGAATAAAATAAGAAGGAATAGAAACATAAGAAATTTTATAGCCAAATCGTTACGCGCTCAACGTACTATCTGCAAAACCATCTGGTCAAGTCAATGTACTGGAACGGTATAAATGACGTAATTATAAGTATTATTTTACGTTAGGTACATCTGGCATTTCAGTACAAGTTAAATGAAAAGAAAGTTTTACATTAATTTATCATCAATCAAAATAACAGCTTTTTACTAAATGGTTATAAAACTGTATACGGTATTTATAACATAAAAAACACGTTTTAAAACTGTTGTCTGTTTGTTCCGGCCAATCTCCGATAAGGTTGGATCGAGTTTGATGGGATATTCATTGACAGATGTTATTTTGGAAAAAAAAATAGGGATTCGCGTAAAGATTTATAAAGATGGAAACACAGACAAAGTCAATATAATAGACTACCCGGAACGAAGAAACAAACAAACAGACGACAGTTTTAACGTTTATAATTTTAATATTTAAGTACCTTATATACTTCCATACCCATTTAGTAAAAAGCTGTTACAGTAGGTGGTAGAGCCACTCTGAAGCTATTACTGGTTTCAGCATGAATGGATCGCCCCGCCCGGGGTAATACCACTCTTTGAAAGAAACACCGACGTGAAGTAACATTGCTTGCATTGTTGCGTTTCGTTCGGTTAGTGAGAACGCCGGAAGCCCACCTCTCTTCCGCTTTCTCCTCTCCTCTCCCCTTCCTCCCCCCCAACTCTGGCTGGCAACGCACTTGCGACTCCCCTGGTGTTCCAAGTGCCTACAGATGGTGGTTATCACTTAACATCAGGTGACCCACCAGTCCGTTTGGCTCCGATGACATAAAAAAAAAATCTTGACATTAAATTTGTATCAAATAGATAGTACAAATCGAAGTAGCTTTTGCGTTTATGTCTTTGCTTATTATACGTTTAGAGAATTTCTGTTGATGCGTTCAAAGAAAAAGTCAAAAGAGGACATATCGAACTCATTGCCGTGATGACACCAAGTAACTATTTTCATGGAAGCTTCAAGGTAACAAAATTAGTCGATATTTTATTAAATATTTAGTGCTCTTAGTCGAGCTATGTACCAGTTATTTCTAATTCCGTTTTAGTACAAGTTTTTGTTTAGCTTTCGATGTTTGTTAGTTTGTTTAGATCAAATCTTGCAAATTAAATTATGATCAGTTTTATTTTGCATGTTAGTTCACTCCTCATGATAATACACGAAAATGAGATAAAAACAAAATGGCTAATTTCAAAATGGCCGCTATACAAATTAAAAATAAAAATCCTATCAAGCCTTGTGCGCATTAAAATAAAAACTTGTTCTTAAAAATAATGTTTAATATTCATTTGTTTATATACATGAAATTTATTCGAATGAAACAACTTTCATTACCATTTTCATAAAGGGAAAAAGATGAAATACTTTACGTATTGCGAATTCTTTGGTGAAATACTATTCTTCGAAGAATTTTAGGGATTCATTCCTAATGAAATTGTGACTTACCCATCTAGGAATATATATAGTTATTTAAATTATGTTAATTATCTTCACAGATACTATAACTACTACTTTTTTTTTTAATATTTAAGTGGAATAATGATTTTAAGTGGTTTTTAAGATACAAGAGTTATCAAATTACTTTAAGTTTGGTTTTGTAAGTAATTTTGTATATATGGTCCTTGAATGTGATTATCATATATTTATTAATTATTTAGCGTTTCAGTATAATCAATAATTAGTACAGATAACAATAACGGCTACATAATAATAATGAATTATGTTATTGTGCTCGATTACAATAGTTTGTCATAAACTGTTATCAGTTACGATTTGTAACAATGCCAAGATATAGAAATGGTTATTCGTTACTCGTACCGTGACTTTGTGTATAAGCCACGTGAAATACTCTCTCTCTCACACCTATTACTTTTTGTACGATGTTTGTTTAATCAACGGTTGCATATTTCCATTTATTTTTACGCGACAAATAGTTCATCGCGCGAATATGGGAGTGACATTAGTTATTCTAACAATATTAAACTGCGACAATTACTGAAGATTTGGCTTTTTGTACTGATATTTTTAATGTGTTGTAGCGTGGACTGCCATAGCAATTTTAGATTACAATCTCACCAAATGTGTATTTACATTGCAACTCATGCTAAAAAAATCATGAAACTTGCTCCCAATCTGCCGTAATATAACTGTTAGAATCTGGTTTCTAACTTTAAAATCATAACCAGCCATATTAGTAGTTATAATTACATTTTAATCGGCTGAGTGCCTTAAGCGCTCACCTTAGTAGTCCGGTGAAGCTGTTAAGACCTTGCTAGGTCAATAACGTAGTCAGTTCGAAAAAAAAAATTACATTTTATTATTAACTAGGTGTTATCATTTACTGAAAATCCGAAATAAATTCATAAAAAAACCTCCGCCATCTAGAAGTCAGCTAGTCCGCTAAGTCCACCTTTATACTATACGTTCCTATCAGTAACACTAAGGGTAGTACAAAAAATGGGTTGTCCGTTTCGGGGTCCTAAACTTAAATTTATATTTACGATTTACACTTTAAAACAGATCGACCTAGATATAAATAAGCGATTGTTAATAATGTTGTCTTAATGAGATTCGGCCTTGATATCGACATGGGCGATGCCATAGTTTCAACATTATGTTTTTCCTCCAAAACCGCAATTCGCAACCGAGTCTTTTGGGTAACACTGAGATGTTACTGAAGCCACGTTTGTCGTTATTAATAATCAGAAAGTCCCTCTTTGACAAGATTTGTATGATAAGCCTATTGTTTTAGGCAATAGGAAAAGAAATGTCGTTTGGCACTTGAAATAATAAAGTTTCTGAATTTTCTTATTCTTCATAATTATATAATTTATTTATCTTAGCAATAATGATATTTACTGATTAACAAAGGGATTAAAATCTTTGATCTTAAAAAAATAAATCCTTAGATATTATTTTGGGTCTTGCTTAGAATACCGGACAATATGTGCCAAACTTTT
This sequence comes from Antheraea yamamai, assembly GCA_036509395.1. NCBI lineage: Eukaryota > Metazoa > Arthropoda > Insecta > Lepidoptera > Saturniidae > Antheraea > Antheraea yamamai. The sequence goes on along the minus strand of AP028438.1, from coordinate 5,590,732 downwards.
AGATATAACTTGTAATAAAGTTGACATATGAGTTTTGTTGTTGTTGATACTTGTACGAGATATTATTTGAACGAAATTTATAACTTTTATTAAAGGTGCCCATTATTACAATAGATAATAAATCAACTCGTATAGAATTGGTAACAAACTATTAAGGACACTATTGTTCTGTTGTTAATTATCTGTTGTCCGATGTTATTATTAACAACGACAGTTTTAGTTTGTTGTTGCGAACAAACATGCTTTATGCAATAACCAATAAGTGCGAATAGTTTATCATTTTACCTTGCTCATACTCATAGTCTCGTTTAATGTCATTTCGTTATCGTGTCATTATTATGCAATACAATACAAAACATTTATTTACCCAATACTAGAATAACTGACAATAATTTATAGCAATAATTATAGTAATGTTAAGCCCGTGAACAAATCAAATATCATTTGCGTCAGAAGAAATTTATATACTTGTACAGACAAAAAATCAAGTAGACTCATTACAGTATAATTGCACTACAGTCACATTTACACTTTATAATGCCGTGGTCACTTGAAGATCTCTTTCTTTTGTTTCTCATGATATTCACTTCAATGTCTAGAATAGAATATTGCTCGGACGCCCCGCGGCGCGCTTATATACCTTTCAATTAAGAAGGGTGGAAAACTCTGGAAGGCGTACGTCATTACTCGAAGGATTTGATAAAGTTCGAGAGGAGCTATATTTAGAACATCATGCAATTGCGTACCACGGTCAATAAGGTATTCTTTGTTTATCGAGTTCGCATACAGGTGTAGCAGTAAAATAAAACAACAGCGTTATTCATTATTGATATGTAGGTGTTATTGCCACCTATAACTTTTATTATGGACGCATAGTAATTGTATTACACGTTCATTTTATAAACGAAAACGTCATAACTTCTTCATACCACATAGTTTTAAATGTTACTTTTTTAATTATACCATACATTAGTCTGAAAACACTTCTGTACATTGACATTAAGTAAATTTATACGTAAATAATTGTTACGGTATATATTATAACATTGTCATTTTTATACGATACTAGCGGGCCCGGCAGACGTTGTCCCGCCCTGATTATAAAAAAAACCTTGACAAATGATATACCAAAACGTTCTTCGTGAATCACTTTATCGACTGGTAAAAACCGCTTGAAAATCCGTTCAGTAGTTTTTGAGTTTATCGCGAACAGACAGACAGACAGACGTGGTAGGGGACTTTGTTTTATACTATGTAATGATGTTGTAATATCCCAAACATCGGAAGTTAGCTGTGTCATTTGTACACAATATAAACAGGACATGAATTTCAAAGGATGATCCCCCGCCTAGCCCTTCGAATAATATATCACTTAACACCTGGCGCGTCTGAGAAATAAATCATTGTACTATGTCAACTTATTGTGGAAACTTGTGAATGGTAAAAAGGAAAGATTTGTTGTAATATTACGGATGATGAAAAGAATATAGTAGAATTCCTATTTGACAATTTCGTGTTGTGTAATGTTGACGATTATTCGTCAACGGTTATTCGTTTCATCATCTTTGATCAATGATATTCTATTATAACTAAAAGCTGTAGATACGTTACCTACATAATATTTTGACAAAACAAATGGCACGATATCGCACACATACGTAGAGTGATATTGTAACGTCACACTTTCTTAGGTAAAATGTGAAAGTAAGATGGCATATTCTCGATAACTGTGGTGAAAAAGAAATAGTTATATGTTACTTAGGTACAGGCGGATTGATGGGGCAGCTGTCAAAACTAAGCTAGCTAACACGGCGCTGTCGATGCGTTTATGACGTGTCTACAGCTTTTTAGTTATAATGTCATTGTCTGTGATCTGTGAAGAAGAGAACATAATCTGCATTTATTATTTTTGAAAAATAATTAATATCCCTTCAACATATCGAATGTTAGATCAACATATAGAATCGATGCGCGATTCGTTTTAATGTTCAGCTAGAAGGTTCCATTCTTTTAAATAACAAAAAGTTTTACAGAACTTTTACATTACTCACATACACTATTACTTAAATAAATATATATTGTTTTTTTTTTTCTGACTGACTACGCTATTGACCTACCAAGGTCTTAACAGCTTCACCAGACTACGGCTATATATTGTTGTTTATACCATTGGTGGGGTGAATATTTCGCAACTTTATAAATGAAAAACACAATTTTCACATTCTAAAAACAGAATTTAATTCCTATTTTTCAGGGATTCCGTAAACATTGCTTTAATGAAACAATAACCGGGAGAGAATTCTGATATTAATTGATTCTATAAATTTCTTCCGTTGACCTAATAAAGAGAACAAATGTTTGTTTCGTCGTTTACAGTATTACACTCCTCGTCAGTCCAAGTCCGATTTTTTTTTATATTTCCACAAAAATATTTATATAGTATATATGGTAATGGCTTTATTATTTTATTTTATCAGATTCATGACCGAAGACTCTAGCCGGTTGTACTGAACATACGTATTTTATATGTTCCGACCATCCGTCCATAGAAAATAAAAATAACGGAGAAACGTTTATTTGGTCATCATCATCATAAGGAACCCACTGCAGGGCTATAGACCTCTTTCCGAGGGAAGGTGTGGGCGTGATCACCACGCAAGCCCACGACGTATTCGTGATTTCAAACTCTGAGAAATCCACAGTTCTATGTTTTCCCACATACAGTAGTACTACAAAAACATTTCTCATGTTCAGGTTTCTTCAGGATGTTTTCCTTTACCGTCAGCCGATAGTGTTATCAATTTCAATTGGCAAATGTACGTGAATTCCGAAAAATTCGTTGGTACATATACCGGGGTTCGAACTTACGGACATCGGGTCGATATTCCATCGATCAAACCACTAAACCACCACGACCTTTTACTTCTCTATGCTTCAAGAACAGTGCTGAAACGGTTTTCATCTTATTCTTCAATTGTTTCTTTATATGTTCTATGTACGTCTGCCATAAGTCATTAATACGTTTCTAGATTGTCTCTTTCGTAATTACAGCTTGTGTACATTTTCTTAATTACTTTTGTCGTTCGAATAACATTCAAGTTGCCACGTTGAATAATATTCAAGACAGTTAAGTCAACTCTGACTACATTAGGTAAGCTCTGTTCTATAGAACGGATGACTGAACGATGATATAGCGTGGTTGGAACTCGCTACGACTCTCTTCCGTGTGTCATTACTCGTGCTTAGTGATAGTACATTATGATAGAGGTGATTTAATTTGGCCATTGTATGTCTCATGATTAATGTTTAGCGAAGGAAGAGGAAGATATTAGCATCTGAGATACAGGCTCGACATCGGCAAACTACATAGATACGTAAAAATACTGTATATCATAATATAAACCTTTTGTATTATAGTGTATCTTGTTGAATAAAGATATTATTATTATGTTGACGTGTTTCACACCATGTTTTATAATACACTAGCGGACCGGGCGGACGTTGTCCTGCCTTGAAAACAAAAAAATCCTAAAAGTCGACCGCAGCGCCACCTACCGGGTCCAATTGTGAATCTAAACCATTCTCGGATCCACTCGAACACGCACACAAAATTTCATCAAAATCGGTCCAGTCGTTTAGGAGGAGTTCAGTCACATACACACGCACACAAGAAATATATATATTAAGATTTGCAAACAATGATATTGTAACCAAAAAGCTGTTGATACGTCATAAGCGCTCCGACAGCGCCTTGTTAAAACTTAGCTAGCTAGCAAACGTGATCTAGCCCCATCAATCCGCCCTTATCTAAGCAACATATAACTATTTCTTTTCCACTACCGTAATTGAGAATATGTCATGTTACTTCTACATTTTATCTAAGACTAGCGGGCACGGCAGACGTTGTCCCGCCCTGATTATAAAAAAGTCCTAGACAAATTACATACTAAAACCTTCCTCATGAATCACATTATCCAATATTGAAAACCGTATAAAAATCCGTTCAGTAGTTTTTGAGTTTATCGCGAACAGACAGACAGACAGACGCGGTAGGGGACTTTGTTTTATACTATGTAATGATACTGTGGCGGTGCAATATTACTTTACGTATTTGTGCGTTATTATGCCATTTTTTTTGTCAAAATATCATGTAGGTACGTATCTATAGCTTTTTAGTTATAATATCATTGCTTGCAAAGGAAACCACGAATCACATTTAATCACTGAATACAAATGTGTTTAGCCAATTATTTAATTAGAAATACGTGCGGATGTTTTTCTCGCTCAAGTTCTTGTGGTGCAAAAAAAAGAAAAACCCATTATTATTATTGTAGGTGAAGGAGATACACTGAAAACTGAAGAGATCGTCAAAGTATCTCATAAAATGAGAACTAACATAACTAGCGGGCCCGGCGGACGTTGTCCTGGCTTGGTAATAAAAGTAATCGTAATATTCAACCGCAGCGCCACCTACCGGATCCAATGGTGAATCTCAAATATTTTTCAATCCACCGGAACACACATAAAAATTTCATCAAAATCGGTCTAGTCGTTCAGGAGGAGTTCAGTCGCATACACATGGACAGAAAAAATATAATATAAAGATAAGTTAAAAATGTTTATATTCCATAACGCAATGTTAATTCGATAAAATTGAATAACATCACATAATTAAGTATTTTAATCAATACGATTAGTTTCTTCACAAAAAGTGTATATACATAGCTATAATATTAATAACGTGCAAGTATATTGAAAAATGAATCACCGAGACCGTATATAAAAATAACTTCATAGGCTAGCTGTGACAAAATTATTACAATCTATGTCTTTTTATAGGAAGCTATTTGTACTGAATTGCCACTTAAAATTCTGTAGATGCATAAATCCAGTGGCTGGAGCAATTACTCCACCACCTACGTCGTTATAATAAAGCGTAGTTTATTGTACCTATGTTCACTCCGCTCGTATATTTGATAGGTTATTTTATGGCAACTAACATTTATGGCTGTTCCATATCCTTAATTCTCCTGATTTACGTATGCATCAGTAACATCACTGGTTAGTTTTATGAGTACTAACTTAGTATTTTTTTGCATTGTAAGTTCGAATTTGACTATAATATATCTTGATGATGTAATGATACATTTATGGGTAATAAAATGCCGCTTATAGTAAAAGTATTTTGGTAGGTGGTACCAAACAGAAGTCTTGCCGACTTTGAGAGATTCCTCGAGGATCTGCAAATGGTCGTCAGTCGTAGTCGGCCTCATCCCATCCTAGTGCTCGGGGACCTCAACGCCAAGTCGACAGCGTGGGTGGACGTTACGTTTCGTTAGTTCGTGACAAATTGTGTCACAGGTCCCCCCCGGTAACCCAGAGCCTCGAACCTCAGCTCCTCTGAGAGATATTGGCGGCTCTGTTTCTCTCAGCGTCAGAGCATACGCCTCCTACGATAGCTCCGCCTCAGCTCACAAGTGCGCCGAATGTGGCTGAGGACTACGACGACGATGACGAAGATGCGATCCCCGAGGTGACCTGGGAAGAAATGAGGGCGGCGGTGCAACGCCTACGGACCAAAAACACCGCCCCAGGACCCGACGGCATACCTGGTCGTGCATGGGTCCTGGCTTACGAGGCGCTCGAGCCCCAACTAGTGAGGATTTTCACTGCATCGCTTCAGCAGGACCAGTTTCCGCGCTTGTGGAAAACCGGACGCTTGTTCCTGCTAAAGAAGCGGGGGCGCCCAGCGGGCAGTCCATCCGGATACCGACCCATTGTGTTGCTGGACGAGGTGGTGAAACTGTGCGAACGTATAATCGCAGGCCGCCTCGTCCAGCATCTAACACGAGACGGGCCGGATCTGGTGGATAACCAGTTTGGTTTCCGCCAGGGGCGCTCCACCATAGATGCAGTGATGAGAGTGAAGATTCAGGTGGAGGAATCAGTTTCCCGGGGTGAGGTGGTGTTGGTGGTATCCCTTGACATCGCCAACGCTTTTAACACATTGCCTTGGGCTAGCATCAAAGAGGCACTTCGTTATCATGGTGTGCCTCACTACCTCCGCCGCATAATTGGGGCGTACCTCTCGGAGAGGTATGTAACCTTCCCAGGTCAGAGTGGGGGGAAAGTCGATGAGACGTTGTGTCCGGTGTTCCGAGGGGTCTGTCCTGGACCCACTCTTGTGGAACATCGGATACGAGTGGGTGTTGTGCGATGTGCTCCCCCGCGGCGCCAGCGTGGTCTGTTACGCGGATGACATGCTGGTGATAGCCTGTGGGAGGACGCACAGCGAGGCCGCGACTATCGCTACGGCGGGGGTCGCTTAGGTCGTCGACAGGATCCGGCATCTAGGATTGGAGGTGGCGTTGCGCATATTCGAGGTCGTGTGGTTTCATGGCCCTCGGAAAGCGCCACCTCAAATAACCCAGATTCTTGTGGGAGGCGAGTCCATCGACGTCGGGTCGAGTATGAGGTATCTCGGCCTCCTCCTCGACAGTCGATGGACGTTCAAGGAACACTTCCGGTAGCTGGCCTCGCGCTCAATGGACACAGCGGGCGCCCTCGCCCGTTTGTTACCCAACTGGGGGGGCCGCACTCTGCATGCCGTAAGCTGTCCCTAGGGGTCGTGCGGTCGATGGCCCTTTACGGGGCACCCGCGTGGGCGCCTAAACTGACGGCCTATAACATCGCTCGCCTGCGGAGACCACAGTGGGCGATGGCCGTCAGAGCCATACGCAGGTACCGCACGATCTACTTCGAGGCGGCCTCTCTACTTGCTGGATCCCCACCCTGTGACCTAGAAGCGAGAGCCCACGCGTCTTTATATCATCGACGCGTGGAGGCGCTGGAGAGTGGTCAACGTCTAGCCCTTCGAGAAATCGAGATGCTAAGGTCCCAACTCCACCAGGTCCTAGTGGTGGAAGAGTGCTCTTGACGACTTCAGCGACCTAGCTGGGGCGTGGTAACAATCGAGGCTGTTCGACCAGTCATGGTCGAATGGCTCACCAGGCGGCATGGCACCCTGAGCTTCCGGCTGACACAGGTGCTCTCGGGGCATGGCTGCTTCGGGCGCTATCTGTGTCGCATTGGCCGGGAGCCGACTCCAGGGTGCCATTACTGTGGCTGCGTGGATGACTCCGCACAGCACACGTTGAGAGAATGTACCACCTGGGATGTGCCACGCTACGAGCTGGTCGCGGCCATCGGCCCGGATCTCTCGCTCCCGATCGTCATTAGTAAGATGGTTGAGAGCGAGGCCGGGTGGCTCTCCGTCGCCTGCTACTGCGAGATAGTCATGCTTGCAAAGGAGGCGGCGGAGAGGGAGAGGGAGTGGACCACTAGACTCCCCTCCCGCGGTCGACGAACCACACGGCGGCGATGGGTAGGTGATGACCTCCGGCCGCCGTAGATGGGGCCTGGGGGCGATGGACACGGTCATGTCCGTCGCCCTGGAAGCTTAAACTGCACAGGTCCATGTGGTGGAGGCGCATTGTGCCGATGCAACTCCCACAGTTCGTCAGGGGGGTCTAACACCCATTCCTCCTTTGAAGGGTCTACCATCTTTGCCCCCTCAGACCGCAGTTAGGGCCTCTTGAAGGGCTTATACCTGTCGGGGGGCAGACGCAGTGCCAGCCGACAGTCCCTGCTCCCCCACCTAAAAGGTATATGAAAGCACCATGGGGTTTTAGTCCGTGCAAATCGGACATAACCCATCCTCAGCTGCCCGACGGGATGGGTATCTGTTAGGGATCTCCCCATGTATAAAAAAAAAGATGGTAGAGCCACGCTGAAGCTATTACTAGTTTCAGGATGAATAGGTCGGCTCACCCAGGGTACAGAAAACCGAAGTGAAGTAAGAGTGCTTGCATTGTTGCGTTTCGTTCGGTCAGTGAGGGTGTCGGAGGCCCACATCCCCTTGCCGCCTCTCCCTCCCCCACCCCCCAAACACAGGCCGGCAACGCAATTACGATTCCCCTGGTGTTGCTAGTATCTATGGGCGGCGGTGATCACTTTACATCAGGTGACTTGACCCGCCTGTTCGTTTGCCTACTATGATATAAAAAAATATATAGAAAAGGATAAGCTCAAAATAAATCTACTATTTTCCTTTATTGTTTGATATAAAAGTGTTATCGGTCATACCAAGCCAATACATTAGTTAAAAACGATGAGTCGAAATTTCCAAAGTGTATTAAAACTGATTTAAACAAACCGATAAAGTTTAAAAGAAGTTTCTAGATACACTATTTATAGACCTTGTGTAGTTACGATACATGGACCGATACACATGTGTGCGTGTTCCACGAATTGGCTCATCACAGCAGCATCTTATCTCCATCTTCGAGTATATGCATGTTATTTAGTTCCAGATTCTTCTTTAGTGTTTGATAATAGCGCATCTTTGACAGGTCGTAACAATATAATCGAATAAGATAAGACATAAGAAGAGGATCAAACTAATCTTGAAATTAGTCGGTTACGTACACTAAAGAGATAACCAAGACCTATAGAGACACACTACTTGTAGCGTGATGTCGGTATAAAACGAAAGAGAAACGATTAAGGTACCTTTATTTATTTTTATGTGTCAGAGCGAGCATTTTCACAGGAAACATCAAAATAGATTAAAATTATAAACGGAATACGAGCCAAGTAAAGTAACGTTGTTCACTTAAGTCCAACTTAAAACAGTTTATTTGTAGATTTAGTGAAAAAAAGCTTACTGCTTAAAATTTTATTTTAAAAGCTTATCTAATCTCACCCCGGACAGTAGTGTACCACAACTTTCTACATTAACTCACAGCGTCCCCTTACGTAACGTTGTAGATTACACTTATCTACATATTTGCTCTGCAGTTCTCCAGACTTCTGACTACGTTTTCCGAGCTCTAATCAGGGGTGGCGTTATGAAGTGTTTTAGGCGGTGAGAGATCTCATTATGGCATGCTAAATATGCATCTGATAAATAGAGAATTAGGTTCTGTACAGTGGCAAGTATTTTTCCTTTACTTGCAACTCTCGCAACTGTAACGTTATCTGACTCCGCGGACGTTTTTAGGGATTAGATAGACTTAAGACGTAATTATTCTGGTAAATTTAATTACGCAGTGTAAGAATTGTTATAACTGACGCACAGTTCGAAAATATTATTGGTAATTGTCGGTGATAACTTTAATGAAATTAACTAATTAGGTTTGTTAACATTACTACTAAGACAAATTGAAATAATAGGTACATGCTATATAGACGAATTGAATCACTTATAAACAAGTATTTGAGACCGTTAAAACGATCAATACTTAGGTCATGACAAGTCTCACGAAGCATTAATTATTTATTGTTGTAGCGGCCTATAAATTTCCCTAGTTATGAATAAATACTCTTCTAACGTTACATTGTTACTGTAAGTAATTGTTTGACACTTTTTTAAATTATATTTTAAACAACGTTAACAGTATTGTTTGGGTAAATTCATTACATCGTTTTTGTTTTATACTAAACTAGCTGTGTCTGCGACTCCGTCCGCGTGGAATCTAATGTAAAAAAACCAGTAAATAATAAAATCATCTGAATGTATTAAATCCATTTAATTATCTACTTTTCTCTCGTAGTCGCGTCGTCATTAAAATTACAATAACTTTTGAAAGAGTGGAAGTGGAAGGATATGCTGTATAGCTTCTTGGTGAGGTTTTATCGTGAACGCAGTACTTTAGCAATGATACGTGTTCAAACAAACAGACAGAAAGATACACAAACAGACATTTCTAAAAATGACTGAAATGTATTTTATTACTTATTTAAGACATTTGTAATAAATTCTTTTTACAAAAATCTAAAAAGTACAGTCTTGTTAGATTTACATTCTTATTATATATATAGATAGATTATAGCTGCCACGACTTTGCACTAACAAAGAAAATGTGACCAAATATTACAGTACGACCATGTAAAAAAATAAAATGGTAAGTGAACTTTAATCTGTCAATTCTGTTAATACTTTTAAAAATCTCTCTATTGTCTTCTATTTCAATAAATCACTTACTATTTTATATGGAAATTTTTAACCTTTTTTACCGTACTATCTTTCAAACATTTTTTTTATATGATAAAAGAAAAAAATAACCAAATAGGCGCAGCCGTTATGAAGTATTGCGTTTACATATATTCCGGAATTGAATTTTATTTGTTCATGTTGTCCACAAATTAGTTCATGTGAATATTAGTATTATTTGCATTAAAAATGACTTGTGTTTTATTTTCTAACTTTCATTATACCATAACTGCTTAATCCCTATGAAAAAGTGTAGTTATAAGTAATTTAACTCCTACTCCGGGTTGAGTCATCTAGTCGTATATTAATTAATCTGAACAGTAAAATTATTTTTAAGAGTTGCACATTCTAATTAGGAGAACAGAATAAGAACCGCATATATCTTCATACACATTAATAACAATATATTACTTATTTATAATAATAGTGTTCTAATGATAATAACAAGCGTAATGTAGCTTCATCTCAGCAGAACATTTTTTAGATTCGGGTTATTGGTTCGGGAGATTACATCATATAAATAATTAAATTTCTTTTAATACAGTGGGATTAAGCCCAAAGATCTGTGTTACAAGGAATTTCTTAGATATATATTAAAGATTACAGAGTACAGTATAGTTAAACTCAGAACTATCATTAGTTATATACACAGATCGTCCTGTGTGTGACTGAAATAAATAACACTCAGGGCGGAGGCAACGGCGAGGCGAGCATTAAAATTACTGTATAACATCTGTGCATATTCTCTTTATTCCTTTATAATAGGGAAATATACAGATTACTATAAAACAAAAGAAAAAATAGTGCGTTGTCTGAAGTTATCCAGCGTATTTGATTCAACTGAGATAAACAGCCGGATGTGTACCGGCTGCGGAAAAGGCCGTGCATACCTCTACTCGTATGTGAAAAACATAAGTACACGCACAAAAAAACTGATTTGTGGTTTTATTTGTACGTTTTGCTTGAGTGTATTTATTACACTAAATTGTGCTCCCGAGTTTGTTCTCGTGAAGTCAGTTTTTTTTTCTTTTGTAATTTTGTTATTACAACTTATATATTATGTCTTCGGATTTTCCTTCAACATCAATTTATTATCTTAATAATTACGTTGAAATTAGTAAATGTAATCTACTCCAAAAAAACATCGCGTGTGTGAGTGTGTATACGCGGAGGAAGTGAAACTTCTTTGTCTTATGTATATTAAATTATATGTACTACCGGGCCCGGCGGACGTTGTCCTGCCATGATAATAAAAAAAATCCTAACCGCAGCACCACCTACCGGGTCCAATTGTAAATCGAAACCATTCTCGGATCCACTGGAACACACGCACAAAATTTCAACAAAATCGGTCAAGCCGTTTAGGAGGAGTTCAGTGACATACACACGTACAGAAGAAATTTATATATAAGCATATGGGAATATACATAAACTATATACTATACGAAGTCTCGTAGTATAAAAACTTAACCACACATTTACTCATTTTAGTATACCACTAGAGCGAGACAGAAATTTATATATACTTAAACATATACATAAATACATACCTACCTTATGTTTAACATGTAACGCGTATCGAAAATTTTCTCCTACCATGTCATAAGAAGTTGCACTTTAAAATCCTTGGAGTCAGTACGGCGAGCACCTCGAACCTGTGGACTCGGGATAATAGGGCACTTGTTACAACCATTTGGTCAACACAGTTAAAAATTAATTAAAGAGATTCAAATAAAAATAAAGCCTCAAGAAATTATCCATTCTTTGCTGAAGTGGCGGACGTCGTGGGAATCATTTGCATATAAAGTGAGGTAATTTGGGTCAGACTGTACAAAGCGGGTTTGTGTTCGCTCTTCTCGTTCTGGACCTTCGACGGCTTCACTGTCGGGGTATCGTGTTTCACATGCGCAAACATATTGGAGATAAAAACCTTAGAAACTCAGAACGTAATGTTACTTTCCAAGTTTTTTATTTTATTTCAATGCACTATTTATTTAATCGGCTAATAAATGAGATCAGTAATTTGTGTAATAATACCACATGTAAAAAATTCTTTTAAAGATCAACATTTATCTCTTTTTTTTCGAACTGACTATTGACTATTGACCTAGCGAGGTCTTAACAGCTTCACCGGACTACTAAGGCGAGCGCTTAAGGCACTCAGCCGATTTGAACAACATATATCTCCTTCTTCTTCTGTTGTAAAATTTATTGTTATTAAGATTACATTTTATTCCTTAACAAGCAAGTACATTTTTCTAAACAATGACCAGTAGATCGGCCGATTTTTAAGAAGATAAGTGTTCCATACAGCAAGAAAAATTGCGTAATTTTTGTATCGTTTTATTTTTCGGTACTTTTCATTAGTAATAAATGATTTAAAAGGTAGCAGTCGTTCGTAAAAATCGACAACAAACTTTATTGACCGCTTACAAATCACGTGTTTTCGCTCAATTATCGAAGAGAAATGCATCAGAGCGCTTTAAAAAACAATCGCCGATCGATCGCACTTAGTTGCAGCATGCATAATTAAAAGCTGAACCTAATAGAGTCCATGATATGTCATGCCACTTCGCAAGTATGGCGGTATTCTTTCGCCAAGAGCTAAATTAACGTGTTAGAGATAAGTCTAGTAGTATAAGTGTGTACATAAAAATACTATCGTAAAACTAATCCATACCTGCGTGTATCGGCACAAAGCTTCGTCTATGGTCACACGAAATGCAGAAGGGGGAAGACATTTTCGTTATGCGTTATGAATTATCGGGTTGCGTGACGATAGACGCAGCACGATAACTGGTCTGGCGGTTTTTACACACATCAAAGAAGTTTAGCGGACTTTAATATCGCGTTATTGGAAAGACTCGAGTGTGACAACGCATAGTCTGCGTCTTTATCGGAATGATTTTTGACGTTAATTTTAGCTTCGTTTGGCAGATATGGGAGTGGCATAATAATAACGTATTGTAGAAGGCAATGACTCTCTGATTATCTATTTGAGTGGTTACAACTCGAGAACCGTTAAGCTGTTTTTTTATAATCCTTTTTAAATCATTAGTAAACTTGCTAGCCAGGTATCAATATGTTTTTGTGATACTATATAACGCATGGGACTATAACGTCAAAAGTAGATAAAGTAGACACAATGCATTCCAGTACATTCTGCCGCTATATTTTATCTAAATTACAAAATGTTAACCAGTATAATGCAGTAGTATTTAGTATATGAATTACTAAAAAATTGACAAAGCAAAGATAATTTTAAAAATATATAGTTTTATAATTCATACGAGTGGTACCATACTTTACTTAACATTTCGTATACAAACTGTTTCAGTTAATGTAGATTGCATTAGTAAAATAATCATAACAGTAGGGCATATAGTTTTTGAGAAAGTTGTGTACACACAAATAGTAACAAAACACAAACTTTTTTTTTAAGTTGATTCGTAAAATAAAAGATAATTCATTTGATAGTAACATAACACACATTCACATACGAAGTCAAACAGAGTCGTAGAATAACATTCCGTAACAATTTTGCATCAAAAGTTTAGGTGAGTTAAAATTTTATGATATTCAAAAACCACTAGTTCGATTTGAAACATTTTTGACGCAGTCTATCTACATCGATAATTATTCATTCAAGGTGTTACATGGCGATGCATATTTTATTTAATATTTTTTCACAAATATGTAATCAGTTTTTTTATACATTTTAACAATGATATTATAACTATATAGATACGTCATAAGCGCTTCGACAACGCCTTGTTAAAACTTGGCTAGTTAGCTTATTTTCAACAACTGCCGCGTCAATCCACCCGTATCTAAGCAACATATAACTATTTCTTTTTCACCACCGATATTGAGAATATGCCGTCTTACTTCCACATTTTATCTAAGACACTGTGCTGTTACACTATGTACAATTTACGTATGTGTGCATTATCTTTGCATTTTAAGACATTTTCAGATTTCGAATATAAATATTTTTCATATGAATCGTATGTGTATTAAAGAATGATTATTGTAGTGTAATATGAATTCTTACGAGACGGTATGTTGACCGATATATGGAATAAGCTTCTTACTACACGTTGTAATTAGTAATAATTCTTTATATATTCAGCTGGTGACAAAGTCAATCGGTTTTTTTAATGTCATAGTAGGCAAACGAACTGGTGGGTCACCTGATGTTAAGTGATCACCACCGTCCATAAACACTGACAATACCAGGGGAGTCGAAAGTGCGCTGCCAGCCTGTGTTTGGGGGAATAGGAGCGAGGGGGGAGAGGAGGGTTGGGGAGGTGGGCCTCCGGCGCTCTCACTGACCGAACGAAACGCAACAATGCAAGCACTGTTACTTCACGTCGGTTTTCTATGAGAGGGTGGTAGTATCTATATCTGGATTTCAAAATCTATTTTTATAAAATTTTGCACCAAAAGGTTTTGTCGATCCTCAATTTAAAGGTTACAAAACTTATAATAATAATATTATTATTAATAATAGAAAACTGATAAAATCACAATTGTACGATGCTGATAATTATATTGGTGTCTAAATGAATACCTATAAATGCGAGTTTAATAACATTTTAATGAACAAAATCCTTTCCATTGTAGGACACGCCACAGAGTTGGGAATGCAAAGGCTTTGTTAACTAAAAATTAAAATATATCGCTAAAACTTGTTCAGTAATCGGATTACGAGCTGGGGCTTGAGAAGTAATTTAAATTAAATCCATCTCTGTATAATATTAATAGGGAGACAGTGCGACAGTAATATTTATGAGGGAAAATACTGTCAGAATAATCACAACGTACTAAATATTATATTCCCTTTTCTCCTATTTACCCGGTGTTTGGGATTGTAATTAATTCAGTTGTAAGTTACAAGTACTATGGAAAAACGTTGAATAATTTAGGTCGACTAATCGAAGTCGGTAATCAATGTATCTTTTTTGTTAACGTGGGGAAATCCTTTATGGATACGCCACCCTCTCGGGGGAGAGGATGGGTTATGTCCGACTCGCACAGACTAAAACCCCACGGTGTACCGTTCGATCGTATTGTTGAGGTGGCAAGGGATCGAACTACGCTATTCCCCTTGGACAGCCGCCCCAACGGTCCACCCGGCGTAAGGTGGCCGCCAGTTGCCCCCCCTTGTCTGCCGGACCTGTGCAATGAGGAGATGGGCCTCCCGCAATGTAACTGTCAATGTAATTACGCATCAACTATGTTTTATTTTATAACAAAGAATAAAAATTATTAATTTTTATCTAGCTGTTACCTGCAATTTCGTACGTGTGGAATATATGAAAATTTTTTGTTCATTGTAAAAGTGCGCATGTGATGCGTACGGTGCTGGGCAATGTTTGTTTAGTTTATTATATAGGTTCGGAACCCTACCTTTTTTTTTTCTAAAATAGTGATATCCTAAGTTACTACATGTAAGATCAGCTATCTTCTGTCAGTGAAAGTTTCGTCAAAATCGACCCAACTATTCCAGAGATTAGCCTGAATAGACAGATAAAAATTTTAAAAATTGGCTTTTTGTTATAGGCATTCTGTATACTTTCATATCTATTTAGTATAAAACTGTTATTTTTATGTTATAAACAGACGCTTGCATTATTTATTTCTGTACATTGGAATGGGTATAATTTTTTCTTTTCTTATAACAAAAAAAAAGTCGAGGACGTCTCATAAAGACTGCCAACAGAAGTGATAACATAAAACAATAGAATGTGTTATTTTTTAAATCAATTATAGTCTGAATTATTTTAATTTTGTAATTTTTATACAGTTTATTGATTAATCAAACGTATGTAGCCTGCGTAAACTCAATACAAAATATCAAAATTATAATTATGTACATAGGCCGTTATACTATCCATATTCGTCACTAATCTGGCGTAAGCAAAATACATCACGAGAATGTCCAGGTCATCGGTGACACAAACTCATAAGTTTTACCCCTACCTAAAGAAGTTTTGACTTCAAAAGTTACCTCGCTTGCATGTCTATTCGATTGGGATATTGTAGGTGATTTTAAACAACATCCTGGTGAGGTTGAGAAATGTTGAACAACCCAGGACTGAATGACAATGAAAGAAAGTCAAGAATGATTATTTTTTTTATTACATATACGATAATATAGAATATATCTGAAATAAATCGTAAAATTCGTCAGGAAATTTTGCACTTACATATCAAAAAAATAGTAAATCAATTATTAATTACAAATGTGTCTAATACAGTATAGAATTCAAAACAAATTAAAAAGTATAAAATAATTTTTTGTCGCCTTTCAAATATTTTAATCCCCATTTACATTTCTAAACTCTTACATATTGTGAATGTGAATATATAACAGTTATAAATACTTGTGATATTTCTAAAAGTGATTGTGAGTGTTTTAAAAACTACATGTGCATTTGTAAGTAATGTAGAAAGAAACTATAAATAAAACACTCATAATACAGATATTATATAAGTTATGGTACAATAATATTGTAACTATTAAATATATCAATTATTTATCTATTTACGTAATAATTCTTACAATTATTGCCATAGCTAAAATTCATAATCATAAAGTATGGCCTTTTTAATCTTTATGAGATTTAGAGAAGTTATTTTATACTTTATGGTTCGTATGATAATAAGAGAGAGAGAGATGAACTTATTAGCCTTCCATGGATTCACCGTGCGGGTGCCGGGTCCATCGTGTGGCAGAGTTCCCAGGACTTGCGACCCAGGTGTAGGTTTAAGGAGGCCCCCTTTGAGATGCGCATCAACGCTCACCTTCACTGCTCGAGTTTCCCGCGCTGCTTAGCCAAATTTGGTAGGAAACTGTTAGTGCAGCCTTTGATACTCGTTCTAAAATAGAACTTACTGCAGTTCTCGACAGGCCAAGGTCCTTCAGAATGTTGTAGAGAGATTTTGCTGGTATACCTCTCGCTCCTACTTCTACCGCGTATAAATTAACCACATAGCCATTTTTATTTAGTTCATTAGTTAGATCGTAATATTTATTTAATTTAATTGTGTGGTCTTCAGGAATGTTGGTTTCCCACGGTACAGTAAGCTATATAACGTATAAGTAAATACTGAATGATTTGGGATAATTAAGTTAATAACAAATAAAAATTTAAAAACTGTGTGAATCTTATTTTATGTATAATACTTTCTTAATATATTATTTAGTAATTTATTTACTATAAAAATATAAAAGAGAGACGTCAAGTATTTAGGCGCGCGAGGCGATTTATATACATAGTACATACAGGACTGTAACTATAGCAAGACGTGTCGGAAAAAAGTCTTATTACACTTTTTTCGGTCTCGCTCCCATCCGTACAGAGCGTGTAATGCGCGATAAGGAACCTCGTTCCAAAATATCAACTGGACGATAATCTGTCAATTCTTTGAATATTCTTGAAGATCTCACTATTGTCTTACTCACCTTTTTACATGGATATTTTAAACCAAAAATTCCACCATTGCGTATAATTTTTCAAACATTGTCGTTATTACAAACCTTGTTCTGACAATAATAAACGCAACATAAAATAATTAGCCAAATAAGTGCGGGCGTTCTAAAGTGATAGGCGTACATACATTTGGCAATTGAAAATTTATATAGATTACTAGCGATCCCGGCGGACGTTGTCCTGCCTTGATAATAAAAAAAATAATCCAAAATTCAACAGCAGCGCCACCTACCGGGTCCAATTGTGAATCTAAACCATTCTCGGATCCATTCGAACACGCACACAAAATTTCATCAAAATCGGTCCAACCGTTTAGGAGGAGTTCAGTGACATACACACGTACAAGAGAAATTTATATATAAAGATTGTAATCTAATCCTTTTTTTTATAGTTTTACATATGTAAATCCACACTCATGTCGTGTCTTTCAAATTAATTAAACCCTCATAATTCAGGCTACAAACAAACAAGTCCCGTTTTCCCCTGTTTATCGCTACCAAGTTGCTGGCTCTGTTAGATGTTAGACTTATTTACATGCAAATTGAAACACTGGTCAATATTAGCAGGTTCGATTAAATTTCCACGTAGCGTGCAATATACAACGTAGAATATCAGGAATAGTTACCGGTTAATTTTTAATACAAACTTCGTACTTGGAACAGGAATTTTTAATGAAAATTCTTGGTAATTTTAAATTTAGATACAGCGACGGTGCCATCGTTCGATAATGTGTATTATGTGTGTTGTATTGATTTTTTTTTAATTATTTTAATTATAACAGCTTTTATTAATAATGGAATGGCATGACAGTGTTATTGTGTTGTATAGCTAGACTGGGATGTAACCACCAATCACTTGGTGATAAACTCGTTAAAGTAAATCCCTTTTAGCTTGTTGCACGTCGAGGTCCGTGGCTTTTTTTATTACATTTTACTTTACATCAGTAACAGTGCCGTCAATTTGTTACGCTAAAAAAACTGTAATATATATAACACAATATATTAAATCAAAGCTTTATCTTTATTATCATCAAATATATTTAATCATATGTTTGCATCATATCTTAGCCATTCATGCTAGTCGAAATACGTATCAGACTAAGTAATGATATTATAACTAAAAAGCTGTAGATACGTCATAAGCGCTTCAACATCACCTTGTTAAATCTTGGCTAGCTAGTAAACGTCAATCTGCCAGTATCTAAGCAACATATGACTATTTCTTTTTCACCACCGATATTGAGAATATACCATTTTAGTGTGGCGTTATAATATTACTTTACGTATATGTGCGTTATCGTGCCATTTGTTTTGTGAAAATGTCATGTAGGTAACGTATCTACAGCTTTTTAGTTATAATATCATTGATAGTAATAAATGGCCGAAATAAACTTGTTTCCATTGTGCGTATACAGCTGACTTCTAAAGTGTATTGCTTGAAATCATCAGAATTCCTTTGTTTATTACATAAATCTGATCGTTTAATTACTTTCACTGTGAAGTAATACAACAATTTTATCTTTAAATCCTATTTATTTCATCTTGGACTGTCTACAATTTATTTCAATTAAGAATTTTGTAAATTAAAAGAGGTTTGTCGAGCGTTTTATGAGTTTAAGAACCATTATTGTATGATTCATATTATTCTTTATTGAATAACTACGCGCCTGGTAGACGTTGTCCCACCCTGACTATAAAAAAATCCTTGACAAATTATATACTAAAACCTTTCCCATGAATCACTCTATCTACTGGTGAAAACCGCAAGAAAATCCGTTCAGTAGTTTTTGAGTTTATCGCGAACAGACAGACAGACAGACGCGGTAGGGGACTTTGTTTTATACTATGTAATGATATTCAATTTTAATTACGTTTTACTTACACTACAAACGTCTTGCCATCCCAGAACCTATTACGATTAAGGCAGTATAAGAAAGAGTACATATTGAGCGCACGATAAATTGTTTTCTGATATCCTAAAGATAACGTTTAATGCTAAAAGAAATTAGGTGCCTGCTGTAGACAAAAAGTCGTTTAGAGACGCTACGCGAGATTATTAGACATTATCTTACTTTTCTTGTGTTTTTAAGAACTTTTTTATAATGTTTAAATATCTGAATTTATAATGTACATTCACATTTATATCGCTAAAATGTAATAGTTGGCTCGGGTATTATATTCTTTTTGGTATTTGTTCCTAACAAATTAATATGTTTATTTTAAAAATTTATAATATATTTTAGCTAGGAACATTGATATACAAAAACCCAAGATGCACACTTAACATCTCACAGCCGGTACACAAAAATGAGTGTATTATGCAGTCATTTCAAATAGTCTCGCGTCGCTTGCGTCCTTGTACAAACAACTTTAAATCATTCAAGTAAGGTTGAATTTGCAAAATCATAAGTTTATCGTATAACTATAACTACGTTTGTATATTGGGGAGTTTCTGCGGCCGGTTTTGAGCGCTACTTTTATTCGAGACTGTGGGTGTGTCTTGGGTTATTATATATCAATGGCTAGGAATCAATTATTCATTTATGTTGCATGTTTTGCATAAAAGTTGATAGGAGATTAAATATTGTTATAATTTCCTATAATATATTAAAATGATTTATGTTACACCAATAAGCTTTTTTATGTTGTTTTTGTTTTATAATTTACTGTTTTTAAATGTTTAAATAATTACTCTGTAACTACGTCATTGGAAAGTATTACTTTCTCGCGCGGCCTTTTTACCCACTTATTCAGATGGGAGGTAATGTTTTTCTGTAATATGTACGGATGCATGGATGTATTTAAGCTTACATACAACATTCAAATACATCTAAATATATATGTAGAGCCACGCTAAAGCTATTACTGGTTTCAGCATCAATGATTCGGCTCGCCCGGGGTAGTACCACCCGACCCACAGAAAACCGACGTGAAGTAACAGTGCTTGCATTGTTGCGTTTCGTTCGGTCAGTGAGAGCGCCGGAGGCCCACCTCCCCTCCCCCTCCCCCTCCCCTTCCCCCTTCTCTTACTCGCCCTCTCCCCCAAGACAGACAAGACAAGACAAGACTCTGGTGTTGCAAGTGTCTATGGACGGTGGTGATCTCTTAACATCAGGTGACCCACATGTCCGTTTGCCGCCTATGATATAAAAAAAAATAGTAGGTTCTAGAAAATAGAATTAAAGCTGTACTTGAAATTATACTTGTTGTTCATGTATCTATTTAATATCTACATTACTTTATATTGTCAGGTCAAAAAAGTTAGATACCGAGACACATTTAATTTTATATGTGTACCCGATACTCCTAGTATGAAGATGTCCTTGCAAGGCATATAACTATTTAAAAGTTAATTCTACTGGGCAAACCACAATTTTCAGACAAAGCCACATTTATTTGTTCCATTAAGAGAACGACAGAAAACTTTAATTAAAATCGTCCACTGCGGAACTGGAATCAGTGTAACTATACAAGAACTGGTATATACATAAGATGAAAGGATAGTTTCGAATGTCGGGATTGGTTTTTTGTGAACTTTGTTTTTTTTTAATACTTTCGTTTGTAACAGTTAGAATATTAGTTACGGATTAGTAATATATCTTACCTATGCGCTTTCAAAAATATCTTGAAAACTGTATGTTAGGAAAAAAATAATTTGAATTTCATAATGGCTGGCACAATTTGAATACTAGAAATGATTAAAAAAAAATAGAAATAATAATTCAAATATAAGATTTTTAAAAGTGTTAGGTTTTACAATAAATATTGTAAATGTATTACTGGTTAGCCGGAAAATATAGTTCAAGGATTATGAAAAACAAGTTTAACTATCAAAAGATTATAGTGTTAAAGATAGTAACTTCTTGAAGTGAGTCTCTTGAAATTCACTGAACACTATAATATACGCCTGTAAATAAAAAAAAAATATAATTATAATAATGTTGCTATACATATTATATGAATGTGAATTTAACGTGTCTGTACTTTATCGATTTTCGTGAAAGAAAAATGTTACAGGTGTCTAGGAATAAGCAATAGAATACATTTCAATCATTTTTAGAAATGTCTGTCTGCCTGTTTGTATGAATACGCATCACTTCTAAAGTACTGCGTTCACAATACAACCTCACAAAGAAAATCATAAAGTATATCCTCGAGATAACTTAGTCTTTGGTTCATTAAAATCAGTTCACTCTATCAAAAGTTATTGTAATTTTAATGACGACGCGACTTAAGTACGAGAGAAAAGTAGATAAGTAAATGGACTTAACACATTCAGAAGATTTTATTGGTCACTGTTTTTCTACATTAAGTTTCATGCGGGCACAGATAGTAATAAATAAAATTGAATTTCTTATATCTCTCTATAACTGATGGTAACGTTTTGGCGTTGAATTGAAAAACTTTTGATTTTATTGATACCTGAAGGTACTTCTTAATAAAAACTTGCTTAGTAAATAAAATACAATAGCCAAAAATGTTGTTCATAACATTAAATAATTATTCAGTGTCATTTTCTGACCTATACAGAGTCTCCTAATTGTATTTATTTTAGAAAAAAAGCTACGTCACTTTTGTTTCTGTAAATATGGTTCACTAGGCATCTATGGAGCACGATTTTGAGCTTCACCGGTAACTACTGGGTGTAGGAAGTTACATTCTTAGTACATTTATATCTGTACTAGCAGGCCCGGCAGACGTTGTCCGGCCCTGATTATGAAAAAATCCTTTACAAATTATATACTAAAACGTTCCTCATCAATCACTTTATCCACCGGTGAAAACAGCATGAAAATCAGTTCGGTAGTTTTTGAGTTTATCGCGAACAGACAGACAGACAGACGCGGTAGGGGACTTTGTTTTATACTATGTAATGATGCATGAATGTAGAAAATACGGTTATGTCTGTATTTACATTACCATAACAATTTTGTTTGAAGAAAGGTTCGTAGCACCCTTCGTGGAATGGTGAAACCACTATGTATCACAAATGAACCCAGAGTCTGTAGTCATTGATTTATTGTTAGTGTATGTATAATATGTTGATACCCACGACTTCGTCTGCGAATATAATTTTATGTACATAGGAAAATTATTTGACTTAATATACTTATACCTGCACGCTGAACGCGTAGTGTTTATCAAAATCGTAGTTTCTTGAAACTTTACTAACTCTGTATTAAATGATTATATTGTGATATTTTTTCCTTTAAATAAAAACCAGGTACCTAAGAAGTAAAACTAAAACAAATAATATCGAAATCTATCCAGTAGTTTTTGCGTGATGTGGACACAACGGCAGACCTCTATAATTTTATTTACATGTCAATACATAAAGACTTGTTTATATTTAAACAAATTTTCGATAAATGTAGTCAAATATATTCATATCATCGATATATTCCGCGAGATTGAATAACAAGCACCTAAATCAAAACACGTATAACGAAAACAAAAGGTAACTAACAATCGCCGTACCGTATCTGCATCGTTCCGCACAACAGTGTCTGTGGACGGAGAGGTTCGGGCTCTGTTTACTTTGAATTCCCTGACGTATTTATTCAGGGGTTGTATCCGCGCTCAAGTTACGAGCCTCACTGTTAAAACCTTGAATATATAAAACCGTAGTACCTATACATTTTAAATGAAGGTCTTATTTCCACTTTTATAATTCAACGTGTTTAAAAACTTAAAATTACCTAATCATACTCTCGTCAATTCTCTAATGAAATATACACTATTATTAAGTATGACTAATGATATCGTTACTTTGCGGTAATCCGTCATTAAAGATCAGGATGGACCTTACTACTTCCGCCTGAAATTGAGTGGCCGCTGTCACGTCTCATTGCTATAGAAAATGTTTCTTCAAAATTATTTAAGGGGAAAGTAAATAGGTTATTGAACGGTCGGCAACACGCATGTTACACCTTAGAATTGTAAGTGGTAGAGCCACGCTGAAGCTATTACTGGTTTCAGCAGGAATGGATCGGTTCGCCCAGGGTACCACCCTCTCACAATAAACCGGTGTGAAGTAACAGTCCTTGCATTGTTGCGTGTAGTTCGGTCAGTGAGAGCGCCGGTTACCCAACTCCCCTCCCCCTCCTATCTTCTCCACTCCCCTTTCTCCCGAACACAGGCTGGTAACGCACTTGCGACTCCTCTGTTGTTACAAGTGTCTATGGGTGGTGGTGATCACTTAACAACAGGTGACCCACCTGTTTGCTAGCTTCCTATGATATAAAAAAAAAGAATTGCAAGCGTCCATAGGCTGCTGTGATTGCATAACATCAGGCAACCCTTGCTTGCGTTTGCTACCATCGTGATATAAAAAAAATAAAAAGTAATAAAAACGCGACGTTGGTCTGAGCCCGAAGTTGGGGGTGGTTCAACCTGTCGTCGGTTGACACTATTAGTATGTTACTGTAAAATATATAAGGTTAAATATAAACCATAACAAAAATATTAATTCACTAAAATATGTTGCAGATATGAGGACTATAACCGATTACACGTGTTTAGCTCCGTCACAAAGCATCCTCAGTACTGAATAGTACGAGCTAATAATTTTTTCGTTCAGCACTATATATTGATATTTTTGTATCTCCATTATTTGTCCTAATACATTTCATCGGAAACCCTTTTGACGTATTTGTATAGTGTCATATGTATGATTATTCGAAATGACCCGTATAGTACTTATGAGACGTTCCGTAAAGTACGGCCTATATGGGTGTTCATGTTAAAACGCCAATGAGTGATGAACTGTAGATATCAAAGCGACAAAAAATAGATTTAAATCCGTTAATCACGTAATGGTGACAAATACTCCCACAGGAAATCGATGCGGATCACTAGTCTCTAAAAAATAAAATGTCTGCACCCAATTAAGAGTGTTTAATTGAATACATCATAAAAATACCCCAAGAACATTCGACTTATAAAACGGTATCATCTGCAAGTGACTTCGAAAAACTCAATTACCCCAATCTTTTTGTATAAAAAAATCATGGAAATATCAATTCTGGTACCTCGATAATTTCGTATACCAAATGTAGAGAGAATCAAAATAAATACAGATAACATCTTCTATGTAATACCAATAGTCTACCTTCTTTAATTAACTTTATGTGATCTTTATGCGGTCTTAAAATTACACGTGGCACTTATTAGACATGTGAGTTTCCGATTCGGTGGTTATTTGGCCTAATTACCTCCTTACCCTTTTTCCTGTTTATCTAACACCTGCTTCCCAATTAGTAATGCGATTTTCGTAACTCTTCTACGTTACTCTAATAGAGTTTTAATAGCAAGCAGTTACAACGTTTGTATTGTATAAAAATACTCATATTTAATTATCACTACATATTATAAAACAAAGTCCTTTGCTACGTCTGTCTGTCTGTCCGCGATAAACTCAAAAACTACTGAACGGATTTTCATGCAGGTTTCACCAATAGATAAAAAATTTAGGTATATCATTTGTCAAGGATTTTTGAAGTTATACTTCTTTTGGCGCGTTAGGGAAAAATGATGAGATTAAATTTTTACGATGCACGCGCTCACCGTCACGAAAAACCGGCACCCTGAAGTTAGCTATAGTCAACATTTTGTTTCTTTGTATTTGTTGTTTGTATTTCTTTGTATTAAAACTTTCAATGTATTAAATACCTTTTTTCTATTGTTAGTGTCGTTTTTTCTACAAACGTAGAATAAGGAGAAAGATAAATTTTTTGAAAAGATTTTTACCTTGTCACGCCAAAGAAGTATAACTTCTAACGCGTGTACATAAGTACAAACACACACTTTTTTTTCATTACCAGAGCGGAACAACGTCCGCCGGGCCTGCTAGTACCTTATATAATTGTTTTAGTTAATAGTTTCTTAAGCGTTAGGTTTTTTTTCCTTTGTAGGTTACAGCGTTTGATCAATACTTTACCCGATCTTAAATAACGCTCAGGTTCAAGAGAGAGTCTTAGGGTGAAATCTATAGAGCGTACTCAACCTTACCTTATCCTTAGTTCAGCTTGAACTTCGCTAAGTAGTTACTTAGCGCGGTCTTAGTTTTCGAATTTATAGTCTAATTACGCTAAGCTTGTGATTAGCTTTATTTCAATACCGTGTTGAGTCTATAAAATGTTATTAGTTGTAAAAAATATTTTGAATTAATCATATTGAAAGAATATTGAAAAAATTAAAGAAATAAGTCAACCGGGAATTAAACAAACAATGGAAGCCTTGTTGACGTATCTGCAATGAAGGATCAAGTGAATAGTAATAATGATAATTAAAAAAAGATAGAAATGCCACTGTAATATTATTATTATTATTTTATTCATATAAGTAATACTCAAGTTTTTCGTAAGACGTTGAATTTGATGACTTGAACTTAGCTCAGCACAAGCTAAGTGGATGTTAAGCTTGCGACTATACATTTAAATTCTGGACTTGAGGCTGAGATAAATTTTTGTTAATGTCATTGCTGGCAAACGAACAGGTGCGTCACCTGATTTTATGTGATCACCACCGTCCATAGACAGTAACAACACCAGGGAGTCGAAAGTGCGTTGCCAGCCTGTGTTTGGGGGATTGGGAGGGAGGAGTGAGAGGAAAGGGAGGGCAGAGGAGAGGGGTGGTGGGTCTCACTAACCTAACGAAACGCAACATTGCAGGCACTGTTACTTCACGTCGGTTTTCTATGAGACGGTGGTAGTACCCCGGGCGAGCCGACCCATTCATGCTGAAACCAGTAATAGCTTCAGCGTGGCTCTACTAGCTACAGTTTGAGTGCGCTTTGTAGATTTAATTTAGAGAGATTTGGCTCTCTGGTGCAGCTGTTGGCCACACGACGTGGAGCATTATGGTCGCTAGGTATTGGAATAGCTTTACTATCATGCTATTGATTTCATCACTATGCTTTCCTTCACATAAAGCTCCGAAATATGAATCTATTATATGGGACACTGACCACGAATATTACATTAAAAAAAAAAACATTTGACGGTTTGTATCTTGAGATCTAATTTAAAAACGGCTTAATGGATTTAAATGAAATTTAATGTAATGGAAGTATGTTTTTTTTTGCATTGATACGTTATAATTGGTTATCAAAAGCACTGTTAGAAATCGTAAAGAAATGGGTCTAAAAATCAAATAATTACTTATTGTCAACCCATTTTATTGAAATCTAACATGCAAGTCAACATACGCCACCAGTTAAAATTTAAAAAATTGAAAATATTTCGAGGCTGTAAGGCCAATTTCTTGCGTGTTTTTAAAGTAAAGATATTTGCATAATTACCATCGAAAGATATCGTTAAACAGACAAAAATTTAAAGATTCACGTATTCTTTCCCCATTTCACTTTTTTACACAGGGGGACGTATAGTATTTAAAAATTGATAACCTATAAAATTATCAGTCATACTTTTCGAAAACATAGAATATGGATAGAAATAATATTACTAACCGAACGCAAATATAGCGTAACAAACGCTTTCGTGGGTACAAACGGCCTTTAATAAAACTGGATAAATATTATATATTGTGAAATAGGTTATTCGACTTTTACCTATTATTCTTACGG
Organism: Antheraea yamamai; assembly: GCA_036509395.1. Lineage (NCBI taxonomy): Eukaryota > Metazoa > Arthropoda > Insecta > Lepidoptera > Saturniidae > Antheraea > Antheraea yamamai. The sequence continues at coordinate 5,563,594 of AP028438.1, read as the reverse complement.
GACTACGAAACGTTCAGAGTAAAAATATAACCTCATTCTCTATGCCAGTTGCATATTTTTTTTAATGAAAAAAGAAATATAGAAACTCGTCCGACTTCTCGAGAACTAGGGGAAATTAAAAATTGCAATGACTAGGGAAATAGATTCATATTTATTTTACTTCTGAACTTAATTTTACTTCGCATCTTATGATGGTTAATGCTGTAGTCAACTATAATTAGTGACATAAATAATTTTAAGTTTTTTCCATGTATGTTTTTACCTTCTTATTTTATGTTACTGTTGTTGATTCTTATGATAAATAAATAAATAAATAAACTGGGTCTTTATCGTGATTGTGTTCTTATTGAAATGCTAATAAACATTATTATTATGAACTAGCTGATACATGACACAGCGTCTGCGTTGCTTATCATCTTAATAATATATTTAGTGTACGGGGGAAAATATTTAAGTAATGAACACAAAAATGTAGTTTTTATTTGTGAACATTGTAATCCGTTTACTTACCCTTTAAGATACGGTATCCGAGCCTTACCACTGAGCCAAAATCGCTTAAAACTGTTCAAAACATCAAAAATTGTCCATTAGTCCTTTAACAATGCCTTGAAAGTCATGAGTGACACAAGAATACAGTGCCTTGTACTCAGAATAACCAAATGAGTTATCAGGGTATACGCTCTGATCTCGGTGTACTCCAACGATAACGTAGAAGTAATGTATGAGGATATGTCGTAAAGTTGTGCCTAGTCCCAAGTCCACTTAACAGTTGTTATGGGAGTCTTCAATGTAAAATTAGAAAAGGGCAAGATGAAGGGTTCCGAAACTTCCGTTAATTCATACACTTAATTTTTTTTATATTTCAATTATAAAATGAATATAAATAGCAATAATTTATGTTACAGTTTACTAGCTGGTTCACCCGACTTGGCATAAAAATGTTTTTATTGTTTCGTGAGAACTACATGTTTCATCTGGATTAATTGTTAATTGCCTTTTCTTATTTTAATATAGTTGTTATTAATTAACCCCACCTACTTTTACCATTACTGCTTAATACTTGTGGAAAGGGACTGTAAAATTAGAGTAAAGAATCTACCTGTAGAAGGCTTATCAAAATCGATGATAAAGGTTTCGGGGGCTAGTTCGGACGAAAAAAATCAACAGTATGTGTTTTTATTATATCACCTTAGTGTAATAGGGGGACTGATGTTACTCGCGTCTGCAAGAAGTGTACCTCTTATTCTCTTGCAGATTTTTGGTCGCTGCACTGTTCCAAAGAGAGTAATCAATCAAATGACGACGATAAAAGACGGATACTCTATTTAGCCAAACGATTAAATAAAAGTACAGTTGAATATATAGTCCGGGAAAAATGAAAATCGTTTCTTTTGAAAGAATCCAAGTTGAAATTAGTCGTGTCTGTTTGTGCGGCAGAAAGAGAAGCGTTTAACTCGAGCCGTCGGAAGCGTACATCCGGCCTCGTCGAGTAGCGACTGTAGATTCGCTCCACTTTGGAGCGGCGGTTGATACCTCTGCAAACCCGTGAATGGTCGGACACGTTGTCACGTAACATGAATATAGGCCGTTTCAAGACAAGGGAAATAATTGTGGTTGTAGAAAATAGGACGTCGCGATGAATAAATAAGATAACTTGTTTTATGTTTCATTTTACGAGAGTAAGTACTATGCCCGCGTCTCCGTACGAATTTCTTATTATTATTTCTTGCAAACAATATTTCTTGTGATAAATAGTTGAGTTACAATAAAATTGATATTGTCTAATTGTGTAATATTAGTCAAGCAAATCGATTGAATGGTATAAAAGTTAAGGAAATGCGGCGACCTCTAGTGGTGAGTTATATAGAAAAATACCTATAATATAAACAACTACTCGTTTAAAAAAATGGGTGTAGTTCACCCGTGGTAGAAGTGAAACCTTCAAAAAGAAAGCGAAAAGAGCGTATGTCTCACTGTACTCCAATACCTGAAGGCAAGCGAGGCACTGATCCCAATCTACCCGACACAGTGTTTACCTCCTTACTTTTCGTCAGACAAAAAGGTCGCGGATCAGAATTTCAAAACCCTACCATAAATAATTTAACATCAATAAATATTAGATATTACGACATGTTCAACAATTTTTCAACATTCGCCTTCGGATACGAATTTTATATGATGTTAAATAAAATATCCAGAACGTGAGAAATGTTCATGTAACAACCACCGTATGTGGGAAAAACATAGAACTATGGATTTTTCGGGCGTTGAAATCTCGAATACGCCTTGGGCTAGTGTTATGATTATGGCCGTACCTACCTTTGGGTAAAGGCAAATGGGCCAGCAGTGAGACTCTTATAGGGTAGCATTAGTATATAGATACATATCAACATAACGCTATTTTAATTATAAAAGTCTATACAAAGACATTAAATAAAAGTAAACCTTGGTAAATGCCACTATAACGCGACAGAATATGAAAAGCCATCAAGTGAAATTACACTAAAATTTATCGATTAATAGAAACTAGTGGTCGCCTAGTGTTTGAGAGTCGATCATAATTCATTTTGACATTGAATAAGACCAAAGAGAATAATAATTATTATTATGTTCTATAAATTTACTAAAGATAAATTATCTATCAATTAATTATCAATGTATATTATGAATTTACATATTATATTATTATAAAATTAACCTACAATTTGACCAGTTAATTTCAATGGACATGTAAGGTATGGAACGTCAGTCATGTTATAAATATTGAATAGGATGAAAAAAGGTAATTGGAACGTAAGAGTAAAATGATGGATTTATCTTTTTCATTTACATGTGTGTATATGTTGTATGTCACTCAAGCAGTAGTGTCAGTAATGTATATTTGAATTAATTTAATGGGTTTTTATATAAAATAGCTTTTTGCACTTCTCCTCCATACAAACTTTAACTATAATTAATAAGAACATCCAAATATTTATAGAACAAATAATACAATATCCGCCCTCAATTATGTTAGTCAATTGTTTTGTGTTTAATGAAAACTGGACGTATTTGAAACGTCTGCGTCGCAAGGGAATGTCATCAGGCGAAGATACGAATGTTGTGCACGATTGTCTATTGTATTTTTGTCTAGGGAACTTTCACGACTATGTCTATTTGTACATCGAAATGAATTTAGACTTGAAAGGATCTTGTACCTGCTATGTGATCTATACTATCTATACTAATATTATAAAGAGGTAAAGTTTGTGAGTTTGTGACGTTATAAGGGGTAAATTCAAGTAGTACTGATCCGATTTGAATAAATATTTCAGTGTTATATAGCTCATTTATACAGGAAGGTTATTTATATCATCACGCTAAGTTCAATAAGATCTGAGCAATAATGAAGAATGTTTCAATATCGAGGTTTATTTTACTCTTGAGAGCTACCGCTGCGTGTTAGCGTTAGCCCAGAGTAACTATTCCAATAGTAGTACTGAAATTTGGTCAATGACTAAAAGAAATAGCAAGAAACTCGATCGGGTTTATCTTTTTAACATACATATATTAAAAAATACATCAACGTTACAATCGGTTTAGTGGATGCGCAGATAAAGGTGTCAATTCCAGTCAACACCATCATCCACATATCCAGCTACCCTATAATACCATTTTGTCACCAAAACGCGCTTGACATGGTGCTTAAACTCAGAGTCCGGTAAATCGATAATTTGGTTTAGAACTTTGTTGTAAAACCGAACATTATTACCCAAAAAACTGTTAATGGTCTTGCTCAGTCTTAAACATGGGACAACTAATCTGTTACAGATTCTAGCATTTAGTATCTACTATTGTAATAACCGTAATAGTGGTATACTAGGGGTGTTGCGTTAGAGGATCAGCCGGTATATATCTAATATGTATGATGGTAGGGTTCTGTACCTAAGGCGTAATTATGAAACATAGGTCTTAAACCCATTATTATTATTATATATATCAGCCAACGACAGACGTAAACGACAGCATGATAAAACTCACTGTCGAAGGAACTTAGATCTCTTCGTGCCCTTTTTCTTTCTTCGAACTGACTACGCTATTAACCAAGCAAGGTCTTAACTGCTTCACCGGACTACTAAGGCGAGCGCTTAAGGCACTCAGCCGATTTTAGATCTCTTCGTGATTATCGTTACTTTTGTGTTTAATCTCAGGTCCATTTATAAAAGTAAAAAACTTTTTGGTCACAGTTTATCAGGTGTCAATATGGATCCATTTTTGAAACTATTTTTAGTTTTTGACGGGATCTTGGAATGTCATGTAGTAGATTTAATATTTTATTCATAGTCTTATGTTATTTGGCTCTATATTTTATCTTCTATACATATAATAAGAATGTAAATCTAACGAAACTGTACTTTTTAGTTTTTTGTGAAAAAAATTGTTGTAGGCGTCTAGGAATAATTAATAAAATACATTTCAATAATTTTTAGGAATGTCTATCTAGCTGTCGGTCTGTCTGTTTGTTTGTTTGAACACGCATCACTGCTGAAGTACAGAGTTCACGATAAAACATCGCAATGGGAATCATAGCATTTAGTCTTTGTTTCATTAAAATCGGTTCACTCTATCAAAAGTTATTGTAAATATAATGACGACGTAATGTAATTACCAGAGAAAAGTACTTAATACATTCAGATGATTTTATTAATAACTGTTTTTTTAAATAAGATTCCACGCGGACGAAGACGCGGGTACAACTAGTTTTATAATATTGGTGGTGTTTTACGTAATATAGTTTGGTTATTGTACACAAGTGAAGTGGATCGAAGAGTGCTAACAAGATTACTGTCGTCGTCTGTTCAAAAAGTCTGTCTTGATTTGATATTACTTAGTTTGAAAAAGATGTAGACATTTGATATCGTTCTTATTTGAAGTAGAATTGAATGAAAAAGCATTATTATTCGACCTACAAAATATTCAGTTGGACAGTTTCTTCCGATATACGTTTAGCGTTTGTGTTAACGGTACCCCGTTTCGTACCTTTTAAGTACTAAGTACTGTTGCTCTTTGTGAAATAATTGTCCACTGTGAAACGCTTTGTTAAATTCCTTTGACAAATTCAAAATTCAAGCGCTTTATGCTTCTACAATATATCGAGTCCATGTAAATTTGCCGCATACTTTATGATTTGATGGTTGTACATATTTTTCGGGACATGTGTAGAAATTTCTGAATATCTTTTTGTGTATTTTGCCGAATAAGCTTACTATCACACTTCGTCTATACGATTTATGACATCATTTGTATATTGACGATTAATAAATGAAATACTGGTAGTTTTAATTAAGTTTTATTAGTCTATCCATCCATATATTAATTAACTAGCTGTGTCATACGGCTCCACTTGAATTTAATTGTCAACATTTCAAAATATAATTCGTAATAGTCAACGACGATAAGTAAGTATAAGATATTCCGTATAAGACATGACTGTTGTTGCGATTGAGCTGCGTGACACACCTTGCTGACATAGGTATTTACAGTTCGCACTCTCTACGTAACTTTCGGTTGTCATTGTGCGGCCAACCCGCTCTTAGCCTCTGATATATTGCGTCGCGCCGCTGTGATTTATTACGTTGTAGGTAGCCTTCTTGAATAGGTATATAATGCAAAATAGTTGTTTAAGTTTCACGAATTGTTCTAGAGATTAGAGCAAAATTAATGATATTGATATAATTTTGACTAAAAAATCAATGAAATATAAATATTTACTCTACGTATCTCAATAGATTAAACACAGTATCGAGTATATTAGTGTATGTTTCCTTGTACTATAAACGATAGATCGAAGCAAATAGATTTCCGTTTGCAAACGAAGACGCTTCATTAGCAACAATGTGTTACGTATAAATACGTATGAGTAATGTGTGAGGTCAAACGAAAGAGTGGAGCGTGGCAGTTCTCATTTCCTTTACTTTTCCCTTTTACCGCATAACTACATTCGTCCACGGCTCTGTTCGCATGATCATTAAAGTTTTATACAAATAATTTTGTTAGAATGCTCAAATAACATACTTTTTGACCATTAAAATTTCATAAAATAGAATGAATTTCATAGAAAAGAGATGTCTTTTATTATTTTCGCAATTCGAGATATCTCCACTCGACAAGTTAGCTATGTAATAATAAAATAAAAATAAATAAATAATACTTGCTCTTCAATGCTAGGCTATCTGGTATATCTATAAAAATTCTGAAATAATAATAACTTAAATTGGTTTGTAAATAAAAGATTGCTAAGTATGAGCAGGATTTGGATACCTATATGGATATTTATAATAAAGGAATATAAAAAATACGTATTTCTTGTACGGGTTTTTATTGTATCTGCCATAATTCTTACATGTTATAAAATACAACACATCTCTGTTCGTGTACTTATAACTAGAAAACCATTACATTAAATTCTGTAGGTGGTAGACCCACACTGAACTTATTACTGGTTTCAGAATGAATGAGTCATCTCGCCCAGGGCAGTACCACCCTCTCACAGAAACACCGACGTAAAGTAACAGTGCTTGCATTGTTGCGTTTCGTTCGGTCAGTGAGAGCGCCGGAGGCCCATCTCCCCTCTCCCTCCCGTCCCCTCTCCTTCACCCCCCCCCCCCCAAATAGGCTGGCAACGCGCTTGCGCGTCCCCTGGTGTTGCTAGTGTCTATGGACGGCGGTGATCACTTAACATCAGGTGACCCACCTGTTCGTCGCCTGAAATAAAAAAATTAAGCCGAATACATAATTCATTTTTAAATCGTACGTATACCCTCTCGTCAGGTTTTAGTATGCATTTTGTTATATTACGTAAGATACCGAACAAATTATGAGGCTAAAATTAAATTAAGTCAAAACAAAATAAAAACAGATTCATTTTGTTGCTTACTTTACGTTGCTTTAGTATAAACTAAGCCATTAAACATTATGAAATATAATTATTTAATTATTGTAATTATTACTATAATTATTTAGAAGAGAAATGACGAGAAGAAATATGATGAATATTAACTTTTATAATTAAAAACTACAGTGACCACCTCTTTGTAATTAACGCGACCGTAGCTGCGGTGGGTATCACGGAAGAAAGAGGTGTGTATTTACTGACAGAAACTCTTTAAAAATGTATAGACGTTTAAAAATAGAAATTACAACATGACCTTAACAATAGCGTACCGGTGTTTATGTATGTAAAATATTAGTGATCGAAACATCATTATCATCATTCAACATCATTCAACATCAAACATCATTCAACATTATTGTGATTTTTTTTTCAAAGAATGTAATTTTTATACGAAATGGTAATGGTATCATAATACGACCGGTCATGCTAGCACGTCATGGCGCGAAATTATAAATTTATCTCCTGCCAAATAAATACCGCTTAAGGCGGCTAAAAAAGTTTTCACTAAAAAAAAATAAAGAAAAGGCACCGAACTATTTTGTCTTACTCTAATTTTATACACATATACATAGGTTAGATGTATACCTGTCTTTATAAAAATACGTAATTTACACACAGAAAATATTTAGGCAGGAGTAACATAGTTAAATAAATGACACTAGCTGACGGCGTCGTCGGGTATGATAATTCTGTGTCGAAAGGACGTTGTAACGTCGAATATATATGACGAATAAACCAATTTAGCATGATTTATTAAGGCACATAGGTCCCTATGGAATATACTTTCGTCGAGGATGAGCAATTAACCTGAAAAAACGGAACCATTCAATTAAACTTTAATTCATGAAAAATGTTTTCAAGGTTTGTACGAAATAAATGTCAGCTTCGTTAACCTCTTGTTTTATCATAATTATGTAACTTAAAGTACTGCGGTATATTTAAATATTTATTATACACTAGCTGTGCCCCCCGACTCTGTCCGCGTGGAAAATAATGTAAAAAAAAAAAACAATGACTAATAAAAACATCTGAACGTATTAAGTCCATTTACTTATCTACTTTTTTAAGTCGCGTCGTCATTAAAATTAAAATAACTTTTAATAGAGTGAAGTGATTTTAATGGAACTAAGATTAAATGTTACTCGAGGATATACTTTATGATTTCCTTGTTAGAAGGTTTTATCGTGAACGCGGTACTTTAGCAGCGATGTGTGTTCGAACAAACAGATGATTGAAATGTAATGCATTACTTATTCCAAGACATCTGCAACAATTTTTTTCACAAAAATCTAAAAACTACTGACACGTTAGATTTACATTATTATTATATGTATAGATTATAAGGAAATTGGCAAAGATAAATTGTTTTTGATCTAAATAGTATAGTTCGCTACGTAGGTATTGATTTTTTTATTCAATTAAACAATTATAAATTTAGATTATTAATGTAATTATAATGATCACATAGTAAAACAATAACAGTACTGCTTTTACATACATAATTCCAAAATTTTGTAACGGTGTAAATCTGTAGAGAATATGTAATTAATAACAAGTAATTACTCATTAATATTTTATTTTTAAAGACGGATTCATTATAGTAGGATATCTTAGAGTATCCCTATCTGATTCGTTATAATTCAATATATAATTAATAAAAGTTAATACATCAATAGGTAATCCTTGAGTTGGTTTGCTATTGAAATAAAAATCTTATATATGTATATATTATATGCAGTCTCACTGTCTCTTTTTCAGCGTCACGACACCTAACCTACTGCATATAGACTCTGCACACGCACAATACGTAAAAATAAGATTTAATCATCTCTACCACTTACTTCATCATAACTATTTTCAACTTCTATTAAAACTTTTTCACACTCCATTGTATTGAAGAAATATATAAATATGAAACAATGCGACATTTGATATTCAGTTTAATGCAATTAATAAGTTGATACTATAATGTAAGATATATAGCACTAGAAGTTATGCGTGACTTCGTTTAATTTACGGTTTTTACAGCAAATGTCGTGTTAGGTGTCAAATTGCGGCATTTTTTCCAACTTATTTGACACTTATGGCAATTAAATAAATATTTTAGTAAATTATCATAGCCTATATGTTACTCGGATGTATAAACTATGTTACTGTGACGATCATCAACATCGGTCCAGTAGTTTCTACGTGAAAGAGTAAGAAACATTAATCCATTCCTATAACAACACTTGAACACATTTCGTATCCATGACTATGTAAATACATTAAGTAAATTATATTTCAATATTCTTGATGATATATTCCATTTTGTTTGCTCATCTCAAATTCAAATTCAAAACACTTTATTCAATTTAGGCCCTAAGAAGGCACTCATGAACGTCAAAACTACCACCGGTTCGGAAAACAACCCAGTCATCGAGAAGAACCGGCAAGAAACTCGATCTGGTTTATCTTTTTAACAAATATATATAATATTTAGAATAATAATATATTCTATATAATAGTAAATTTCACAAACGTTGTTAATGGATGCACAGAGATGAGTCAATTCCAGACATCACCATCGTTCACATATTGATCCACTCTATAATAGCCTTTTGACACCAAAACCCGCTTGACATGGCGCTTAAATTCACAATCCGGCAAATCGGTAATATCCTTTGGGACTTTGTTGTAAAATCTAACACTATTTCCCAAAAAACTGTTACTGGTTTTACTAAGTCTAAAACGTGGGACAACCAGTTTGTCACAGTTTCTAGTATTTAGATTGTGCCGGTATTTTACGAAATCTAGCTTTTCTAGGTTCTTACGGACATACATTAAATTGTCAAGAATGTATTGGGAGGGCAGAGTTAAGATACCGTACTCCTTGGACTTGGTCTTTAAGGATTCGCGAGGTCTCATATTGTAGATTGCTCGAACTGCTCGTTTTTGTAATAAAAATATGGTGTCTACCTCAGCTGCTGTCCCCCACAACAGAATGCCATAAGACATTAGGCTATGGAAGTAGGCGAAGTAGACTAACCTAGCAGTGGCAATATCAGTTAGCTGGCGAATCTTACGTACTGCAAATGCAGCAGAACTTAATTTGCTTGCCAATTGTTTAATTTGAGGACCCCATTGTAATTTTGAATCTAGTGTGATACCCAAAAATACAGTATTATCAACTAACCCTACAAAATTCCCTTCGATCTTAATGCTACTATCAATCTGTGGCACGTTAGGCAAAATAAATCTCATACATTTTGTTTTACCTGTATTAAGTACTAAGTTATTTAATGCAAACCAATGAGAAATTTCGTTTAAAGTATTATTTACGTGCCCAACCTCTGAATCTGTCCTTTTTACTTTAAATATAATTGAAGTATCGTCTGCAAAAAGCACCATGTCAACACAGTTATTGACCATTAGCGGCAGATCATTTATGTATATTAAGAACAAGAACGGTCCCAGAATAGAGCCCTGTGGGACACCAATTCGCGCAAAGGATCCTGCAGAGGTTACCCCTTGTATGCTAACTTTCTGACAACGATCTTTTAAATAAGAGACTAGAAGGTCGAGAGAAGATCCACAAATACCATAATGTTTTAATTTTAGAATAAGCGTACTATGGTCAACGCAATCAAAGGCCTTAGACAGATCGCAGAACACACCAATTGCATCATGCGAATCCTCCCAGGCCCTCAATATATAACTTATAAGCGTTGCACCCGCGTCAGTAGTGGATTTCAATTTCGTGAAACCAAACTGTCGACCATCCAGAAACTTTTGCATATTGAAATAGTCTACTAATTGGTTGAGCATAATCTTTTCAAAAATTTTACTTAAGGACGGAAGTACAGAAATAGGTCTATAGTTTCCAAGACTACTTCTGCAGCCTGATTTAAACAAAGGAACTACTTTGCTTATTTTCATTAAATTGGGGAAAGTTCCTTTTTCTATACACTGGTTAAATATATTAGCCAAATGTGGTGAAATAGTAACAATTAAAGACTGTACTACTGTTACCGATATACCCCATATGTCTTCGGTGTGTTTTAAATTTAATTGCTTGAAGGTCCTTATTATTTCACCTGCGCTAATAGATAAAAATTTAAATTTTGAATCTATAGGTGCACTCATATTTTTTAAAAGAGCTGCTGCACCCTGGGCTGATGATGTTATATCTTTTGTTACTTGTAAAGGTATATTAGTGAAATAATCTTGGAAAACAGTTACTACCTCTGTACTTTTGGAAATATGTACTCCGTCGACATTTAGATTAAGTGAATTATCATTTATTTTATTTTTACCTAATTCTTTATTTATAATATGCCAAACAGTTTTGGTCTTATTTCTAGATTCGAGAACTTTATTTCCCAAATACTTTGCTTTGGCAGCAATACAAACACGTTTAAAAACTTTAGAATAATTTCTAACATAAGCATGAAAGGATTCACTACTTGTTAGTGATCTCCTATAATAAAGATCATACAGTCGATCTCTACTTTTCTTAATGCCTGTTGTTGCCCATTCACTAAAACTAGTTTTTTCCTTTACATTAATAATCTTTCTTGGGCAATGTTTACTGAATTCAGTGCTTATGATACTAAATAAATTGTCATAATAACAATCTGGATCTTGATTATTAAAAGTTTTGGAAGATAGACATTGTGCAATATGATGATTTAAAAGATCTAGTCTACTTTTCGATATAAGTCTAGTTTGTTTCTTGCAGTCAGCACTAGGTTTATCATAACTTATTTTAACAAGGAGTCCTTTGTGATCAGAGCGGATCCCATTAACAATACTACTGCCAATGGTCTTGAAGTTACTAAAAATATTATCAATACAAGATGCAGTTTGAAACGTACATCTGGTCGGCTCATTAAAAAGAGGATCCAGGTTAAACGACTTGAATAAAGATGTGAACTTAGTGACCTCCGGTGACATACTTAAGATATCTATATTAAAGTCACCACAGACCAAAACCCGCTTATTACTATTCAATATTCTCATAAGAATTTCCTCCATTTTTTGTAGGAATTGACAAATATTTGATGATGGAGGTCTATAAACACAAAGTATAATTAATTTATCCATCTCTGCACAAGCCACTTCACAGATACGATCTATTGAGAGACTACATATATCTTTTCTATCTTTAAATTTTAAATTATTTTTTAATAATATAATACAACCACCACCGACAGCGATTGTTCTGTTAAATACACTGGCAACCGAAAAATGGGGTATATCGAATTGCATCTTGTTCGGTTTAAGCCATGTTTCTGTAAAACATAATATATCTAGTCTCTCTCTATTTAATAATAAGCCTATGTCTAAAATTTTGCCGGAGAAGCGATTAATATTTTGGTGATATACCGTAATATTACACTTCTCCTTTGTCTTATCTACTAGTTTAAAATTTTTATCACAGTGTCATTAGGTGAACTATATGACACTGCTGAGTCACTTAACCTATTTACATTATAAGCTATCAATGTAGCTATGTCACACTTATACTTTTTGGGAAGAAACATATTTTCCCGCGTTATTATAAAGTTGTTAATAAATTTATTAACATCAAAAAATATAAATTTGTCACTATGACGACATGTCAAGTTGTATAATAAAGTATTTAACATATGAATGTTATTGTTATTTTTTTGTGTTAGGGAAATTGAATATGGAAAAGCACATAACATTATGCTGCCCACATTCAATTTTAACAGTTTCTCTGATGTCTTATATAAATCAAACTTTTTTACATCGGAACTGTCCCCTATTAAAATTACAATATTACATTGACTGTTGAAGTCTGTGTTCAAGATTTTATCAATTATTTGCTTATATGTGGCACCAGGCATACAGTAATTAATTATATTGTCATTTAATGATTGTGCCAACATGGAACCCATACCCCTACCAATCCTATCACTATAAACTATAGTCTTGGTAACAACATTGACATTAGCACCCCCATGGCTCTGACTATTATTTCTAATTTTATATTGTGGTTCATTTGTCTGCAAATGACATGTGGAAGGTGTATAGTGGGTAGTATTTGTTGATAGAGGTTGTGTATCAAAATAAGACTCAGAGTGACCACAACCAGAAGTTTCATAGTTGCTGCTGGGTAGCTGAGTCAACATATTTTCAGCAACAGATTCTATACAAACATTTGCAGACACCATGTGTTCAGATAACTGGTTTTGTGAACAATTCAATGATAATAAAGTAGATTTAATGTAATCGGTCTTTATTTCTAAGTCAGCCTATCTAGTATGCTCCTCCTTATTATTGTTATTATACTATTCATCGGACTGTTGATTGTTACATTATCCACAACTGTAAATAGTTAAACGCTATCAGTGAATGTCAGTTACCCCTGTATATGATACAATTATTTCTTAGTTTCTATAGAAAAACGTAATAATACTCAGCTTAGATAACACTCTAAAAAGCCCTCTGTCTGCTTGTAAAACCCTCGTCAAAATGGGTCCAGCCGTTTCAGGGATTAGCTCGGACAAATGACAGGCACTTAAAATGTATAAATATGTAGATCGGAAATCCCTTCTTAATGCCCGGTTTCTGATATACTTTAATTGTAGTTTATCTTTTCAATATCGTTATCGGTTCGATAACTTGTCAAATTGCGTTTCTGAACACGCAATCATACGATAAATGTCAGTAAAACTCAACGGGCCATTTGACAGTTTATCTTATGGATAACTTTGTTGAGTCAATAATTATTGGTAGTTTAACGGAGTATCTCAGAAACCGGGCATTAGTCGTATTATAATGTCTGTTCTATATATTTCTTGGTAAGTTTAATGAAAATATGAAAATAAAACAAAAAGTATTAATAATGTGCTGTATAAATACTGTATATTGAAACTAGGGTTTTGTGCGCCATCTGTAGTGCGCTGGTTGTATTCAGTCAGAATCCTTCAAAGGTGTGCGTACTGTTGGCGTTAATTTTCATCACAATCGGATCAATAATATGAGAGATATCTCAAACAGTATTCTTAGTTATTTTTAAATTTATAATAATGAAATGTCTGGATTACAATGAATTTTAATACGTTACTACACGCAACATTGACTGCGTGAAGTTCAAAGAAATATATTCGTTCCATGCGATTTTGGACATTGTTTTTTTAATTCATTATATATCCGCGAAACACTTTTTTTCTATAACAATAGTAGCCTATGTAACTTGTTATAACATCAGCTATATGACAGTTAAAGTCTCGTCTGAATCGGTCCAATCAATTCGGAGATTAGTCGGTACAGACAGACAAAAATAGAAATAAAAAGTTTTCTTATAAGTATTGGATATACTCTCATATACGTTTAGTAAAAGGCTTATTTTGAAACAGTACACGGTGCACGAAAGTAAAAAAGGAATCTTTCCTATTGACATTGAATTTCACACAAGAATACACTCGTACCTTGTTAATGTGTGAACGGAAGTACTTGATAGAAGGCTGTTGCGTAATACGTTAGCACACATGTAGGCGGCACTGCTTCCTGTATCTCTTGCTCTATTAAAAGCTTTATCTGTTTGATTAAATACGTATCTCCTTTTTATACTTTCTAGGTTTAAACATTTGATCACATTATCATATAGCATCATTATGTTCTCAAGTGCAGCTGCCGGAACACATCTACAGGTTTTGCGGCCGCGTAAATAGTTAATTAGAAAATATTGTGTCAGTGAGGGTAGGAGCACTTTGTTTTTGGTCGCTGCCGACGCTCGTAATCCCGCGCTTGCGACCCCGGCCCTGTTTGGTCGGTAACATCGTATGCGAAGCGCATGCGCCCTGAAAGGATTGTGGGTTCCTCGTATCGCACTAACCTTATTTGTGATTACCCTGTTCGTTTGCTATCGTCGTACATTAAGTGCGTGTCGCGTGGGACAATCGTGGGTTCTTCGCGTTACGCTAATTGCATTGTGATCACCATACACCATTATCCTAGCGTCATAGCAACTCGTCAGCGTCGACTACCGGCATCAAACCTCGCACGGTACCGATGAGTGATCACAACATTTTGCTACTTGACCTCGCTGAGTTCGTATTGTTTGCATCACGGGTGGTTTCCGCTCGCAGGAATCAACAACAGGCGTTTGCTGACTTTCAATATAAGAGTGGTAGTTAGCCAAGGGAGCTTAGATAAAACCCTACTATGTTAACATTTTATTTACCGATAGCTTTGGCTCATTCTTTAGGATTCGATCCTATGTCGATTAATGCGGTGTACGATGACGGTAACCGCTTTCTTAATACTTTATATGTTTTAGTATTTTATCATAATCTCACTTAATGGTAATTGACGTCGTGCTTTAAGATGGTAAACACTCTTTTAGATATGACAGACTTTCAAGTGCAAATGCCGAAACACCCTTGTAAATGTTTCATGACAGGTTATCAATTTGACGGTGGTAGCTAGAACCACGGGAGTTTAGTCTACTAGTAAAGCCCTACTTACATGCATAATATCGTCATGGTATTTTCCTTCACCTTCGAACCAATGTCGATCGACGGATTATAAACACGCTATCCACGGCCATCATAGCTTCTTCATTGTAATTGCGTGATAATGATATATTTTCAAATAACGTCCAAATCACTCAAATTTGAATAACCTTATGAGTTCAATGGGTAACTACAGAGGAGATGATAATAAAGTGGTAAGGCACTCCTGCTTGACGGAAGCGTGATGTGCATTTTCTTTTATTGTTGCACGGCAAAGTGACTGCACTGTGTCTGATGGTAAGCACAACATAATTCAAAAACAATGGCGACTACCGAGAGATACGCCATGCCTCGCCGGTCGCCGCTGTCAGGCCGGCCTAATTATATACCTCTTCACATTACGCTTGAGGGCCCCCATGTTATAGGGAAGGAGGGAACACACTGGCCGAGAGATTGTTCCATTGCTTCACGGTACGGCAAAGGTAATGTGTTGCGAACCATAGATACAATATATCGATTTGGCGAGTCGCATATGTATCAACCAGAGTTTAATCCAATTTGCTAACAATATTCGCTGTGATATCATCTATCTACAGAAGCTCAGTCCTGAAAATTACAAACAGAAAAAAAAAACTAGCCAAAAATGTGCAGCCGCTCAAAAGAGAGATGACTTACACACGTTCGGCAATTGAATTTAATTTGTATAGATAAGGAAAGCTTACGATATTCATAGCATGTTACATCTTCAGATCATGTTACATCATTAACAACATCTTTAGATTAAAGCATACTCAAAGTGTAAATAAAATAACATACTAAAAATAATTACTAGTTAAAAAGACGCGTAGAGCTGTGGGCTCTATTATAATAAACTACTATAATAAAAGTTTATATCTGAATGAGACTTGTTGCTTTTGCTGATACTGCCAGCTGGTATATTGTTCCCCTGAGCTATGTCATTAACATAATACTGGAAATATTCCTCCATTTCGTTATGCAGTATAAATTATTACGAGGCTCAATGTGGATAAACTATCTGGCAGTTATTGTAATATGGGTATCAAATTACAGTGTGAACTCTTTATAACGAATTTCAAGGGACAGAGCATTTTTTTCGGTATACGGAAGGAAGAGAACAAATAAATGGTTTTGTGGTAAACCAACCAAATTATACAACTACGTTACAGAAACTATAGAACAATCTACGTTATAGAAAAATGTTCGTTATAACGAACGACGGTATAAAGAGTTTACACTGTATATGAAACATTTCTTTAAAAACTAATTTGAATATACCAGAACAGTTGATGCCCGTGGCTTCGTTTTCTTGAAATTTTTTTGTTCGTATTCCACAGCGTTCATACTTGGATTCAAGATGGACTGTCTTGGTATATATTTTTTTTATTCCAATTTTAATCTCTATACAAAAATGTAATTATATTCAGTCTCGACCACTTTTTGTTAAGTTCTGTATTTCCTTGAATACTTTATTGAGATTGATTCAAAAGCTTTCACATGATCTTATATTCGTAATACTTAGACGGTGCCGCTCGCTTCGCTGGTCGTAGTAAATTTTAGTAAAATTCATGGATCAGTTTGAGCATGATTGATGAATTAATGTTCAAGCAAACGTATTCTCTCACTTATAAAATAGATTATCTCTTATATATTAGACGAGCGGGCACGAAAGATATTCTCCTGCGCAGATAATTAAAAAAATCCTAAAAGTCAATCGCAGCGCCACCTACGATTTCGAATTGTTAATCTAAACCGCTTTTAAATCCATCCGAACACACACAAAATATTTCATAAAAATCTATCCATCCTTTTACGAGTAGTTCAGTCACATACATACGGGCAGAAGAATTATATATATAAAGAAGTGCGTGAAATGCTTAAGGTAACCAACGTATTTCAGTTGATAACAATTACTTCTATATTCGTGTAAATAGTTTTCCAGTTGCCATATTGTACATGACGGTTTTTTTAGAAAATATAATAGATATAGTAATCTGTCCTTAAAAGATAGATGTATGCCACCAATGAGTTTTTTGTAGAACTATAAAAGAGGAATATTCCACGATACATTGTTCTGTTATATCTCAAAGGGATTAGGCAGCGTTCTCGATGAAAGTTCTTAGGCGGCTTTACTTTTCCGACACTTCCAACAATTATTGTTCTATATCAGCCAATTTACATAAAATCTCGATAAATTTTATATTTAAAACTTCCTTATGAATCACTTTACTTACTGGTGAAAACCGCATAAAAATATCCGTTCAGTAATTTTTGAGTTTTCCACGAACAGACAGACAGACATACAGACGTGTCAAGGGACTTTGTTTTATAATACGTAGTGATAAGTCGTGTAACGTAGGTTCATCTGCATAACATTTCTGCTGCACTCCATAAATCTGTATCGTGAAACGTGTACAACCTCAGAACCTTCCTCAGTAAATGGGCTATTTAACGCAAAAATATTTAAAAAAATCTAAGATTAGACTTTAAACGTAACAATCTTCACCCTTATTACCTTACCACTTACCCACCTAAACTTATTATAAAATTATTATACATCTATTTATATAAAGAACAATATTAATTAACTCATAATAATCCAGCCTAAAACACTAAGGATAGAAAATTAGCACATGGATTCTTTTTCAGACACAATCATTCTTTCTAGCCAGATTCAGCTTTGCGATGTAAGCATAAGACAGTACAATCACCGACGCAGTAGGATGCATAAAAGCGTGCTTTATAATTTTTCTTGTCTCCGTCACTTTGTTCGCGTAAACTAGTTCCATTACATAATTACTAATACATTATGTACGAACGATTAAAAATTGTATGCGAAACATTAATATAATTATGAGAGAATCAGTTATCTATTATATTTTACACTAAGTACATAAACAATAAACTTTAGATAACAGTGTATAAATTCTATTATAATAAAAAACTATACAAATCTCCACGTGCTAAGTAGCGAACAGAAAGCTATATTATTTGATGAAATTTGAGGATACAAATTAAATTATTCAGCTTTTTACGAAACTTCACTACAAAGGATCACATAATATTTAGCAGCCGTTCGTTTGATTAAAATGTTCTACGTTCTACACTCCTCAACCTCAATAACTTTTGTAACAAACCTGCCATCACTTGATGCCTTTGTTGTTCCATGGCTCAAAGTTTCCGTCTGCGTAATATCTGTTTTAATATACAGGTAAATAAATCAAATTTTGGGCTTAAAATATAACTCTTTCAGCTCGTACTTTTGCGTGAATTATAATTAACATAATAAATTAGCTTTTAAGAGACTTCAAAGATTTCTCTTTTATATTAAAGGCGGCAAACGAACAGGCAAGTCGTCTGATACTAAGTGATCACCACCGTCCATAGACACTAGCAATACCAGGGGAGTTGCAAGTGCGTTGCCAGCCTGTGTTTGGGGGAGGGGTAAAGGAGAGGGGGAGGCAAGTTGGGCCTCCGGCGCTCTCACTGACCGAACGAAACGCAACAATGCAAGCACTGTTACTTCACGTCGGTTTTCTGTGAGAAGGTGGTACTAACCCGGGCGAGCCGACCCATTCATGCTGAAACCAGTAATAGTTTCAGTGTGACTCTACCAGAAAATTGGTGTCATAATATTATAATACTGATGTAGATAACTCATGCCGTGGCACTCCTGGGATATTATTTTAGTGTTATCTCCAAATTTGTTCATATGATTTTGTGCGAAGCTTCAAGAAATGTGGGTTCCGTGTTATTTGTTTATCCCTTCGCCTATATAAAACCTTTCTGAGCGAGTCCCCTTGGAACGCAAAGCCATAAACTGTTGCCCACAATGGTCACGTTTGCGTCGTTTTTGACATCTCTTTATATGACTTGGGTAAAATCATGGCCAATATATGACTAAGCATTATGGGGTTATATGAATAAATTAGTTGGTAAATAGCGAGTGATGAGAAGGGGCAAGGGCAATATTATTCAAAACACTAAATAATTAAATATACACCTTCATTAGCAAATGATGATGTGAGGGATGTAATTCTTTTCGGCGTGTACTTCTCAAGTTTAATAATTAGCGAAGAATTATCAAAACGCAGCGAATAATGATAAAAATACCACATTACCTCTTCACATTTGTCTATGTACAATTAAGACATAGCGTATCTCGCAAGCACTCTTCGTGAAGTCTCTCATGAGGGCCATAGGTACCGAAGGCGCTTCAAGAGCGTTGCCATCCAAACTCTCAAGAGTATGATTTGTTCATCTCGGACATCCTGTCCTTTAATTTAGGCCAGAAATGACACAGACCGGAGTGAGAATAAGGCGAAACATCGGGAAAGAAAACCTCCATACTCAACCGCATTCAAGTCACCTTGTCTCGCCTCTTGGAAAGAATGAATTCGGGGTAAAGGAATTTTTCCTTGTTACAGTTTTCAAATTTATATCTTATTATATATAAAAAAATACTGTACGTGTGTATGTCACTGAACTCCTCCTAAATGGCTGGACCGATTTTGATGAAATTTTGTGTGCGTGTTAGAGTGGATACGAGCGTGGCTTAGATTCACAATTGGACCCGGTAGGTGGCGCTGCGGTTGAATTTTAATTTTTTTTAATATCAAGGCAGGACAACGTCCGCCGGGACCGCTAGTATATATATATATATATATATATATATATCCCATTGCGTTATGTTTCTCGAATTTTATTACAATCAGTAACTCAATATCTACATATAATGTACATAAAAACGATGTTGGTCTGTTATACGATTGATAGAAGTAACAAACTGTTTAAGAAAGTGGATGATACGAAGAATCAAAGTAGTACCCAGCGGTTTCGTTCTCATTCCATTTTGCCTCGACTCATAACGCGCCGCGCTATGACAGGGTCCAGCGACTTTGTTATTAATTGGTGCTTTTTATTAGCTTCACCTGTATGTATGTATGTTTATAACCGACCCCTTTGAGCTCGATTTTGTCCTACTTTGAACGATCAGATTTAATTCAAACTTTGCACACCTGTCAAAGGTCGATGACAATGCAATAATCCGAAAAAAAAAATTAAAAAAATTAAACTGAAAAATGAAAAATAAATAATAGTTTAAAAAAACTAAAAAAACACGCTTTCATAAAAAATCCAACTAAAATTAACTAAATTAACATGCGATGCGTCACTGTTAATATCAGCACCTCCAGATATCAGTATTTTTATCATTTTTTGTCACTTTTTACAAAATTATACATTTATTTCTAATTTACACTATTCTTAATCCAAATTTATTAAATTTTATTTTCTGTTTTTTAGTTGGATTTTTTATGAAAGCGTGTTTTTTTAGTTTTTTTTAACTATTATTTATTAACCCCAAACCTAGTATTTACCCTCATTAAATTATCACAGTGTAATGTTAGGTAACGTAAAATCATTCTTAAAAAATAGAGTATAATCTAATTGGTCATTCCAGAAATTAGCACGTTCCAACAGACTATAAACACTTGTGCTTTATAATATTAATATGTTAAGCACGTCTCGTGAGAAGATCGAAGAACCCTTAAAACAAATTCTAAATATAGAAGATTTAATTATAATAAATGGAGGTAAGAAGGTATATTACTGTTTCATCAATGTACACTAGAGCAACATTTGACCAATCACCGTGAAAGTTGGTACATTTAAGTATTTTTTTCGTGAAGAACATTTTGATGCTATCTATCTAGTTAAATATAATTCGTATGCGTACTGAAACTTTGTATCCCTACACACAGAGAGAATATTAACAAAATATCCATTACCCTATAACTCAACTATTTATTACAATAAATAAAAGCAACAAAATAATAACCAGTGGGTTTAAAATCGTGTTATATATATTAGCTATGCCCGATGAAATTACAAACGTTGAAAAATTTAGACACCCAATAAACAAGTTTGAAGTTTCAAACATAATAGTGGGTACGGACTTTGCACTGATTGATATGATTTGCGACCTTACAATGAATCTGTGATGAATTTGAAGCGATGATGACTCAGCGCTTCGCGTGTTCGGACACTGCTTTAGTCGACGTAGGTTCGAATCCTTGCATTTTAATTGGAATTTTTGGTGAAGGAAAACATCGTAATGGAACCATAGTAAGCCTACAGGGCCTTTTCTAAGCCTGCCTGGCTACCTATCACGTTCAAGTGGATAGTCTTTAGCTGAGCACCTATGGTTTTCCGCCATCTGCACTTTAGAGCCAGTCTTCTCTCTCTTCTACGTTTAACGTGTTTTCCATTTTGCACGTCATCGTTATTTAACACCAGGTCCAATTGTTAAACGAGATGTCAAACTCCAAAACCTATAAAATATACGAAATGAATGTAATAGAAAATATCACGACAAAATTATTATTATTATGGTGTAGATTACTTCGCTGGTTATCACTTCCAATTTGGAATCTGTCGCCTAGCACAAGCACTTATCGGCTTATTCTGTCAACTACATTTAAGATCCAATCTTATTTCTAGACTCCGCATGTTATTCGACCGCTTAAAATGCGATGCTGTGATCGAACGCTTTACAATCAAGATTTTAAAATGTTATATCTTAAAGATTAGTCACCATTTTACCTTTATCCCACCTAAGTAAGGTCGGTACAATATATTTTCCTTTTACACTCTCCTCTATCAGATGTCATTTTTGTAGTGACACCTTTTACACACATATCATTTTTCACACGATCTAGTCATACCTTTTTCGGTCTTTCTTTACTCTTAAATCCGTCCACCATCATACTCAAAACTTTTATAGTTATATGGTTTTCATCTCTCCTCGTGACATGCCCATGGAAAGCTAACCTGTTACTCTTCAACTTCTCTGCCACTAGTGCTATTTTCAAACTTCCTCTGATATACTCACCCTTAATCATACATTCTTAATCTGCATCTTAAAGACTAGTCATTTATTGTAAAAAAATTGATTAAAATAATTACCATACAAAACGTCCATTCCATCCTTAGAAGATGATTTTCTTAACAATGCGTTGTTGAACGTACTGCCTGCAGACATTAAAGCTGATAGGGCGAGAGAAATGAAGGTTAAGTTAGTTTGCTTAAGGGTTAATTGTAACGAACATTGTTCCACTGCGTTAATTAGGTACTTTCGACTAGGTTTCACGAAGGAGAATTCACTGGTATTTTAAACATAATTTCTTTCATTAGACTTAAATACAAGGTATTAAAATGGTATTAATTAGTACATTATTATTATGACAACTCAAATTTAAA
This sequence comes from Antheraea yamamai, assembly GCA_036509395.1. Taxonomy (NCBI): domain Eukaryota; kingdom Metazoa; phylum Arthropoda; class Insecta; order Lepidoptera; family Saturniidae; genus Antheraea; species Antheraea yamamai. Next base: position 5,540,917 of record AP028438.1, on the reverse strand, counting down.
AAGAAATATACCAATAAAGAAAAAATATTGAACCAATATTCATTTTAGTTTAATTCTATTGTCTACTTTTATATGAACATAGTGAAATTAGAAACTTTATAGATTGTGTAGTGTAAGGCTGTACAGAAGATAATTACGTAATTTCAAGTAACTCATTTTCCTTTATGTTTGTTACTTTAAATTAAAGGTTGTTTTTAATTAACTAAATAACGTAAATGGTAATTTATGGACATATTAAATACAAGTAAAGTGTTCGTATAATTTTTAATAACTAATTATGATTTATTATAATAACTCATATATACATAAAATAATATAGGTTTGCCGTTCCGTGGACCTCACTTAAAAAGTATTAGACACAATCATTTTTTTAGTTTTGTTTCATAAATACTCTGTCCCTCCCAAAAAAAATTATCACGATATCCTCATTTAATATAAATGTTATTACAGATTTAGGAAACTATTATTTTTATAAACGCTACGCTTTCAGTGGTGTGTTTCCTTGCAGTAGAGAAAAGGGGCAAACGGTGTGCTGCTTACGCTTTTTCCTCTGTAGATAAAATATATTCTTAGGGTAATAAGCGACGCAGATGAAGATGCGGGTATTTGTTAGTATATCATAAATATTACTCACTTTTATTAATACTTTTAATGTATCTTATATTATACGTATATTTATTCACCTTGATCTATGTGATATAATTTAATATTTACTTGTAATCATATATCTGATCTAATATGGATATTATAAATGAGAAAATACCATTGTTTCAATGTTCTTTTTACATTTCTATCCCACTTTGACTGGGCGGCTTCTAATGAAATTTTGGAGTCGGTTACACTATATATTGATTATTATATACAAAAGATAGCTGATCCGTTAACAGCTGGTAATAAATATGTAGTGGTCGTTATATTTCGTGGTTTTGACATATTGCGTTATATGCCAAAAGCCCGCAACAAAGCCAACAACAAAATACAGAAGAACTGTTTTAAACTAAATTAGTTAGTCTTTCTTTTTTACACGTTTGTTACTAATTGTACTAATTAAACACGTTTGTAATGCTACGGTACATTCATATGTGTTTCCCAATTATATTATAAGTAAATAGCTTATCATTGTGTGTGTTTTCGTATTAATTTGAAAGGCGAAAGAACCGACAAATTACAGAAATCTGTAGTGTAACTAAGCAGTCCAATTATAAAAATCACGTACTATGTCTGTAGACATTTTTCTACATATTTTTAAAAATAGAATCAAAATGGAACTAAAGTATAAATAAGCTATCATCATTGATATATTAAATTTCAAGTAACACATTATTTTTCCGAATATACGAATAGTAGTATATTTTTACGTATCGTATAACATAGGATAGAGAACACATTACGTTTTCCATTATGTATTCTAATTTTATTTTAAACGCAAATTCTTTCCCCTGACAGAGTCACTCTAACGTCTGACGCCTGTTGTTTAATTCAAACATTTTACGGAGCTAAATAAGGTTTTGTAATAGGAGTAGCACTTTATACCTTACTTTTATTACAAAACATTCTCATATTCGATCTTATTGTTACCATCATCAGCCTGTAAAAGAGCCACAGCAGGGCTTCTTCCCGAAGGAACGTGGGAGCATAATCTCCACGCTAGCCCACGACGTATTACCACACACACACGGTGGTACTACAAGAACATTTCTCAGGTTAAGGTTTCCTCACGATGTTTTCCTTCACTGTCAGTCGATAGTCTTACTAATTTAAATGAGTAAATGTACGCGAAATCCGAAAAATTTGTTGCTACATGCTTGGGTTCGAACCTGCGGACATCGGATTGATATTCCACCGGTCAAAACACTCAACTGCCACGACTAATTATTATATATATATATATGTATATATATATATATATATATATATATATATATATATATATATATATATATATATATATATATATATATATATATATATATATATATATATATATATATATATATATATATATATATAATATGTGTGTGTATGTACATATCTATAGCATTAATACATACTATGCTTAGGTTTATGCCATCTATCTAATGTTTAAAATATTTTCCCATTTATATAAGCTAAAACGATTAGGATTATGCGGCTTATTATTTTCTTATATCAATGAATTTACATACACGATAACGATAACTATAAATAGTTATAACGGTTATATAACGAATTAGACAGTGTTAGCTATTAGCTGTCGTCAGTTATTTTGCGATTGAGTTATTTGTTGTTTGGTATTGTATCAGAATTTGTAACAATGATGGGATAATGAATCTTCACTCTTATTGTAACTTCGAGTATAGGCAAAGTGACGAACCATTCTATTTAAGTCTAATGTTCCTGTGATCCTAACTTAAAGATCCTACCTCGTTGCCAGGATTCGAACCAACGTCCATCGACGTGGTGTCCGAAGACACTTCAATGCGTAGGAATAACACATTACATCATTATTAGTTGTGATAATTATCATCTTTAGTGGTTATTAAAACCTAAAAGAATAAAATATGGAACGAATAAATAAAACGTCTATGTTAAAAGATATACATTTGTAGATTGAATGAAAGGAATAGCTAGTTATTTTTACGTATATATATGTAGCGCGGTGAAATGTTGACACTCAACGCGTGGTGGTAACGAGTGTCCATTGTGTGCGAGTATTCGTAGGTACATTGTGTAATACAAAATTGTAGGAATAGGACGCTGTGATCAATTTATATTATTTATGTCTGAGTTCTTAACACATTAAATCGTGTTTCTAATAATTTATAACATTTTTGAAGTGAAACTTCTTTATCGACGTAGGGAGGAATTTTAGAGCATGTAAAAACGTATGTAACGTTTTTCGGTTACGCGCCATCTTAATTTCTGTACATTTTTCCGTTACGCGCCTTGTTTATTTCTAAAGGTGCGCTCACGATGATCAGATTCCGTTTTTTTTATTTTTTTTCTGTAAAGTCGTAAATATAGTAGATCATTTTTCGAAAAATGATGTCATAAAGAAGTTTCACTTCTTACGTGTGTACACTGATACACGCACGTATTTTTTTATTTATTATTATTTTTTTTTTGTTAATGGTTTATAGATTCCGTCGAAGTTGTTTACGACGTGCCTACTAAATATCGCTTTATCTGATTTTAATTAATTAATAGGATAATTTGGCGCGTGTACTGGTATTAGGATGGCTTAGTTCGAACAATGGTCGGCATTTTGTATGAGCGCGCCTTTACGTTGGATATTTATTTATTTTAGTTTAAGATCTATAATTTATACAATTAAAAAAATTCAACTGTCAGTTTGTAATGTTAAAGTAACAGCTGCTTACTAAATGAATATTAAAGTATTTACGGTATTTATACAAAAGAACCAAATTTTAAAATTTTTGTCTGTCTGTCTGTTTGTTCCGGTTAATCCTCGAAACGATTGGACCGATCTGGACGAGACTTTCACTGGCAGATAACTGATGTTATAAGGAGTCATTTCGGCCTTTACTTTTATTTTAGAAAATAGAGAAAAATAAACTTTGAGAAACAGTGTACAGTGTACTAACAGCTAGTCGTTAAATATAAGCAGTAACTATCATTTGCTAATGGGTACATAAAAATATGGGTTAGACAAATAAGGAATTATTTCAAACTGACACAAAATCATTGGGAGGGATGGGGAAGGGAGGGTAAAGTTATGATACAAAATTCCTGAAAAATGATGAAAATTGAAATTGAATTGAAAAATTATAGAGCGACTCCATGAAGTGCAAAGCTGTAAATTCTATTCCTATCTATTCTATTCTTTTCTTGACAAAATTGTAGTGCGATAGAGCAGCATTATTTAGTGTATGTTCATTAATTAATATAAATTTATTAATATACTATAACTGCTATTTCATATAATTAAAATATGATTTTCTATATTAATTTCTGTTCCATAAATCATAAGGCACGTTGAAAATGTCAAAGGCACGAGGGTGTTGTCTCTAGTTAATATGTACGAGGGTGCATAATTCTTGACTGACTCGTTGCCGTACTCAAGTGCGCCATCATGTATTAATCTTAATTTTTTAATGAACGTATCTTATGAATATTTTCTTTTTGTACATTTTCATTTATTTATGACGTTATTAATCTAAAAGTCCTTAGTACCTCTACCCTTGAATATTATTTTTGGCCAGCTGGTCCGGGGTGGTACCACCCTCTCACAGAAAACCGACGTGAAGTAACAGTGCTTGCATTATTGCGTTTCGTTCGGTCAGTGAGAGCGCCGGAGATCCACCTCCCCTCCCCTTCCCCCTTCCCATACTCCCCCTCTCCCCCAGGACAGGTTGAAAATGCACTTGCGACTCCCCTGGTGTTGCAAGTGTCTATGGACGGTGGTGATCACTTAATATCAGGTGACCCACCTGTACGTTTGCCTCCTATGATTAAAAAAAAAGTTAACGCAAATTCAAATTTTATTTTATTACAAGGTAAATTATTATTCAGATACAAGCGCAATTATTCACAATAAGATGGGCCAATTTTTAAAATTTATCTATGTTATGAAAGATAATTGTACGAAAAGATAAAGACTTAAGGAACTCTGTGGTTACATTAATCATCATTTAGTATGGTAGTAGGGCTTTTACCAAAGCCGTCTGGCTAGTTATTAGCTTCAGATTGAAAATTGTCACCAAGTACTTGTTGGTGTGTTCCGGCAGCCGCATTTGCGAACCAGTCCGCTCTAGATTGAGTCTATTTACATTCTTGGACCACATCGTCATATAAAACCATGTGAGATTACTATTTAAATTTTTACGTAATAGATCACGTATATAAGAGACGTTTAGAATAATTTCCCAAGATCGGCTGACTCATCACAGTTCCTGTGTGAACATGTCCTAACTTTTAAGCGAGAATCAATCCTAATTGATTACTCTTCTTGTGTGAGCCGCCTTAATCACCGCCGTGCGTGGTAAATCCTTGATATATGAGTTGGTAAGTACGTGTTGCTAAGTAATTAGGACTTAACGTTACAGATTAAGCTGTACTTTATTATTCCGATAAATATTAGCTGGTATATGATTCATTAGTTGTTAAATTCATTTTATGGGTGCGGTGCAGTGGCTCATAATATATTTGCAATTATAAACGCTAAGAAAACGTCTGTTATGTTTTTCCCGCAAATAGTGGTCTTATGAAAATTTGTTCAGTTGTTAAAGTTTCCACGTGATATATTTTATACTTTACCAGCTGATTTCCGCGACTTCATCTGCTTTCTGATTAGGCAGCGTTATCGACGAAAGCTCCCAGGTGGTTTGACTTTTTTTTTGACGCTTCCAACAAATATCGTTATAATTTAACCGATTTACAAAAAATCTTGACAATTTACATACATAAATCTTTCTCGTGAATCACTCTATCTACTAAAAAACCACATAAAAATCCGTTCAATTAATTTTGGAGTTTATCACGAACAGACAGATAGATACGGTGGAGGACTTTGTTTTATAATATGTAGTGATAGTATTTACTGTATGATCACAATATTTCTTAATGTTGAATGACGATGGACCACCAATATGGCAAACATTCTAAGCCTAAGGTTGGTTCTCAAGTGCAGCTGTCAGAGTACACGCATAGATGCTTGGCGCCAAATGTTCAACGTGAGTGTGATAGCTAGTAGGTGGTAGGTGGTAGAGCCACGCTGAAGCCTATTACTGGTTTGAGCATGAATGGGTCGGCTGGCCCAGGGTAGTACCACCCTCTCACAGATAACCGACGTGAAGTAACAGTGCTTCCATTGTTGCGTTTCGTTCGGTCAGTGAGACCGCCGGGGACCCACCTCACCTCTCCCCCCTCCCTCCCCTCCCAAGTCCTCCTCCCTCTCCCCATACACAGTCTGGCAACGCACTTGCGACTCCCCTGGAGTTGCTAGTGTCTATGGATGGTGGTGATCATTTACCATCAAGCGACCTACCTGTTCGTTTGCCACCGATAACATAAAAAAAAAGCTAGCCAAGTGAGATTAGAAAAAGTCTTATCACCAAGCTATAGTTTCATCAAGTTGCTTTCCTTTTACCGAAAGTTCTGACTCATTCACAAGGATTCGAACTTAAGTCGATTGACGTGGTGTCAAAACACTGTAACCATAGACCCATCATCGGCTCAACCGCTTCGATTTTTCTTTTTTATTCTAATAATTTATACAAATAAATACGCTTGTAGTATACACTGTTCGTCAGGACCCATTTTATGTTGCCGTAGCTAAATTATAACGTTCATTGTTCATTATACACGCCAAAGGCAACGGTTCAAAACCTAGCGATGGGCTTATTTTCAAGGACGGGGCCCGGCGGCGGTATTTTTTCTGACGCCGGGCCAACCGCTGGGGCGGCACGATGAAATCTATAGAGATCTCGTGTCGCCCCAACTATAGCGGCGGATGGATACTGAGGGGTTTTAGTCCGTGCGAGTCGGAAATAGACCACTCTCTCTCCGGGAGGGTGGGTATCTATAAGGGAATTCCCTGTGTTAAATAAAAGAGCATATCTCTAAATCGGCTAGAAGAATTTTGATGAAGTTTTATGGCAGATACTACCGAATACTATAACGTACTAGCGCACTAACGATATTTTTAAGTGAGTATTTTAAATTATTACTTTTGTTGAATATTTTATCTCAGTTTTTTCTATTATTTGATTTAAACCTATATGTAATTTCATATGAAATAAAGAAGGAACGGAATTTCGTTAATCAAAAATTACTTTCCATCTGAATTGTTAATTTATGAGAGCCGGAACACAGCCACGTTCGCTTTCCCTGCCATATCTACTTACGACTTTTATTTAAAATATTCATTGTGTAAAGTATATTGTACGTACATAAAATAAAATCGGATCTAGTTGTGCATCCGGCTTTTCGCGCGTTTTCTTATTATTTGCTGCTAATATTACTTGTTGTAATAAACAGTTTTGTTATATTTAAATAAATAAACACATACAGTTTTTTCAACAAAGTTGATGTGCAACAGTTCCATCTATATCCATATTACAAGTAGTTAGACGTCATAAAAACCTTTTACTTTAATAAGACATATAGATGCGATCAAATGGTATTGGAATTTATCACTTACATACATATCTGTACTAGCTACTTCCCGGAGTTTCGCTCGTGTTAATGAAGATATGACCAAGGGAAAAGTATTTATCCTGTTGATAACATATACCCTATGTCCTTTTTTGTACCCTTGGCAACGTGTATTTTAAATTCCAAAGCGATCGGTTGAGTAGTTAAGGATTGAAAAAGTAACAAAGAAATTCATTCTCTACTAATATCTTAAGTTCATAATTTAATTAAATAGACTAACTACTTAATTAAATAATACCTTGTTTGAAAAGATACATAAAATGTTACACTGATTTTCACATAATTGTGTAGTCCACTGACATGAATAATGTTCAAACTAAGACTTTAAGCTATTGTACTGAGTAATTAACTAAATGTGACTTTATGATAGCTATTTCCATTGTACAGAATATTACGTGAAATAGGTATCGAATCGTTACACTATGTTAATTTGCTAACAAGATAGTGCTAATCATACTAAATTGTAACTACACTCGGAGCCGGTGAATATAAACAGTTCATTGTTCGTTTGGCAGCACGCCAGACCGTTAGAGACGTTTGCGTTTACGGCCATCTCGTCGACGGTTACGGGTTTAAGTTATTTTTCACAAACCCTTAACGGCAGCTGACCTTTGTACCGAGGAGACGACGTGACTTGGTTTCCATTTGCTCATTTCGAAATCAATATCGACGGCAGCAACCCATTACGTAGCAAATAATTTACTAGACTCATGCCTTTTAAGTCGTTATTGTTATTTTGGGGACTAATAGCATAATAATATTTAAAAAACAATTATCGTATTGTGGGGGAATTTACTAACGTAAAGTCAATAGACAGTTAGTATACACACACTTAGAACAATTATTTGTGGATCAAACAATATTTCTTGAATGGGATTAGAACGCACAACACTCCGCATGGTGGGAGCGGCAATGCGTCGCATCTATTTAAGCCACTACATAATTCTCACACAAAAAGACATCGTTTCTTTTCATCGAGACATATTTTAGCAAACCTTTACACTCGGGACCTTAGTTATATCGTACGGAACTGAAATCCAACTACCTCCTTGACTACAATACATACAAATCTTTTCACAATGGTATCAGTTGGATGAGGTTTTTGGCGAGATCTTGAAATGTCATGTAGTTGATTTTATATTCTATTCATAATCTTGTGTATTTGGTTCTATATTTTGTAATATTGGTGGTGTTTTACGTAATATAGTTTGGTTATTGTGCACAAGTGGAGTAGATGGGAAATATTACCACGGAGTATGACAGACAGTCACCTTGTTAGTTCATTGGAATTATCGCAAGAAACTTTTAACATCATTACCTACTCGACAATGGCAGTAATAATCTACGAGAAGATTGGTTGTCAAATTAAAAAAATAGTGTGTGTGTACTTATGTACACGCGTTAGAAGTTATACTTCTTTGGCGTAACAAGATAAAAATCTTTTCAAAAATTTTATCTTTCGCCTTATCCTACGTTTGTAGAAAAAACGACACTAACAATAGAAAAAAGGTATTTAATACATTGAAAGTTTTAATACAAAGAAATACAAACAAAAAAATACAAAGAAACAAAATGTTAACTATAGCTAACTTCAGGGTGTTGGTTTTTCGTGACGGTTTGCGCGCACCGTAAAAGTTTACTCTCATCATTTTTCCTTAACGCGCCAGAAGAAGTATAACTTCAATAAATATAACAATGATATCGGTGTATATTGTAAGTAGTACGAAAATTTGTGATAATCTTATTAGTGCAGTACAATATTCAACATGAATATTTTAATAAAACATCTAACAAAGAGGTCATACATACTGCCGGTTCAATGGACTACTTGATACACTGTTAACCAATACTCCTTTATTAGGGTTCCATTCCCATTGAAGAAACCTTGTTAGTAAGCTTACGCTATGAATCTTAAATCCGTCCTACCTTTGAAAGGTCTTTTACCCTTTGAATCGTAACAGGCAGTCGTTTGAAATTTGTGCAACAGTAAAATACATATTAAAAGGTTCTCAGTAATAATGGTGGTAAGTAATATACAAGCGTCGTACTCAGTGTAATTATGATGCAAGCTTGAAGTAATGAGGAATGTAGAAGAGCCTTACGTGTGTGTGTGTGTGTGACTCGCGCTGTTTATTGCCGAAATCTAACTGATTTTTTTTTTAAATAAAAATATTTGTAGTGAGCTGGAAGGGAATCTTTAGTGCGAGATACGGATTTGAGTTTGGCTTACATCTAAAACTGGAGGAAGGTTTTATATTGTCCATTATAATATAACTCTCCAGTAGCACTGTCCTATATTTTATTGTTATAAAATTTTATGTTATACTAGCTGCCCGCCTCGACTTCACAAGGGAGTATATATGAAGAAGGTGATCCACCAAATCTTCTATGTAACCAAATAAAATGTCAACTGAAAAATTGAACGTCAATTTGTCAATATTTTTGAAGATCTCCCTTACTGTTTTCTGTCTCACTCACACACTCACCTTCTTATATGGCTATTTTGTAACTCGAATTTTCCCATTTTCCGTACGATTAGTTCAACCTTTTCTTTCATATAAACCTTGTTCTAACGATTACAAACATAGTTAAATAGGTGCGGTCATTCTGAAATAATGTGCATTCTACATACATACATTTGGCGATAAATTTTTGTTTATATAGATTTTTACATGGACGAAGTCATAAGCGGTTGTTTGTACATCATTGTTGTATGTTAGTTGTGTCATCGAAATGATGAATTATTACGATTGTTGACATACGAGGAAGGACACTAACGAAAGATTATTTGAATGATATAGTGTTAAATACAAGCTACATTTTTTCAAGATCCGCCGGTTTTAATATTGCAAAGGTGTAGTAAGTGGACCTAACACTTCGCACGTTTCCAAGCTTAAGGGCAAGCTGGTCACGTTTTCTATGGCGAAATGAATTTATATAATATACCTTGAACAGAATTCAATCACAAAACACGGTGCGGCGGTAAGCTCTCTGATGATTTTCTAGTTACATTAGTATACATTATATTGTTAAGTGTTATTTTCTAACATTAAAATTTAATAACCATTTATAATAATTGCTATAATAACTATACAATTAAAATGATAGACGTATGTCGTAGTGCGGGCAGCACTCAAAAACTACTTGGAGAAATTTCGATCAGTTTTAATTTTATTTCTTAAATACTGTTTTTTTTTATATATCATAGGAAGCAAGCGTACAGGTGGGTCATCTGATGTTAGGTGATCACCACTGTCCATATACACTTGCAACACCAGGGGAGTCGCAAGTGCGTCGCCAGCCTGTGTTTTGGAGAAGGGGAGAGGGGTGGTAGAGGGAGGGCAGGGGAGGTAGGGGGATGGCAGAAAAGGGGAGGGAGGGTAGGTGGGCCTCCAGCATTCTCACTGACTGAACGAAACGCAACAATGCAAGCACTGTTACTTCATGTCGGTGCTTCTGTGGATCTGGTGGTAGTACCCCGGGCGAGCCGACTCATTCATGCTGAAACCAGTAATAGCTTCAGCGTGCCTCTACTATCAACCAAAAATACTTGGTCCTTATCTAGAAAAAAAAATCGAAGCAGTAATAATGACTGCCGACAGAAGTGAAAACTCGAAACAATGGAATAACTGTGCTCTCCTTTGAATTTTGAAACTAATTATAGTCTGAATTATTTAAAACTAGAAGGCCCGGCGGACGTTGTCCCGCCCTGATAATAAAACAGTATACATATAGCTGGAAGCATACGGTGATGATGACACGAGTTTCATGCTTATTGTTCTCCTACAAAGTACACATATATACACAGTATACATATAGCTTATGGAAGCGTTCGGTGACAATGACGCGAGTTCCATGATTTTTGTACACCCATAAAGTGCTCAGCGCGCCTAAAGGAATTTTCACTTCAAAAATATCACGATATCTTCATTTAACATAATGTTTTTAAAGTTATAAAGAACTATAATTTTTATAAACTTTAGAAAATACTAAAGATTTTTTTAAGCAAATTAAATTTTTGTTGTACGATTTTCTTTTCTATATATAACAACAAAACAACGCAGACAAAGCTGCGCGTATCGGCTAGTGCTTAACACTTGAACTGGTTTAATAATCTTCGTAACTAACGTCACAGGATTATTTTCCGGTGTTATTGGTAAGAGGATGCAATGTGAAGTCTGTCTTTTTTTAGAATACTATAGTAGAACTTGTAAAAATATGGCAAATTCAGAAAAAGTGATCTAAAGAAGATACAACAAATATTATATATTATTAACTGCATATTTTAGATGAGTTATATATAGCGGTATATAATTTTGTCTTCAGCTTTTTTTGCTATATGATAGCTTTTTTTTACTGTTTTCGATTCGTTATTGTATTCTATTTAAATTGGTTTCAAAAGTATTACAGATAATTTTAATAGGCTGTTATTTTTCTATTATTATTTACTTATGTTTAAGGATGTTCAATTTTTTCCTATGTGTATAATTCCCTTAAAATCTAGTTGTGCACGCGGTTCACGTTTTCTCTTATGTGGTTAATATTTTCGATTTATTATTGTATTTTACTAAAATGCTTGCTTTTGCTTAAAGCTTCGTTCGCGTTAATGTAGGTTTAATATGTGCACCGGGAGTAGTACTGTTTTTCTGTATGATAGATACCCTATGTCCTTTTTTGTACTCTGACCACTAGTATACAAAGTTTCATGTTGGTCGTTGGTGTGAAAGTAGAACAAACTCATTTTCGTATCTTCTATACATATAATAAGAATGTAAATGTAACGTGTCTGTAATTTTTTGATTTTCGTGAAAAAAAAATTGTTCACATGCAACAATAGGAATAAGTAATAGAATACATTTCAATCATTTTCAGAAATGTCTGTCTGTCTGTTTGTTTGTATGAACACGCATCACTATTAAAGTACTGAGTTCACAATAAAACCTCATATAAGCATCATAAAGCATATTCTCGGAAGTAATTTAGTTTTTGTTTTATTCAAATCGGTCCACTCTATCAAAAGTTATTGCAATTTTAATGGCGCCGCGACTTAAGTATGAGAGAAAAGTAGATAAGCAAATGGACTAAATACGTTCAGATGACTTTATTAGTCATGATTACGTACATTAGGTTCCACGTGGACGAAGTCGCGGGCACAGCTAGTTTATAATAAAATAATATAGTGGCATCGCTCTCTACACACCTTATTTGTAAATTGTAGGTGCTAACTAATAAAGAATGTAAAAATTGGAACGATTTAAAAAACTCTTTAATAGAAGTATGTTTATGCATATAGTTTTAAATATTAATAGTATTACAAATATTTGACAGAATCGTTTTATTTTATACTAAGCATATCTTGATTATGTTAACTCTATCTCCATTATACGTATCGCATAGAAATTCCAACTCAGTATTAAATTCGATTATTAGTATAAAATTTGTTATTGTGCCGTAAATGTCTGTCAAATATTTGTATTCTAAATATAAGAAAGATTATATTTGTCAAAGGTTCCTTTTTATCGATTATGAATTCAACGAAAAAAGGTTTAGGTGCGTCTCGTATTCCTTTTATTATTTATGGATAGTCTCGTTTACTCTCTTTGTCGCCAGTTATATGTTTATTTTAAGTCTTAAAAAGGTTTGAATGATATCTTAGCAGTTTTATTCACCAATCTCCATAACATTAATGATGAAACAAGAAACTATGATTTGTTTTTTATAATTTTTTTTAGGTATTTGTTCAACACCCTATATTGTTAATTCAGATTTTTGTTGTGTATAGGAGTTTATTATTTACAAATCGTTTTTTTATATATAACCCGCTATATCTAAATTAGATGGGGAGCAAAATCGAAGAACAAGTGAAGCGTTATCTTAACTAGCATTATAAATGGGAAAGTTTGTTTGTATGTTACGCTTACATATTTTAACTACTCAACAGATCAACCTGGAATTTTGCATACACGTTGTGAAAAAAACAGAAAAGGACACAAACTACCTTTTATATAAAAAAAAATGTGTGCGTGTACTAGTGTACACACGTAAGAAGTGAAACTTGTTGAAGGCCTTATTTTTCGCAAAATGATCTATATGCAACTTTCCAGAAATTGGTTAAAAAAAAAAAAAAAAACCTTTCTTTCTTTATGGCAAACAATTTCATTAATATATTAAAAAATAAAGTTAAATTAGATAAAGTTTAAACAAAAGGATTTTATTATCATAGACATGAATACAAAAAAGATGGCGCGTAACGGAAAAATGTGACGGTAAATTTTTTCCAACGCCGATAAAGAAGTTTCACTTCAAAAATCACTGTTCCTGAGAAATCAAAATCAAAAATTCTTTATACAATTTAAGCCCTGAGAAGGCACTTATGAACGTCAAAACTAGCACCAGTTCAGAAAACAATCCAGTCATCGATAAGCACCGGCAAAAAACTCGATCTGGTTTATCTTTTCATTATACATAACATATTTTTATAGACATATATACAGTTACATTCGTTTTTAGTGGATGCACAGAGAGCGGCGTTATTTCCAGATGTCACCTTCGTTCACATAGAATCAATAGATCCACCCCATAAAATAGCCTTTATGCATTAAGACCCGCTTGACTTGATAATAAAACTTACTATCTTAGATCAAATCTACATTAATGCGAATGAACCTGCGAACAGAAGCTAGTGTTTTTTGAAATATTATATGTGACAAACGAACATGCGGGTCACCTGATGGTAAGTGATCACCGCCGTCCATAGACACTAGCAACACCAGGGGAGTCATAAGTTCTGAAGGTGGTAGAGCCACGCTGTAGCTATTACTAGTTTCAGCATGAATGGGTCGGCTCGCCCGGGGTAGTACCACCCTCTCACAGAACACCGACGTGAAGTAACAGTGCTTGCATTGTTGCGTTTCGTTCGATCAATGAGAGCGCCGGAGGCCCACCTCCTTTCCCCTTTCCTTCCCCTTTCTCCTTTCCCCACCCCTCCCCCATACACAGGCTGGCAACGCACTTGCGACTCCCCTGATGTTGCAAGTGTCTATGGACGGTGGCGATCACTTAACATTAGGTGACCCACCTGCTCGTTTGCCTGCTTTTGACATAAAAAAGTGTGTTGCCAGCCTGTGTTTGGGGGAAAGGGGAGGGAAAGGCAAGGGGAGAGGGAAGGAGGGGGAAGGCAAGGGAAGGTGGGCCTCCGATGCTCTCACTGACCGAACGAAACGCAACAATGCAAGTACTATTACTTCACGTCGGTGATTTTGTAGGTCGGGTGGTAGTACCTCGGGCGAGCCGACCAATTCATGCTGAAACCAGTAATAGCTTCAGCGTGCCCTTACCACCTACAGTGTGTGTAGTGTTGTAATAAAACTCTTAATTTTGGAAAGATATCCCCTAATGTCCGTGGCGCAATTGGTCAAGGCATTCGACTGTTACCGAAAGGTCTATAAGCCGACCCTGAGCTGTTCGACCTTTTTATTATTGTTTTACGAATATCTTGAATATATTTTACTCTATATTATTTAAAGGGTAACTCTCAACTCAATCTATCACCGAGATGTCTAAACTAAAAAAGTGAATATCGACTTTGTATCAACTTGGACTAATTATTGCGAAGGATCTAGTCTTCCATGTAGTACTATATTTTTTATTCATAATCTTGAATCATTTGATTCTCTCTATATTTATGATATCTTACGTCATACCCTGGTTATTGGGCACAATTGCATGTGAATTAAGTAATAACATGGAAGAGGAGATGTCATAATAACTCCTTACAAAATTCTCAATAGGGGGTCATTATCTTGTAGGAATAATCAAGTTGTTACAGAACACTTTGTAATAACTAGCCATTTCATACTGGCTGTAATATTAATCATTATGAAGTAAGAAGAAGATATGCTAAAAGTCATGACTTAAAATTTAAAATCGACCACTTGATCTATATTTTTTTAAGTTATACATCTTTTGTCGCGTTAGGGAAAAATGAAGAGAGTAAATTTTTAGGATGCGCACGCACACCTTCACGAAAAACCGACACCCTGAAGTTAGCTATAGTCAACATTTTGTTTATTTGTATTTGTTGTTTGTATTTCCTTGTATTAAAACTTTCAATGTATTAAATACCTTTTTTCTATTGTTAGTGTCGTTTTTTCTACAAACGTAGAATAAGGCGAAAGGTAAAATATTTTTGAATAGATTTTTATCTTGTTACGCCAAAGAAGTACAAGTTCCAACGTGTGTACATAAGTACACACACACTTTTTTTTTAACAACGGAGAAGTTATTTTTGCAAATTACATTTAGAGTACTCTAACATTATGTAAATATCAGTTTGTCTGTCTGTTGTTTTGTTTGTGACCTCTTCACGCCTCAACCACTCAACCGATCATTATAAAAATTTGTCTAACCATTATCAGGGTACAGAAAAATGACGTAGGGTACCTTTCATCTAGAAAATGTTACTGTTCCTTAGGATGGAACAAATATACATTAACGTGAGCATAGCCGCGAGCAAAAGCTAGTGCAAAAGGGTAATGGTGTAATGTTTAGAAAGACTGATCAGATTGTAAAATCCTATCATTAACAAGATAGTTGTTATCTATGCCGTGTCGTAAAAAACTGTGGAACAATCTCGCGGCCAGTGTGTTCCCTCCATACTATAACATGGCATGCAGGGCGGCATGACAGCGGCGACTGGCGATGGATAGTTCGTCTCTCAATGGTCGCCATTGTTTTTGGATTTTACTGTTCTTACCATCGGGTATAGTGCAGTTACTTTACGTGCTATAATTAAAAAAACTACATTACCTTTGAGTGACAATATATATAATATTGTTATTAAATATTACATTGTTATTAACGCAGACAAAGTCACGGGACATTGGTACTCATATATATTATTAGTAAATTGATAATTTAAATAATGACTACTGAGCGTAGAAATTATTATAGAGGCTATGAATATTGAAACTCATGGAAGGTAATAAAAATGTTCCATAGCAATCAATTCCTTAGTAACTATACGCTATACAAACGTAGGTATGGTGTATGTTAACTAATGAGAACTTTGCGTTTTTTGTTATTCGAACAGTACTCACGTATTATATTGAGAAAGGTTATTTCCCATAAAGCCAGTTTGACGTTCAGATGCTTAAGCTTTTAAAATATATGCTCGTATTCTATGTCAGCACCGTGGATTTAGATAGCTTTACGTACTTACATTATTGCCTGTCTACATTAAAGCCTTTGAGATGTAGACAGAACCAATGTGTTACGACCAATATTATTCATACCGTATCGCATACTCGACTCGTTTACGGAGATAGGCTTCATTTATGACCACTTTATATTCAACTATATTATTATAACAATTTAATATCCACTAAACATATACCGTGACTGT
This sequence comes from Antheraea yamamai, assembly GCA_036509395.1. NCBI lineage: Eukaryota > Metazoa > Arthropoda > Insecta > Lepidoptera > Saturniidae > Antheraea > Antheraea yamamai. The sequence goes on along the minus strand of AP028438.1, from coordinate 5,524,359 downwards.
TTAAAGAGTGACAATCTTCAATCATGTGATAGTTCATGGTCACATATAAAATAATAATATCAAAACAAATACTAAAAAAAACAAAGAAAACCTAAGTTATGGTTTGTTCTAAGACTCTCAATAGTATGGGTACAAATTGAAATAAACCTAGGTTGAATGACCGGTGATAAAACTTGCGAGCGGCGTCCCGGAGTTTATAACCTTTGATAATAAAACGGACAATAAAACTTTTGTTCGTTCAATCTTCGAAAAATTATCCATTGTTAGTTGGTTGGCTTCATTTTCACTTCACTTTTACTACACCCTACGGTCATTGACACTGTGCTTTAACATACACATACGGGTAGAGAATTGACTATAACTTTTGCATTTTCTAAATAATTAAGTCAAATGTTAAGCATCTATTTTTTTAATTGATTTAGGACGAGTATCAAGTACTGAGTATCCTTTAAAAATATTGCTAACGAGTAACCAGTCACCCAGTATATAAGGTTTTGTTTTTATTGTATAGTGTATCACCTACTCGGCATTTACGAAGAAATTAACTTTATAACGATATCAAAAGTTGAGCTTGTCACATGTTTTGTACTTGTTATTTATTTAAATGTAATAACCACTACATACATATAAGGTTTTATTTTTATTGTAGCACTATAACTGATGGTAGTATAGTGCAAGCTATCTAGCTAGTGCAACTATCCTTCAAATGCAGCTGTCGGAACACACATATTATTCCTTTAGTACTTTATCCTCAAATAGCTTTATACAAAATAGTTTCACTGTGTGATAGGATTACAGTTATTACATTCCTAAATGATTTTAATACTATTACATACGAACTGTCTCCGCTGTTTGAAATTATGCAGGGTATTGATAAACTCTCAGACTAACTCTGTATTATCCGAGTAACTTTATGCTATCGGGCTTGTAAGGGCTATAGGTAGTTAGTAATTAACCCGTTCTGAATATAATTATCTAAATTGAAATTAATTTTTATAAAAGTGTAGAGTCGTTTTTATCTTACGGAATGCCTTTTTTGACTCTAATTCAGCTTGATACTAGTAACTAATTAAACGAGTTCTAGAAAATAATGAAAACAATGAATTTAATTTAATTATTATTTACTTTATATTGTCTACACTAAAACACAGAATTATTTAAGAATTTAAGTCAAGCAGCTCGAGGCGTTTACAGTAAGTGATCATGACTTAGGCAGCTAATAGGCGGATGTATTAATTTATTATTTGTTTATACAAATGGTAAGATGACCTACTTATAAAAAATGAGTTTGTAAAAATTACAATTGAAAATTTTGCTATAACAAAGAAAAGTAACATTTTAAAGTCTTTGATGTTATAAAATATGAAGACTATATTAGAGATATACAATATACGCCATATTATTAACATTATAAAATATAATTATTATATAACCCTTTTAAAATTATTGATTAAATAATATAAATTGGACCCCAAAACTAATAGGCCAATATTTCAATCGCTTAAATTACTAAACAAGTTTAAGGGAAGGGATAATTTATGTTTAAGCAAAATTCGAGTCAATAACAAATCCTGCTTTATAACGCAGAAAGCCCTAAATACACGCATACCTAAATAAATAGATGCCTATATGCGTATTTAGTTATATATAAGTTACACCAATTTATTTATGTTTCGTCTGAAACGTGGAATTGATCCTCTAGTTTACAAACAGTTTTGCTTTGTGTATATTAGGGATTAATGCTTATCGGAGGAGTTTAATATATCTATTAGATAATGTAATACGTAGTCACATGTGTAGATTATAATGCTTTCAAATCACATTAAGATTATAGCTGTATGTAGGATGTATTAAAGAATATCCTTTGCTTGTGTATTAAATTAAAAGTAAATGTCTATGGTGTGTTATTTATTTTTGATTTTATTTTATTTTTGATAACCAATCTTCTAGTAGATTCTTACTTCCATTGTCGGGTAGGTAATGTAATGATATTACAAGATTCTTGCTATAATTTCAATGAATTAATAAGGTGATGACCGTCTTGTTAGAACTTTCCAAGGAGTTTTTGTGGGAAGTCAGAATCCATTCTCAGTGGTATTATTTCCGATCCACTTCACTTGTGCATAATAACCAAACTATATTACGTATAACACCACCCATATTACAAAATATAGAGCGAAATAACACAAGATTATGAATAAAATATAAAGTTGACATGACATTCAAAGTTTCCGCGAAAAACTATTCTCTATGGTGTGTTTTGTCGACGATATAGAGTGTAATCAAAGCACGACATTCTAAACGAGCCAAGAGTGTAATTGGAACGGATTAAGGTATGAGATGAACGGAAGTATGAGATTTAATAGAGGTCACAAAGGCTGTGTAAAGACGGTACAGGTGTGAAATGTATTTCCGAGATTAATTAGTTCAATTAAAAGTAACTAACTCCTTTACAAGGAATTTTATTTCCCACATACAGAATCTGAAGTTTACGTAGCAAGTATTTTCATTTAAAATTGCTTTTAAATTATGTTTACTTGTAACTTAATAATATTTATAGTAAATCTATATATAAAATTACTGTGACCTATTAGTTCACAGCGGATAGGTATAAATATAGGTTTGTAGGTGGTAGTGCCACGTTGAAGCTAATACCGGTTCCAGCACGAATGGGTCGGCTCGCCCGGGGTAGTACAACCCGTCCCACAGAAAACCGACGTGAAGTAACAGTGCTCGCATTGTTGCGTTTCGTTCGGTCAGCGAGAGCGCCGGAGGCCTACCTTCTCCTCTTTACTCTGCCTCTTCCCCCTCCCTCAGACCCTTTGCCCCCAAACACAGGCGGGCAACGCATTTGCGACTCCCTAGGTGTTGCTAGTGTCTAAGGACGGCGGTGATCACTTAACATCAGGTGACCTGACTGTCCGTTTGCCTCCTCTGATATAAAAACAAAAGATACTACTTGGGGATAGAACCGTCATAATATCCAGCGTAATTGAGCACTAACTTTCGGAAATTCAATCTCTAAGGTGGCGAAATAGAGGATTAGTATTTGTATTAAAATCCGTCACTTTTCTGTTAGTCAGTTGTTCTTTTATATATATAGATATAAGATAAATAGTCTAAAATAATTACAAAAAAAAAACGCATGTGAAATTACGGGAAATTACTAGTATATTATATTTGTTGCCATTTACCACTAACGGAATGTGTAAAAATTTTTGCACTATGATATATATGTGTATTGTGTATACATGTAAGTTGAAAAATAATAGCTTAGTATCGGCGTTTAATATCTATACTGATATCACTCCTGGCAACGTTTTCGTCACGACATGACACGAGTTTCAATACTCAGAATCACATTATCGAAAGAAGCTCTAAAAATATTATTGTTATCGTAGAAAAACATAACAAAGAGGAAAAAGGTTTTCCCATAAATATAAATGAAATCATGTGAGACTGAGAAAACAAAACAGTGTCGTATAAATTCTAAGAAATACAAGACAGACGTAATATTAATTACCTAAATAAAAGTTAAGAATAATCTGATGAATTACAAATATGAAATAATATAATCGCAGACTTATTTCACGGTTTAACCTTTTATATTAAAATTTCTATTCAATAAGGATACGAGGTCATCGTATTTTGAATAAGCAGTCTGATTATGGCTTATACAATATAAATAGAACGAAATAATCAACAAGTTAATATTTCAAATACATTTTATATTTTTTGTTTTATATAATAGGAGGCAAACGAACAGGTGGGTCACCTGATGTTAAGTGATCACCGCCATCCATAGACACTAACAATACCAGGGGAGTCGAAAGTGCGTTGCCAGCATGTTTGGGGAAAGTGGATGGAGGGGGGGAGAGGGGAGGGGAGGGCAAGCAAGCACTGTTACTTCACGTCAGTTTTCTATGAGAGGGTGGCAGTAACACGGGCGAGCAGACCCATTCATGCTGAAACCAGTAATAGCTTCAGCGTGGTTCTACTACCTATAAATTATATGTAAACCAGAATTAGTTAATACAGATGGTATTCCCGGGGAAAGTATTTCAGTTTTCGTCGAGTACCCAAAAAAGATCTATATATAGTGGAACTTCTTATTGCTTTGAAATTCTGATCGACAACCTTTTTGTGTGACGAAAGGTGGCGGAGTAAACAATGAGTGTTGAAAACACCGGTTCTTGTCCGATCAGAAAAGTTAAGCAACGTCGAGCGCGGTCATTACTTGGATGGGTGGTCGCCCGGGCACACCGCGTAGCGTTGCTTTTTTGAATATTTTAATTCGAATGTTTCACAGTAAAACTAAAATTTCATTTCTATCGTACGTCTTTACGACATACCTTGTTTTTTATATCTTTCAAACTATATTTTGTAGACTCTAAAACCTCTCAAAAATTAAAAAAAAATACACGGCATAATACCGACATCTAAATAAATTATTATCTCAATGAATACACTTATAAGGTAATTTCAAATTGAAACAGCTTGCAGCTAATAGTGTAGACAGAAAGATTGAATTGAAACTTCTGCAATATAAATTCGCACTAACTCTGAGTACTTTTCCTGAATTGGAACCAGTACACGTGCCACATTGAAATGTAATATTTATTTTCTAATTCATTCGACTACATTCACCACAGGTAAGTAATAAAGCTCGCATTCATAAATCTTGAATGATTTAAATAACTTGGTGTATACGATTTTTTGTATATTGATATGGATTATTAATTAAAATAGTTTGCTTTGAGGTTTATAATTAACTAGAGGTACTCCTGGTTTTGCACGGGGACAATTTAGATCGCCGGATAACCCACTTCCCCTCTCCCTCACCCCTTCTCCACTACGCCTCCCTCAAACACAGGATGGCAACGCACTTGTGACTCTTCTGGTGTTGCAAGTGTCTATGGACGGTGGTGGTCACTTAACATCAGGTGACCCATTTGTTCGTTTGCCTCCTATGATATATATAAAAAAATTTTTTTTGAAGTGAAAACTTCTTTAGGCGTGTTGAGCTGTTTTTTTTTTGCCACGAGATAAATTTATAATTTCGCGTCATGACATCCTAGTAAATGTGATCGACGTATTGCGCATGCGCGGCCTGCGTCAGACTAGCGACGTATAAGAAGCCTGTGTGCATCTAATATTGATATTTTGTATTGACCTTACGCATTATATGTTTGATGACTTAATAAACTATATAAAAATATATATATCATTATTTTTCGGAGTGGCCACAGAATGTGAAAAAAGAGATTAATGATAATAATTTCAATATACAAATTACGAAATTTAAATAATTCACGCTATAATTAATTTAAAAATTCAAAAAAGAAACACAGTTTAAATGCCATTGCTTTGAGTTTTCACTTCTGTCGGCAATCCTTATGACTGACTTGACTTTTTTAAAAGTGAAACTTCTTATGGGAGGGCTTTGAAATACTGATCGGCAACTTTTTTGTATGACGAAGGTTGTTGGAGGTAAACACTATCGAGTTGTTGTTGTTGTTGAAAACACGGGTTCTCGTCCGATCACCGAAGTTAAGCAACATAGTACGCGGTGCGTACTTAGTGCTTGGGTGACCGGATGACGTTGGTTTTTTGTTGAGATTTTTTATTACATTATAATACATAGTCTCATTTCTATCGTCTGTCTTTACTATACACCGTGTTTTTATTTTGAACTGACTAATCTTTTGACCTGCCGGGCATTCATGCCTTGACTGGACTTTTCGGGCGAGCGCTTAAGGTACTCAGTCGTATGGCAACAAGTTCAATGAACAAGAATCGGGAATCTTACTACGTTAAACTTCGGCACAGCGACGTGAACTGTGGTTACGCGCACACGTTCTGTCTACCCTTTTTATACACGCGCGTCGATCAGACGGACTGATTTGTGTTGTCTACAGGTACATGTAATGTATGCACGAAAGTTCACGCTATACTCATTTCAAGTAGGCCATGAACTATGCAGCTACTAAGAAGCCTAAATGGCCAACGTTTTGAGTTATAAAAACCGGTCAACGTATATCGTAGGTCTCACAGACTAGAGATTCTATCTTGGGTTTTTCTGCGTTGTTTATGGGTGTTTTTCGGTGGTGTTTTTGGATTTTATTGATAACCTTGGCTTGCTTTACGGAATACGGACTAGTTTTACACCTGACTTGGCTTGCTCTGACTTTGACGTGGATTTCTCTTCTTTTCGACTTGGCTTTGTTTTACGGACTGATTTCTCGCTTTGTGACTGACCTGGCACGCTAATAGGACTTCGCTCTTTTGCCTCTTGGTTTACTGGTGACCCTGTGGTCTCCGGTAAACCATGAGTGCGAAAAAAATAACGAAAAAACGCACTAGCGTTAAGATGGACTCCGACACGGAAGTCGAGGAGCAGAGTGCTCCTAAGGTGAGCACATTCCACAGGGGGACGGCGAGGCGGATTAGCCGCAACGTGGGGGGTCGCGGGGTTATGGGGGAGGCCGACGGGTCTTTTGACCGGGCCTTAGCTAGTGGTGTGAGTGCGGCGGAGTCAACCGCAGGCTCCGCTACCGGCTCGGCCGCTACTTCGGCTGCCGGCTCTAGGGCCACCTCCAGGGCCGGTGCAGCGTCCACCTCGGGGTCGGAGGCGGAGCCTCCTGTTGATGTGGATGCCCTTGACGCATTCACGCTCAAGGCTCTGGCAGGGGTCAAGGTCTCAGCCATTTTTGAGAGGGTAAAGAAGTCTCGCAATCTTTCAGGACCTTGTATTAAGGTCCTGAAAGAAGCCGCCAGGACCCTGAAAGAGGTGGTGGAGACCCTTACCGAGCGCACAGAGTCGGAGGAGGTGCGCAAGCTGCAGAGGGAGACGAAGAACCTCCGCCGCCAGGTCGAGGACCTCAAGGTGGAGGTTCTGGCCTGGAGGCAGGAGGCAACTGCTAAAAAGCAGATGCCTCCACCTCCGGCACCAATTGTGGTGGAGTCTCCCACTAACCAGTGGGAGGAGGTCCTCGCCGGGGCTGTGTCTCGCCTGGAGCGTTCTCTCCAGACGTCGTTCAGCAACATGCTGAACGCACGTCTGGAGAGCCTGGAGGGTCGCCTGCCCCCAGAGGCGCCCATTCGCCCGCCTCTGGCGGCGGATAGGAAGAAGGGTGGAGCAGGGGCTCCACCTGCGAAGCCGACGAGGTCGGCACCTGGGCCTCAAGCCCTGATCGCCCCTCTGGGCATTAATTGGGCCGAATTACCGGTCCCGGCGGCGACGACTGCGACCAAGGAGGTGGAGTGGTCGAAGGTGCTGGGCCGGAAGAAGAGGGCGGCCCCTGCCACGGTGCCAAAGGCCGCAGCCGCCGTCACAGCGCCCTCGAAGGCGCCGCCAAAGCCGCCCGGGCCGAAGTTGCCGGCCGTCCCCCAGTCGGCTGCGGTCATTCTGACTTTACAAGATGCCGCAGCCGAAAAAGGTGTCGGCTACCGGGAGGTGCTGGTAAAGGCGCGGGAGCACGTGGCCCTGCCCGACATGGGCATAGGGGAGGTGCGGGTCAGGCATACCGCCACGGGGGCCCGGAAGATCGAGCTCCCGGGCCAGAGTAGTGAGAAGGCCGCCGAACTGGCCCGGGAGCTGAAGACCGCACTGGCCGGAGTCGCCACGGTCGTAATTCCGACGAAAAAGGCGGACATCCGGATCGTCGGGCTGGACGATTCGGTGTCCGCCGACGAGATCGAGTCGGTCGTGGCGGCGACGGCCGGTTGTAAGATAGCCGACCTGAAGGTCGGCGAAATCAAGAGGAACTGGGGGGGCCTCGGCGCAGTCCACGTGACGCTCCCCGCGGCGGCGGCCAAGGAGCTTGTTCAGGCCGGCAAGCTCCTGGTCGGGTGGAGCGTCGTGCGCGTCCACCTGCTGGACGAGAAGCCCCTGCGCTGTTTTAAGTGCATGGGCTTGGGGCACACCCGCCCCACGTGCCCCTCCTCGTCCAGCAGGGGGGACGGCTGCTACCGCTGCGGCGCGGCGGGCCATAAAACGGCCCAGTGCAAGGCGGAGACGGCCCGCTGCGCCGTATGCGCAGATGCTGGGAGGCCCTCGGGGCATATAATGGGGAGCCGCATGTACAGGCCCCCCACCACGAAGGGTAGGGACTCCCCAGCAATGGGAGCAGCCCCGAGGGTGGTCGCCCCCAGGCAGGAGGAAGTTGCTATGGACCAGTAATGGAGCACACCATACGCAACTTCCTCCAGGCGAACCTCAACCACTCCGCCGCTGCACAGGATCTCCTCGTGCAGTCAGTGGTGGAGTGGGGCATCGGGCTCGCGATCGCCACGGAGCCTTACTTCGTTCCCTCCCAGCCGCAGTGGGCTGGGGACCGGAACGGCTCCGTGGCGATCGTGGCGGGTCGAGGTTCGCCCCTGGCGGTGAGAGAGCGTGGGGCCGGGTTCGTGACGGCCGTCTGGGGAGAGTACGCCATTGTGGGGGCGTACTTCTCCCCTAACAAGCCCCTGAGGGAGTTCGAGGCGTATCTCGGCTCCCTGCAGAGGGCTGTCAGATGGCTGTCGCCGCTCCCCGTGGTCCTCATGGGGGACTTGAATGCTAAGTCGAGGACCTGGGGAGCGGCAGTCACGGACCTGAGGGGCATGGCCGTTGAGGAGTGGGTAGCCGAGCTGGGGCTGTCCCCCCTCAACCAGGGGAGCGTCCCCACGTGCGTGCGATGGAACGGGACGTCAGTGGTGGACGTCTCGTTCGCCACCCCGTCCGTCGCACGCCGTGTCCGGGGGTGGAGGGTGCTGGAGGAGGTGGAGACCTTATCGGACCACCGATACATCAGGTTCGAGGTCTCCACCTCCCAAGCCGGAAGTGGCACCCGCCCCCGGAGGGGCGCGAAGTTCCCCTGCTGGGCGATGAGCCACCTCAACCGTGAATTAGCGGAAGAGGCGGCCATCGTCTGGCCTGGGCCATGCCTCCCCCCACAGGGGCCGATGTCGACGCGTACGCAGCCCGCCTCCGTGCAGCCCTCACGGAGGTTTGCGACGCGTCGATGCCGCGGAGCGTACACCGCCCAGACAAACGGGCGGTGTACTGGTGGTCGCCGGAGATCGCCGCTCTCCGAGCGGCCTGCTCCGCGGCCCGGCGGCTGTTCGGCCGCAGCCGCCGGCGCCGGCATAGGGACCCGGAGGCGGAGGCCCGGCTGTATGGCAGCTATAGGGAGTGCAGGAAGACCCTGCAGGCTGCCATCAGCCGGGCGAAACAAGCAGCATGGGAGGAGCTGCTCCAGACGCTGGAGGGGGATCCATGGGGGCGCCCGTATAGGATTGTACGAATGAAGATGCAATCCTGGGCGCCCCCGGCGACGGAGACCCTCCGGCCGGAGGTGGTAGCGAGGGTCGTGGGAGAGCTGTTCCCCGACCCTCCGACGCTACCGGCTCCTCCCATGCCTCCGCCTCGGGAGGCAGTCGAGGAGGTGCTCGACGGTCCTCCCCCTCCGATAACGGAGGAGGAGATGGGGAGGGCAGTCGAACGCCTCCTCAGCCGGCGTAGAGCGCCCGGCCCTGATGGGGTCCTGGGCCGGGTGCTCGGCCTTGCACTGGGCCAATTAGGGGGGTGGCTTCGGGAACTGTTCGACCGGTGTCTTTCGGTCGGGCAGTTCCCGAAGCCCTGGAAGCTTGGGCGGCTCTGCCTCATGGCAAAGGCAGGCCGCCCTCCGGACTGCGCGTCCGCGTATCGGCCCCTCGTCCTGCTGGACGACGCCGGGAAGGTGCTAGAGAGGATTATCTCCTCCCGGGTCGTCCAGCACCTTGAGGGCGTGGGGCCGAATCTGGCGGACGCGCAGTATGGCTTCCGGACAGGGCGTTCGACAGTGGACGCCCTGTGCCTCCTGAAGTCGCTGTCGGCAGAGGCGACCTCCCAGGGGGAGAGGGTTCTGGTGGTGTCACTCGACATCGCCAACGCCTTCAACACCCTGCCGCATGGCGTCATACGGGAGGCGCTCCGATATGTCGGAGTGCCCCCGTACCTGCGGCGGGTGTTAGAGGCGTACCTGGAGGGCAGGGAGGTCGCCTATGTCGACGGCGACGGCCGTATGGTCAGGCGGGCCACACGGCGAGGGGTTCCACAGGGGTCGGCACTGGGGCCGCTCCTGTGGAACATGGGCTACGACTGGGTGCTCCGCGGCGTGCTCCCACATGGGGCACGCCTCATATGTTACGCGGACGACACCCTAGTCGTAGCCCGGGGGGGGAGTGGAGGGAGGTTGAGCGCCTGGCCACGATGGCCACAACCCTCGTGGTCAGGCGCATAAGGAGGTTGGGCCTCAGGGTGGCCCTCGAGAAGACCGAGGCCCTACTTTTCCATGGGCCTCGGCGGGGGCCACCACCTGGGGCCCACATTGTGGTGGAGGGCGCCCGGATCAGGGTGGGGACCCAGATGAAATATCTGGGCCTCACCCTGGACGGGCGCTGGCGGTTCGAGTCCCATTTCGCGGGGCTCGGACCGCGAATTGCTAGGGCGGCGGCGGCACTCGGCCGGTTGCTCCCCAACATAGGGGGGCCGGGTGCCGGGTGCCGCCGACTCTACATGGGAGTCGTGCGGGCGATGGCCGCCTACGGGGCACCAGTCTTTTTTTTTTTTTTTTTTTACGTGGAGAGAAAAATCCATCATGGACTGTCAGGCCCCCGGGGGAGAGCCCGACCTGAACCGACCACCAGCCTTTGTGCTGCCACGCAGGGGTGGTGCCATACGGCGACTTTAACCGGCTAAAAACTCCACGACAACCTACGCCGCACTATGGGAGTGCCTCGGGGTAGCGTGAGCAAGCTCCGAGACGCCCCCGGCGGCAGGCGTTTCCCACGCCGCGCCCGCTGAGGCAGCCCGGTTGTAGGACTGCCTCCCAGCCCGCCGAGCCCGTGCAATGGGGAGTCGGGGCCCCCGCCCCTTCCCCCCTGGGTTCGGCCGGCAGCGAAGAGGCAAAACCGCTCCGCCGCCGTCCCACCGTTGATTTTTTAACGAGGTTTACTCCTCCTCCGCCTCAGCCACCCTGAGATCCCCTCCGGCCTACGCTATCCTACACATCCCCCCCATCCCTCGTTCCTAACCCTACCCTACCTCACTCAATCCCTACGCCCTCCAATCCCCTAGACTTGCCTACCCACCACGTAGGTAGGTAAGCCAGAGGTCACCTATCCAGCACCCTCCCCCCATTCCCCCCACCCTACCTACACCCTAACCCTACAAACCTACCTACCTACTCAGACCCTACGCCCTCCTAACCCCTGGTCTTGCCTACTTACCCGGTAAGTAGGCAAGCCAGAGGTTTCCTAATCCTAACCCCCCCCATACCTACGTGGCCTACCTGGGAGGTTCCCTCAGGGCGGCCTCTGGTGGAAGTCGCCTCCACCACGCCTGCGAAGCCCCGCGCCGCGACGACGGATAGCAAGCGCCGCTGCGTCCCTTTCACGAGCTCTCTCTGCAGCTTCCTTTTGCGATAGGACGTCCTCGCAAAACGTGGCAACAGCCTTCCACGACGATTCTCCGCGGACCATAGCTTTGGCCACTGCCGGGAGAGAGAGATCTTCGCCGATAGCTGCCACCAACACGCGCCGTTCATCCGCCCACGCAGGGCATTCCGCCAATGTGTGCTGGGCGGTGTCCACTTCCTCGTCACAGTGGTGGCATCTTGGTGACGGTTCCTTGCAAGCAACTTGAAAAAGGAATTTGCCGAAGCAACCGTGGCCAGATATCATCTGTACTAGCCTAAAGGTTAGTACTCCGTGGTCTCTCTTCATCCAGGCCATAAACACCGGACGAAATGCCTCAATTGGCCGGAGACCTGCACTGGGCGAGTCCAGGTAACTTCTCCATACCTCAACCATGGTCTCCTGGAGTTCATTGCTCCACGCCAATTTTTCCCTAGAGGAGATCCTTTCCCCGCGCGCGATCTTCTCGCTACACAGACCATATAACGCCCCATGAGATTGAGCCATCAACTCCCACGGCATTGTTCTCGCCAATAGGCATGCTGCTTCAAAACCAATCGTTCGATATCCTCTGATAATCCTGCTAGCCATTAATCGCTGCAACTTGTGCAGAATAGCGATGCAGCTCGGCGTCAGGTTCCTGCACCAAACCGGGGCACCGTACAGAACCATGGAGCCCACCACTCCAAGGTATAGGGAACGGCAACCGGCTCCAGCCCCTCCGAGGTTTGGCAGCAGTCGCGCAAGCGCAGAGGCGCTTTGAAGAACCCTTGGCGCTAACTGCTGAAAGTGGTCTATAAATGTCCACCGACTATGCAGAACTAGGCCAAGGTACCTCATCGTGGTGCAAACATTTCTGGTAATGCGCAGCGCACGGTGGCACTGAGGGCGATCCGGGGGTACCGGACGGTGTCCTCGGCGGCGGCCTTCACGCTCGCCGGCTCCCTACCCTGGGAGCTGGAGGCAGGAGTTCTCGCCGCCGTGTACCAATTCACGGCGGCGAGAAAACGAAGGGGGGAGCCTCCGGCTCCCAGGGAAATTGAGGCGGAGAGACGGCGTCTCCTAGGAGACGCCGTCGAAAGATGGCAGCAGGACCTGGCGGACGAGCGTTTCGGGCGGTATACCGTAGACGCCGTCCGCCCGGTCCTGCGGGCGTGGTTAGATAGGGAGTGGGGCTCCCTGACGTTTCGGCTGTTGCAGGTACTCACCGGACACGGTTGTTTCGGGTGGTACCTGCACCGGATCGCACGCAGGGAGCCGACCGCCGCCTGTCACGAGTGCGGCGCTGACGAAGATACCGCGCAGCACACTCTGTCTGAGTGTGCTGCGTGGGGGGAGCAGCGCCGCACTCTGGCGGCGGCGGTAGGACCTGACTTGTCGCTGCCGAGCGTGGTCTCGGCCATGCTCGGCAGCGAACCGGCGTGGCGAGCGATGTCCTCCTTCTGCGAGGACGTCATCTCGCAGAAGGAGGAGGCGGAGAGGGCCCGCGAGGCAGATCCTCAAAGTGGCCCTCTCCGCCAAAGGAGGACAGGCGGGAGGAGGCGGCGATTCGCCCAACTCCTCCCGCCACCGTAGCCGGACCTGAGGGGGTGGGCCGGGGGGCCCATCTCCTCATTGCACAGGTCCGGCGGACGAGGGGGGACAGCCGGTGTGTACCCGGTCTGTCCCTCTATAGGTAGGAGCCCGGCGGTCACCTTCCGCCGGGCGGACCATGGGGGCGGCTCTACAAGGTTGATTAGCTTGAACGATCCCTTGCCGCCCCCACACAACGGTCTGACGGTACACCGTGGGGTTTTAGTCCGTGCGAGTCGGACATAACCCACTCTCTCCCCCGGGAGGGTGGGTATCCATAAGGGATTTCCCCACGTTAATAAAAAAAAAAAAAAAAAGGTCTCACAGACTAACGCGCGGTTTAAGCTTAAAGCGTCGCGTCCGAGGGGCACTGATCACTCACTCTCTTATTATTTTCGGAGGATTGGCAAAAATGTTTTGCGGCCGTTTTTATAGACTTTGTATTCGGAGAGAAGCCTGTTGTTCTGCAGTGGGTCGCTTACAGGCTGGTGATATTCTTTTTCCTAAGAAAAGAGGTTACATAACTTGTAACTACTTATTTATTCATTAGTGTTACATCGGGCTGTATACATTTCCATAGTATGGGTGACATTATTTATACAGGCGAAAATACAATATTAAAAGGAAAACAACGCGTTTGTTTGCGAAAACACAGTAAATAGAGTGTTAATATAATCTGGATAAACAACAGCGCTATGTGTTCAGTACCGTGAAAAACAAAGCGAAACGCAATATGAAATAATAATCGTTTTATGCAAATTTTGATTATGAATTGATAATGTTCAGTCCACAGGGGCCATTCTATGGAATAAAAGAGGCCAACTGAACATTACCTCGTCTCGTTTTATTAAAAGACCGGAGGAGCACTTACACTTGAAATATAAAACGTTTTTAAACGATTTCTGCGTAATGTTGATTCTCAGTTGTTTAGTTTTCTAAGTTAATTTATCTTTATACTATACTAGCGGGCCCGGCAGATGTTATCCCGCCCTGATTAAAAATAAATCCTTGACAAATTATATACAAAACCGTTCCTCATGAATCACTTTATCCACTGGTGAAAACTGCATGAAAATCCGTTCAGTAGTTTTTGAGATTATCGCGAACATACAGACAGACAGACGTGGTAGAGGACTTTATTTTATACTATACTATTTTATACTATATATACTATACTATACTCGCCCGAGGCCAGTTCGCGTTATCCTTTTTCGCAAGTCTAGCCTAACATTCAGCGACCGCGGTGCATTTAATTCGAAACCTTTTCAAAGCAAGTATTCAATACGTATTTAACTTTATTGTAATAACACCGGATTAGTTTAGTGTAATACACGTTTGAGTTCGTGAGGTACACACGCTGGTACACATTGCATCTTATCACATGTTGCTGAAGTGTTGTATTTCTGAGGTTCGGCCTCTTTGGCACATTTGAGCTTGTTGCCAAGCGGTTGAGTGTCATAGTCGCTCGGCCTGTTGGTCCGGTGAAACTGTGAAGGTCCATTAGATCAATATGGTATACTCAGTTCGAAAAAAAAAAAGAAATAAAGTAGGAACTGAACGTTACTGTATTAATTTTGTCAATATTTTCGAAGATCTTCCTACTGTCTTCTATGTCACTTACTCACACCCTTTTTTATATGACGATTTTGTAGTTCAAATATTTCATTGTTCCGTATCATTTTTCAAACATTTTCATTCATATAAATCGGGTCCTGCCAATTATACACATAACAAAAAGTATTAAACAAATAAGTCCGGTTATTCAAGTGATTCACTTACATACATTCGGTAATTGATTTCCTTTTATACAAATAACAATATAGAGTTCACTACAGAGATAAAAAAGTTTAACAACAAAATATTGCAATAAATTATTAATCATTTATATACTGAAGTATTGTTTTAATACTATATACAAAACACTAAAGTAGAAATGGTCTCTCTACAAAGAAGTTCCATGGATATATTAATCTCAAGGGATGCTTGATGCGGTTTCAAGGAAACTTTGCGTCTTTTACATTAAATAAGCATTCTGCGAAAACCTGAATTTTGCAGACAAAAGTTTTTAGCATATAATTCAGAAGGGACTTAATTTGTATGTTAATTATAAAATTGAAACTAAAGTTTATTTAAAATAGCTGAAGCCTGTTACCACTGTCCAATCGTGTTATTTATGCTTACTCCCTATGAAAAAGAGTATTGATGTCTAGACTACATAATACTTTAAAAAGTTCCCTATTTACTAGCAAAAGTGTACTAAAATAACCAGGTACTTATTTTTAAATGACAAATTAAGTAACAGGGCAATTTTCGAAATCATTATAATATGCAAAAACTATTTGACTTTACCGTGTCAGTAAAGAATTTAAAACAGTATCGCGGTCTGCGAGAAATTTGAAGAATAAGTGCACGAAATATCAAATTATGTGTGAGAGAGATAACTGCAGCTCGGACTGCTGTAGACTAATATAAAAAGACGTAATCAATTCGCCTGTTTCTTCTTCTAAAACATTTTTTTTTAAGTTATTTTTCGTAGAAATTTGGTTTTGTCTGTACGGTTTTTTATTGTTTATTATATTCGTCAAATTTGTTTGCTGAATGTTTGGTTACGGCGATATCATGGGGCAATTTTAGTACATAGTTTTCGAAGAGTCTTTGTTCGTATTTAATTTATTGAAATTATCAAAACTTAGGAATACGTATATGTGAAGAAAAACCATCCGTGTTTCTTCTTAATCATAATTTATTACAAACTAATAGAGAAACGCCTTTTATAAATGTTAGGGTAATAATTTAATGTGGTAATAATTTAAACGGAACCAACAACAACAAGGTGAGTAATGTTTCACAGCCAAGATAATGGAAATATATCTTTATTACTTCAAGGTTGCTCCCAGGAATCTGTCTTCCGTGTTAAAATTATTTTCTTCTCTCCGTAATTCTTTATCCATACATCCAAACCAATATTATAAATGCAAATGTGGTTTTGTTTATTTTTTACGCTTTCACACATTACCCATTGAATTGAATCATCATGCAATGTTGTATAGACATTCTCAGAGCGTACTTTTCACACAAAAAATGTACTGTTCTCGAGAGACAGATCATATCTACATGAAAGCGAGTAAAGTCGCGAGGAAAATATAGCATTGTCTAAATAAACATTTCAAAGTAACAACACCTTATATAAAGGTAAGTATAGTAAAAACCAAAAATAACTGGTGATCATCGAGAACTCTACAATCCAGGGGCAGTTGTCGCCGTCATGCTGGCGTGTAAGCTTCTTCCCTTGGACTCTGCTTATCCTAACACGATTATCTAGAACGTTTTTTTCGAACTGCCTAACGTTGTTAGATGGAAGGGCCTCTACAGCTTCACCAGGTGTTAGGGCGAGTGCTTAAGGCACTCAGTCATAATGACAACTAGGTCTAAAGTGCCGAATTAGCCGTTCCTCAGCACCAGAGCTGGGCCTACTTATAAATTAATAATAGTTTTTATACTATTCATTTGTCTTCGGGTTTGTTGAGTTTTACTTTGTAATTCAACACGAAAGAAGTTGCAGGCGTTTGCTAATCAATTGGTAAATTTGATTTAACTCTAAAAATATAACTCAACTCTTTAATCAACTACTCTGTACAGAATACCAGGAACATTTATTGGATAATTTTACAGTAATTAAGGGATTCTTCAAATCACAACCGAGTAAATTAAACAAACAAACGGAAGCATAAGTTTGTTTGCTCAGCTTATATTACAATCGGCTGTCGATACTCCGATTGGGGTAGAGGAACTACAGTGAAATTGAAATTTATCTACATCACTTTGGAGGTTATTTCGCTTTAAAAGCTGAAAACCCAATTAGTGGCGAAATTAGCCGCACGGTTGCGGAACGCGGCCTGGGTCAAGGATTGTGTTGTGAGTTGCGATTGCGTATGTCATGTTTATCGTTCTATGTGAACTATCTAGTTTTAATGGAGCGTTAAAAAGTTAGCCGTAATTCAAGTAGGTCCAATATATTAAATAAACTAAAACGCTGTGCAGACCAGACAATCTATACTTTATTATAGAGCTGAATACTTTGTTTGTTTGAATGCGCTAATCTCAGGAACTACTGGTCCGATTTGAAAAATTCTAGATATCTAAAAGTATTAGGTCCTTTATCGAGGTAGGCTCTAGGCTATACATAATCACGATAAGACCAATAGGAGGGGAGCACCAATAAAGAATGTTTCAAAATCGGGTTTTTTTTTTTTGAAAGCTTCCGCTGCGTGTTGGCCTTAGACCAAAGTAACTATTCCACGCGAACGAAGTCGCGGGCAGAAGCTGATACCGAGGTTCCATTCGTGTTTTAAACAAATTCCATAAGAAGTATCTGTTACGTATAGTATATATTAAGTCGCGCCTCACTGGATCTCTCTAACATAGGCATTCACATTTCGGTCTTTCTCTGCGACACTCAATACTCGTTGGATAACCGATCCTCCTTATTTTGGCCTTTTATAATAGTTTGTTCGCTTTCATCCGCTATCACATATAATTCTCTCCAAAGACCTGTATTTCCTAGAAACTAGAACATAACTGTTATGTATAAATTATATTCATATAGAGTTACGACGTTATTAAGGAATGATAGTACATATATACAATTTCGAAATATTAAGAGAAGATAACGGATAGAAGTCGTAGTGGTCCAGAGTATTGGCTTTTGAAATATCAATTTGATGTCCTCAGGTTCTTTTTTTTATATCATAGTAGGCAAACGAACTGGTGGGTCACCTGATGTTAAGTGATCATCGCCGTCCATAAACACTAGCAACACCAGGGGAGTTGCAAGTGCGTTGCCAGCCATTGTTTGGGGGAAAACTAAGGGGAGGGGTTAGGGAGGTGGGAGAGGGGGAGAGGAAAAGTGGGCCTCCGGCACTCTCACTGACCGAACGAAACGCAACAATGCAAGCACTGTTACTTCACGTCGGTGCTTCTGTGACAGGGTGGTACTACCCCGGACGAGCCAACCCATTCATGATAAAACCAGTAATAGCTTCAGCGTGGCTCTACCACCTACCGTACGTATTCGAACCCCGGCATGTATAACCTACCCATGAATTTTTGGGAATTCGCGTACGTATATTAATTTAAATTGGTAACACTATCGGCTGACGATGAAGGAAAACATCATGGCAAAACCTAAACCTGACAAATATTCTTGCAGTACCACAGTATATGAGAAAATAAGGAACTGGATTTCTCGGTGTCTGAAATCGCCAATACTTTGTGCGCTAGCGTGATAATTTTCCTCATAAACGATTAGGAAGAGAATTATCGCCCTGCAGCGGATTTCTTAATCTTGGATCTCTCTCTTGGACTAAGTTGTATACTATATATATAAGTAAAATTGAAATATCGGTTTGTTTATTCGGTCTGATCTCCGAAACGGCTGAAATGATTTATTATCAAGTTACATGTCATTTAACATTGGAATTAAGCTGGATTGATAATATTTAACACAGTTAATAAGCTAGCTCACAGTCGAATGAGCTTAAATAATAACCAAAACTTTAACAATTTAAGCATTGTCAAACGAAATCCAGTTAATTAGATAAAAGCTTCGACTATTCAAACTTATAAATAGGCAAAGTTCGTTTATATTTCTTAAGTCAGTTAGTAGTGTCTCGGCACGCCATAAATGTATGAGCGATTATTTTTGAGTAATTTCTATACATAATTACATATTATAAAAAAAAGTCCTCTGCCACGTCTGTCTGTCTGTCTATCTGTTCGCGATAAACTCAAAAACTGAACTGAACGGACTTTCATGCGGTTTTCACAAGTGGATAAAATGATTCATGAGGAAGGTTTAGGTATATAATTTGCTCGCTAGTGATTAACAATACTAACTCAATAAAATTTTTTTGCTTGATTACAGGAACATCACCATCGTGGGAACAGTTTGTAAGGGAGTCGTTAGTGCAGGCCGCGTGGCCCGTTGCACTCGTGGCGCCACCACGACGAGCTTTGACCGTTGATCATCAGTGAGTAACTAATCATTCATTTATATTTGTTTTACTTATATGTTAACTAAAATATAATGATTTTTAATTATATACAGCCGTAAAATTCTGACACAGACTTCATGGATTACAAAGTGTAGCATGCGCACCGCCGAAATGCCTTATGGTGGCTTTCTGCTACTCTGGGGGACCCCGAAGGGTCTTCGAGAACCTTTAAAGTTTTCGTTCAGATCCAACTAACAACAGTAGAGATACAATGCACGTACCTCGTCATCTCCTCTGTGTTGCAACTGACCGCTGAGCTTCCACGAATGATAGCTTATGATTCTTGTTTTGATACTTCAGCTGCTGATTCTAACAAGACCGCCTCGATCGTTCGATGATAAACAGATGAATCACATGTCACCTTTTCTTTTTTATTTATTGTTGACGTGCATGACGACCAAAAAGTTGGCGTCTCGATACTGCTTATTAACAAGATCTGAACGTCAACAACCGATTTATACAAAAGAGGTTTTATTGAATAACGATAGCGATACACAAAGTGTATATTTAAACATCTACGTGTCGAAATACTCGATTGTTTTATTTACATCAACAACTTAGCGCGTGTTATACTCCTATTACGAAAACGTGGAAGGCAATTGTAGCTAATTTTAACCTTTAATGTCCTTACGCGGAATACATAAGAATATCATTGACGTACTTATAAAAATAACCACTATTAATAAGGTTTTAAAAGTGGGTATCAAATATGGGTTTTCCGTTTATAAATAATTATTTAATATTCTAAATATATCTTTATATTACAATGAATTATTGAGAGAGTATATTCCAAGACTAGCTCGGTGCAATCACACGAAGTCAAAAAATAGTTAAGTGTAATTATTTCATAAAAATCTCAACGCTCACTAGTGCTTTAGTATAAAATGTGCATTACATTGCTCTTTAAACTGTGACGTTGCCACTTCACTCTCTGTATAGGACAGTGTTGTGTGGTGGTACATGGTTATCGACTATTTATAGGAATCTTAAGTATCTATACACTATATTTATGTATTCAGTTATTTGGCTATCATAGTATAAGTTATGTTGTTTTAATGGAATTAATTCATGAAAATATATAAAGATCTAAAATAATGATCAGAGTATCGAATGTTCAACTCAAAAATGAAGTTATAACGTAAAGCTAACAACAAAAAGCTCTTCTAGAAAATCAAACATTAAAGAAATACAAGTAAGTTAAAGAGGGGAGAATAATTATATGCATGACAACTCTCCTGTATGTAACAAGTCAATATCGACCAACAATTCCACGATACGCCCAGTTGACGGTAACACTTCCCCTTAAACGCAACGGACCGAATATAAAAATAGTTGAACGAGTAAAATTCGAATGCAGTGATATAAATTGGACCCGGAATACGTATAGTAGTATACTCTGAACAAAATCCTTGTTTTTCTCGTTTACTTGGCAAAAGTTTTTTTTTTACGTTACCGTTGTAACTGTAAAAAGATTATGTACATTAAATTATGATTTGTTAATTCTAAATATAGCAGGTGAATGTTTAGACAGTAGCAATATTTATGGAGGAGACCCTGCACTCGATTCTCGTTCTAAATCAATTTCAAAAATAGATGCTTAATATTTGACCTAATTATCTAGAAACATACAAAAATTATATTCAATCCTCTAAGCGTCTATGTTAAAGCACAGTGTCAGTGAATGCGTCGGGTGAAGTGAAAGTGAAGCTAACCAATTAACAAAGGATAATTTTTCGAAGTTTGAACAAACAAAAGGGTTTATTGTTCGTTTTACTATCGAAACTCCGGGACGCCGCTCGCAAGTATTATCACCAGTCATTCAACCTAGGTTTACTTAAGTTATTATCCATACTTTTGAAATTCTTAGAACAAACTTTACTTAAGACTCTCTTTGTTATCTATTAGTATTTGTTTTGATATTATTATTTTATGTGTTAAATGTGACCATGAAGTGTCATATCCTAGAATATTGCGAGTGTCTATATAGGCATTATATATTACTAATCTCTCTACGACATGTAAAAAAATGTATTAATTTTAGGGCTTTTTCATGCTTTAAAATAAAAAATCAGATTCCATATAAGGTTCCATGTCTCTTTTCTTGAAAATGGATTCAGGTATAAAGTTGAAATTAATATCCGAATATTAACGTCTATAGCCTCTTAATACTGTAAAAAGATCAAGTTTCTGGTTAGAACACTGAGGTGTTACGAACCATCATATTAAAAGTTTCACTCACTGCCTGATTATGGAAGGTTCAGGTAAGTCTAAGCTTTTCTTAAACTGAGATTGAGCCATCTTGGCTGGCACCTTTGTCTAGTTACCATTTCGTCTGACTGCCTTCCGTGTTCGCCACCAAACCTGTGAACAGCGTGAAGACAATTTGAAATAACTGAAACTTCCTAAGGATTTAAACTTCTAAAATTTGAGACGGACGGCATGTATTGGAATGAATCGTGAAATAAACACAAATAAGCGGGCGTGTCTCCATAACCACACGATAGAAATAAAAACTTATAAATAAATTAATACATTTTAAAATTAATACAAGATTATCAATGTTTATATGTAATCTAGCTTCTGCCCGCGACCTCGTCCGCGTGGAATAGTAGCTTTGGGCTAACGCTAACACACAGCGAAAGCTCTCAAAAGAAAAAGAAAAAACGATTTTGAAACATTCTTCATTGATGCTTCGCTACTATTGGTCTTAGCGTGATGATATATACCTATAGCCCTCCTCGTTAATGAGCTATCTAACACTGAAATACTTTTTCAAATCGAACCAGTAGTTCTTGAGATTAGCGCATTCAACAAAACAAATCCTCTATCTAATATTAGTATATATATATATATATATCTAAATCATTACATAGTATAAAACAAAGTCCCCTACCGCGTCTGTCTGTCTGTCTGTTCGCGATAAACTCAAAAACTGCTGAACGGATTTTTATGCGGTTTTCACCGGTGGATAGAGTAATTGATGAGGAACGTTTTAGTATATAATTTGTCAAGGATTTTTTCATAATCAGGGCGGAACAACGTCTGCCGGGCCCGCTAATAGGTAATATAAATACACAATATTAATGAAAAGGTAATTATTAGGACGATATCCTCCTTGCCAGGCAGTATACGTAGTTGATAACGACTGGAGCCGAGTAAATCCTATAAGGCGTCATCGGCCTAAGCATGATCGTTAACTTACATTTACTATTCAATGCGTCTAAAGAAGTTTTCGCTTCAACGATTTCAAATTGCATCCGGCAATAATAAAAGTTTCATGTGCTGTTAACATCATACTTTGTATTATAGAGTACTTGCAAAAGAAAAGTTTGTCACTGATCGGAGACATTGAAGAATATCAATAAACAACTAACATTTATTACTTATTTATTTATTATGCTGTTGATAACACAACGGAATGAAGTATAAAAGATATAAAATGGTTATGTGTAAGTAAAGTTTTCATTTCTTGATGGAATGTCACAAAAATCATATTCAAGTGTAGGATTGCTAAATTTTATTGAGAAAAATAAAGTATCTAATCTTTTACACGTTACAAAATTAAGTATTTGCAAAACAACATTAAGTAATTCTCTCTTGTTAAGTTATTCTTTGAATTCATTTTGAGTGTTTATAGAACCCGCTAGCAACTTGTTTGTCTTTGAAATTTTCATAACTAGGTACTCCTACAATATTAGATTACAAGTTTAAATTAAAGTAAATTAATAATAATTTTTTTATTAACTATCATATTATATATAATATCATATCATATTATATTCATATCATATATTTAAAACGGAGGTCTGGGGAGTATGCTTAAATAAGACACATTTTCTAAATCTCCCAAATAAAATATTTTCGTATTATATACTTTCATGCAAAAGTGTATTCTATCAAAAATAAAGTAGGATATGTTATTATAAACTATGGTAGGCAACCCTATTCAGAGGACGCTGTTTGTTAAGGAATTTCCTATTAATATGGCGGATGTGCGTGTTTATCACAGCATTCTTGCAGAACCGACATCGCAGTCTTCCAAAATGCTGTGTAGCTTATTTAAGTTCCCTACCTAATAAGACTGTTTTTTATGTTAGATTTACAGACATATCTAAAATGGTAAAAGTCCCTAATTCAAATAAAGAGGAAAAAAAAGTAAAGTTTTATTGCAGTCGCTAGACAACTCTAGTCAACTTTACCAAGAAATATTGTGCTTCATTGATATCTATACATCTATCTATACATATAATAATAAAGTAAATCTAACGTGTCTGTACTTTTTCGATTTTCGTAAAAAAAATTGTTGCAGGTGTCTAGGAATAAGTAATAAAATATGTTACTATCATTTTTAGAAATGTCTGTCTGTCTGTTTGTATTAAAACGCATTATTGCATATCTTCGACAATAACTTAGTCTTCGTTTAATTAAAATCGGTCTACGCTATTAAAAGTTATTGTAATTTTAATGACGACCCGGTATAAGTACGAGAGAAAAGTAGTTAAGCGAATGGACTTAATACATTCAGATGACTTTATTAATCACTGTTTTTTTACATAATGTTCCACGCGGATGAAATCGCGGGCACAGCTTTTATAAAATATATCAATGCGTGCACTGTACTGATTGCCAATTCAAACGAATACTAACAATTAATTGGTTTAACCTGCGATATTTATTTGTTCATATTTGCATTTTATTTTGTAACTGATTGGAGTAGTTGGATAAAATTTTGAATATATATTTTTAAAGGCGTTGAATTACAAATCTTTTGAATATGTAATACTTATAGCATTTTGTTTAACAATTGCGGTACTTTTATATACTTCGCTTGGTTTTTGTAGATATGCATTAACTACATACCTCTGGGGCAGGGGAATACGAATTCTCTGTTGGGCCATTACCATCCATATTTGTTTTGTATGTTGTTTGTTCAGATGGGCGAGCTCCAAAAGATAAAAAGTTGGCAAAGTGGACATCGTTTGTTACGTTTGTGTTGTGTGAATATTTGTTTCACATAAAAGCAACCCGCGGAGAGGAGCTTTTACCATTTGGAGTATTTTAAAAGTTGATTCAATAAAGAGTTAACGATTTTATAACCGTGACAATTGTTGGAAATATGCAAAGGTAATTTAATAAAGATGTCTGGAAATAAATTGATTATATTTATTCGTTTGTCGGAAATATAGTTTTCTATTATTGTAATAGAATTAATAAATTTGTATTATTAAAATAAATACAACATAACCTAAATATATATTATTAGTTCCTAATTTTTTATCGAACAGTTTATTTGAATGTACTATTTCTATTTATTAGAAATATGCAAAGGTAATCTAATAAAGATGTCTGGAAATAAATTGATTATATTTATTCACTTATCGGAAATATAGTTTTCTATTATTGTAATAGAATTAATAAATTTGTATTATTAAAATAAATACAACATAACCTAAATATATATTATTAGTTCCTAATTTCTTATCGAACAGTTTATTTGAATGTACTATTTCTATTTATTAGAAATATGCAAAGGTAATCTAATAAAGATGTCTGGAAATAAATTGATTATATTTATTCACTTATCGGAAATATAGTTTTCTATTATTGTAATAGAATTAATAAATTTGTATTATTAAAATAAATACAACATGATCAAAATATATATTATTAGTTCCTAATTTTTTATCGAACAGTTTATTTGAATGTAATATTTCTATTTATAAACATTATTTTGGTATTTAGTCTTACTTGATTATACTTGATTTTGTTTATTGGATTTTTTTCATTTTAATTTTTTCATTATCACATTTGTATCATTTGACCGTAACTCCGTTTTGTTTAATAGAAATAGACCATGTTTAGTCGAATAACAAACGCAGATATCGTGTATTTAATTTTTAAATTTGTATTTGTTATTCTTGAACTTCTATAAATGAATACTTCGTTGCTTTTTTCAGTTCGTTACCGGCGAACTCAAATCCACTAAGCTAAAGTAGTCCGGTGAAGCTGTTAAGACCTTGGTATATCAATAGCGTAGTCAGTTCGGAAAAAAAAAATACTAAGCTAAGCTTCACTTTTCATCATCTTATATATTTATCATTATTTATTTATTTAAAGTAATAAAAAAAAACTAATAATAACCCACTAAAAATTATTAACTAATTCTCATTTTTTTAAAGAAAGCAATTCTATTTTATCTACACTTGGGGCAAACAATTCAATTAATTAACGTTTTCATTGTCAATTTCATTATTCCATTGTTCTATAAACGTCTAAGTTTTAATGTATCCATGTGCTGAGTTAGTATTAAAAATTTTTACAAGCATAAAAAAGATCTATTATTATAACTCGTGCACTGAATCCACTTTCAATTAATCAAAGAAAATTATTTTTCTGAAGTTGCAAGCAAATACATTAAATATTCTAGAATATATACATATGCTCGCACACTGCAAGTGACTTTTGTATAAAAAATGGCTGTAACCAGGTGAGAGCCCTTTGTGTCGCCTTTTAAATAGGTTACGAGGGTGCGGATATCTATACGATATAAGCACTTAGATTCAAATGTCACACACATTAAGTACATTATAATGATAATACGATCTAGTGGATGCTTATTAACTTGTCATAACTAATAGAAGGGTAAAGCTTTTGATATCACAATATTTGGTGTTGCGTGAATAGGATCATTATCTAGCGTAGTTTATTGCGACTGTATGAATACGCTATTTGATGATAATTTAGTCCTATTAGAAGCGGCATGGAGACTTCATACATAATCTATACTAATATTATAAAGAGGTAAAGTTTGTGAGTTTGTTACATTGTGACGTTGTAGGGGGTAATCTCAGGAACTACTGGTCTGATTTGAAAAATTCTTTCAGTGTTATATAGCTCATTTATCGGGGAAGGTTATAGGCTATATATCATCACGCTAAGATGCATAGGAGCGGAGCACCAATGAAGAATGTTTCAAAATCGGGGTATTTTTCCTCTTGAGAGATTCCGCTGCGTGTTAGCGTTGACCCAAAGTAACTATTCCACGCGAACGAAGTCGCGGGCAGAGGCTAGTAAATGATAATTTTCTTACTGAAAATGATAATAATAAGTATGTTATATAAATATTTTTTTATCTTTATATACATATATAGTTCTTCTGTACGTATGTGACTGAACTCGTCATAAACGGCTGGATACATTTTGAGGATTTTTTTATGTGTATTCAGGTGGGTTCAAGAATGGCTTAGATTCAGAATTAGTTCGGTAGATGGCACTGCGGTTTAATTCTAAGATTTTGTTGATATCATTTGGCTAGGATGACGTCCACCGGTCCAGCTAGTCTATATACAAAAAATAAGTGTTGGTATATTCTTCTTCTTCTTTTTACCCTTATCCCACCTGAGTAGGGTCGGTACAACATATTTGTCATGTTGTGATATATGATTTGTCTTAATTTTTACGATCGGCCGCCTGCCTGACATCAACCGTCCTTGGGATTATTTTGTTGTACCTCTTTGTGTTTATGATTATGCCCCCCCTTATTTTACCCCTATAACTTAATATAATAGGTAAATATCTACTTGAATTATAATTAATTAAAAACGTATTATATTGCACGTATAATATCAAAGTATCTTAAATAATAATAACGAGAAATCTAACTTTCCTATATTTTAAATTTGTCTTATATTAATCTCTTGACTGTAATATGTGCAAGGCTTAACTTAAAGCTGTATTCAGAGCGGCAAAAAAGTTTGACGTGGACTATATAAAGTATTTTTATTCAAATTATCATATACTAGTGGGCCCGGCGGACGTTGTTCCACTCTAAATATTAAAAAAATCCTTGACAAATTATGTACTAAAACCTTCCTCATGAGTCACTTTATCCACTGGTGAAAGCCGCACGAAAATCCGTTGAGTAGTTTTTGAGTATATCGCGAACAGACAGACAGACAGACGCGGTAGGAGACTTTGTTTTATACTATGTAATGATAATGATATATACATATATGATCAACCTTCCTATACATATATGATCAACAAATCATATTG
Source organism: Antheraea yamamai (assembly GCA_036509395.1). Lineage (NCBI taxonomy): Eukaryota > Metazoa > Arthropoda > Insecta > Lepidoptera > Saturniidae > Antheraea > Antheraea yamamai. The sequence continues at coordinate 5,497,240 of AP028438.1, read as the reverse complement.
AAAAACCTGGACAGCGTTTTATTGATTACTTATTGATTTAAGATTGCACACCTAAGTGTTTTTTCATGGAGAAAATGCGCACGTTAGTTTGTTTATTTGTTTTAACTTACCGTAACCGCCGTAACTTTTTTGGAATATAAGTTGCCGGAGAGAAGGACGTAGGGTATAATGCCTCCTGTCTATATAATCTGCATCAACGCTAGCGAGGCTGCGGGCAAAATATAGTTTTACTATAACTCATCAGTGATCAGCTCGGTAGCACTGCAATATATCAACTACTAGAATGTCCAGCCTATTGTCATAAGTACTTGTGGGTGTTTGATCATAGAGAATATTTCAAAATGTGAATTATTTAAATAATAACAGATTCAACAAATAATAAAAGCAAGAGCTATGTGATCGACTAACTTATTATACGTATAGAAAACTATTCTTTTCGTAATTACAGATATTTCATTAAGCAATAAGAATTCCTAGTACAATGTGCGTTATCTATGAATAGAGAAATGTTACATACTTATTTGTAGAAAGAAATGTATATCTTAATATATAAATTTCTTCTCTACGTGTGTATGTCACTGAACTCCTCTTAAACGGCTGGGCCGATTTTGATGAAATTTTGTGTGCGTGTTCCAGTGGATCCGAGAATGGTTTAGATTCACAATTGGACTTGGTAGGTGGTGCTGCGGTTGAATTTTAGATTTCTTTTTTATTATCAAGGCAAGACAACGTCCGCCGGGCCCGCTTGTAATGATATAACATGTGGTTATTCTTTCATTTCATTCCGTCTGTTTCAATTATAGCAAATCAATGAGTAAATAATTCAAACCTGGAACAAATTTGCAGACGTATGTATGAAAGAATCCTTCCATTTCTTGTCTCAAAAGACCTCTATATTGTATAATTTTTGTGTCCCTACACAAACATTACCCCTCAAAATGGCGCCCAATAAAAAATAAAGAGATACTATAAACATTTTTCATTAGCATTAAAATGGCTAAGCATAATATTCAGCGAACACGATTTATATGCAAAGTTTTATTACACGTGACGTATGTTTCTGTAACAAAATGTTTACACGCGTGCTCAGATTTGCAATAAAACGAGTTTCAAAAATGATAATTATCGTGAATATATTTACATTGAATAAAAGTAAAATATAATCTAGAATTAATTAAAATGCGTATTTATCAGAATATGAAACATTTTTAAGGGAACAAAATAGCTAGTACCAGTTAGTATAGTATAGTTATAGTATATAGTAGTATAGTTTTAGTATAAAATGACAATGAAACATTCGATTTAGGTTAATATTATCAGACGCCTTGTCTATAATATTTTTGTGGAGATATAAATGAACAAAGAGATGGCTAGAAAAATAAATGGATAACAATCTATTTTTTTTCGAACTGACTACGCTATTGACCTACCAATGTCTTAACAACTTCACCGAACTACTAACTACAATCCCGTCTAAGGTACAAGTCAATATAATCACTAAGGTATGTTCTCGTAACAGACAGTAAACATGTAGAACAATTATCATAAAATAGTTCTTTTTTATAAAGTCCGGTGAAGCTGTAAAGACCTTAACAGGTCAATAGCGTAGTCAGTTCAAAAAAAAAGTTTTTGTTTATAAACAGATAGATTTCATAAAAGAACAATGTTGGACACAATTATTACACATGAGAATGGTAGCTAAATATTTATGTACTAACACTTCCCCATGGGTTTATGGATTACCACAGTAAATGGTTTATATGTATCGGTAGTGTAGTTTCTGAGAAAATCGGGCGAATACAAAAATACTAGTGAAATATAACCTTTTGAAGTTATATTTCTTTTGGCGCATTAGGGAAAAATGATGAGAGTAAATTTTTAACCTTAAAATTTGACTTTAAATTTCGATACCCTGAAGTTATTACGATGCGCGCGCACACCGTCACGAAGAACCGACACCCTGAATTTAGCTATAGTCAACATTTTGTTTCTTTATATTTATTTGTATTAAAGCTTTCAATGTATTAAATACCTTTTTTCTATTGTTAGTGTCGTTTTTTCTACAAACGTAGAATAAGACGAAAGATAAAAATTTTAAAAATATTTTTATCTTGTTACGCCATAGTAGTATAACTTCTAACGCGTGTACATAAGTACGCACACACTTTTTTATATCGATTACAAAAATACTATTTATGTTAATTCCCTTATTTAAAACAATTGAATTATGTATAGATATAATATACAAGAGGTATATGTATAGAATTATTTAATTCAACAATCGACTATATGAAAATGTGTATGGAATTAATATTATTGACATAATCGGGTCGATTTAAGTGGACTGTAAGGTCTACGATACAAGTGGGGTTCCGACTCCGTCCTCTTTGCGAATTTTCATAGAATTTCCAGACGCATAATTTACTCATGTCTCAAAAAACCTTTACCAAGGATTTCGTATTGTACCGGAACGGCACAAATCATTGTCTCTTTGATATATTATTACCCTGCTATGTAAGAGAAACGAGATAAAGAATTTTGGAGAAAACATTTTTTATACGTTTGTAATATGTGAATATTAGAGAGATTAGTGAACTACTACACACTGATTAGCATGGGGATAAAAAGATAACTTCCTTTTAATTTAATATTAATCTATTTCTTTTATACTTTGACCATAACCTCATCTGATATTAATTTATGGCGTGGTTTAAAATGGTAAACACGCTCAACCTAAAGGGGGATTTTTTTATTTTTTTATTTTGAAGATCGACTTGGCGTCGACCCTCGCCAGACACTCCTCTACCGCGGGTAAGTAGAGGCCTAGTTAAGCTTTACTTTATTTTGTCATCTTTTTTCATGTTTTATGGTTTGGGATATGTTATTTTGATCTTAATTTTTCTCAGCTGGTTTATTGATGCTATGTAACGCTTCTGGCTTACTATTTTGAAATAGGAGTCCTAAGCTATTACTTTTGCTATCTAATTCTTATAATTGCTATATGTTCTTAGAGTTCTTTTCAAGTTTCTTTTATTTCTTCTCACTCTTCGGTATATCTCACTCATAGCCGTTTTTGAATGCTAGTTGTTATTTTATCGCAATAGTATCTTTGTATTTTTGTCCTGGAGTTTAAATGGTCTTCTTATTTGTTTTCTTGCTGTTATCAAATTAATTGTTGTTTCTACTGTATTATTTTTGTTGTTGCTGTCGTATTGTTTTGGTGTTTCTGTTGTATTGATTTCTTTGTGTATTATTTATTTAAGTTAATATTTACCTAGAGGGGGATTAGTTCTCAAATGTAGCTACTAGGACTCTACAACAGATGCTTAGAGACAGATTTTTCAACTTCAAAGTGATGGCTAACCTGACGGATTTAGAAAAACCCTTACTACCATGCTTAAGATCATCGTGATATTTTTCTTCACAGAAAGCTACGATTGTTCGAATATGATATCATATAAGTTTATTAAGCTTTTATTTTGTTACTAATATTAACAAAGAGCACTGTATAAAATATTTAGTTAGGTGTGTGTGTGTGGGTATTTATTTGTATAAGGTTGAATCAACATGATGGCTTGAACTTTGGCCCCTGTATTATTCCTTCAATGTCTAGACCATAGGTCCCCAAACTTTTTTGTCTTGTAGACAACTTGCCATATTTTTCGGTTATGTGCTTACCTGATATTGACTTTTTTGCTAATTCCTCAACATTAAATATGTTTTGAAAAAGTGGTTTTATTATTTATGTACATAGTAGATATGCCTTCATTTTATAAAGAACATTATTTAAGTGGACAGAAGTGTATAGGGATTGTTTAAAGCCAAAAAAAATTTAATCCACGACCTGCTTAAATGTGATTATTTTTGATCCTTATTTGCATCTGGTAGATTCCTTGGTACCCAACTTTTTTTGTTGTTATCGACCCCTTTGCATATCGTCACAGACTCTCGGCGGTCGATATAGACCACTTTGGGAATCACAGGTCTAGACGAACAAAATAGCATTGACCCCAACGCTTGCGGTAACATTGGTAGTTGGCCGACGCGTGTATATAGATTCTCGGACGAACGTTGGAGCCAACGTGTGAGATTAAAGAAGTATGCTAGTATGACATGGCATTCTGCGTTTAAAGAAATTAGAAGACTCATGATTGTTGTAAGTGTGAATTGCGGAATATATAATATTGCGGAAACCGCTGAGCAGTCTCATCCTCTCGTAGATAGGATTTGTAACAATTTGTAACAAGTGTGATAAAACTCTCAAAATATATAGTGAAATGATGACTCAGAGTTAGCGTAATAAATAGATATTTTCAAAAGGGAAGCTGAGGCAAGAAATTCAATATATGCTTGTTCCTAAAGATATACGTAGTTGTAATTTTAGAAAAATTGAGTTGGACCGTTGTTTGCATTGAACCGACATCTCTGTAATTCCCTAACCAGATACCCTTTGTGCAAAGTTTACACATCTATGATTCAGTTGAACTAGATGTATTGTATAAAATAAAAAGGGATTAACTAAATCAAATACCAGAAGACTGTCTCCTTTGGTAGCCGGGGATAGAATACTAATGAAATTTGCACTAAGAAGATTATCCCGTGAGGGAGTGTGACTTGCTCGATCTAAGTTTACGGATACAAACGCTTTGAAATTGAAGCAATTCAGTTTTGATCATAGGAAATAGTTGAAATACAGTTCTATTTTCAAGATAGTATGCACCGTCACTTCTCTCTTTTGTACAATCAACTGAATTATTTTACTAGAGGCTATATCTAAGAAAGAATCAATTATAAAATAATCATAATAAATAAAGTCACAATTCTTGATGGATAAGAGATTCGTGACATCTGAATAGGTTATAATCGTAACCGTGTCACGTAAAACGTTACCTAAAGTAACTTCAGTGGAATATTCCCAAGGGTACAGCGAATTCTTTACGTTTGTCATTGAACTGTTAAATTACTATATCTGTTAAGTAGGTTAAGTAATTATTTTGAAACAGCGCCATAATTATAATGAATGAAATGAAAACCCATAAAATAAAAATAAAACGTTTGATGAGTGATTCGTAGCTTTAAAAGGTAAGGAATCTCTGATGTAAAATGTATGATACCTCCTTGTTTTAGTGCTCCCTCTCTATCTAATAAAATACTCGTACATACTACAGCTATGAATCACATGCAGTCAGCATGTAATCATAACTTCAAAATATACGAATTCACTAAAATGAATATCTAAAATTCGCATTCTATATATTTTGTTTTTTTTTTTTTTTTTTTATTGTAGCTCGGCAAAGTGACTGTACTGTGCCTGATGGTAAGCACAGTACAATCCAAAAACAATGGCGACCACTGAAAGACATACTATCCATCGCCGGTCGCCGCTGTCATGCCGGCCTCAAAGCCACCTAGTCAGGGACCCCCCCCCCCACCCCCGGTTGCTGGATATACACCGGCTGATCCCGGAACGCGACACGCCCAAACGTGCCACTATAGCGGGTGTTCCACCTGGTGTACGGTGGTCGCGATCCACTCGGGTACAGACACCCTACCACCCCGCAAAGATGTATCAAAGATTATAATTGAAATTACCTTTGACAGAAAACTAAACTTTAAGTGTATTATAACTCCGTATATCATTAAGATTCCATATTTATTTGACAGAATAAGAATAATTGCATAGTTCATTTTAAAGTAAATTTTATTTCTGACACAGATAAGCTTTGAAACTGAATTTAAAAGTCTTATAGTGATTTATTTTGTGTTATTGGAATTTTTCTGTTTTAATCTTATATATAAAATTGTCGTGTCACAATGTTAGTTAGCGTACTCCTTTGAAACGGTTTGACCGATTTTTATGAAATTTTCTGTAGCACTGTGGGCCTGGGGTAAAAGAAAAATGCACCTGGCAGCAGTGCAACCGTTTAATAGTTATCTGATGGTGGTTGATTTGACAACAGGACAAACAAAACTTAATAATTAAATACTTAATTAAGTAATAATAAGAGAGCACACTTCTCAGGGTGCGGGAAAACCAGGCTTGTGTAGAGGAAAGGGATCCATCGAACTTAAACTAAGAGATTATAACAAGCTTAGCTGCTAGGAGCGTCTGCCGCGAACACCACGTTCCGGGGATCCAAGGGGTCACCAAGGGGGTGCAGGGTCAGCGAGCGTCTGAACTGGCTGGTCAGCGGAGCACCGCAATACTCGCTGCAGTCTGCTGAGTCTCTAACTCGGCAGCGGGCCTCAGTAATTCAAGTGCAAAAATATCCAAATGGAAAAACCCCATTCATCGGGGTTTTGAAGAGAATACTCGTGACGTGTCGCTGAAACGCGACCACTGTCTTGCCGGAGAGTCGAGTCTAAACCAAGAACTCCGGAAACTGAGTGAACACTCGGGCTGCCTTCAGCACCAACACTTGGCCGCAGCGGAGAGGAAAAAACAACTCCAAAACAGAAAAGGATCGCGTTTTAAAAAGCGATGACACGGCACCCCGTCCGTCAGCTGACAGCTCACGGGATACCAGCGTAAGAAATCAAATTTGGACGACGCGAGCGTCTGAGATAATCAAATAATTAACGAATTTGAACTGAATCGAATGTCACAATTACAGATTGTAATGATTAACGTTTTAAAATTATTACGGACTTTTAATATATAATGAAAATAATGGTTTTAATTAATTTGACTACACTTATGGGCAAAATAAAATCTGAGCGTGGTAACACCCCGCAACAGACTATTAATCCGTGAAGGAAATCACCGTATGAGCCATAGATAATTATTTACTACTAATTCAGATAAAGAAATGTGATATTAAAAATAAATTGTCTGTGAAATGTGTAGTGTTGTAAGGTTATTATTAAACAATTAGATGATGAACACAGAAACAATATGCATATTCAATAGGTCTGAGAATCGGCTACTATCTATTTTTCATACCCCTAAGTGATAAGGGTTGTCCACCCCTAACATTTATTTTTTATTTTTTGGACAATTTTTTTTTTATTTTATGTTGTTATTATGAGGCATTAAAAATACATACAACCCTAAATTTTCACCCTTCTAACACCAACCCCTATTTTTTAATACTCATTTTAGTAATTAATCATTTTTCATCCCACTCGATAACTGATCAATTATCACTTGGTAAGTTATCCCAGAGAAAGAGCTTATTACAACCAAGTCGTCGTCTTTTTTGTGAATGTTTTTCACTCTATTTCGATTAAAATTTCCCTGAGCTTATGGCAAAGCAACAATTGTACAAAAAAAATCATTTTTATTAAAGTATCAAAGCAGTTTATTCCTGCTATAATACTTAGTGCTTATAATGCTTAGTGCTTTTATAAATTTTCCGCGCTTTTTCTGGGTCGACACTCATTTGCCAGAATATACCGGTGTCCCGTCCCAGTAAACAGCACGGAGTAGGGATGAGACCGAAGGCGGTCTCCTGTTTCTCTCACACAATAAGCCTTCTCTCACTTCCTCCACAGTTTTCGTCCATTATTATTATTTATGCATCAAGCGTAGTAGTAACGTTTACAATTATTATTTTACTATCTCAGTGTAACTCTCATATCATTACATAGTATATAAAACAAAGTACCCTACCACGTCAGTCTGTTCGCGATAAACTCAAAAACTACTGAACGGATTTTCAAGCGGTTTTCGCCAGTGGATAAAGTGATTCATGAGGAACGTTTTGGTATATAACACAGGTCAACAAAAAAAAAATTTTTTTGGGTTTCTGTTCTTTTGTTTAAATTCTGATTCTAGACATTGAAAAACACTTAAATATTCATATTTAGTTCATAAAGTTTGCTTTGGTCTGGTTTACGACGATAAGTATGATTTAATTTATTTCATAAACAAAAGATTACTATACTACATCTAAACGAATTTAAAGACAACATGGGGGCCTACTCCGAGGAACAAGGAGAACGTTTTCACCAAGATGTGATGGACTTTGAACGGCGATATCAAGGGCAGTACAACGAGAATATGATGGGAGATTACATTTGGGGTATAATACGAGAGAGCTCATATGAGCATAAAAGAAATACGAAAAATATTCACTTTTTGACATTAGTTTCTTGTTATTTTACATCTATATGTTATTGTTTATCACAAATCTTGAATAAAAAAGACTCTTGTATCTAAAAAAATGTTTTCTAATTGTAATTTGCAGTGGAAGTGTAGAAAAAATATAAAAATCAATAATTTTTGCCGAAAAATTGAAAAATTGTTCTGGTTTCTACAAAAGCAAACTTTAATCGGAAAAAATTTTTTTTTCCTTATTTTTGTCGTAGGAGAAACCAAAATTTAACATGTAGAAGTTAGACCCAAAAATCGTGTTGACCGGTGTAATTTGTCACGGATTTTTTTTATAATCAGGGCGGGACAACGTCTGCCGAGCCCGCTAGTTGTGTCATAAAATGTGAAACATAAATAATTTATTATGTGATAAATTAAATAATATGATATATTGAAAAATATTTTCATTTACCTTATACTTCAAAAACACCGTAATCTTATTAACTTACGAAATTTTGTTCACATATCAGTACAGTGTATTCTTTGGTCATATAGAACAATATACGAAATAATAGCCACTAAACCTCATTTCCTTCTTATGAGAAATTAGGTGTAGTTCTGAAGTACTAAAATAAATGTCCATGTACATAAAAAAAAACCATTTTGTGCCCAGTTATAGGTGATTATTTTCTATATGGGTAGCAAACTGGTTGTAGACTCATTTGATTATGGATAGTTGCAATCGCCTACAACAACTACAACATAGGAGACCGTATTCCAATTCTTGATTGAAGAAACCTGGATCATAGCCCTAATGGTAACTCATATTGTGTAACCCACTCTGCAGCCCTAGCGTGCGGAACAGGGCCGTTCCAAAAACCTTACTTTCTTCGTGATTTGACTAGGTTTTACAGAATGGGAACTATCAACCAGCCCGCGTAAAAAACACTAGTTTGTAAACATTCGGAAAATACTTTTTGAAGTTATACTTCTTTTGGCGCTTTAGGGAAAAATGGTGAGAGTAAATTTTTACCATGCGCGCGCACACCGTCACGAAAAACCGACACCCTGAAGTTAGCTATAGTCAACATTTTGTTTCTTTGTCTTTGTTGTTTGGATTTCTTTGTATTAAAACTTTCAATGTATTAAATACTTTTTTTCTATTGTTAGTGTCGCTTTTTCTACAAATGTAGAATAAGGCGAAAATTAAATTTTTGAAAAGATTTTATCTTGTTACGCCAAAAAAGTATAACTTCTAACGCGAGTACACAAGTACACACACACTTTTTTTTATAGGGGGCAAACGAACAGGCGGGTCATCTGATGGTAAGTGATCACCGTCGTACATAGACACTAGCAACACCAGGGGATTCGCAAGTGCGTTGCTGGCCTTTAAAAGGCGGGACTCCGGCCCTCTCACTGATTGAACGAAACGCAACAATTTAAACACTACACGTCGATGTTTCTGTGACAGGCTGGTACTACCCCGGGCTAGCCAACCCATTCATGCTGAAACCAGTAATAGCTTCAACGTGGCTCTACCACCTACGAGATGAATGCATAATATATAAAAGTCATTGAGCAAACTCCCCATTTTATATAGAGTAGAATAATTGTGAACTTATTTATAACTCCGCAGTTTAGATTATATAAGAACGTGTTAGTTCTAGATCAAAAGTTGTGACGGGAACCTGAATCTCGTTACAAAATTCTTGATAAATTATTTGTCGTCCGTATCTGCTAATAAGATTGATCAGACGTAAACGTGACACGAATGAAAATACAATACGTGATTGGTGTTCCGTTTTTGAGATGTTGTCTTACCTGAAAAGGGAAAACATTTGTTTTTACGCCATTTTATTTAGATTATGTAGACCTTTTACTGATAGTTCGTGAGTTTTTTTATTAATTAAATAATTTTTAACCGTGTTGATATTCTATTTTACTCTTTAGAACATACTCAATATACTAACAGGCATGTTGTATTGGGAAAATGGGTATTATTAGATTTCATAAAGTCGGAATGAACAGCGCTCGCTGCTCGCAAAATGCTATATAGTTAAAAGCCCTTACCCTGAAAAGCGAACTGGCTTTCAAGTGAAAAAACTAAAACGCATTAAAAGCTGCTTTGGGACAGACTTTTAATTATACCGTAGTAGTTAACCATGTAAATAATAAATGCACTGCGGTATTATTATGAATATGTATTATATTATATGCATCATATTGTTTTGATCACTAAAAATTTACTACTCTGTTTAATCGGAGACCAAGTTTGTCTTTAAATATATTGAAAACAATATTTTTATATAACCTATTTATTCAGGAACGATATAGAATAGCTAAACATGAAGCGACGATACTTAGGAGCAGAGAAATCGCCATAAATGTGCGGGTCCCCCATGCGGGTAACCCGACGTGATGCAACGTCGAACATCGGATGAGACCACGCGAGGAGAATCGAGCTTTACCGAGTAGCACCGAACTGTAAATGTCTATGTTACTCAATCATGTAATCAGCCCCTTATGTAACAGTCGTGCTTTGTACGCAATTTATTTAAGCCTATCTGTGTTAACACAAATTCAAGGTTTTCTTATTTAACGACTATAACCACGACCTATAGCTAATATTATACTACTTATTGAGTTACGATATATTATTTTATTACTTTTTAACGCAGAAAGGACTGCGTAGGCGGTAAAAGCGCGTCGGAGGACAGCGACCGGGGCGGCAAAACTAAATGCACCCTTCGGCATTTTTGCCAAATTACCATCTCCATTTCAACAATTTAAAAATAAAAACGTAGAAAGAAATTAAAATACGTAAGGAATACCCAGGTGGAGATTTTTGAAGAACGTAAACATTATTGAGGGGCTTTGAGGTGACAGTCATCTGAAAACATTAGTAGGTATAAAAAGGTTAATGGATGTCCAAGAAAAACTCGCTGAACCGAATAAAGGATTGTTAAAAATACTTAGACATAATGCATAAGCAAATAAATATACCGTAAGAAATGGTTGAATTGATTGTAACTGATAAGTTGAATAATGGTCTGCTATGAGCTTATATACATTTTACGGTAAGTAAAATTATTATAAGAATTTTAATATACTGATTTACTTAGATAAGACACATTTCAATGTGCACATGTTTCGTGAATCATTTCGTGAAGTTATAAAATTGTCCAAATAAAACAGTTGAATTGTTTGTTACTTAAAGGAAAATACATAAATATTAATTTCAGAAGACTTAAAATAATATGTGTTTTATCAAAGAAACCAAATTATAATACAAATATGTTGTGTTAATCCCCTGTCACTTACGAGTAATTATAGATATTACTAAGCATATAGAACATAGTGGAAAGCATATGCCTACAGGTCGGTATGAATAAATAAAGCCCAGAACCTTTATGGCACAGAATTCACACAAATATATTGCCAGAAACGTAAAATTAAACTAAATTGTTAAATTATTTTGAAAATTTGTTTCATACAATTTATTTGTAACTCAGAAACAGTGAAGTTCTCAAATAAGTTTTGTCTTTGATCTAATTTCATACTTTTGTTAAAGTATTAAGTACTCAGAGTAACTAATTTTAACTGTCAATTTAAATGTATAATTTGTAATAAAAAAAATGAAGACGGTTTTGTTATAATTTGACTGTACCTAAATATCTTTGTATACACGATATTTATGTCTAGATAAGATTGTTCAATTGAAAACATATTCGTTACAAACTATGTCCCGTACTCGGTTTTTACTTTTTCCCGCCGCGCTCTTGTTACCCGATATCCCGCGCCACGCCACTCGGCCCGCCCGCCCTGGTATTCGTTCTCGCTTAGATTACTTTTAGATCTACAAGTTGCATGGTAATTGCATTGTTTCTACGAATCATAACGTGTATTAGTAGACCCAATACCGAAATAAAAAGAAGTAAAAATAATTAAGTAATTTGAGAGATATTTTTTTTTATTTGACTTAAAGTTCCAGAGACTAGCACACTCAACAAACAATCTATTGAAATGTATATATATTAGTATACATTGGAACTCACAGTATTTAAGTGAAATGCAACTACATTTTACTACTTAACGTAATTTGCGCCAAGACTACCTAATTATGAGTTTATAAATGTATTAAATCCGCAATCCAAAATAACAAAGACATCAGACAAAAACCATCATACTATCGTTTTTTTTTTCACTGAAAGCTCAGATTCATAGTATTATTCGAAACTAGGTCGATAGACATAGTGTTTGAACAGATTATCACTGATCCATTATTCAAATAAAAATTATCTTTTCTTATAATCGGTCTTTAAAATTTGACTAGTATAAAAATATTCGTAATATTAATACTCGATTTAAGATAAGCAATACTCTAAACTTATTCAAATACAAATCTGTTAGTTACAAAGGACGTGAAAAGAGCATTACTCCGAGAAAATCCTTTAAGATTTAATAATCAATTACTGAAAGAAAATCCAGTTAACATAAAATTGAACCAATAATCTCACGGCGTTGAAGAGCTGAATTAAGAAAATCTGATGTTGCAGATTAGTAGAATAAAATTTGTAATAAAAGATATATAAGAGTACTGCTGAACTTCAAAGGGAATTTCTTTATGTCGTACCGCCAACAATAACGCTTGTTTTTACACATAATATTTCTTTCGTGAATACATGATATCTTTCAAAGAGAATTGTTAAAAGCAAAAATGTTAATCATTTGGTAATACAATTACAGATGTTATTATTAGTGGTTTTTAAAGCACATACTGCATTTTACGCTTACTATTTTTGTAAGTTTTAGTTTGTTTTAATATCTACTATTAGGTCTTTACCTATGAAATTGCCCTTTTGTATGAAAAAATTTAAACGAATTTTTTTCATGTATTTTTTATTTGTATTAATCGAAGTAATCACCCATGCAATCAATGCATCTTTGCCAACGCAGTAGCAGTTTATTGATGCCCTTCTTAAAGAAATCAGCTGGACGGGAGGCAACAAATTCTTCAAAGGCATTTTATACTGCCTCTCGGGTATTGAATTTTTTTCTCGCCAAGGAGTTATCGAAATTCTGGAAAAAGTGGTAGTCTGTAGGTGCAAGGTCTGGTGAGTAGGGCGGATGACGGAGAACTTCCAACCCCAGTTCTTGCAACTTGTAGACCGTCTGCTGTGCAATATGAGGTCGCGCGTTGTCGTGCAGGAGCAGTGGAGACGAGCGATTGACCAATGCTGGTTGGAGATGTGCCAGCTTCTCCATCATTGTGTTCAGTTCTTCACAGTACATATCTGCAGTAATGCTCACCCCGTTTGGTAAGAAGCTGTGATGAATCACACCGGCGCTAGACCACCAAACAGTGACCATCACTTTTCTAGGGGTAAGTTTTCGTTTAGGGCATTGTTTAGGTGCTGAACCAGGATCCAACCAACTTGCTGAGCGCTTGCGGTTATCAAACAGAATCCATTTTTCATCGCAGGTAACAATGCGGTTCAAAATTCATTCATTTGTGTGTCTGTTGAGCAGTGCAAGGCACGTCTCGACGCGTACTTCGCGCTGGCTATCATTGAGTTCGTGGGGCACCCATTTGTCAAGCTTTTTTACCTTGTCAATTTGACACAAATGAACCAATATTGTTTTGACGCTAACGTCGAAAGCTGCTGCTAATTCAGCCGTAGATTGTGTATCATCAGCTTCCACAATCGCCTTTAATTCGTCATTGTCCACCGAAGTCTTCGGACGACCGCGAGGTTCATTTTTCAGGTCGAAATTCCCAGAACGGAAGCGAGCAAACCAATAACAGGTGGTGCGTTGGTTTGTAGTGTTAGCTCCGTAAACGTCGTTGATGTTGCGTGCCGCTTGTGCCGCGTTGCTGCCACGACGGTACTTATATTCCATAATTACTCGAATTTTTAACGTATCCATGATAACAAAAAAGATTGAAATGCGATGAAAATGTAACACTAATCAATAAACAAATGGCTACTTTTGGTAAAAGAATTCCATGTTTTTAAAATAAAATTAATTTGAAATTAGAATTCTTAGCCAAACAAAAATTATTTTGATTTGAAATGGCCAGTACTGCAGAACGGCAATTTCATAGGTAAAGGACATATTATATTTTGAATTATCGTTCCGTGTTTAATTATAGATACAACAAGAACCGCAGTAGTGATTAGAGAAACCAGGAAATTAACTATTCGAGTATAATTTGGTGACCTAATTTCTCCAGGGGTTTGGAAGTTAGATAATTTTAGAGTTCAATCTACTTGAGTATTCAAAGCTATATAATTTGGAATTATATAAATGTAGAATTATTAATAATCTAGCGGTCCCGACGGACGTTGTCCTGCCGTCTATAAATAAAAAATATAGACAAATTAAATTACCTAAACCTTTCTCGTGAATCACGCTATATACTGGTGAAAACCGCTTGGAAATCCGTGAGCGCCGAATACCCAACTTCCCCTCCCCTGCCCCAGTCTTCACTCCCCTCTCCCCCAAACACAGACTGGCAACGCACTTGCGACTCCCCTGGTGTTGCAAGTGTCTATGAACGGTGGTGATCACTTAACATCAGGTGACCCACCTGTTCGTTTGCTACCTATGGTATAAAATAAATAAATCCGTTCAGTACTTTTTGAGTTTATCGCGAACAGACAGCCAGACACGGCAGAGGACTTTGTTTTATACTATGTAATGATATATACTAATAAAAAAGTATAAAATAAATTATTTTGGTCCAACAAAACCCTATACAAATTTCTAAATGTCTACAGGTTGTCCGAAAAATTTGTAAATTTTAATAACCGTAAAAATACTATTATAGGATATTACACGGAAAACGCGGGACGCATGCAACAGAATATTTAGCCAATCCGTTCAACTAACAATTTTGTTCTATTTATTATTTTATCTGTATCGCAAAGCATGTTATTAATAAAAATTTGGTGACATATCAAATTAAGTATATTAAATATGCAACGCTAGCACACTATATAGATATTTACATATTGTTTTATAAAATGTTGTGTTAGTAAAATATACAAAACAAATTTAAATTCGCTATCAAAGGCGACATAATGCCGACGGAAATTAAACGCGGTTTGAACATTACAAAGTTAATGGTTCATCAAGTATGTTCGAACCGTCTTTATTACTTTGAACATAACATGTTTACCTACTCAACAATATATATACAAGTTTGTGATATTTTAAGATAAATTGATATTCGAAAATTAATTAATTATCTTTTTAGAAAGACCCCTTCTATCTTCAAAATTACTATTAATAATTATAATGTTCAATTGTATAAAATGAATGAGCTGACGTCTCGAAATCTTGCATAAATATAAAACAAGATATAAAACTTTATAGGTATCTGTCTAAGCAGTTTTTAATATTCGACAATTTAAATAGTGCTCATTGAGTTGGATATAATATTCTTATATGTTACTATGGTTGCTGAGTTTGTAGACGAAAGCGCTGTAAATAAAGTAAAATGACCGAAAAGACAATATAATTCAAATTACATACATAGATACAGATATATGAATTTTAATTATATATATTCTTGGAGTCCAGTACAACGCACATCTTATGCACATGTTTACAGTGAACAACATATTTTTCTCAATTTCATGCGGACGAAGTCGCGGGTAACAGCTAGTCTATAATAGAATAACCTAAAGTACTTCCTATTAGGTCAGCTATCTGCCAATGAAAGTCCCGTGAAAATTGGTCAAACCGTTTTGGATATAGCACTACGGGCGAAGCCACGGTTAACAGCTAGTATAAATTAAAATTACCTAAATTACTTTTTATAAAGTCAGCTATCTGCCAGTAGGTGAAGAAGGCAACGCAACTTGCAAGAAGGCAAGGCAACGAGAAGATCGGTCAAACTGTTTTGGAAATAGCACTGCGGGCAAAGTCACTCTTAACAGCTAGTATAAACTAAAATTGCTGGAATTACTTTTTATAAGGTTAGCTATTTTCCAGTGAAAGTTTTTGAAGATCAGTCTAATCGTTTTGGAGATAACGTTGCCGGCGAAGCCACAGTTAACAGCTAGTATGAGTTAAAATTACTTAAATTACTTTTTATAAGGTCAGATATCTGCCAGTGAAAGTCTAGTGGAAATCGGTTCAACCGTTTTGGAGATAGCACTGCAGATGAAGCCACGGTTCATAGCTAGTTTAAATTGGAGTAGCCTAAGTAACCCACTGTAATTTTAACTACTTCCTAGTGAAAATCCCATCAAAATCGGTCCAGCCGTTTCGGAGATTACCCGGAACAAACAGACAGACCGACAAAAATTTTAAAAATTGCATTTGTGTTGTCAGTAGCTTGTATACTTTCATACCCAATCAGTAAAAAAATATATATATTTTGATATTACATACAGACACTCCACTTTTATTATATGTATAGACTAGATATAGAATATAACTTAATAAATAAGCTGGTAAGATCTTCAAATTTTGTACATGTAAAGAATGAAGGTCATAAAAAAACTAAAAACTATGAACGGCAAAATTTGAACTTCGTCGACGGTGTATAAAAGCTGGAAATCTTAAAAAAAATGAAACACGTTATATGAACGATTAAAAATGGTTACAGCTGATGTTGAAATGTAATAACACATATATCTTTACGTAATTTTATTTCTCGTTAAGAATTAAGTTTAGGATGTTTCATTAAGAAGGGTCATAACTTTTTACAGAAATACCTAGGTTTGTTTAAAAGTTTCATAAAGTAGAATTTTAAAATTAAATTAGTATCTAAATAAAAAACGGTAAACGAGACGACTCTCGAAACCATTTACAGTAAACAGTTTTGAAGGAAAACTTCTTTTGAGATGGTGTGAATTGGATTTTATGAAAGGAAAATTTGTAACGAAAAAGAGATTGCTATAAATGTATATATATATATAAGTTTCAGTCTGTGAGAGAATGAGATAGTATATTCTTAATGTACTCGAAATATATACGAAAAGAGGGAGAGAAAGAGAGATAAACGTTGAAATCTATAGCACATTATTTTCTATTGGATCGTAGTGACTATCGCGCGCTTCTAAAAATTATTCTGTGTTCTGTATTATTAACATAAATTAAACTATTACAAAATAATGCCGAAAACCAATGTTTTACACCTACATATTGTATTCATCTCATTCTCTTAAAAATTAATCAGAATACTAAGTTTCACTTCTACCGCGTGTAAACTCAGATTCGATTTTTTTCGAACTGACTACACTGTTAGCCAGGCAATGCCTACACAGTTTCACCGTGTTTTGTGTAGCGTTATCTTTGTCTATCGAAGTAATTGTGTTGTGTATTTTTTATCGTAGACTAGCGGACCCGGGAGACGTCGTCGCGCGCTAATTATAAAAAAAATCCCTGACAAATTATATACCAAAACCTTCGTCATAAATCACTTTATATACTGGTGAAAGCCGCATGAAAATCAGTAGTTTTTGAGTTTATAGCGAACAGACAGACAGACAGACGCAGTAGGCGACTTTGTTTTATACTATGTAACTGATTTACAAAATTCAGTGACGCAATAAAACATACCGATCGTAAATGTTTTAATTTTAATGGTAAATTATTGTTTGAGTTAACGACATGACGACTTAATGGCCAGTATTATGGTACGATGTTGTTGCTCAACTGTAGAGGAAAGTTTTAAATGGCTTATTATTATACCCTCCAGTCGATACTTGAACCGTTAAAATGTTTCAGAGGACGTCATATATTAGATGGCTCGAGAAAATACGAATATTATGGAATAAAAAAAAATTATATCTAAATGTCTTCTTTGAAGACCACTTTATCTAATTAGTAAATAAAACATGAAAGAGAATATATAAAATAAATATAAGTTCTCAATTATTTAGAATAAATAAATTACTACCAATAGTAGAATAAAGTGGAGTATAAAAACTGGAAAAATGAATTTTTGCTAATTACAAAGATTTAAAGTTACAGATGTCGTCTAATTAACTGCTAATTTGAAATTGCTGTGAGCTAGATACATAGGCCGTAAAGTAGTTCTTGAATGAATACCACGGGGACAGAGATACCTTACAGGAAAACCACAGATGCGTTGTCGCAACGGCATCGTAAAAGCAGCAAAATTGAAGTGAAGTGGATACAAGTTGTACAGAATAGAGATGAATGACGTAGATTAAAAGAGGCCTACATTGATAGTAGACATAGAATACAAGAAGAAGTTTAATGCTCAAAACGACTTGTGCTAATTACTATGCATTGAAATTCAATCCATACCTAATATTTTTCTGACGTGTCCTTTACACATACATGTATTTGGTGATAGTGAGTTGAAACGGAAAATAATATTACATCAAATAATATAATGTATTAGAATATGTTTTGATTTAAAATATATCCATAATTACATTTTCTATAAGAGCTCACATCTTAAATTACGGTTAAAAAATGTTCAAGATGCTTTTAAGTAAACTGTTAATCCCGCTTAACTGGGAAAATACGTTTGATAAAAAACTAGCTGACCCGGCCACGTGTTGCTGTTGCTCAGTGATTATATCATTACATATTGATAAGAATTCATAATTGTTATTGATAATATGACCAATAAACATCACTTAACGCTTTAATTTTTTAATATAAAAATCTACTTTTTGTGACTTAAATATAAAAGTTAGACATATGCTGTTCGTAACTTTTTTGTAGGCATTATCAAGCTCTACAACTTTTCTCTAGAACTCAATCATATATCTCTCATCGTTAAGGCAGCGTTCGTAAGATACGTTTTCGTTCGACCGTTTTTTCTCCGACTTACTTTGCAAATCCGACTACCACAAAAAAGTCTTTTCATTTTTCGGGTTAATATATACCATATGACACACAAATAACGTGGCTCTCTATAGGTAAAAGAATTTTCCAAATCGATTTAGTAGATCCAGATTATACCCACATATTACCAAATTACCCTCTACAAGCTCACAAACTTTACCTCTTTATAATATTAATGTATATAATATAGATGATAAAATCCTTGATCATTTTCTTTTAATACCATCCTGAAAACTTTGATAATATTTCTTTTTTACCCGACTGCCCAAAAGGCACTGAATGTTTTTGTTTATGATTTATTTGTTTATGCCTACAAAGTATTACAACCTTTTCCTTTAATAAGGAGCGATGGTTTTTGGTCATAATAACGATAAACCCCCAAACAAAGCCATCCACAGCGTCAGGATTAACGTCGTGGCCTTATTCATTCGGAACCTTCTGAAATTCGGATTATGTTTTGCAACATCACCAGACTCCCGAAACCACTCTAAGCAGAAAATCGCTTCCCGAACAAACTTATATTTCCTTTATACTAGTGACAAAGACAGATTACAAGCTCACTGAACGGTATCAATTTTTCCATCTATTTAACAATTTTTCTTACAATGAATGCTCTTACTGCTCCGAAATGGCATTCGTTATCATTAAATTTATATAAGTAGATATAATCAGTACCTTTATTTAATGTTTTTTTAATTGATATAATTATCAGTAATATGACATTCACCTTAATTAAGATTTGCTAACACCTTTTGTTACGTGAGTACTTACTCATGCTCTATATATCAAGGTTATTCGTGGAAGAAGCATTTATCTCGAGAAGCTAAAAGTAGGATATTTTAATTAATCCTAAGTAATACTATAACGTATACGTAACGTCTGCGAAATTTAGAACGAGACATGAAAGTTATCTAAGTATGGAATCTTCGTGGAATTTTCCTTTCGAAATACAGAATGCTTGACAAAGTCCTAATCTGTATAGGTACATAAATACGAGTATATATGTATAAATCGATGAAATTATCAATGTTCG
This sequence comes from Antheraea yamamai, assembly GCA_036509395.1. Taxonomy (NCBI): domain Eukaryota; kingdom Metazoa; phylum Arthropoda; class Insecta; order Lepidoptera; family Saturniidae; genus Antheraea; species Antheraea yamamai. The sequence goes on along the minus strand of AP028438.1, from coordinate 5,477,330 downwards.
ACATACATTTTTCCTAATAAAACTAAAAAAAACTTTGTTTTTTATTGTGATTACTTTTTATTTACTTAAAATTTCAATTTCAATGATTATAAAAAGTTCAGGTTATGATTTTCCAAAAGACGTCCTCCACATTTATATGTATTTATGGACCGAATGAACGTTTGCAAATATTGCGAAACTTTAAAAAATAACAAAGGAGATTTGAAACGGTAAATACGATTTCCTTTAAAAATATTTTCCACGGATAATTGCATCAAAGTAGTTGGAATCCGCTGTTAAATCCATTTAGTCGATTCACAGTTAAGACCGAGCTTTGAGAGCGAATGCTTCTTGTTTTTTTTTTTACATTTTTCATAGAATATTTATTTTACATCTGCAGGTTTCATATATATTCTACATATGCCTCTGTATGTGCACTATATTTAGAATTTAGGTGTATTTATTAATATGGATTTTAACAATATCTGCGGCTGACGATGAAAGAAAACATCATAAGGAAATCCGAGTATAGAAATATTTTTTTACGTGTCACGTATCACAAAACAGTGGGAAATATACAGTAACAGTAAATTCCTAAGTTTCTTAAATAAAATTATAGTATCTTTTGTTTCTCAGGGCTAATCTCTGAAACGGTTGGACTGATTTTGGTAAAACTGTAAAAGATAAACGACTTCTGATTATATTATTTAGACTAAATATCATTGATACAATTTTGCTCTCTCCAATTTTCCGTACAGTTCGTGCTCGCGCTCACGCTTTCTTAACCGCAGATTACGCCGTACGCCGAATTACGCCGCTTTGGTCTTGTGATGAATTTCGTTTCCACACACTCACCGCAGCATCCCTTGGTAGCGTCTCAAGCCTAGGGCTGATCCTCCGGAGTAGAACCCTAGAGAACGATGCTAGCGCTATACTGTGACACTGCACTCACTAGTTTTCACACACACCATTCTGCACTACACGCATGTTAACACACACACCGTAGGTATATGTCGGCGCCATACCAGAATTCTCCCCAGGATCCATCATAAAAATGATACCATTAATGAAAACCAAATTAATTATATTTTCTTTTACAGCACCACTCTACAATGATCGTACAAAGAATGTTTTTCTTAACTTAATTTCTTATTGCCCGTTCGTAACTCACCCCAACTCCGCCATATCTTATTTTTCAATAATAACATATTTTCTTTATTACAAACATAATTAATATCAACGGTTTACAAAACAATATAAAATAAATAATAATATTGCAATTATTTTAAATCTTCATTAAAAGCTGAAATATATCTTAATTAGCTTATTCAGAAATAATTATAATAAAAAATACACCGGAAATGTCGCATTTAACACATTTATGGCAAAAATAAATCATATTTATATTTTAAAATTCTTAAAACAATATTAGATTACAATTAAACATAACCAAAACTTTTATTAAATCTAATTAATTTAATTAGTTACTTATCATAGTAATCTGTTCGTACTTTTCTATATTTTATTTACTTTATAACAAGAAGTTGCTAATAATATTTCCTGCTATCTAAGTTCCGATAGATGGCACTACAGATAATAAAGCTTTGATTTAATTTGTTACTTGCTTACATTGACACCAGATGGCTGTATAGTCGCGCGCCCATACGGCCATACTGACTTAAGCGCGCTCTCGGCGCTTACAAATACAATATTACAAAATCATTAACAGAAATAGCGGATTGTCTTACATAATATGTAAATAGAATAACACAAAATTATTAAACCATAGTCTTAACTTGAACATTACTAGGAAATCGTTTAAGACAATAAAATCACTTTACACAAATAGTAAGAGTAAAATTTACAACCTCGATTAATTAGTAAACATTTCATAATCAAACATGTTTTGACGTTTACAAGGCTACCATACTAAGATATTGCAAACACCAGCAACGGTAATCAATCAATCAAATATCGTAACAGGCAATCACCCACCCTGGGATCTAGCCAAAATCGTAACAGGCAATCACCCATCCTGGGATCTAGCCAACATCGTAATAGGCAATCACCCATCCTGGGATCTAGCCAACATCGTAACAGGCAATCACCCATCCTGGGATCTAGCCAACATCGTAACAGGCAATCACCCATCCTGGGATCTAGCCAACATCGTAACAGGCAATCACCCATCCTGGGATCTAGCCTCTAAGACCGGGATAAGGATACGCATGGTGGCCAGCCAGCGCGTAAGGAAGGATGTTTTGGATAGGAACAAAAATAATAATAGGAATAATAAAAACACATTTTTTTTTTTTTGTTTTTGTATTATTGGACGTCGAAGCTCCAAAAGTAACGTTATGCGCCCATACGGTCGACTGCTCAGAGTAAGAGTCACTTTCAAAATGGTCGCATTGTGCAAAGGGAGCATTATTCTGAAAGGATCGCTCGTCCATCCTATCCTCGCAAGCCACTCGCAATGAATCTATATCATCCGTTAGTACATCGTCATCAACCTGTAATAACTTAATACTAGGCGGTGAGCATTTCTTGCTAAGCAAAATTTCCATTGGATTTTTTTTTAGCAATCAATACACTAGATTTACCTTAGGAGCGACCCTCATTTCCTTACAATCGCAAGAAATAAAGAAACAAAACTCAAAATATCCTTTATTCAATTTAAGCCCTGAGAAGGAGCTTATGAACGTCAAAGCTACCAAGGTTCGGAAAACAACTCAGTCATCGAAAATAACCGGCAATCTGGTTTATATCTCTTCATGTTATATATTTTTACAAAACATAAATTACATTCGTTATTAGTAGATGCATAAAGAGGGGTGTAATTTCCAGACGCTACAAACGTTCACATATTGATCCGAGTTATAATAGACTTTAGATATTAAAACACGCTTGACATGGTTCTTGAACTCGCTATCCGGCAAATCGGCAATGTGTTTTGGGACTTTACTGTGTTTATAAAACCTAACACTATTACCTAAAAAAAAACTGTTTTTGGACTTAGTGAGCCTGAAGCATGGAATGAGCAATTTGTTGTTGTTTCTAGTATTTAAATTATGTTGGTCTTTTCCTAGATCCACCACATCTAAGTTTTTGCGGACACACATTAAATTGTCATCTTTCTGAGACTTGTCTTTAATGATTCGCGAGTCCTCATATTATAAATTGCTCGAACTGCCCGGTTTTTCAATAGGAATATGGTATCTACCTCAGCTGCTTTCCCCCACAAGAAAATGTGACCAGTCTTATTACAGTTATAGCTTTAATAACACTATCCCATTTATAAACACTGTATTCGGCAACACGTGATTTTTTTTTTACTATCATGGTGATCGTTATTTGTCTTTACGGACAATTCTAGTTTGCGTTTACGATAAGTTTTCAAAATGGAAATTAATTTAGGCAATGATTCAGGCGTATAACGCAATAGGTCTGAGCGAATATATGCTGGATATAACCTGTCACCACAGCATCAGCCACCTCCGCTTTCGAAGCCTCAGGTCTAACTCGCTTGAACAACGATCTCACTTCTGATTTTAGCTATCAGAAGCGGATTTATAAACAAAGAAAAAACAAGTCTCAACACAAAAACTTACATCAACCAAAAACATTAAATAACTCAAGTAACATAATAAATCATAAAACTCCAGGAAATAGAAATAACAATGTAAATTGGAAAGAACTCACGCAATACAACGGCAATCCCGACAAACTTCTGGAGCAACGCTCGGCACGAGAATGATCCCGCACCCATTTCTCGACGCCCTTCTCATGCTCAGATCAGCTCCTCCGATATGTTGGGACATATCAGGTCGTGTCCACCAAAAACAATCAAATACAACGTTAGCCGATAAAGAAATAAAACACTGGTATAGTTACCACGAACTATTGTTCGTACCGTAGATGTTACTTGCTCAACTGTCCGAGCGAGAATGTTCTCCAAGCCTTTGTGGCGTATTCGGCGCAACTCGATGCGTGATCAGAAGCGAAGGCTCTCCACTTCTGAACGTCATCTGTGTACCGGAACTCCCTGTTCTGTGGTAAAGGTCTGCTCCGGTTGACGTGGTGGCCCAGAATTAGGCCTGTGATCCCACCGCTGCTGTCGGCGCCATACCAGAATTCTCCCCAGGATCCATCATAAAAATGATACCATTAATGAAAACCAAATTAATTATATTTTCTTTTACAGCACCACTCTACAATGATCGTACAAAGAATGTTTTTCTTAACTTAATTTCTTATTGCCCGTTCGTAACTCACCCCAACTCCGCCATATCTTATTTTTCAATAATAACATATTTTCTTTATTACAAACATAATTAATATCAACGGTTTACAAAACAATATAAAATAAATAATAATATTGCAATTATTTTAAATCTTCATTAAAAGCTGAAATATATCTTAATTAGCTTATTCACAAATAATTATAATAAAAAATACACCGGAAATGTCGCATTTAACACATTTATGGCAAAAATAAATCATATTTATATTTTAAAATTCTTAAAACAATATTAGATTACAATTAAACATAACCAAAACTTTTATTAAATCTAATTAATTTAATTAGTTACTCATCATAGTAATCTGTTCGTACTTTTCTATATTTTATTTACTTTATAACAAGAAGTTGCTAATAATATTTCCTGCTATCTAAGTTCCGATAGATGGCACTACAGATAATAAAGCTTTGATTTAATTTGTTACTTGCTTACATTGACACCAGATGGCTGTATAGTCGCGCGCCCATATATACATATAGGGCAGGGCTTAATTTTTCGATTTTGCTTGCTTACTTTTAGCCAAGTTTCCATATTTGAAATACATACGTGTTGATAAGTTACACATGCTGGTACTCATATGTGTGTCATTAACAAATATATGTATAATTAGTTTAACTACCTTGGTTAGTTTAGGTCGGCTCACGATGATGTATTCAAGGCAACAGCCCAAGCCAAGGTTCGGCCGCTTTGGTGCTCTTGAGCACGCCATACGGCTGAGAGCCCTAAGCGCTCGTCCAAAAAGCCCGGTGAAATTGTTAAGGCCCGTTCGGCCAACAGCGGTTATTCAGTTCGAAAGAAAAACGATATCGCGCAGTATCTACTGTTCGCAATTTGATTGATGAAGAGGTGTTACCTTGAGAAAATCCATCATTTAGTGGAGTACTACTTTGGACTTCCGCCACGAAGTGATTGAGCCCTGCCACGTATCACTGCACTAAAAACTGTTTGATTTTATTTCCGTAACGTATACCTGAAAAAGAGAAATCTGAAAATAGTAATAGAAAGAACGCTACCCGATAACCTCCGTTTTCAGAAAACGCATATGTTATTTTCATTCTGTTTAAAGATAAAATATCAGGACCCCATAAAAACTTAATCTATATAACTCGTGACGTCCAAATTCAAGACCTAAATGATATTAAATAAGTTACATGAATACCACAAAACAGTAGGCAGATAATTTTAAAATATATTTACTGTAATATACAGCACCTAGATACGTTGTTTGTGAAACAAATAGTGTTTTTATTGAATAATGTTATTACACACTCACAGTGTGTACACATAAGAAAGCACGTAGGTATCCATCAAGCGAACCGGTGGCGCGAGATAATTCGATAGCAGGACGAAACAGAAGGCGCCATTTTCTTTTATTTCACGACATGAAGAACAAATTTCGCGTTCCAATTTCTTATAAGATTTATCACTGAAGGCAATCAACTTACGCTAGAAACTCGGTCTAAGTCTGCGTCTACTCTATTTTTTTTATTTTTTCAGTATTCATACTGAAAAACTACTTTCATGGTTTTATGAATGTTTTAAACAAATTTTGAATAGTTTTGGTTTGTACGTTGTACTCTATTTACGTAGCAACGATAAAGCGTCAAGGTATTTATAGAGAATACTAGCTTTTTCCGTGAACTCGCACGTCTTAATAAAGATTTATCCCTCGTAAGCAATACTTTGTTCTGGACGAAATGTATTCACTCTATGTACTTTTCTATACCCCAGACAAGGTGTATACGAAATATCACGATGAACAGTTAAGTCATGAGAGTGTAACAAACAAACAAATTTACATTCACATTTATAATATTGATAGGGATTAGGTTGACAACAACTATGTAAGCAACAAAACAGTGTAAATCTAATTTCAAGTCAGAAGCTATGTATATTTGGGACAAACTTCCTGGATGTATGAACGTACATATTTGGTTCGGCATATCGTAAACAACGTTATTGAAATATTTTCTCTTATTTCAGAAGTATCCTTACACTTACTTTACACGTTTATATATCCATTTTCCACACAGTTCTTAAAATAGCAGGTATAGAGATTTATTGGAAAAGCAAGGCAGCTTATTACCGCTGAATTACATCGTACTTTCAAAGATGTGTGACGTAGGATCCATTAGCACCTAGGAACAGCATCTCTATTTATAGACTTTCATAATTATTTTTTGTACATAGGTATATGTAACGTTCGACCACGATGTCATGATGTTAAATGACTTTTAGGTCTTAATGAGGTTTTAGGTTTTAAGATGATAAACACGTTAAATCAAGAGGATAATAAGGGACTGGCTCTCGAGTGTAGCTGCCAGAATACACGAACAGGTGCTTGGCAACGGATCTATAATGTAAGGGTTGTAGCTAGCCAGACTGGTTTAGAAAAATCCAAACTACCACGCTATGCTTTCATCACACGTAGTCATAATGATCCGCTTATTTTTTGATTGTGGGTTTATGGGTGGCTACTTCACGAATTCACGGTAGGTGGTAGAACCACGCTGAAGCTATTACTGGTTTCAGTATGAATGGGTCGGCTAACTCGGTTTAGTACAACCCTCTCACAGAAAGCCGACGTGAAGTATCAGTGCTTGCATTGTTGCGTTTCGTTCGGTCAGTGAGAGCACCGAAGGCCCACTTCCCTTCCCCCTTCCCCGCCCCCCTCCCCAACTACTCCCCTCCCCCTCCTCCCTCCCCCTCCCCCCTCCCCCTCCCCCCTCCACCTCCCCCTCCCCCCTCTCCGCTTAAACACAGGCTGACAACGCACTTGCAACTCCTCTGGTGTTGCAAATGTCTATGGACGGTGGTGATCACTTAACATCAGGTGACCCACCTGTTCGTTTGCCTCCTATGATATAAAAAAAAAGAATTTTAACATTTAAACGGTGACATCAATATTGCAGCTGATACGGCAATAGCTACTACACCTATGTTTCTACATAATATACGGTGATATAATAAAAGGTGTAGCTTTTATACATAAAATATTTGCGACGCAAAGGTGAATGTGAAAGGGTATTTTGAATAATTTTATATTTTCTGAATAACAATGTACGACAGAATACGGAACAAAGTGCAGGCAGGGAATGCGCTGTGCGACTCACTCTGCCTTTCAGAGTGTGTCTAGAATAATATATTTTTACATCTTTCAACTTTATATTAATAAATTGTGAAAATATATTCTATTTCATCAATATTACTTTTATGGATGTTTGAATGTGAGAAAGGTTTATTGTAATCTAGAAGAATCTAGAATCTAATCTAGAAGTAGTTATATGTAATCTAGTAGTGATTAGATGTTTTAATCCCAACACGGTTGTCGCGTCATCAAGAAGATTTTTTATAAAACTGGTTGATGTCCGAAAATTAATATTTTTTTTGTAAAAAATAAAAAAATCCGTTTATGTTGCCTTGCGCAAGAGTACAAAATCGCTTGCCCCACTTCTTCTTAGCAAGAAAATACACATCGTTGAAAGCGTAGCACTTACAAAAATCGTGGCTTCTTAATAATTTCATATTAAACGAAGATATTGAGATAATTTAATTTATATCCTAAAGGAGAAATTAATGTTACGTTTTATTCAACTTCAAAGGAATTTTAGATTAACCATTCTATTTTGAATAGCTAAATTTGTTAATCTACGCGCGTATTAAAACTACAGTAAGAATAATTTAGTAATACTTAGTACGTATATTTATCCTATTAACACTATAAATGAAAATGTTTGTGAGAATGGCTGGATATTTGTTATTATTATTCAACCATTCAAGGGATTTTGATAAAACTTTACAGTAATATTGGTTATATATTAGAATAACCAGGCGTTTTATGGGGGCGGACATGCAGGGGCACACAGTGCCCTTAAAGGGAATTTCGAATATATCGAAAAATTGCCGTAAAACTGAAAAAAAAACTCTCTTCTCCCCTCCCCGTTTTTTTTCTTCTTTCTTCACTAAGGATTTTTGTCGCAATGGAATTCATATACCTAATCATTGGGTACAAAGTACACCTACTTTTAAAACAACTACTTATGGATCACAATAAATTTTCCCTTAGTAATTTATGGAAATAAGTGGACAGCAGATAAGCGAATAACCACGGACGACACAGCAAAGACCCTAATTAAACAAAGTTCTTAGTTAATGGGTGATGTGAGGGTACACCTGCCAGGCTACGAGGTCAATAGAGATAATATGTTTATATTTGTGTTCAACAAACACCACAGTGTTTGTGAAACAGAAAAATATTCGGAATATTTTTGATATATATTTCAGTATAAGCCTAATGACAAACAATGTAAAATTATGATCTGTGATAAAAGGGAAAAGATTTTTACAATTTTTTAAACTTTGCCTGTAGTAAATGTATCTTATAAAATGTAACATAACTACAGAATCAATTTCACTACATACTCGTATTTTAAAACAAAGTCCTCTGCCACGTCTGTCTGTCTGCGATAAACTCAAAAACTACTGAACGGATTTTGATGCCGTTTTCAACAGTAGATTTTTGAAGTTATACTTCTTTTGGCCCGTTAGGGAAAAATGATGAGAGTAAATTTTTACGATGCGCGCGCACACCGTCACGAAAAACCGACACCCTGAAGTTAGCTATAGTCAACATTTTGTTTCTTTGCATTTGTTGTTTGTATTTCTTTGTATTAAAACTTTCAATGTATTAAATACCTTTTTTCTATTGTTAGTGTCGTTTTTTCTACAAACGTAGAATAAGGCGAAATATATTTTTTTTCTTTTGCTAAAAAGGAATGTTTAGGTATATAATTGGTCAAAGATTTTTGTTTACCAGGCCAGGACAACGTCCACCGGGCTACGTTAGCCTACGATGTATTAGCGATTTCAAACGCAGACGAATCCACAGTCCTGTATCTTTCTAACTCATGATTATACTGCAAAAATGTTTCCTAGATTCCGGTTTTCTCATGAGGTTTTCTTTCATTCAAGTGATACTGCTGCTAATTAAAATAAGTATAATGATAGCAAATTCCGAAAATTTCGTTAATTGACGTCAGTTTGTTTACTAACTGTTAACAAGTTTAATATAATCAGTGGTCATATTGTAAGTGGTAGGAGCCATGCTCAAGGTATTACTGGTTTCAGTATGAATGGGTCGGCTCGCCTGGGGTAGTACCACCGTCTCACAGAAAACCGACGTGAAGTAACAGTGCTTGCATTGTTGCGTTTCGTTCGGTCAGTGAGAGCGCCGGAAGCCCATCTCCCTTCCCCTTCTCCTCCTTCTTCCTCCCCCCGTCACCCCCGTCCCCCAAACACAGTCTGGCAACGCACGTGCGACTCCCCTGGTATTGGGGAAAAAAAAGCAATGAGAATTTTGAAAAAAAATCGATTTTTCCCTCCCATCGAACCCGATCCATCAATCCTACATACCATTTCGTCATACTTTATGTTCTTCAACTCTACAATATAGTCGTATACTCTTTACCAAAAAAATGTAATTGTATTGAAACTTAAAGATAAACTAGTTATGGTCGAATTATGACTACTAGTTCAGATTAAATATCTTACATTGTATAATATACAATATACTACGATGTAATATATACATATAATATGGATCTTACCTCTTACATTAGTACAAAAGATGCTATAGGAGACAGCTAAATATATTGTGGAACAAGCCGGTATTTACATAAAATGCCGTAATAGTATTCATAAAAAACAAAGACTTCGTAACTCGAAGCATACTGTGTTTTCATATGATATTAATATATACGTATATATAATACGTATATATAAGTATGAATTCTTATATACGTGTATATTTACAAAAGATATATAAAGATATTACTAGCTTGTGTTTATTTTAAAATCGTCGAAATTTAAGTATAGTAATTATTATATACTACTAGCTGTGCCCGTAACTTCGTCCACGTGAATCCTGATGTCCAAAACAGTGACTAATAAAGTCAACTGAACGTATTTAGTCAATTTGCTTATCTACTTTTCTCTCAAGTCGCGTCGTCATTAAAATTACAATAACTTTTGGTAGAGTGGACCGATTTTAACAAAACACAGACCAAGTTACTCTCGACGATGTGTTTGACGAGGTTTTGATTGTAAACCTAGTACTTTAGAAGTGATGCGTGTTCATACAAACAGACAGACAGACAGACATTTCTAAAAATGAATGAAATGTATTTTATATATTATTCCCAGGCGACTACAACAATTTTTTTCACGAAAATCAAAAAAGTACAGACACGATAGATTGACATTCTTATTACATATATAGACTAGTAAGTTTTATTTAACACTATCTTTAAATATTCTATAGATTTAATACACGTGTAGAAAAATATATTTCATCAAGAAAAACACGGGTTATTCTATACAGAGACCAAATTATTTCTAGCAAACATTATAGCAACGAACAATATGGATTATTAAAGCTTGTACAACGTTCGTCGCGTGGAGGGTAATTTATCATTTTTCGGGTTACGAGTTAAACACTATGGGCAGCCATTAAATCATAATGGTTATAGCGATTATTATAGAGTTTATTTAGAATATAAATTATATTGCCGCAACTCCGGCCTTATAACACAATTGGCATTTTAGTCCAGGGGTGATTATCCTCGAAACCTCATTACCGTCAATCTTAATGCTATTAATTAAGAAAGCGCTTTTTAGCCTCAACTTATTATGATTTAAATTGTTCAAACAAAATAAAAAATACGCTTAAAATCTTGTAACAACAGAGAAACTGAATAAGAATGAGGTTCAGGGTTGCGGTCGACCATGTTGTTGAGTACCTCCATGAATGGAATTTTGGCTGCCATCTGGCGTACATAAAAATACAGAAGCTTTATTATGAGGTCGGGAGTAATAGTGCGGCGAACTTTTCATCTCAGATTATTAACTTTCTATATGACACGTAATAATAAAATTTTATGTGCAAACGGTACTTTATACGAGAACATATGTTATTCAACGTTTTATGCGGGAGAATATATACGCGAAATGTTTGTGTAATTTATCCTTAACTACTACAACGTATAGAAAGAATTTTCTTTTTTAAATCATGTAGCCATATGAAATATTTTATCTATCTTAATATATATATTTCTTGTGTGCGTGTGTATGTGACTGAACTCCTCCTAAACGACTGGACCGATTTTGATGAAATTTTGTGTGCGTGTTCGAGTGGATCCGAGAATGGTTTAGATTCACAATTGGACCCGGTAGGTGGCGCTGCGGTCGACTTTTAGGATTTTTTTGTTTTCAAGGCAGGACAACGTCCGCCCGGTCCGCTAGTACTACTATATAAAGCTGAAGAGTTTGTTTGTTTGGTTGAACGCTATGATCTCAGGAACTACCAGTCCGATTTGAGAATACCCTTCGGTTTTAGATAGCTCATTTATCGAGGAAGGCTTTAGGCTATATATCATCACGCAACGATCAATAGGAGCGGAGCACCAATGAAGAATGTTTCAAAATCGGGCACTTTTTTCCTCTTGAGAGATATCGTTAGCGTTAATATTATAATATACGTTGCCATGGTAACGTGGTAAGTTTCTATCGCAAACATTGTCAAAGTTTATTTTGTGTTCCTATTCAAAATTTGTTATCTATTACGTATTATAAATATAAAGTTTGTGTATGTACAATTAAAATAACAACTTTTTGATGAATGTATATGGCTACAAATGAGCAAAAAAATTTTTTTTATATGTTGTCTATATTTTTATATTATTATATTTTGTCTGTTTGTTTGTTTGTTCCGGGTAATCTCCAAAACGGCTGGACCTATCTTAACGGGAATTTTACTGGCAGATAGCCGACATTATAGCGGTTGACATATTGTACTTTATTTGTCCGCGGCTTCGTCCGCATTGCTATTTCCAAAATGGTTGGACCGATTTTCACGTGGTGTTCACTGGTAGATAGCAGACCTCAAAAAAGTAATTTAGGTTCTTTTTATTCGCCTTCTGCCGCAATATCCGTAATGCTTAAACTGATTTTCACGGAGCTTTCATTGGCCGATAACTCACCTTATAAGAAGTAACTTAGACTATTTTATTTTGTTACTCAAGACTTCGTCCGCAATATTCTACTATCTCCTAATCGGTTGGACCGGCTTTCACGGGACTTTTACGGGCAGATAACTAGCGAGATCGGAAGACGTTGTCCCGCTCCTATAATAAAAAGAAAATCTTGAAAAATTATACTTAAACCTTCCCCATGAATCATTCTATCTACTGGTGAAAACGGCATGAAAATCCGATCTGTAGTTTTTGACTTTATCACGAACAGATAAACAGACAGACCAGAGGACTTTGTTTTTAACCGACTTCGAAAAAGGAGGAGGTTACTATGTTCGGTTGTATGTTTTTTTTTATGTGTGATAATCGATATTTTCGTCAATTGTGAACCGATTTTAATTATTCTTTTTTTATTTGAATTGGTACACTATGTAATGATGAACTGCTACCTGTGCATTCATCCGTGTGAAATTGATCAAAAATATGTTACAACGGCGTGACACGTGGGCTTTACTGGACTCCAAGAATAAATATACATAATTGAAAGTCATATATTTGTATGTAATATTAATTATATCATCTTTTTGGTCAATTTGGCGGCCATATTGTTTTAGTTACCGCGTTTGTGTCTACATAACTCAGTGATTATAGCAATGTATAAAAATAACTTAAGTATATCGACAATATGGGCATATTATATCTATATAATAAAAGATTTAAGACATATTGTTCGATAATGTATAACTTAAAATTTTCATTACTTTCTTATATAGTGTCAGTGAGCACTGACTGTGATATATAGTAGGTTGAAGTTCCAGGTATGTTGCTGATGACAAATACCATCCCATTCGATATACTATTAGTATTCATATATCTAATGTACACGTTACATGTTACAGTAGATGGCGTGCGTGTCATAGTTACAAATGTTTTTGTAAAAGCATTTCTGTAATGTACACACCTACTTACAATTTTACATTTCTTTAATACATTTTAAAAAAACGCGTGCGGAGCCGCGAGGCACAGCTAGTTAAGAATAAATTGCCATGAATCATACACTTTGGTTGATTGAAATAGGTACAGTGTAAACTATTTGTAACGAATCTTCAGGCACCCAATTTTCTTTTTGTTATAACAATTCTCCTTTTAAAAAATTGGTTGCCTGTAAAGTCGGCTTACGGACGATAGTTTTACTTGATAACGTCATAAGAAATATTGATGAAAAATTGCATACTTTTATGAATTTAATTATTCTATACATGTGCGTCACAAGCCGAACGCTTAGGCCGATCGCGCCTCTATATCGCTTTTTCCGCGCTCTCGCTTGCACGCTCGGCTCAGGCGGAACGTGACAATGAGTCATACTTTTTTCTGCGTGCAGCTGGCGTTCATGGATTTATAAGACGTTATCACGTCAAAAAAAAATTATCACGTTTTTTTTTCTTTTCTATCTTTTCTATTATACGTATCAGATCAAATAAATTTTGGGGTCAACATACAACTCTTTTCTTTTATTGCCCATGTTTACAGAGTCAAAGTTATTTCACGACATAGATATAAAATCAAACGCAAACACAAATAGTAATACTGATAATAACCACTATAAGAACTTATTGGCGTAGACGTAATTTAGAAATGATGAACGCATTTCTTCGTAATTAGAATGGCTGTTTTGTTATAAAGAAAAAAGAATGAAAAGAAAATGCATTGTTTTTAAGGCAAACTAACTAAGTGAACTAGTTTCGTACATTATACATAGTTATCATTACAACGAATGACGTTATAAATTAGACTGTATTTATACTTCTGTGAATCTTTCAAAATGATAAAAAACGATACATTCCTCTTTTCAATTGCTTACCAAGATTATAATTTAGCGAGACTACGTTCATATTATATGTACAAAAATGTTAAAGAAGACCTACACGTCCGCTTTTTATTTATACAAGTATATAACTTCACGTAATTTGATTATCATTTGACATAAAATAACTTTAATTATACAAATGCGTACTAATACGGACCCAATAGGCAGATGTTGTTCTGTCACATAGGGGCAAAGCTAGTCCTAAATAAAACTAAAGATAATTCCTTCTAATTTTTTTAAATTTATTTATGAAGTTTCTAGACGCTTTTAATCCCGTTTAGCTCTTTAGAATATTGCGTCGGTCTTAAACGTTTGTAACAAAACTAAAAATATATTTAACTAGAACGTGATCTTAGTTATAAGCTATGAATTCGCGTAAATATTCTTTAACAAAGTAATGAAATTGAAAGGCATACTAATTTCTGATAGAAAAGATTATCTTTATATATAAATTTCTTCTGTACGTGTGTATGTCACTGAACTCCTCTTAAACGGCTGGACCGAATTTGATGAAGATTTGTGTGCGTATTCCAGTGGATCCGAGAATGGTTTAGATTCACAATTGGAGCCAGTAGGTGGCGCTGCGGTTGAATTTTAGATTTTTTTTTATTATCAAGGCAGCACAACGTCCGCCCGTCCCGCTAGTCTATGTATATAAAAGTACTAGCCGCCCCCTGCCCACTTCGTTGGGCGGTAATAGGCATAATCAAGCTACAACTTTTCTCTAGAACTCAATCATATATATCTCATAACTAAGGCAACGTTCATAAGAAACGTTTTCGTTCGACCATTTTTCTCCGACTCCCCGGATATTACACCCTACAACCTCACAAACTTTACCTCTTTATAATATTAGTATAGATTATAGATAATATAATTAGTTAATAGCTTCTACCCGCGACTTCGCACGCTTGTAATAGTTATTTTGGGCTAAGACGTAGCGGAAGCTCTCAAAAGGAAAAATACCCCGATTTTAAAACATTTTTCATTGTTGCTCCGCTCCTATTCGTCTTATAGCCTATGACACTCACAAATAACGTGGCTTTATATTCGTAAAATAATTATCAAAATCGGTTTAGTAGTTCCTGAGATTACCCCCTACAACGTCACAAACTCACAAACTTTACCTCTTTATAATATTAGTATATAGATTATAGCCCCTGCCCGCGACTTCGTCCGCGTAGTAATAGTTACTACTCTGGACTAACGCTGACACTAAGCAGAAGCTCTCAAAAAGAAAAAAACATCTCGATTTTGAAACATTTTTCACCTGTGCTCCGCTCCTATTGGCCTTAGCGTGATGACATATAGCCTATAACCATTCTCGATGAATGAGCTATATAACACTGAACGAATTATTCAAATCGGACCAGTAGTTCCTGAGATTACACCCTACAACGCCACAACGTTACAAACTCACAAACTTTACCTCTTTATAATATTAGTATAGATAACGAATTGACATATTAACGTTACGTATAGCCCAGAGTATTAGGGCTAAGGGTGTAAAAATATACATGCGGGTTCCTTTTACATAGCACATGGGCACAAAGGAAGGATTTTTTCGAAATTCATCCCTTAACGTCGTGAACAAGGAGGATGCAAATTTGAATGAAAATTTTTCATTTTTCCTTTAGTCACTTATTTTTTTTATATATGTAGGAGTTTTCAATGATGCAAATATTTTTATACAAAACAAACTGTATTCTTAAACTTTTTACAAAAACACCTTAACATATAAATTGTGGAACTAATGATTCGTTTAGAAATGCAATCCTACAATCTACATATATATAGAAAAAACAAATAAAAGATCGACAATAATTACTGCTTAGAAAATGCGTGCGAAGCCGCGAGGAGATACTCATAAGAACTAACCACCACCTATAAACACTGTAGTAGTACCCAACGTTTATGACAGTAACAATACAACGACAAACAAAAAATACAAACTAGCCTCCGATATGACATCGAGCAAACGAGATCTTTTGTTTTCACTGATAGCGGCTTGTTCGCAATTAAGGTACAGGAGATCGGGAATATCTCTTTACGCATCACCGCATCCAATCATCGCAACCAGTGAGATTGACCGCGTCATAAATTAAGGTTACATAACAAAACAAATGTCGAATAGTATAAATTCAAGCTATTTTAAATACAACAAATAATGTTTTCGTGTAAATGTACCTTAGGCGTTAAATTGACAATTATCCGTATTTTCTTGACTTTGCAGTAGAATATTTTTTAAATAGATCTGACTAAACAAATGTCGTAGAGGTCTAGTGGTTTAACTGGTGGAATATCATTCCGATGTTCGCAGGTTCGAACCCCGGCATGTATCAACGATTTTTTCGGAATTCGCGTACATTTACTAATTTAGATTGGTAACACTATCGGCTGACGATGATGGAAAACATCGTGAGGAAACCTGAACCTGAGAAATGTTCTTGTAATACTACGTATGTGGGTACACATAGAACTGTGGAATTTTCCCAGAGTTTCAAATCGCCAATACGCCGTGGTGTGACGTGGTAATTGTTCCCATGCTTTCCTTCGGGAAGAGGCCTATGGCTCTGCAGTGGGTCTATTACAGGCTGATGATGATCTTTGACTATATAGGACCTTCTCGAAAAAAACTTTGATTAATCAAATAAATTGTCTACTTCGAGTATTTTATAATAAAATCAGTGTACTTGGAATGTATACAAATAGGTAAATTTGAAGTGTCTGTTTATCATGTAAAAATAACAATTTTTTAAATAAAAGAATATATAAGTACCTATATATGATAACAATAACAAAAAAAAACACTTAATATGTTTGACTGTTTATTTGTACCGGCTTATCTTAGTCCTGCTTATCTTAGAGGTTAGTTCGGACGAGCGACGGAACTTTCAATTTTTGTTACATATATCAATTACTAAATGAAATATTTACTTCGTTTTCAATAACTGAAAGAATCTAAAATACAATTCGCAACTCACGCGTCACTCAAGCTAAGTTAACTTTGAAAATTAATTAAAGCAAAAGAAGATTAAGGATTCATTTAGTATTACGGGTTATACATTACCAGGCTACATTTTTTATAAGTATTTCGAGGTCGCTAAACCCCTAATTCACCCTCCTACAGCCAGGGACCGAATGAAAGAATTTTTATGCAAATAATTTAGTTTAAATGAGGGTTAAAAAAGTCGACCGCAACCAAACCGCGTTTCGGGTTGTGATAAACCTTCAATTGTCCTTTGACCTGTCCACCCATGATTGGGCTCTACGAGATAATCGGTTAAGTCGACTTAAATCAGAGGTTCCCAGACTTTTTTTCTCATAGACCACTTTCAAAATTTAGATGGTTCCGGTGGACCCCTGAAGCTACATTTCTGCCATATTCCCAAAACTCGACAAAAAATGTGAAAATTACATCTATGTAAATTTGTGTTGCGGCTGAGTTCCAACCATGAATTTTATAGTTTTTGAAATAAAAAAAGAGAATTCATTAGATTAATTAATTAATTGTGCTGTGAATGGATGTCAAAAAGTAAGTAGTCTGTGCAAGTCTCGACACGTTGTACTGAATATGGAATATGCGACTTTTTACAAGTAACAGTCGCTGAGATTTTTAAAATATTATCTGCCTACATTGAAGTAAGTCAAGCCAACATTTTAGTTCTTTATTATCGAAAGCAGATAAATTTTCGTGGGCCCCCGCTTACGAGTTGTGAATCCCCATTTTTTTGTCACGCCAACGTAGACCCCCGTCGAGTTTCCTGTGGCCGCTGGGGGTCTACCTGGACCACTGTGGTATCTAAGGACTTAAATGAATACGGTACTGTTTAAGAATCGTTTTTTTTAACATGATTGATTATGTTGTTAATTTATATTGTTATATATAACATTAAATAACAAATTGGTATACTCGTAAATAAAAAAAAAATGATAGCAGTAATTACTGATAGTTTTATTGTGGTAACTTACAGTAGTTATTTATTTCTAAAATATTTTACCATTATTAAATATTATTAATTATATATCAAATAAAATCCACACTTTTTATATCATCGTTACATAGTATAAAACAAAGTCCTCTACCGCGTCTGTCTGCCTGTCGGTTCGCGATAAACTCAAAAATTACTGAACGGAACTTCATGCGGTTTTCACCAGTGCATAAAGTGATTCATGAGGAACATTTTGGTATATAATTTCTCAAAGATTGTTTTATAATCAGGGCGGGACAACGTCTGCCGGGCCGGCTAGTATAATATAATAGAATAAAACTCACGTGTTCAGGTGTTGTGAATAAATAACAAACATTATAGCGGTTCCCGAGATAAATAGACATCGCTGGTGTTGTATTATTTACCACAAAACGCATTATACATAATACCAAAATTTATGTACACATTAAAACCAACGTAAACGGACTCAGAGTAATATCGAAATTTACATAACGCCATCTAGTGCGTTGGCTATATTGTTTTTCTTTACCATAGTACACAATACATTCTTTGTTATTCTTCTGTATCACCGAATTTTCATACAATCTATGTACAATTTGTAAATGACCCCACCTAGTGCGTTGGCTATATTGTTTTTCTTTACCATAGTACATAATACATTCTTTGTTATTCTTCTGTATCACCGAATTTTCCTACAATCTAAGTACAATTTATAAATAACCCCACCTAGTGCGTTGGCTATATTGGTTTTTCTTACCATAGTACATAATACACTCTTTGTTATTCTTCTGTATCACCGAATTTTCCTACAATCTATGTACTATTTCGTTATGCTCGTCAGAATTGCATGGTATGTTTTTGACAGATTTTTTAACAAAGTTATACCTTGTTTGTTGACAAACGCATTGATGATTTTCACGGAAAATGTCCACTCCTGTCGAATAATAAATCCACTGGCAACCAAGCCAGTTTTATTTTGTTTATAAGTTTTAACGTTTGAATTCAATCTCACCTGATAAGTAACGATATGGTACTAGATGGTAACACGTTAGCCTAAAAATAATTCTACCGATATAAAGGAAAGGAACGTATCTTAGTTGATGAACACAAATCGGAGACGTTGAGAATTCTATAGCTTGCAGTTTTAGCAAAGTACAACTAATTCGTTTTTATACTAAGTGTTGAAAACAGAAGCTACTACACCTTTTTGTTACAGAAGCAAACAAACATAAAATCAATAAATGGTCCTTTTTTCGTGATTTAGAATAGCTATAAGACTAAATATCACGAAAAACCGCAGATGCGTCCATCTTACTTTGGACGGCATGATTACAGCTATGTGTGTCGTAACAAATTTTCAACGTAATAGTTGGTCAATACGCGACCATTAAAAAATGCCCTACCACTCACTATACTTTAGTTTTATTACATGTTTTCCTTCACCAAAGGCTCAGGTTCATTTAGAATTGTAACTTAATAACACGGTTCTACTGAGCCAATATGCGTCTCCAAGACCATCTTCGAAATCGAGGGTATGGTGGTAACTGGGTGAAAATTTTGCCCGACTAGCCCGTAATCACCTTAACGTACGGCATCGCTCTATATAAAAGCCATATAGATTTTCCTATGACAATCTAGACAAATAAAATGTCCTAAATACTTCCCAGTTGACGAATCTCGCTGCCCCTGTATTTTATATACGTGTTCAAAAAGGGAATTTTAATCTGCTTTTTTTTCATAGTAACATTTTAACCGTAACCGAATAAATATATGAAATCATAATGGATTTGAATATAAAACACGTTTATAAGCACGTAGACGGATATTATAAAGTCACCTTTGTATTCCACAACAATGATTTTTAATCTATATCTAAGATTTCAGATAATACATACTAACATGAATAAGTAATGAATGCTTATTATTTTCAGTGTATCAAATCAAAAGTGGACATAGGTGAGTCCATGACGTAATATTTTAGAATGCATTCATTCACTGAAAACGCTTGCAAATCTAGAGTGAATATAGAAATAAATTTGTTTTACACACGAACAAACAAAATAGGATATAAATTGCATGGTCCACTAGATATTTAGACAGCTTGCTAAAATAAATAACACTAAAAGTAAGTTATGGTAAATTGTAACCATAAACAGAAGAAACTATGTTTGTAATATTTACCTGCTTATTGCTAGTTAATTAGTGTGAATATTTATTTATATTTTTATGTCAAAGGAGGCAAACGAACAGGTAGGTCACTTGATGTTAAGTAATAACCACCGTCCATAGACACTAACAGCACCAGTGGAGTCGCAAGTGCGTTGCCAGCCCATATTTTGAATAAAACTTAACGTTATCAAGTTTTTAATGTTGGGTGATATAGGCATGTATCAGATATCGAGTATATTTTTTTCAAGATAGTTCCTGAATTTTATGTAACTATAATGCATTTTACTTTCACAACTAATAGTGTTTACTTTTTAAATATTCATAATTTGATATAGAAATCCTGTATCATCAATCTAGCCATTTCTATGTCAAAATATGAATATTTCAGAAGTAAACACTATTTGCAATTAATTAATAAAATATATAATAAGAAACAGCCTGTAAAATGTATATGACATACAATGTATAGTTATGGAGTCCAGTCTGTAGTGTTACCCGCTATTCACAATAAGTATAGGGTGAGGGTAGGTGCAACAGTTGGGTGAGAGGAGTGTTCAGTGTTCCAGGCCAGTGATTTTTCATCAGTTGCCGCGAACGCCCCTGTATTGCGGACACTCCGACAAAACTTTAACAGTGTATTAATAAGATATTGTAATCTTTCTAATGTGTTTATTGTAGTTAAAAAAAAACAATATTTAACTATATGAGTTTATTATAGACTGTTTGTGTTCTTCCAATTTACATATTTATGACGATATATTGAAAGTTTTACAGACATGATAAACAACATGTGTAACTGTTAGACTTAAAAGTGGATAGGACATGTGAAAATAGGTCTTAATTATATTTATACATTTGGTATCAATAAATACCGAAGATAAATCACATAGGTTGCCTGACAGGAATTAATCTCACAGCAGGTAATAACCTTACAACACAATCTGTACAGTAATCCGTGCCAGTGTTATCAGTCCACCTAGCACCAAGAAAGCCAGTCTTTTGACATCCGACACACATTGTTTTAGTTTGATAGATAGGTGTTGTTTCATCCAATAGTCGCTGTTCTTTAGCAGATTTAAGAAGTTCCAGCATATATTTGTTATCATTTTTAATATCTAGCTGCAACATACTCTCATGATTGTCCCCACTATCATAGGCATCTTCCATATTCACAGGAACATGCAGCTGTGGGAAGAATGTTGATTTTTTATAAAAAATAGACTTGTTCTTGTCTCGTCCTATACCTTTGGGTATCCTACCAGGTATAGGCAGACCGGCTTTTGCTAATTTAGCAAAATACTTTTGTATTCTACTCATTACTTGAATTGGTGTTCTTGTACCAAGAGCTTGTGCAATTTTCTTGTATCGTTGTGCTTCAATTGCTTCTTCGGGATATATTTCAAGTAATTCTTCCAACCTCTTCTGTTCCTCACATGACCACAATTGATTAAATGTTTCTGGTTTATTATCAGTAAACTTTCGTCCTCTCACTTTCAAACTAGTGTCCAGGTGATCCTTATTCGGTTTCCTGTCGCTTATGTCATCACCATCAAAGGAATCGATACCATACTCGCTCCAATTTATGTTAGGCAGATCATCAATTATTTGATGCGGTGGAAAGTTCAAAGAACCTGTTTTTAAATTTTCTAGAAAAGTTATTGGGTCCTCCGAGGCCTTGTTGCGTTCTTCAGATAGATTCTCAATATCTTTAAGAGCTTGTACTTTTTGTGCTTCTAATTTCACTATGTATTTCAGAAGCTTGCAATAATCTTTGTTGCCACGTAAAGCTAGATGGTCTGTTTCAAATGCAAACTCTTCCTCTGACTCTTGACTGTCAATCTCGTGTTCTACAGGATTCTCCATTATTCATCTGTAAAGTTTAAAGACATATACTATATTAATTACCATTTTAAAATAGTATTTATACTAACAAAACTGTGACAAAGAAATATTTTTTTTGATAATTTTATCACAATAATTAAATTCATATTAAAATGTATCATTAATTTATTTCCTTAAAAAGACTTTAAGACAAGAAATTTTAAAGCAAAATTGTCGGGAGTCTAATACATTTCTACATATGTAGATCATTGTGCGCTATTATTAAACTTCATTATGATCCAGTAATTTTCAAAATGAACGTAACACCAGCATTAAAAATTCAAAGTAGTCCCAAAAAACTAAGTGTCAAAATAAAAAGCAAGTTGAGTAGTGTACAGCACAAAAAATGCAAACCTGAACACAGAAGCACTTCGCTCGAAGGATGGTGTGGACGGTGAGTAATTTTTAATTTACAAACATCAAGAATATGTTCTTCTTGTATAATAAAAACATATATTACGAACTACAAATGACAAAATAATTTATAAACAAATCAATCTTTCACATCTGCCAACAGTTGTCAAATGCTATTTGTCAAACAATATCTGTCAAATGAAGACCAAAAATGGAATTCAATAAAATTTCGTTCGGTAGTTTATATAACTGTACAATACACATATATTGTGAATCTTTATTGCTTTTAAAAAATAAGTCACAAAGCATAAAATGCATAAAGATTTTTCTATATATAGGAGCTAGTTGACAGAGAAAATACTTCGTATTGATTTTACTTTTTATTAAAATATAAAAAACGCGATAAAATTGCCTTAATTGAATACAGCGCCATCTGTGTACTTCACTCATAACCATTTTCATCCTACTCGTACTACAATGTGTATTCATATTTGTAAGAGGTGGCACTTATTTTAACTTTTCAAATAATGTATTTTTATAATTATAAGAAATTCTTCAAGAATCCTAAAGATGTATCTTTTGTAAAAATATAAATAGAGTTAAATTTAAAATTGTTGTAGTTCTCAATTATATTAAATTAGACGTTTCAAATATCTTTATATATTATCACTTAAGTAGAAAAAATGCAGCATCTATAAAATATTAACTTTATTTAAAATACATTATTTTAATAATTATAACAAAGATAGACGTATTTCTTATAATATACTCACGTTAACCCGATGTGGGTTATGTATGTAAATTAAATCCAAAGCATAAATAGTCTTATATAATTCATAGTATTTTTTATAATTTATAATGTTTCGGTCCCAGAGAAAGGTCAAAATCCTTGATACCCTTTATAATCGGAGTAGGTGACAAATCGATTTTGTCTTGACCGAAATATATCGACCTTATGTAGTCCACGTGAATTTTAAATCGGTTTCTTGCCCATCTAGGGTTAAGGGTCGTCCATTAATTACGTGAGGTGTTTTTTTGACCCCATCTCTTCTTGTCTTATCTCAACCGCCTCCCCTCCTAATCTCGCGTGAGATCTTTCAAAATATGTATTTGTATACATTATGTGTATATGTATTGTGTATACGTTGGATTTATGAAAAAAAAGTTAATTTGCTTTTTTTATTTTTACTAAAATACATTTACATTACATTTTGATATATAAAAACGAAATAACTTTATATCTAGTCACGGATTTTAATATATGGCAGACTTGTGCCAGAATTCACCATATTTTAGTCTAGAGACATGTTTTACTTTAAATTAATCAGATTTTATCTCATTTTTATTTTTCCCACGTATTTGCCAAACTCTCTCTCTCTCTTTCCTTTTATAATTCAGCGTGACCCCGCCCCCCTTAAACCCCACAAATGAACCCCTAATTATTCTATGCCCAAACGAAATTTTTTTATCAAAAGGGCACGAAAAGGTGCACCATAAGTGACACCACCGCCCACAGCAACACCAGGGGAGCGCAAGCGTTCCAGCTAGGGGAAGGGGAAGGAGGAGCCGGGCTCCACACCAACGAACGCAACAAACAAGCACTACCACGCGGTCTTGGGGAGACCCGGGCAGCCCTCATCAAACAGAAAGCACAGCGGGCCACCACCTCAAACAATTTCTATAAACACAAACTATTACCCAACCACAAAACCAACCCAAGATTAAAAACAACGAAAAACTTGCCCAAACACACAAACAACACAGAAAAATCACATCACAAAACCGACACCATTTACACCAAAAACGGCCAATTTTTTATAGGAACTTTACAAAGAGCAAAAAAACCTTTCATTTTTTCTCCCCTCACACCAACTTTAACACCATTTACAAACTTACACAGAACAAAACACATTAACCTTTTGCCCAAAACCAGGGCCCAAAAAGGAATAAGACAGATTTGAAATTTTCTTTCAAAAGCAGACGATATCAAAATTAACAATTGACCATTCGCGACACGCATAGAGACCTAGACCGAAATAAGTGTAACAAGACTTTTTAACGACACCTTAGTACCAAAGCCAGCAACGTTGGAAGAACAAAATTTTTAGAAAAGCTGGTTGTCTAATATATCTTTCTTTATGCTCTTCCAAGCAAGGTTCAGGATACCTGGTTGCCGTTAAACGTTGTGTTTATTAATGCGCATCACACCTTTACAGGTAAAAATATTGATTTTTAAATAATTTTAGGAAACTTTCCTCCCACATCATTCAGTGTTTAATTTATCATTATTTATTTTATAAATATATTTTATTGTTTAATTTACAGTTTAACTCTATCAACTTGATATTTTATAATGTACATTATACTGACTCTATAGTAAACGTCTACAAAAAACTTGATATTTCATAATGTACATTATACTGACTCTATAGTAAACGTCTACAAAAAAGGGAAAGGAATTTCATTCCAACCGAGGGTCTATAGACCCCTCAAGCTTTTTTTTCATAACCGCCTATATACGTAGGTTAGTTTTTATCTTAATTGAACCCGGTAGATGATACTACGAACAGGTTCTAGGCTTATTTTAAAAGATTTTTCACATACCATCTGGGTATATGTTTGAGTGAGTCCCTTGATAGTTTGGATTCACAATTGGAAACGGTAGGTGTGGCAGCGATCGGGATTTAGTTTTATTAACATTTTCCGCGTTTAAAAATACAGTTGAAACCGGTGATAACCGATTTGGTGCAGATGAAGTTGCACGGATCACCTAGTCTGTAATATAATGAACAAAAACAAACTTCTGTAAAATATTTTTAATAGAATAGTAGTGTAGAAAACAGATGTCTTTCTATGTAAGTTTTTTATAATAGTTGGGCAAAATGACTTCACAATACCTGATGGAACGTATAGTGCAGTCCAAATACATCGGCGACTGTCAGGCGTCGTTATCATGCGGACCTGTAGAAGTACCTATTCACGCCTCTTTTGAAGAATCCGATATCGTAAGAGGAAGAGAAATCACTAACCGGGAAGTGATTCTACATCTTCACAGTATGACAGAGATAAGAATTTTCGAATTTCTTCGTTCTTGCCGAGATGGTTGCAACTGTATGTGGAGACGCGTACCCACCCGTGTAGTTCTGTAGTGGAAAGGACAAAATGAGATGAGGTTACACAATTCTTCTCTTACATTCGTAATTGTCAATAACATGTTTACTGAATGTAAATAGTTCATGTCAAACTATGGAACAATTAAATTAATGATAGTAAAATTCAGCTTTCAAACAACAAGTCAACACAACCGCAAAGTCACAATCCAATAAATTAATTAATTTTATTATGTAATAATTGTTATTTCTCAAGTGAAATCGTTAAGAAATAAATTTCAATATTGCAAAATAACATTTCTGCCTATTCAAGTGAATAAAGAGGTGTATTTGTTCAAGTAATGAAATTTAAACTAAACTTGTTTTAGGCAATTTATTATGGAACTAGCTCGAAGTCGCGTTTTTGTTCTTGTGCATATTGATTATACATGGTGGATCAATTGTGAGATGCCTTTAACTACTTTCTACGCACACTAGCATTTCCTGCGACCGCACTTACGTTTTTTTTTTCGATATTCAGCCTGATAATTAACATATGTTCGTATTTAAGTCCCACGAAGAGCATCCTAGTAGTACACAATTTTGTTGTTTTCGGTTCATAGATTTACTCGTCAAAAAGTAACAGAAAGACAGGGAGTGTTACTTTTTGTAAAATTTACGTGGATAACGTTGACCTAGTGAAATAAATTGTTGAATGGTGGACTATCGAGTAACATAGCCATTCGATAAAAACAACAATATACTGTTTGTAGTCCGGTAAAGCTGTTAATATCTTACTAGGTCAATAGGGTAGTCAGTTCGGAAAAAAAAAACAATATTCTTTATTGGACACCGTATAAAATATAAAAATAACACAGCAGAGGCGAACTTCTTAGCCTTCCATGGATTCACCGTGCGGGTGCCGGGTCCGTCGCGTGGCAGAGGGAGAAACTCAAGCAGTTCCCAGGACTTGCGACCCAGGTGTAGGTTTATAGGAGGCCCCCTTCGTAATGCGATCTAACGTAACCTTATTGCTGAGTTTCCCGCCCTGCCTAACTAAATTGTGTTAGGAACCTGTTGTGAGCTTATACTCGTTCTAAAATAGAACTAGTTAATATTTCGTAAATATAAGTAAATTCTAAAATAAATTGTTGTTAAATTGTGATATAGGAAAATGTTATGACGAAAGGGAAGTATATTGTAAGTGATATTCTTCATCTTTATTAGAAATAAACGACTCGTTCTTTCATCTCTTCTTACAACTTTCAAAGAAAGAGGTAGATGTTAGAATTTGTACGTAACGATCTTACCTGATATGAACGATGTAAATAAATAAATAAATAAGTGCAGCAGTCTGAACACACCTACAGGTACTTGACGGCTGATTCAAAATGAATTTCAAAAGTTAGGGCTGTTACATAAGCTGAAGTTCCTATCTCAAGCGGATGTTTAGCGATTTCTGCCATCCCTGTAGTTTTATAAAATACGTCGAACTTCGCAAGCTTATTTATTGTTCTCAGACTTAGGTCTTTAGAGTACTTTTGTTCTCGCTAAAGCTTGTATTTATGACAAACAATTAAGTACAACACCGAACAACCCTAATGCTTGGTACTTAATCATTACATAGTATAAAACAAAGTCCCCCACCGCGTCTGTCTGTCTGTCTGTTCGCGATAAACTCAAAAACTACTGAACGGATTTTCATGCAGTTTTCACCAGTGGATAAAGTGATTCATGGGGAACATTTTAGTATGTAATTTGTCAAGGATTTTTTATAATCAGTGCGGGACAACGTCTGCCGGGACCGCTAGTGTATAATAAAATAAAGGTTAAGTAAACTGTACAATCGAAATATGTTACAAATAAAAGGTCTTTTGACAAGGGTCGAACTAGTAAAGCGTACGTTGACTTGACCTACGTTTAGCTGAGTAACCCTTGTAAACAGAAATCTGCATTGTAAACTATACACCTGCTTGTTTATATATAATCATTTAGAGTGTAACTCACTCTAATTTGAATTTAAATTAGATCGTGTTTGACGTGAAAATGCGTCTCACATAAAATGTAGTCCACCAGCGAATTGATTAAATTATAAAATTAGAACATTATCATAACAACTAAATAAGTTGATAATAATGAGGATAGTTACGTTATTAGATGAGTTATTTTATACGAGGTTTTGATTAGTGACTAACTGATACCCGCGACTCCGTCTGCAAAGTTTATAATCTTAACAATATAGTTTTTGTACGCAGGAAAAAACATAAGTATATTAAACGCGTAGTACAAAGTTACAGTTTCTTAATGAGTTTATTTTAAATTAAGCTATCGTGTTAATTATTTTGTAAATAATTACCAAGGGCCTAAAATTTAAACTAGAAAATTAGACCGAAATCTATTCAGTAATTTTTACACGTTGCGAGAACAACGGTTGAGCTTTTATTTATATACAGTTTTGTGTGTGTGTTTTTTTATATTATAGGGGGCCAACGAACAGGTGGGAAGCGAACTGATGGTAAGTGATCACCGCCATCCATAGACACCAGCAACATCAGGGGAGTCGCAAGTGCGTTGCCGGCCTGTACTTGAGGGACGGCGAGTGGGGGCAGAGAGAGAGGGAGGGGAGATAGGGAGGGGAGAGGGGGCGGGAAGGTGGGTATCCGGCGCTCTCACTGACCAAACGAAACGCAACAGTGCAACCACTGTAACTTCACGTCGGTTTTCTGTTAGAGGGTGGTACTGCCCCGGACGAGCCGACCCATTCATGCTGAAACCAATAATAGTTTCAGCGTGACTCTACCACCTTCAGTGTGACTTACATCTTTAAATTATTCGCTAGACAATGTTTGATTCAAATATCACCCAATGTTAGGTGCTGACTATAAGCTATTCACTCGGATGTACTTGTCAGAATATTACTTAATGTTTGACGTATTGTTGCAATTAAGAAGCCTCTGTACCGATAATAAATTATATTAATTTTATTTTTTAACCTTCCTATACCCGTGCGTTAGTCTGTATGACCGACGACATACCTCTAAATCGTTTTTTTATTTTCAATACAATATACTGGCGATGTAGGCCTCTCACCTGCTGCATGGTTCATGGCCTACTTCAAATGAGTATAGCGTGAATGTATTCACACATTAAATGAACCTGTACACGACGCAGATCGGTTTCGACAGGCCGACGCGACGTGCAGGTACGGGAACGTTAATATTTCAGATTTTTTGTGTTTGGCCAAAACCACAGCAACATTTGATGTTAAATGATTGTGATCTATGACCAGAGGCGTAGGTAGCTACCGCCATGACAATGACACGGGGACCCGTGGTAAAACAGCCCGCACTGCGATAAGTGCGTGTAAGAAAATATTTGTAAAATGTTACCAGCAACTTGAGACTATTATCGATAAGAGGCTCGTAGTTAATTAATAATGAAAGTATGAAATAGCAACGGGTTTAATACATGAGGATAAAATACCGAGGAATTAGTTTTTCTGACTGATTTACTTTTTAATAATGTCTACAGGAAGAAAAAGAAATCAAATTTTGTTCACGACAGGAAGGACGGGTACTGCGCCATACGTTATGGAAAGTATGAAATACATAATGCAATAGCAAAAAGGTCCCTAGCACATTTTGATATAGAACCTATTTAGAACTAGCAACGTCTCCGTATATGATGGTAATATCTAAAGCGTAGAGATGGACTAATTAATATTTAAATAACTGTTTGATGTGTGTTTATAAAATTTGGAGCGCATATATATCTCGCAAGTCTCAATACATGAGCCGAATTTTACATGTTTATGTGAAATAGTTTTTTAAATATAAGGGGGTGAATAGTGGCTCCAAATGGTTCGTGTAATATTGCAAACGGTAGCGCGCGCTCGCCATTCTGGTAGCTTGAACTTAGCTTGACACGCTACCGCGTGTCTAGATAACTGTATATTAGACAAAGCTGTCGTTATTATATTTTTTTACGTGAGGACCAAGTGTCTGAGAAGTAAAATAAAAAAGGTCTTGATATATTATTAAGTATTTTTTCAGTGATGCGCGCACAAGACTTCTATCAATTTATTCATATACTAGCTGTGCCTGCGACTTCTTCTGCGTGAAACCTTATATAAAAATACAGCGATTAATAAAGTCATCTGAATGTATTAAGTCCATTTACCTATCTACTTTTCCATCGTACTTACGTCGCGTCGTCATTAAAATTACAATAACTTTTGATAGAGTGAACCGATGAAACAAAGACTAAGTTATTCTCAAAAATATGCTTTATGATTTGATTGGTTTGGTTTTATTGTCAACCAAGTACTTTAGCAGTGATGCGTGTTCATACAAACAGTCAGACAGACATTTCTTAAAATGATTGAAATGTATTTTATTACTTATTCCTAGACACTTGCAACAATTTTTTTCATGAAAATCGAAAATGTACACACACTTTTGATGTACATTCTTATTATATGTATAAAATATGTATAAATTGAAGATAAGCTCTGTGACTACGTGAAAACAGAACTTGGTAACAATAACAAACATATTTTCATATCAAATATGCTATGTAATGATAAATATCTGTAACCTTTATATGGAAGATGTTTATTATGAAATGTTTAATAATGGGTTCGATTTACGAAATACAAAATCTTTATTGGTACTTATTTATTAAGGAATTTATTGTGGGAATCAAATAAAATTCCGACAGAATACTTTACATCGCCGCATAAGATTGTTTTAATAAACTGAGATAATATTAAATATCTTGAAACCGAAAGAACGATTTAATAATCTTTCGAAATAATCCCGCAAACCGAGAGTGCCCGAAATCGGTATAGAAATAATTAATCATGGTTTTAATCGTTTGTAGACGATATATATTTATAAGTAAGCTAAGCTACTTATAAGTAAGCTCATGCTACAGTTATGTTACTTATCTAACTATCCCTCTTTGTTTTCAATCTATCTTATTAAATAAAAAATGCTTTATTCAATTTAGGCCGTGAGAAAGTATCCGTGGGAGATAAGATAAAACGTTAACATCGTTCTCGGAGAACATACTACTCATCAAAGAGAATCGGCAAGAAGCTCGATCAGGTTTATTAATATTGCTAGTTGAGATAGTTAATAAGAGAGATATCAATTCCAAACTTCATTATCATTCATACCTTACCTATCGAACTTTAAATTTGCCTCATATGTTTCTTGAACTTTTTTTTCGGGAATTTTCACACATTAGCCCTACTACTACTTTAAGCAGAATAACTATTGAAGAATAATACTATATATACTAATAAATATTTTTTATTCATAATGGGTAAGTAAAAAAAATATTTATGCGACATTCAAAATTCCTATAGAAAAAATCAAAAAACACCTATAGAATACATGGTTATTGAGTCCCGTGCGCTGTATTTTACTTTTTAAATATTTATATATACGTTAACTCGAGCGAAGCCACGATTAAAAGCAAGTTACAAATGAATATGTATACACAACACAATTTTTTTATTATATTTATATTTGAGATATATAAAAAAGGATTAAAGGTTAGCCATTCCTGACCATTCATATATCTACATTCTACAATTGTAACTAAATATAATGAACCAAGGTAACGGTCCATTACGTCCTCATTGCTAGACACTGAAGTTTAAACTACAAATTAACTGTGATCACAGATTAGATAATATTTAGTGGTAACAAAATTGCTTTTCTATTATATGACATTTCTAGAACTGGCAATCAAGATCCGTGATCAGAATCCACTACAGTCAGTGCGGTGTAACCGGCAGAGTTGCTATTGTAGGTAGTATTTGGTAGGTTACTAACGTTAGGTAGCACATTCGATTTTCTGTTATATTGACAGACGTCGTGGCGGAATGTTATGTTGATATGGGCTTATCCTTTGAACTAAGTAATCGCGGGTTCGATATGATGAACATAACTGATATATTTATGTGTACATGTTAAATATGATATATTATCAGCTATATATATAGTATGATATTATCAGCTGTTTAGTTATAAAAAAACAATCTATGATTAGTTTGAAATTAGATAGCCGTATGTCAGGTTGTGTCTAAATATAAAAAAAAGCTTCAAAAATAAATCCTTAACTACATTCTTTTATAAATGAATTTGCTTTACCCATATCTTAAATTTTAGTTTGTAATTAGTAGTTACATATTTATTTAGTACCAACATTTCCCGTGACTTCGCTAGAGTTTCCTATGCAGTAATTATCCTGAGTCTTTATTTCATATCTATCTATATAAAAGAATAATTGTCTGACGGATAAAAAGGGTATTTTCATATACAATTTTTTCCCCGTTTACATCATTCTAGGCGTTGAATCTCTAAAAATCCTTCCAGTGCTGCTTAAGTACAGTGTAAATGTAACCTTGTGTAAATTTTCACGATATGTTAGTCAGTTAATAATATATGATATTTTATATATGTAGATATATTATGAAAAACAATTATAATAACAAATTAAGTCGTCATTCGAAATACTTACAAGATTTTGAAGCTCTATACTGAAAACTAAAAGATCGGGGGAAAAATCTTCCACCGTTACATTTTAAACATATGTGATAAAAATTTAAAAAAGTTAATATAGCTGAATTAAAGATGAGATAAACTTGTTTAGCCTATCACACACACATAATGGATATCAGCTGTGTACTGTTTGGCGACGCACGACCGGGAAATACCTACCGCACGTATTTAATTTGCAACACACTTCGAACCAATCAACGCTATTTCTAGGTCGTAAACAGATAAAACACACAACCTAGACGTATTTAGCTCTTATTTCATCGTCTATTCACTCTTGAAAACAAATGTTATTTACTCATCGGTTTCAATTTCATCGTAATTAATTACGAAGATCATACACAGTAGAACCTCGGTAAGTAGAATCTCGATAAGTCAAAAATCTCTAAAACGCGAAAGAAACCTTCTGTTCCTTCCCTTTAAGGCCTAGTACTTTCCTTACTTGAAAGCTGAGCCCTCGATAAATCGAAATATTCCATATGTCCTCACAAGGTACTTGAATGCGCATTTCACCTCTACTTATCAAAGAAAATATTACTGGCTTGTGTATGTCAAATTTATTAATCCCTGGACTGTCCAAAACCATAAGGGTTTAAACTCCATACAATTAAATGTAAATCTCATGAGGCACAGGTCATCAGACTGTTGGCAGCATAAGCTTAAAAAAAGTACCTGATTTATTCCAGAACATTAAAAAATAACAAATTATGCATTGTAAAATCATAATTTTTATTTAATATGCATTTCAAAAGTATTCTTTCATTTGTACGAACTTTTTTTACTAAATCATGAAATATACAATTTACGATAACGTGAAATAAAAAAAATTAAAAACATGATCCGCCATTTTGAGATCTGGGTCTTAAAAAATCAGTCCAGATGTTAATGCTTGATTTTCATACATATACAGCTCGATGATTTGAAATTACGATTAGATTAAATTTAAGCAGGCCGGCATGACTGCGACAGACGGGCGATGGATGTTACGTCTCTCAGTGGTTGCCATTGTTTTTAGATTATACCTACTGTGTTTATCAACAGGCATAGTGCAGACACTTTGGCGTACTACAATAAAAAAATCAATAACCTCAATAGTTCGTAGATATAAAAAAGTAAGGTTAGTTAAAGAATGTACACATATTTTCTTAGACGTCATTTATACTTTAAAGTTTACACATCAAGTTGTTGTATAACATTTTTTTTAATTCACTTCTGTAATTCAAAATTAAGTAGAATAGAATCCAAATTTCTGCAAGTCGAACATTTAACTATTAAAACATTTGTGAGTTAAAATCCTTTGTAACTCGAATTATTTCATGTCTCCCTATAATTTGAATTATCGATGTTCTACTGTGACTATAATTGTGTAATAATGTTGTATGTTTATATATAAATTCTAAACGTGCAGTAAAATATGTTTTGTAGAGGATTTTCCGATGCTCGTTTTAAGTCGTATGTTAAAAAAAGTGTGTGTGTACTTATGTACACGAGTTAGAAGTTATACTTCTTTGGCGTAACAAGATAAAAATTCTTTCAAAAACTTTATCTTTCGCCTTATTCTACGTTTGTAGAAAAAACAACACTGACAATAGAAAAAAGGTATTTAATACATTGAAAGTTTTAATACAAAGAAACAAAATGTTGACTATAGCAAATTTCAGGGTGTCGGTTTTTCGTGACGGTGTGCGCGCGCATCGTAATAACTTCAGGGTGTGGGTTTTTCGTGACGGTGTGCGTGCGCATCGTAAAAATTTACTCTCATCATTTTTTCCTAACGCGTCAAATGAAGTATAACTTCGAAAATATATTATGCACAATACAACAAGTATGTTAATAATTCATATATAAACTGTTTTACTTTTGATCTACAGTTGCGGTGCAATATGAAATGTATTACTTATATAACAAAGTGTATTTTTGAACTTATGTTGTAATGTAGTGTGACTCATAAAACCGTGCAGTTTTAAATCTAGCATGGAAAATACTACTCGTAAAAAGATTCATTTAGATTGGACACGATGTAAAAGATTTATGCATTTATTTATGCATACACTATAAAAACGAATTTTCAAATGAATTATGTGTTTAAATGTTTAATATTTTAGGTAATTTATAATCACTACATATTATAAAACAAAGTCCTCTGCCACGCCTGTCTGTCTGTTCGTGATAAACTCATAAAGTACAGAACGGATTTTCATGCGACTTTCGTCAGTAGATAAAGTGATTCATGCGGAAGGTTCAGGTGTATAATTAGTTGGGGTTTTTTTTTAAATTAAAAGAGCGGGATAATGTCCGCCGGGCCCGCTAATATTTAATATAGTGTTGTGATGTGATTAATATACACGATTTGTTTGATATCACCAATTATTTAACCCCTCGGCTGATTTTTTAATACCTAGATGTCAAAATGGCTCATCATGTTTTTAAATATCTAAACATTCATCATTTTTTTTAAATTATAGTTTTACATTACATAATTTGTTGTTGTTCAGGCTTGTCAAATTTATTAATAAATACGGTATTTTCTTTTTTTTTTTTTTTATTTATTTCACAAAACTGGTTACAAAAGAGTTTGATTCTGTTAACACTAATACGATGAAGTTGTTACTAATGTAACCTACTAGATGTGAAACTAACGTGCACAATATACGAGAGCTCAAAGATTTAAATTAAGTTTAAATATTCAAATAAAATATATAAAAATGGAGCTAAAAAATTTAAGTACAATTTTTTTCCAATTGAGATTTTATTGAGGCTAAAGAACAATGAAAAATATCAAATTGAGATTGTATATTATTGTATTTGTGGCACATTCGGTAGAGGGACGAGTGTTGGCCAACGTTTGTCGAATACTTTGGTTGGAAGAATGTTTTGCGATTCTGCAAACGACTGTTGTTTCTTGGTACTGAGATACATATTTGTCCCAACAGAAATGAACTGTCAATGCGATTACTTAAAATCTTAAATAGAAAAAAAAAATCCAATATGGTTCTACGGGATTGTAACGTTTGTAAATTGTAATAAGCTAAACGTGATTGATATGAGTGTAGAGAGTGGCATTTGTTATCAATGAACGTGAGATGGTATAAAAAACGTTTTTGTACTTGTTCCATTCTGGTTGAGTGCACTTGGTAGGTTGGATTCCAGACAGGACTACAATATTCCAAGATACCTTCTTAAAACTTATGCTGCCTACTACCTAGTGTAGCATAAAGACCACATTCGTTTACATAGAGCTTAAACCTCTATGGTTTTGGACAGTCCAGGAGTTAAATTAGCTTTTGGTCGTGGCTTCGCATACATCAAGACTGGATTCGATTTGATCCATATCGATTGACGATAGTACATTTCTTCCCCTGAACATGTATGCAAAATTTCACTATTATCGTTTGTGTAGTTAAAGGCATGAAAGCCTATGTTGTATGAACTATTGTGATTAAAACCGTATAGCTTACATTAATAATACAGTATTGTAATTTTTTTATAATCTCAAAAATTTAATTATTTTGACAATATTTTTTATAATTTATATTATAATAATATAAAAATAAATTGATTATAATATAATTTATTAATATTATAACTTTATAATAACAATTATAAGACATTGTTTCATAGTTCCTTATACAGTGTAAGTGAATATTGAGGTAGTTATATGGTTGGTTAAAGTTCCAAATATGTTGGTGATGCTAAACCTCATTTGACACTCTGTTAGTATTTATATATCTAATGTACACATTACATGTTACTGTAGATGGTGTGCGTGTCGTACTTACAAGTGTTTTTGAAAGAGCATTTCTGTAACGCGGGTAGAGCTGCGAGTAGGTACAACTCGTACTTAAATACTCTTTTCTCTACTTTCTACTAATAGCAAATTTAGGTCCGATGAGTTTGGGACCCTTAGGAGGGAACAACACCTGTTGGAGGAGCAGCCGTAGTGTCCCTGCTCCTCCGGCCAAAAGGTGTAAGAAGGTATCATGGGGTTTTAGTCCGTGCGACTTGGGCATATCCATCCTCTGCTGCCCGGCGAGATGGATATCCGTTAGGGATTTCCCTATGGAGACAAAAAAAAGGTCCGATGCGTCCACTCTAACCATTATTTCTACTGAGTTGTATGTTATAACCTTTACTAAATTTAACTAACATCTTAATCGACTATTCAAGATTAATTTACATTTATGAGATCAAATAAAATCGTAGTTTTAAATAAAATAAAGATATAATTTAAGTTACTCATGAAAATAAGAGGTATTATAAAACTGACAATGAAAATACGGCGGATGGTCAGCGGTTACCTTGATCTCAGGATAACAAACTAATGATGTGATGATGACTCAGCAGTAAAGCAGCGAAGCGTGGTTTGGGAATTGTCTTGAATTCGTTCAAATAGCTTGTTAGTCATCATCATCAGCCTATAAGCGACCCACTGCACGTCCATAGGACTCATCCCGAGGGAAGATGTGGGCATAATCACCACGCCAGTCAACGATGTATTCACGATTTTAAACGCCGAAAAATCCACAAACTATGTTTTTTTCCACATACAATGGTAAGAATATTTCTCAGGTTCAGGTTGCCTCACGATGTTTTCCTTCACTGTCAACCGATAGTGTTATCAATTTAAATGAATAAAGTACGAGAATTCCGAAAAATTAGTACATGTTGGGGTTCGATCCTGCGGACATTGGATTGATATTCCATTGATATTGTACCGGTCAAACTACTGGACCACCACCACTTGTTACTTGCTAGTAACTATCACTTTTAGATTGAAAATCTACTAAAAAGCATTTATCGATATGCCCCTGCACATTTGAGAGCTGGTGTAATTACAAGCTTTTATTTAGCTTACTATGCTTCTTAGTTTCTCTAGGTCTAATTCTGCAAGCTGAATTACAGCCCGTTCATCTAGACCTAGGCCTTAGCAATTCTGCACGTGTGTCCAGTCCTGATAATTAATTATACGCGAATATGGAATGAAATCAAAAGGGCGAATGTCAAACTGGCTGCAATACACATTGAGAAAATGTAATTACACGACTTTGAGCGCATGTGTATAAAAGATTATTAAAAAAATATTTTAAAAACTCGATTATCCGGCCCTCAGTTATACGGATTCGCGATTATCCGGACTACCAACCGTCACCTATGTATTGTACCTACAAATCGAATTTATGCAAGCATGAATCTATCTGAAATGGCATGTCTCGCCTATTTTGGAAGATATGAATGAGCTAATGTCAAAGATACATATATGCCAAGATTGTGATGATGATGATATGAAACAACCTTGTGACCCACATGACCCACTTGTGACAGTAATGATCAAGGCTTTCAGATTATGTCGATGACGAAATCGTAGAAAACATTTTGCAGGTAAATGAACAGCAGGAAATGCAAGAAGATGAAACAGAAGAAAATCTAGACGTGGAAAATGATGCAGGACCATCTCATGATGAAGTACTTCATGCAATGGAAATAGCTCTCAAGTGGTTTGAATAACAAAAAGAGAGTGATACTGTGAGTTTACTACAGCTAAAACGAATTTGTGATATAGCAGCAATGAAGAGAAAATGTGGCTTGTACGTCAAATGACAATTACCAAATATTTGAAACCAAATTAAACTTATTATTTTATTTCATGATTAAGGCTGCACTATTTTAGTATGACATAATGTAAACTAAGAAAATATGTGTATGTACATACATAAATGAGTGCATACATGTCGTATGTTGGAAAATGTATCTCTTTATAATTTCTTAATAAACATTGATTTTCGTTTATATGTATGTATTCGTCGTTTAATAAACGCATAAAATTATGTACATATGTACTACATATGCACAAAACCAAAGCAGGTTTTTCATGCATCGGATTATCCGGATTTTCGATTATCCGAATGCCTAACGACAACAATTAGTCCGGTTAATCGAGTTTCTACTGTATTAATTTATTGTCAAACGTAACTTGTTGACATGTTTGACTAGAGAATTGCTCAATCTCAAATGATATTGTGAATATATTTCAGTTTAACAATATATATAAATAAATACGACAGCATTCATGAAATAACGGTATAAAGAAATTATATTTAACACTATATTAACCAAAACACGGTGTTGGTTATTCATATAAAAATATCCATCTTTTAGATCAATACATGTATAATAAGAGTGTAAATCTAACGTGTCAGTACTTTTTAGATATTTGTGAAAAAAACTGTTGCAGATATCTTAGAATAAGTAATAAAATACATTTCAATCACGTTTAGAAATGTCTGTTTGTTTGAACACCGCATCCACTACGCATCACTACTAAAGTACTGCGTTCACGATAAAGCCTCACCAAGAAAATCATAAAGCATATCCTCGAGTGACATTTAGTTTTGGTTTCATTAAAATGGTTCACTTTATTAAAAGTTATTGTAATTTTAACGACGCAACTTGAGTACGAGAGAAAGGTTGACAAGTAAATGGACTTAATATATTCAGATGATTTTATTAGTCACTGTTTTTTTTTACATTAGGTTCCACGCGGACGAAGTCGCGGCACAGCAAGTATATAATAAAAACGCACTTTAAAACAATATAAATTATAGATGAAAAATTATTTTCCTTTCCGAATTTTATATCATTGAGTTATCAACTCTAAAAGCGACGTAGCATTATTCGTAGTAGGAACGCGGTTACGCTGCTACAAGCCTACAGCTACGCGGCGTAGACATCGAGCTCAGTCGCGAAGAAGATCTCGAGCACGACGCTTCGCGATGCTCGACCTAAGCGCGTACGATAAGCGCGAAACTTTAAACTAGTATAAAATAAACCAACTATACACAGTTTTTTTTTAATAAAATTACTACAATTTTCCGCATTGCCCTACATTTTTCTCTGTAGTCCAACGTGATTGGATTGTCGCGTGATGTAACGTGTTTGCCCTATTTACTAATGCGATTGTTGTTCTTTGCAAATCAGATTTCATGCCAACACTTTGTCACACCAGTGTAATGTTTTATCGTTTAGTGCTTATCATAAATAACGAGTAAAGTTTTAAGTGAACTATTTGTGTAGAAATGAAACTTATAAATTTTTAATTAGCATATAATGTTAGTTAATGTATAATAAAAACATAATATATATAGCATTTAATATACATTTTATTTATATTAATAGCATCAAGTGTTATCAGTATTTTAGACTTTTAAATTGATATAATCACAGTTCAAAAATGCTTGTAAACATTTACGAAGTTCTTAACTTCAAGGAATTTCAAAATTTGGAACATATCAAAGACATAACTACTTCATACATCACAAACTTATATTCAAATAATTTAAAAAGTAAGAGTAGAATCTAAAAAAAACCATACGAATATGAGACGTTCTAACCAAGTCATCTGGTCACATAATTCTTTTAGTAATACGTAATTCTGTATTCATAAAATAATAACAACGCCATTAAAGTACAAGGAAAAATTAAATGGTAAAAGTGAAATATAAAATAAGATTTATGGACGAATGGTGTGCGATGGTGGCGCAATGTTGTGCTTGGAGTCACTGATGTCGCGATGGCGCGATAGGAGCGACAGAGACGGAGAGAGAAGGGCGCGCTCGCGCAGCCTCTGCTCTTCTGCAGGAGATGGCAGCTTATTGCAACTTCTACACAGAAGAGCCAGTAGTGCTATGTAAGTTTTTACTCTCCTGTCAATTTTACAGGTGACTAGATTCTGCTCGTGGCTTCGCTCGCATTAATATATTTGATATATCCCTCATTATCAGTATATCTTTTCTTGATGGAAGGTACACCCGTGACTACCTTAACTAATTGTATGCGAAATTTCACGATGGTCGTTTGAGTAGTTAAAACTTGAAAGTGTGACAATCAAACACACTTTTGTATTTATAACATTAGTTAGGATTGCATTTTGCAATGAAATTTTATCAGCTACAACTACAGCTTTTATCAACTACAAGCAAGCTTTTATCAACTACAGCTTTCCGTGCACAGTCAAAACAAATATTGAAGTGAATTCTGCAGATAGTTCTAAATCTGAAAATGAAAACAATTTTGAACACTAAGAACTAAATACTTACGCAAAGTGTATTAGAATTACTACCTAACTTAAATCCATACATGTTCAGTAGTTACTTAGGATTTTAAGAAATAAATAAAAACTATTATAGTTAATATTTATTGATGAGAAATGCTTTATTATATTATCTAATGTATCCATAACTGAATCTGAAGTCGCATATACAATTTAGAAACCAAAATGGTGTCCTACGAATTGTATAGGACAAGTTTTTGTGATTTCTGCAATCTCTAGTACTAAGTATAAGGTACCTTTTTTCGCGACTTCTGACATTGTACTTAGTACAAGGTATTATAGTGTTCTGAGACGCCGAATCAAATGACATCAAAAACAGATTTTGTGTAAATTATCCATTTTCCAAAATCTGTACGTATAAATTAAATTGTTTGAAAAAATCAAGAATAGTCACCCTTCTATGAACGTTTTCCTAAAGCCTGGCCTGCCTGAAGGGTTAATATTTTAATTTATCATCTCAAAAATACACTCTGTAATACCTCTAAATATATTTACTTAAGTATAAATACCTTAAGAATGATTAAATTATTTAAATTCTAACCATTTTGGTACCTCGTACTGCTTTATAAACCATCTA
Source organism: Antheraea yamamai (assembly GCA_036509395.1). NCBI lineage: Eukaryota > Metazoa > Arthropoda > Insecta > Lepidoptera > Saturniidae > Antheraea > Antheraea yamamai. The sequence continues at coordinate 5,436,457 of AP028438.1, read as the reverse complement.
AATATACGTTCTTGTTGAGAAATCCCTTATCCAAATTTATAACCTCTCTTCTTCGTTTTTTCTTTTACGGTTCATGAGTTTGGAAAGTTAGGAAATGTGTCAATGAGCTGTAAACAAAGGATGTAACCCTTACTGCTTATAGTTTTCCATATATAGGGTGAAAAAGGACCGATACTGTGAAACTAATAAAACAAGGTTACACTAGAATGCTTTCAAAGAACCGCTACAAAGTTAAACTATTAAAACTATTTAATTGCGCCTGCTTGGAAAACAAATAAGATATGAAATTATATTTACAAAAAAAATATGGACATAAAAAATAAAAGATATATCTAGAATCAAACTATGAAACAATAGCACAACATGCAAACTTTATTTAAATTATTCTTAAAAATGAATAAACCAGAGAAGATAATAATAACAGTCCTATAAAATTCGTTTTGCACGGGAATTAGTGAGTTCTCAGTAATGGATTACAAAGAATGCACTGTGATAAATGCATCACGTGTTATCTACAATAAAAGTTACTGAAGTCAGTGGAGTAAATATTTTTATTGAGCATCTAATCGTCTCAAGATGACTTTAAGGTTAATACTGATTTGGAGAACTGAATTACATTTCTTTTGAAAATATCAAAAACAACATAATCCCATGATTCTCTTCGCATATTATGATTATGTTATTCTTCATTTTTAATCCTTATCAGTTTATCTTTACTTGTTGTTTATTTATCAGTATCTGGTTCCCGCGACTTTGATTTCTTTAAATTGTTTTGTTGTTCATGGACACCGCATATTTTATCCGAATCAATTGAGCGCTGACTTTTATTTTCTTAATTGTAATTAAATATAATCACTACAAATTTTTATGGCTTTTTATACCACCTCTCTTAAATTTTACATTACTTCTAATCGTTTATGTAACTACGTAATAGTATGTAATATCTACTACTTACAAAAATCAGTAAAGTACAGAAAAAATTTGCTATATTCAACCATTTCGGTGTTTAGCTCATCCAAATAACAATCGGTTTATTTATGTATGTACATAAATATAATTGAAATATCAGAACCAACGATATTATAGCTAAAAAGTTGTAGATACGGTACCTACGTGATATTTTGACAAAACACATGGCGCTATAACGTACACATAATACATAAAGTAATATTGTAACGCCACACTGTCTCAGATAAAACGTGGAAGTAAGATGGCATATTCACAATATTGGTGGTGAAAAAGAAACAGTTATATGTTGCTTAAATATGATCGGATTGACGGGGCAGCCGTCAAAAATAAGCTAGCTAGCCAAGTTTTAATAAGGCACTATCGAAGGGCTTATGACCTATTTTAGTTTTTTAGTTATAATATTATTGACCGGAACGGTTCCACGGATACCAGCTAGTTTAATAATAAGGTACTATTTATTTGAACAGACTCATTTCTTAGTATGATGTGAAACATTTCAACGTCTTTACAAACAAAAAGGCCTATTAATTCTTGCTTCATTGAACTGAACTCAGTTGGCTTATTGTGAAAATAAAAATGTATTTCTGATCGGATTCGTATTTCTCGCAATATTTTTGATATCATGCCATTAATTTGTAGTAAGGGAATACGACGCAACCCGCCGCGGTGGGTAAAATGTTTCAATGAATAATGGCCTGGAATTATTCACACGAGAGTTATCGCCGCGAAGCTTCCAACTCAATGGTTATACGAGGGATTTCTCGTAAAGAATTGTCCCACATCATTTAATGTTCTAATCGTTTGCTTTAGTTTTAAACGTTAAGAACCTTTTTGTGGTTGATTCAGGAATTTATTAGCCGAGATTGGTAGATGATGTATGTTTTATTTTATTGAAGTTGAAAAAGGCCACAAGAAGGTTTGATTAATTTTTCACTCAGTCAGTGCGTTCCGTTTTTAAATTATATATGTTCATATATAATTTAATCTGTGGACATAGTTCACTAGTTTACTCGTATATTGTCAATGTCTACCAAATATGTACAAAATTGAAATGTCTTTTATTTTGGAGTTTTTGGCGGGATTTTGGTTTGTCATGTAGTGAATTTTATATTTTATTCATAATCTTGTGTTACTTGACTCTATATTGTGTAAAATTGGTGGTTTTTTATGTAATATAGTTTGTTTATTGTGCATAAGTGAAGTGAATGGAAAATAATACCACGGACCATGAATTCTGAGATGCCACAAAAACTCCATGGAGAGTTCTAACAAGAGAGCTACCATCTTGTTGGATCTTTGAATTAACTACTTGACAATGGAAATTAACAAACACTCTGGGTGAGAGAAAAGGAAATAATTCAGACAAAGAAGATGATACGCTCTGTTAACAAGGAGATTAAGATAAAAAAGATGGATAAAAGAATATATTATAGAAGATTTGGCGTTTCTGCCTTTACATTAAATTGGACATAGAGAAGATTTGGTGCGTATGCCTTTACATAAACTTGGACATAGAAGAAAACTGTCGAAAGAATACATAAGAACTATCTATATTGGCAACTTCAGAATTAAAAGATGGTTTAAAAAATGTACGAAATATTATATAGAAGATTTGGCGATTAGGCCTTTAAAGAATACATAAGAACAGTGGCGTAGCTACCTATGGGCTAGGCGGGGCAGTGCCCCGGGGCCCTCATGCTCAGGAGGCCCTCGAATCCTTACCAGAAATCTCGATCGAACTGAACTTTTGGAAATTTCAACCATTTTCAAAATAAATATGACAGGTTTGTAAAAATTGTAAATATAATTGTTATTTAGTCAGTTGGTAGGCCCGACCTTTATATAATAAACCCTTGAATCTTCTCTATTTCGTTTTATTAGCCAAATCTACACCAAGTATTAATTGTAATTTATGTTGTTACTGTTTAATATTTTTATTACCTGCCCTGCAGTGCACAAAAAAGAGCTTAGTAGCTTAGCATTTTAAAAGAATTTGTATATTTCATATTTTTATTTGATAAAACCTAATCAGTTTACATAGCAGTGGGGCCCCATTTTTTAATTTGCCCCAGGGCCCTTGGTTACCTAGCTACGCCACTGCATAAGAACTACCTATATTGACAACTTCAGAATTGGCAGAATGGATAATTCCTTCGCCTGTCCTATTGGACGAATATTATTACTACTGTCTTTTATTTTTCCGGATTTTACTCCGGAAAGGTTTAACCGATTTTAACGAGACTTTTGCCAGCAGATTTTTTTTAGTTTTCTATCTAATTTACATATTATTACAACTTTCTATGGGAGTTTGGCAGTAACGATAAAGTAAACAGTCCTAACTATAAATTAAAGGGATTAATCTAGATAAAATATATACTTCCTGTGAATCTGCGAAACAATTGTCAATGAGAACGAAGTATGGGCACCAACTAGTAATTAATATACAATAAAGCAATAATTAATCATCGTGAGCATAAAAACACAATAAGCGTAAAGGCGAAAACGGCACGTCAGCGATTCTTTGAAATTGGGTCAATCCGGGAGAAAACGACTATGAAATGCAACGACCTAACTTCCTTAAGCTACTCGGAAATCTCGATGTCGTAAAATGTCGCAAAACATGGAAATTAATATATGAATGTCTTCTGCTTAGTCGCTCAAATATTTTACCGTGAATGTTTTGTAAAGTAGAATATTGTTGTGTATTTCGAACAACGCTATATATATACTTGAATATTTTTTGTACATGTATATTAAATAATCTATTATGAAAAATGTTATTTAAAACGTAACTATAATTGAACGGAACGGATTACGTATAAATTAATTACATATCACTTGCGGGCACGGCGGACGTTATCTTGCCCTGATAATTAAAAAAATATAGACAAATTATATACCTAAGCCTTCCTCACGAGTCACTTTATCTAATCGTGAAAACCGCATGAAAATCCGTTCTGTAGTTTTTGAGTTTATCGCGAACAGACAGATTGACGCAGCGTGGACTTTGTTTTATACTACGTAATGATAATGATGTACGCATGTGCTATACATAGTCCGTGTGTCATATTTACCTCAGTATTTATATGCAGACTATTTTGAACTCGCGGCATCGCTCGTGTTAATGTAAGTTTGATCTATCTCTCGGTAGCTGTTTTTTTTTTCTTGATATTATACTCTATGTCCCTTTCTGTACACCTGACAACGTGTATGTAAAATTTCGTAACGATCGGTTGAGGAGTTAAGTTTTGAAAGTACATATTATAAAACAAAATCCTCTGTCTGTCTATCTGTTCGCGATAAACGCAAAAACTACTCAACGGATTTTGATGCGGTTTGCACCAGTAGATAGAATGATTCATGGGGAAGGTTTAGATTATATATAATTTGCCAAGGTTTTTTTATTATCAGGGCCGGATAACGTCCGCCGGGCCCGCTAGTAAAAAATAAATGAAATTCACTTTCGCATACATTATTTAATATAGATAGTAAATATGTGTACATTAGTAATTCATATAAATATTTTCTGTGAAATTTTCACTGATTAACAAGAATATTTTAAATTACAATAAACACGTACAGTTTGTTTATCTTTATAAATCCGATGAGACCAGTTCCCGTCCGTGGTAAACGTTGTATTAATTGGCCCGAACCGTAATTAAAATGCTAAGGGGGCGGGTAGCACCATAAACTCGGTTGGAGATAGACGATCGGGGTCGCGAAACTGGGTTTATTCGACCCACATGCCCCGATTTTATGTATCGTTACCTGAATTCAATTTATGCACTCGTAATTAAAATGATTTAGTAGTGTCGTCTGTTTACGACTTTGATTCTATACTTCGGTTGAAAGAAGTGCAACTTAGTAGGTGCTCTTCCACTAAGTAGTAATAAGACTAGTCATTACATAGTACAAAACAAAGTCCCCTACCGCGTCTGTCTGTTTGTCTGTTCGCGATAAACTCAAAAACTACTGAACGGATTTTCAAGCGGTTTTCACCAATGAATAAAGTGATTCATGAGGAACGTTTTGCTATATAATTTGTCAAGGATTTTTTTTATAATCAGGGCGGGACAACGTCTGCCGGGCCCGCTAGTAAAGTATACTTTACAGATATATGAGCTTTTAGTAAGCAGTTTTGTTTCTGATTTTTTTTAAACTTTCATATTTATAGAATGCGTCGTACACCCCCCACATATTTCATTTTTTCATACAGAAGTAATTTACTCTTCTTACTTCTTTACCCAAAGATTTTTTTTATAAAATAAAAAAAATAATATGGTAATAAAATTATGGCAGAGACGTTTAAAGAGTTAGTCCATTAATATAGCTTGTAACATATGTACTGAATAAAACAACAGGTAGACAAGAAAGCGAATTAATATAAATATATTATAATAATGATTTTCTAACAAAATAAAAACTATATATTAACTTACAAAACTTTAACACCTCTTCAGAAATGTAATGTATACTAAGGAAAGTAGAAATTAAAAAAAAACATAAATATATATTTTAGGTCTGATTATTATATGATTTTTATATTCAACAAAGTTACTATAAGGTAACTTTTTCTCATTCAATTGATTTCTATATGATGTATAAAATATACCTACAGTTTATTTTGATATATATTTTATACTCACATAATTGTTAGGTACCCGTCAACAAGGATTTTACCATGATTATCTCTGAATTTCAGCGTATACAGTTTAATATCCATATGTCCTTATGATAAATATTATCATTACAGGGTAGGAAGGTTTTGGTATATAATTTGTCTTGGATTTTTTTTATAATCAGAGCGGGACAACGTCTGCCGGGCCGGCTAGTGAATAATAAAATACAATCGCGTGACCGATAGGTATTTCCATTTCAAATATTTTTCTACATACAAAACTAACACCGCTCTACTGTATTTGGCAGGCAACGCCACTGCGGCATAGTGCTACTGCGGTGTGCAGTTTTAGTTACGTTTTAAAAACTATTGGGAATGTATTTCTTCACCGTTCTGTTGGTGTAAAAATAGGGATCGTATATTGAACTAGATGATACCCGCGACTTTGTCTGAGTTGTATATTATCTTAAATACATTTTTCATTAAATTCTGAAACGTACAGACACTTTCAATTATCTATATGTATATATAAATATAGATAGATACACTGATTTATCGATGAGGCTGAAATGCGTTGGCTTACATACTTTTCTCTAGTACTTAACTCGCGCCACCATTCAAATTACATTAACATTTTGATAAAGTGAAGAGATATTGATCAAACAAAAGCTAAATATTACTATCGAGTAATTTAAATTTCTTGGTGAGGTTTTATCGTAAGCGTTGTACTTTAACAGTGATGCGTGCGCAAACAAATAGACAGACAGACATTTCTAATAATGATTGAAATATAATCTATTACTTATTATTAGTCAATATATATATTTTTAATCTACAAAGTACACACACGTTTGGTTTACATTCTTATTATATGTATAGATAACGTCTAATTGACAACGACCAAGATACACTTCATTTAACCTCTACTCGGCGAAAGGAATATTCCTACCATATTTCAAGTCGCTACGACTTATGGTTCCAGAGATATCGTGATGAGTCAATATATAGGTGGGAATCTCTTATATATATATATTTAGACTCAAACATTGAAACGAATTTAGTAAATGAAAATAAGATACCTTTAAAGTTAAACCGTCTAGTAGTCGATTATTCAGTTTCAAAGTTAATAAAACAATAGACTCTATTGATTACATAAGCTAATAATATTTAAAATAGATATAACAATAAATTTATTTCCACAGATATAACTTAGGCATATAATATTATTCAGGAATTTGTCAGATAGAATAATATAGGATATAACTGGGGCATAAAAATGTGATCAAATAACTATTAAAGGGAAGCTAACAAACACTAAATATTACTGAAATCCCGATTATATCTAAAATTACCTAGAACAAACAAAGACAGGTATAAGAATCATTAGATTATAAAACGATTCATGGAAAGTAAAAATATATCGCCGCAAATTAATGTACAATAAATTAGACAGGATAGAAAGAAACGATTCGAGACTGATTGTATTTTTTATACACACCAGTATTTATTTAAATTGTACCACTTTTAGTATACACTTGTTAGTTATATTTTATACTCAAAATTCTTATAAAAATTGATAGATATTAATTTAGTCCAAAGAGCATTTATAGGATGTATTGTTAGTAACCGATATGTAAATCGATTTAAAATATACATAAATATTTACGTTCTTACTTAGTTTATATATCTGGGGCATGTGATTACGGATCGGCCGATAGATGATCAGGATATAGGCAGAAAGCGTAAAGCGTTGGCAGCTAGATGTAAAACGCTTGCCCGTAAGTTTACGCGCTGCACAACGCCACTAAAATTTGGGTATTTTAAGGGTATTTTCAGGGCATCATTTATAGGTCATCGTGCCAAACGTTTGACACATGCAGACTGTGGGTTAGGTATACGCATAAATCCAACAACGCTCTACGCATACAGTATAATAATGCTCTCAGGATGTTGTTGGGATTGCCTCGTTTCTGTAGTGCGTCGGGTATGTTCACCAAAGGTTAGATGACTTTTATACCATCATGCGTCATGTCATCATGCGTCATGTCATCATGTTCATGCCATCTGCCTCTATATTGAGGTGATTCAGGGATAGACCTAATCAGTTTTTGGGCATACTTGCTTGTAGGTTGAATGGTCTCTTCTTTCAGTCACTAGGCTATACTACATGAATGTAGGGACATGTAGGTAATTAATTAAATAAATAATTATGTAATATTATAGTAAATGTTACTTTGCACTTCCGCCTGCAAAGTAACATCCACAATAATATTTATTGAGAGATTTCCGCAAAGTAACGCCTTCTTCCATCAAAAATAATGCTGTAATACACTTAACTCTTAAATCATAGATACTAACACTAGTTTAAAAATATGTACGCTAACAAATACATGTTTTATGGATACATTAGTATCTGAAATAAAGTTTTATTATTAGGTCTTAATAAAATAGACAACCACAAGTAGATACGATGTTGGAGAACTTAACAAAAAAGTTGCGTACATCAATGGTCATTCGACGATTCGAACCATTTTTAATTGTGAATATCCAAACTAATATTATAAATGTGAATATGAATTTGCTTGTTTGTTCGTTTGTTCCGCTTTCACGCTTTAGCTACTCAAACGATGGTTAAGAAATATTACATACAAATTATCTGGGGTGCAAAAATAATAATATAGGGTGAGTATGTCTCATGCAGAAAAAAATACTATTCTCGAGGGACAGGTCAAATGTATGTTAACGCGAGCGAAACGGCGAGCAAAAGCTTGTAAATTATATAAGGATATTTCAAATGAACTTAGAAGTTTCATAGCATCCTTTTTAGCGCGCCGGAGAACCACCTCCCCTCCCTCCAAACACAGGCTGGCAACACACTTAGTTGCAAGTTATTGTTAGTGTCTATGGACGGTGGTGATCACTTAACATCAGGTGAGCCACCAGTTCGTTTGCCTCCTATAATATAAAAAAAAATCCTATGTGGAAGTTCGCAGGCCCGACACGAGGAAACTTAAGAAAAATCTACCTACAAACATTTGATAGAATAATGGCTTTATACTTTTAGTCGCGATTTCTAGTCCTTATATAGTGATTTACTATAATAATTAACACTAAATATATATTATTTCTCCACATAATAATAAGATCTATAATGTTAATTGACTAATTAACTAATGGTTCTATAATAAATATTCATAAAAGTAGATCATGAAAAGTCCTCAAGTTAATTGTGAATATTACGAAGAAAGTTTTGAAACACATTACTCGTTTAAACATATCATAAACGAAGCAAGCGGAGCGTAACGATGTTCCCACACGCACACAAACAGTTCAAGGCGCTATTGAAAACAGAGCTTTCATAATTATGTAACAACTTTGATGTGGGAGCTCTAGTTGTTTTAAATTACAATTCCAAAATTCCGTGTTACAATTAAGTAATGTAACACTGCTTTGAAGGAACGAATGTTTTGTACTTCTCTATTAATGTAGAATTAATAAATGTGAAGTTTTGTCTGTACATTTTATGTTTTTCCAAATATCGTGATAGATATCATTAATTTTTTTGTCTGTCTTACTGTACATCTTGATTTAGATAAAAAATGGTTTAAGTAATTAACATGGAATTTTGTTCATATGAATCTTCTCTCATTCCTTAATTGGAAGGATACAAAATTAACGACAATAAGAAATGGTAACAATAACATTATATATCTCTTTATTAGCTACTATACTCATAACTTTTAGAATAAATTTTGTACGTGGAAAGTTTGTACCATTAAAAAATAATAGTTAACTAATAGAGAATTAGCAGTAACACTTTTGCACTTTGTATAAAACACAATTACTATATATTGCTATGCTACAACAGTAAGTAAAATGTCATATTACAAATGCTACTTTCCCATCTAGCAGGTTACGATGTTACAGCAACTTTTTTTTTTACTTTCTTTTTGGCAATCAATCTTTTACATTATTACTGCCATTGTCCAGTAGTTAATAGTATTACAAGTTCTTCTTCCATTCCATTTTGCCGACCAGTCCTCTAGTAGGCTATTACTGTCATTGTCAAGTGAGTATGGAATTACAAGTTTCTTGATATAATTTCAATGAACTAACAAGTTGGTGGCCATCTTGTTAGATCTTTCCATGGAGTTTTTGTGGCATCTCAGAATTCATGGTCCGTGGTATTATTTTCCATTCACTTCACTTATGCACAATAAACAAACTATATTACATAAAACACTTCCAATTTTACACAATATAGAGTCAAGTAACACAAGATTATGAATAAAAATTAAAATCCACTACATGACAGACCAAGATACTGCCAAAAAACCAACTTCACTACTTTAATGTTAACAAAACTTAACTGTACTTAACCAGATTTAAATACAACAACATAAAATGTAATTTAATCAAATCCTAGACCGATTTTAATAGAATTGTGTATTGTCATTTAAGAACGTTGCATATAATAATAATTCTTAGTATTTTTACAAATCGTAGCAGAAAGAAACAATTTTTACTTTATATCTACGTATTGTGAGACGTTTCATGCACGTGAATTAAATGTGATTTGACAACTAATAAGGTATAAGTATTATTAATAATAATAATAAGAAATAAAATAAAACTGTACAGACATGCGTACTATATACACTTTAGGTATGTAAGTGCTAGTGGTGTTTTGTGACCAATTAATGAGACTTCTTCACAAAGTATACGTTTTTAAATGCAATTGTTTTATAATTAATAGTAAAAATCTGCCCGTCATATTACTGTAATACAGGAGATTGCTCGTAGAATAAAATCAAAGTGATGTTTTGTTTAAAATCTATGTAAACAGACACACAAAACTAAGGTATGGTAGCGTATAACGTAATGGATTGTGGACTCTATACTATCATAAAGACGGATTGGGGTTTGAATGTTTACTCGTCGCGGACACTGAATTTTGGGCTTTAACAATGTAGATTTACGTTCAGAATCATAAAATATAATATCAGGAAATTGCTGAAATGTTATCGATTATTTTTATTGGCTTATTACATATTTTTCAATACGCTCAAAATATATCACGTAGATATATGACAAGTCCGCGTTCTTTTACATAGTTTCTATTTTATTTTGGTGTATATAGAAACGAAACAATACAACGTTAATTAAATGTGTACACATATTCCTCATAGATGGATATCGTTAACCAAAAACCATAGAAACTCCGAGAGGGCATAGGTTAACCTGCACAGTGGGCAATATCTGCATTACAGGGGTGTATTAAAATAGCATTTTAACGTTTGCTGTATTAACTATGTGAATTGAGAACTTGGGCTCTACTCTCTCCAAAAGTGTTTAAGGAAAACTTTTTTTTATATGATAGGTTGCAAACGAACAGGTGGGTGACCTGATGTAAAGTGATCACCACCGTCCATAGATATTAGCAACACCAGGGGAGTCGCAAGTGCGTTGCTAGTCTGTGTTGGGGGAAAGGGAGGGAGGGGAGAGGAGAGGGGAGGGGAGCGGAGGGGCGGTGGAACTCCGGCGCTCTCATTGACCGAACGAAATGCAGCAATGGAAGCACTCTATTACTTCACGTCGGTGTTTCTGTGAAAGGGTGGTACTGCCCCGAGTGAGCCGACCCATTCATACTGAAACCAGTAGTAATAGCTTCAGCGCGGCTCTACCACCTCGAAACTGATTATTTGAAATTAACATTAGGCACATTTCCTTGACGGGTACATATAATCTAAACGTCAAACTCAACTGTACTTTATGTGATCGGATTTCTAAATGTAAGCTTGGTTTCGCCAATTAAGTTAAAGCTAACGCTTGAAGGAAACAAAATATTTTTGGTGACGCTGTATTCAAATAAATGAAGCGTTTACCATAGTATTATATTCTAGTATAATGAAAGTTGGTAAAATTGCGTACAAAATGTATTTCGGCTTAATTACCGTTTTATTCAAACTTGGTTATTAATATTCAGAGCTAAATGTTCTTTTCTACATACTGTTGTGAACCCTAATCCGTTCCACGCAATTTTGTACATTGTTCACTTTTTGACATTTTGTCACAATAGGAGTAATTTATACAAATACTTCATTAAAATTTAACCACTGTGATTTTATGTCTCTTATCAATAGAAACCATTGAGCGAAATGAATGATACTTTTTTTATGTTATAGGAGGCAAACGAACAGGTGGGTCACCTGATTTTAAGTGATCACCACCGTCCATAGACACTAACAACACCAGGGGAGTCGCAAGTGGGTTGCCACCCTTTAGGGGGAAGGGAAGAGACAGGGAGAGGAAAGTAGAGAGGAGAGATCCTCCGGCGCTCTCACTGACCGAACGAAACGCAACAATGCAAGCACTTTTATAGAAACCAAATATTTATTAAAAAAAATGTTCATATTGTAAGCAATTAATTTGAAAAATTTACATTACGCGTGCGACAGACTTCGTTGTTACTTTTGCAAAACCAAATATTTCACAAGCTTAAAAAATAAACGTAAAATTATATTTTTATTCAAATTACTTTTGCGAATGCTGGCATCGTGTATGCGGTTTACAGACATAAAAACGTTTTTATTGTTACACGTAAGCAGCATGCAAAATACTTGTTTTAATTTTATATTTAGTCCAATGAACTGCATTTAAACAATGCAGCGTGTGCCAGGGGATATATTTGGAATGTTTATTTTTTAAAATACTTTATGGGTCTTAGCGTTTCACCACTATCTCACCTTTTTTTATATCATAGCTGGCAAACGAACATGCGGGTCACCTGATGTTAAGTGATCACCGCCGTCCATAGAATTTAGCAACACCAGGGGAGTCGCAAGTGCGTTGCTAGCCTGTGTTTGGGGATGGGGGTAGGGGAGCGGACAAGAAAGGGGAGGGGGAGGGCAGGTGGGTCTACGGCGCTCTCACTGACCGAAGGAAACGCAACAATGCGAGCACTATTACTTCACGTCGGTTTTCTGTGAGAGGGTGGTACTATCCCAAATGTTCCGACCCATTTATGCTGAAACCAGCAATAGCTTCAGCGTGGCTCTACCACCTATTACCTGATGTTAAATGACAATGACTAAGATGGATGGTAAACTTGCTAAACCTGAAGGAGGACTGGTTCTCAATTGCTGCTACCGAAACCATCTTGTAGGCGTTTTGTAACAGATTTTCAACCTGAGAGAAGAGAGAGAAAAAACCCCACTAACATGAAATGCTTTGATTACGATGTTTTCCTTCATCGAAAACTCCAGCACATTCACAAAAATTAGAACCTACGTCGATCGACACGATGTCCGAACTCGTTAACCATTGAGCCATAATTGTTTTATATTTTATTGTGTTTTAAAATGGAATGTTTTATTATTGAAATATCTTTATTTAACACTAGCTTCTGCTCGCGACTTCGATCGTATCGATCGATATCGATCGATTCGATCGATCGTATATTGTGTAAAATTGGTGGTGATTTATGTAATATAGTTTGTTTATTGTGCATAGGTGAATTGAATGGAAAATAATACCACGGACCATAAATTCTGAGATGCCACAAAAACTCCATGGAAAGTTTTAACAAGATGGCCACCGTCTTGCTAGTTCATTGAAATTATATCAAGATACTTGTAATATCGATACTCACTTGACAATGGCAGTAATAGTCTACTAGAAGACTGGTTGCCAAAAATGGAAGAAGAATTTGTAATACTATTAACTACTCGAAAATGGCAGTAATAATCTAAAATATTGGTCACCAAAAATAAAGTTAAGAAAAAAAAACCTTCCTTGATAGATGAGCTATATAACACAGAAAGAATTTTTCAAATCGGACCAATAGTTCCTAAGATTACCCCCTACAACGTCACAAACTCATAAACTTTATAATATTAGTATAGATTATAAAGCGAAAGAATATTTTCCGCTATCTTGTTATGGAATAAAGAAAACTATTAATCCGTGACTGGCTTAGCTTTAATATAAACACGATATTGCCATTATCAGTTACATGCCATTATCACTGTCATTTATGGTAGGACTTGTAATACTGTAATACTGTAATATTGTAACTATATAGATACGTCATAAGCGCGTCGACTGCACTTTGTTAAAACTTAGCTAGTTAGCTTATTTTTGACGATTGCCCCATCAATCCGCCCGTATCTAAGCAACATATAACTATTTCTTTTTCACCACCGATATTTAGAATATGCCATTTTACTTCCATATTCTATCTAAGACAGTGTGGCGTTAGAATATTACTTTACGTATGTGTGCGTTATCGTGCCATTTGTTTTGTCAAAATATCATGTAGGTTAGTTATAATATGATTGGATATTATACCTTGTAGTTCAAACCGTTCAGGTATTTTATTGATTCCCGCAAGTATCAGTTGAAAGTTTAGTTATGGAAGTTTTATTAGTTTGATAAAATATGTCTTCTGAATGCTCAATCAAAAGTGACGATGCATCAGGCACGTGTTTTGACTTATGTGGATATATGAGTATATTATATTCTAGTGGACATAAAACTACCTATACAGGAACAAAATATGCAGAACTGACATTTTTGTGAAAACTTGTATTATACCTACGAATATATTTTGTTTTAATATATACAATTTCCACTTTGAAAACCGAGAAGCACAAAGCCACTTAATTGCCTTTGGAATAAACACGGGGACAAAGGACAGAACAACTATACAACGTCGTTATATTTATCGGACATTCGTTTTGTACTTCAAGTATACTTACTTCACTCGTGAAATGTACAATACGAAATGGTTGAAAACTAATTTATGATATGAAATTCTTGGAAAAACGAGATATCTACAATCATCGTCGAATATTATAATAAAATAGTCTGGATTTATTTTTTAACAACTCATTTCATTTTTACAATCTTGCATTACTATCAACCCCGTTAGGTAAGGTAAATCAAATTCCATATAAAGCATAATTGTTGTGTAGGGAACCGAACACACAATTGAGCCGCGCGTGTAAAGGACAGAAAACTCATACTTAAGTAGATACATTGATAATAAAAAACTACTATAAAATTCAACCGCAGCGCCACCTACCGGGTAGAATTGTGGATCCAAACCATTCTCACACAAAAGTTTATATATTGATCGATATATATGATTTTCCAACTAATCATACCAACCACTTATTTAAACTTCAGACCTTTTTATATAGTTTATCAGCGCGATGTCCTTTTTTCAATCGTTAATATTAATCTATCTTTTTTATATCTAAACATTGATGTCTGATTTTTTTTTAATAAATTAAAGAGTATTTTTTCTTAAATATGTTTTAATAACCCAGGTTTTCAGTTTCCTGGCATTTGTCTATGCATTTTAATACATTTTTTTACCGTGAATTATTAAGCTTTATGGCAGAACAACGTCTACCTACCGCGTCCGCTAGCTCTTACTTACTAATTTTACAAAAGTGAATGTGGGTTTTTTTGTTTGTTACGCTTTCACACCTTAACTAGATACGCAACCGATCATAAAATTTTGCATGCACGTTGTCAAAGGTATAGAAAAGGACAGAGGGTTCCGTTCATGCAGAAAATGTACTGTTTTTGATGAATGTATCAAATCTACATCAATAAGCGTAGCCGGGAGTAAACCCTATTCGGCTATAATGCAAAAATAACTTTTCAAACCTGACAGCTAGTTTCAGAGATTAATGCCTTCAAACAAACGAAAAACAAAATCTTGAGCCTTATAAAGAACTAGCCGACCCGTGCCCACTTCGTTGGGCGGTAATAGGCATTATCAAGCTACAACTTTTCTCTAGAACTCAATCATATATATCTCATAATTAAGGCAGCGTTCGTAAGAAACGTTTTCGTTCGACCATTTTTCTCCGACTCCCCAGATATTACCCCCTACCACCTCACAAACATTACCTCTTTATAATATTAGTATAGTTTATAGATAATATAATTAGTTAATAGCTTCTGCCCGAGACTTTGCACGCGTGGAATAGTTATTATGGGCTAAGACGCAGCGGAAACTCTCAAAAGGAAAAAATACCCCGATTTTAAAACATTTTTCATTGTTGCTCCGCTCCTATTGGTCTTAGCGTGATGATATATAGCTTATGACACTCACAAATAACGTAGCTTTCTATTGGTAATCGGTTTAGTAGTTCCCGAGATTACCCCCTACAATGTCACAAACTCACAAACTTTACTTCTTTATAATGTTACTATATAGATTATAGCCCCTGCTCGCGACTTCGTCCGCGTAGTAATAGTTACTACTCTGGGCTAACGCTGACACACAGCAGAAGCTCTCAAAAAGAAAAAAACATCTCGATTTTGAAACATTTTTCATCTGTGCTCCGCACCTATTGGCCTTAGCGTGATGTATATAGCCTATAACCATTCTCGATGAATGAGCTATATAACACTGAAAGAATTATTCAAATCGGAGCAGTAGTTCCTGAGATTACCCCTTACAACGCCACAACGTCACAAACTCACAAACCCACAAACTCACAACGTCACAAACTTTACCTCTTTATAATATTAGTATAAATAGTATAGATGTAAATAAATTATACATTATTCTATTACTGCATTTGACCAGTTTTAATTTTGGTAAAATTTAATAGATAATCTGAAAATTGGCAATAATCTTCAACGCTACTTAACTTTTGAAGTATTGAGATAGAAATTAATATCGGCCTGTATAATATGCTAATGAGAAGGTGAGTGAGTGTTTGTTATGCAAATAACTGCGGTGAAAATCTTTTTAGATTTATTTCGTTATTACGAATGTCATTGTAATATATTATACTTTAGGAATGAAAACATGAATTAAACGGTAGAATAATATTATTTTTACCTCTAAAGAAACCCACATATTCACAAAAAATGTTGTATATTATAAACGCAAAAATACCTTTGAGTGTTTGTCCTTCAAACATGTTTGAACGGCTAGACGGAATTCAATGAAATTTATACAGCGAAGCGAGTAAATACTAGCAGTGGATTGTAAATCCCTGTGGAGTTACGAGAACAAATACTTTTTTAGAAAATCAAACTGTTATTATTGATTTCTATTTGTTCCTACAGCAGCCTTGTTTAATATGTATTTATATCTTTATATCATATGAGGAAATACCTGCGACTGTGTCTTTGTAAAATCATTACATAGTATAAAATAAAGTCCCCAACCGCGTCTGTCTCTCTGTTCGCGATAAACTCAAAACCTACCGAGCGGATTTTCATGCGGTTTTCACCAGTGGATAAAGTGATTAATGAGGAACGTTTTAGTATATAATTTGTCATGGTTTTTTTTATTTTCGGGCCGGGACAACGTCTGCCGGGACCGTTAGTTACAATATAAAAGATAATAACAATAATATACAGGTTAGCGCCACCTATAATAAAATGGGTAGGGTGAAACTTTCTCCATGAAAAGACACTTATATAGGTGTGTTAACTTTTATGATGATCGTTCAAACTATATTAGAGCTTAGCAGTCTCAGACGTGTACATCGAAACCTTTTATATAAACCTATACTAGAAACTACCATCGACTGTGCACCTGCTTTTATATGCAGTAGCCATTTTGACGTGATATTTTGTTTATTTGGGTATATTTTATGACACAAAAATATTCTTTAGAACCGAAAAAAATACGCAAAGATATACTTCTCATCTGCCAATTTTCATCAAAAACGGATGACACTGAATAAATAAAAAGACATACAATATTCCGTGTATAAAATTTGATGAATGTAGATTAAAAATTTTTTTTACAACATTTATAAAAGACTATACCGAACATTTTCGGAATAATGTATACTTACTGCGTACAAAATTTAATCAAAATCGGTTAAAAATACGTATTTATTATCGTTTAATTTTTTAATTTATAGTATCCTATCAAATGATCCCTGTACTAAACGCATTATAAATCTCAGTCAAATCGTTTTTGAGTTAAATCCGGACGTACAAATTATTGTTACGACACATTCGTTTTTAGACCTGTATAATATACTATTACAACATTTGTAAAATGAAAATTTATGAACAGACAGGACTAGAGGTTTTTTAATATAGATAAATATATATACAAGTACAATTTATAAAAAATATACTCTCAACTTCTAAGAAATTTAATTACAGTGGGTACTGTGGTAAAGCCCTCCCGCTGTGCTTAGCTTGTCACCGACACACTCCACTTGTCAATCTTAAATAAAACCCATTTGGCTCACTCCCTACTGGGGTTGGACATATCAAACCAATTTATATAGCCATGTTAAAATCTGAAAAATATCGTTCAATTAAATTAGACTACATTTTAAAGAACTGTACGTCTAATCTTCGCCACGGATTTTGATACGGTTTCACTATCATTTAGATATTTTTTTGCGGAAGGTTTATATTTATAATACATGCATAGTATATTGATAAAAAACAGAAGAAAGTCGTATCTACACGTAAAAAACAGTTTTCGGGCAATTACATTGCTAACAGTGACTAATTCTTCTAAGATACATCGAAATAATGTACACACATCAGAATTGTATATTAAGGAGGCCTACAAGGAAATCTTTGATAGTATATGTCTGAAGATATTTCTACCAATATAGTATTAATCCTTACCTCAATAGGTGTGTTACTTAGGTTGAGCATTGAACATAGATCAAAATTGTCACTTACAGCCATTGACGTATAAAAACCCAAGACACACAGTCTCGAATAAAAGTAGCGCTCTAAACCGGCCGCAAAAACTCTCCAATATACATATGTGGTGACAGTTATGCGATTAACTTATGATTTTGTAAATTCGACCTTACCTGAATGATTTAAAGTTGTGTTACAAGGACACAAGCGACGCGAGACTATTTGAAATGACTGCAAATCCAAAATTATGCACACATTTTTGTGTGCCGGCTGTGAGACGTAAAGTGTGCATCTTGGGTTTTTGTATGTCAATTGCTCACAGTATATTATTTTAATGGATACCTTAGAGAATTTGACAAATTTAAAATTGCGCGTAACAAAATAAAAATGGCTTATACGATGAGAATGACGAAGCATTTTTGACTTTGATAACCTATTAACAATATGTGATAATACTAATAATATAAGTGCGTTCTGTCAGTACAAAACCTTTGTCCTTCAGTGGAATGTTTAAGAACTGGTATTATTAGTATTATTTAGTTACATAATATGAACTACCTAAATCGCATTTTGGGCACTATGTAAATCCTAGTGTTACCTTATTGCGTAATTTGTAGTAAACAAAAGAAAAGCGGGTCCCGTGTGAGACATCAATCAGCACCGCCCGCAGCGACACTACTGCTATTTGGACGTGCCGTGATTCCTCAAGTCTCAGTACGTTTTCAACCTATTTCATTACAAATAACAGCTGAATCGCTAATGCTACATCCGCTTTCCTTTCGGGAGCGTGAATCGATTTAATGTTTTATTTGTATTTTAAAGTAAATCCGCCCATATGAAGTCGTGGTTTCTTTGGTATTGTTTACTCAACGTTCTTTATGGACTTGTTTATTCCACAGTGCTTCATGATAATCTAATGTATACTCATCCATTATTATTATAAAGATCAAAAGATTGTTTTCTTTGTTTGTTCGAACGCACTTATCTCTAGGACTATCAGTCGTATTTCAAAAATTCCTTTTTCATATATTATTATCACGCTATTATAAGAAGATGCGTTTACCATGAAATGTATAGATTAGAAATTATTGATAAGTGAGAATTAATGAAATCATTGCAAGATATCCGTGTGTTGCGGTTGGAGGTCCAGAAGGAAGGGAAATTTAAATGCGAAAGAAACCATGGAACATAGTACAGAAATAAAAATACGTAGATATATATGAAAGCACTCACGAGTACGTTTAAAATTTAATGCAAATATTAAATCCATATATAGAACTTATATTATTAACTTTATATCTCTTAATGCAATCTAACGTATATATTTTTGTATACCTAATTAGTATTTTTGTAGCCTTGGTACAAAATTTTTACGCACTAACGTTACCATTGGTCGCGGTTACATATTTGCGTCGTTTTTGAGACGAAAGTCTAGAACCGTCGCGTGAAAACCTATAAGTGCACAAAGGGCTTACGAATCGGGTGATCGATATGTCTCGTGACTGTTGGGGTGGCCAATATCTCTGGCAACGTATGAGGATATAAATAATACCATACAACGTCGC
This sequence comes from Antheraea yamamai, assembly GCA_036509395.1. Taxonomy (NCBI): domain Eukaryota; kingdom Metazoa; phylum Arthropoda; class Insecta; order Lepidoptera; family Saturniidae; genus Antheraea; species Antheraea yamamai. Next base: position 5,416,648 of record AP028438.1, on the reverse strand, counting down.
AATGTGTCCAGTCTTCTGGATTGTTTCCTTCTAGCAGCGAATTGGATGGAATTCATTGTTTTACCTCTAGTTTTAAAAAATGAATTTAGAGTCGTTTTTAAGTTCTGTTAGGAATTAACTAACGTCTAGATATTAATGTAATGTTGTTATGAGATATGAATTATATATTACTAGCGGACCCGGCGGACGTTGTCCCGCCCTGATAATAAAAAAACCTTGACAAATGATATATCTAAACTTTCACCATCACTTCATCAATCACTTTATATACTGGTGAAAACCGCACGAAAATCCGTTCAGTAGTTTTTGAGTTTATCGCGAACAGACAGACGTGACAGACGACTTTGTTTATAATATTTAGTGATATTGGTATTTTTGTTGATTAAATTCCTTTTTTGGTAACGTTAGATATGCACTGTAATTAATAGGAAACATGAGTTTATTTTAATGAGTGTATAATTAGCATTGAAATGTATTTATAATTCGAAGTGAGGAACCCTAAAATTTTATAATGCATCTTTGATTTATTCCCTTTGTTATTTAAACTCCGATAAATTTTGTACAGCGAAATAACATTGAGTTATTATATCTCTAACGTTAGTAAACACTCGCTTTTCGAGTTTAGGTCAACAAGAAACTAGACACTCAATTTTAAAACTTTATATTCTGCGTTATTGTGTAACATTTTAAAAGTACTATTTACTACTTCAATTAATTTTGTCATTTTATATTACAATTTTTTTCGATATAAGAAGACGTCTTTCGATAGTTGTATTTGTTCTTACAATTATAAATTGTTTATTAGTTAATGATGACCGACTTTTAATAATCTTTAATTATAATTAATACATAGGGTATTTTGTTATAATATGCCTTTTTTTAAATTAAACGGTTGTCTTTATATTGTCTGATCATTACTTAGCGAGTTAGGCAGTTTTTCCTTAACGGTTTATCTGGTTGACTTAAGTGATTTATATTCACCACACTATAGAATTCTCTTGCACAAATTTTGTTGAGGATATTGCACATTTATTGTTATATATCACAGGCTGCAATACTATCAACGACTGGTGTTTCATTCTAATCTCTCAGTGTTACCGTTGTGTTTGTATTACATTGTGCTTATAATAAAGTATGTCGTAAATATTTTGCTACTATACATTGTGTGAATACGTCAAGGGATTAGAGAAATGTAAAACGTTTAAGGCCTTCTATGCACAGATTGTTTTCTTTCTTTTATTTTTGGCGACCAATCTTCTCGATTATTACTACCATTATCGAGTAAGTAATAACGTTACAAGTGTATTGTGATTCATTCAATATTCTAACAAGATGGTGGCTCCCTATTTAGAACTTTGCACGGAGTTTTTTGTGGCATCACAGAATTAATGTTCCGTGGTGTTATCTCATCCACTTCACTTGTGCACAATAACCGGACCATATTACGTAGAACATCACAAATTTTACAAAATATAGAGTCAAAAAACACGAGATTATGAATAACCTATAAAATCCACTACACGACAGACTGAGATCCCGCCAAAAAACTCCAGATTGTTTTCGTACACATGATTATAAACTTTTCACACGTACACGGTCGTGTCGTGTCGTGCCCGTACCGTGTCCACAGACTACTAAGAGGATACTACGTCTCCGTGTCCTAAGTGTGTGATTTGTTTCCTTACACAGCAGACAATCGCACTCACGGTGGCTACGCCGTGCCGTGCAGGTACAGTTTCAGTGTTAATTTGTACGGATACATCATCTCATGGCTGCAATATCGCGTGAAAACTTCATTAATGCCTACATTATTGAACCGTCACAATAATGTTCATACTAAACCGTGTGTGTTTGGAAAACTCCTTGGAAGAAGCTTGTATAAGCCGTAAATTGATAATAATGCTCTTGTTGTTGTCTAAACTTGTATATTGATGTCATCGTGAACCTGCAAATACAATAGTAGCTCTGTTGAATTCTACTGTAAGTAACTACTATTAAATGTAAACATATTTCAAATGTTGTAGGTCATGCTGATAGCAAAACTAGTTCACTCGGAACTAGATTAAAAAATGTTTACATAAGCGTACCCATTCTGTTGGTTCTATAGTCGAATCTATAATACAAGCGAAGTAATGATAGCTCAGTGGTTAGCACATACGGATACCGCATTGATCTTCGTAGATTTAAATCAGCTTATACTGTATATCTATCTACATACTATAGGTATATATACTACATACTATACAAATAAATTGGTGAAGGGAAACATCGTAATGACACGATAGCATGGTGGTAGGACTTTTCTAAGCACACCTGGCTAGTTACCACTCTCAAATTAAAAATTTGTTTTGATGCACCTACAGGTGTATATCGGCAGCAGCTCTTGAGAGCCAATTCTCAAGGTTTAGCGTTTCTACCATTTTAGACCATATCGTTATTTAGCATCAATTGAGACTGTGGTCAAACGCTAAAGAATACAAAGATATTTTGACACACATATCTATAATAACTAATATGATACAATTCAAGACATTGGGTGTTTGAATACGCTAATATAATAATAGAACTATTGATCAAATTTAATAAAATAATATTCATATATTATATTGTATCCAAATTGTGGCCTAACTGCCGAAAAAACAAAACACTTTTTATTCATTCTGTCACAATAGAGCTATCGTATTTCAGTTGAAAAACGTGGAAGCTAACCAGTTTTATCACAGTTTTCTTTAAAAATAAAGCGAAAATGTATTTTTGTCTTTTGTCCTTGTCATCTATATATATTGCTGAATTAATTATTCCTCGCTCTTTCAATTTCATGTACATGTATATAAAAGCATAGCTTTCATGAAAAAAAATAGTCTATTTATTGAGGTAAGTCATATTCTACCTAAATTCAAACTACGAATCCCAGAACTGCAGTTGTTACCATACAAAGCATTTTCAGAAAGTACGCCAAACAAAGACGAAGTGATAGTACGGGTTATCCGAGACGGAAATGCTGGCCTTCGAGGTGGTCTTCGAAAAAACAGAGTCCCTAATGTTCCAAGGACCTCGGCGAGAGCCACTTGTTGCGGCCCAAATTTATGTGGAGAGCGTCCGTATCAGGATTGGGGCCCAGATCAAATATCTGGGCCTCACCCTGGACCGACGCTGGCGGTTTGTGCCAATTTTTTTGTCTATGAGCTATGCTCGCCTCCTCTCAACACCGTCGCCGGACTTAAGGAAGATGGGTCAGGGAGCCCATCTTCCCATTGCACAAATCTGGCAGACGGAGGAGACGGCTATCGTGTACAGGATCGTCTCTCAGCAGGTTCAGGGCCCGGTGACTTTTAACGCTGGACCCACCGCTGAGGTGGCACAATGAATACCATGGAGATAGTATGCCGTCCCGTTATAGCGGCGGATGTACACCGTGGGGATTTAGTGAGTGCGGGGGAGGGTGGCGTGTCTATGTAGGATTTCCCCACATAAAAAGGCTGAGAACCTAGTATTACCGTGAAGGGTAATCGAACATCCATATAAGAGGTGTTCTATCCCAACTTACCTAATTATGTTAACACTGATTATTTAAGAAAAATGCAAATGAAACCGCGCAACACGGCTAGTATTTGATGAATTAATTCTATTTACAAAATATATAACTTTGTTATAAATTAAAACTTTTCATTTATATTAAACGTTAATGTTAAAAGGGTACGCTGTAAATTAATTTAATAATAGAGACCCTCGAATCCTACCAGACTAGTCGTTTCAGGGGTTAACAGTCAACCAACTTATCTAAATAACACTTATGTATAAAATATAGCGAACAATATAACTAGGTATTGCAAGTACCGAAAACGATATAAGATGTATATTTTATAAACGTTTCATAAATTTAAACCGAAATATGGATTTAACCGAAGCAATGAATGAATGGTCCCTTTGAAACCGGCATTAATTTGTTGTAGGTATATTTCATTTTCATAATAACTACGCTCAGTTTTAATTATGCTGGTTATATTTTGAATAGCCGTATACAAAACTAACGATGCGAGGAGCGACATGATCTGATTAAGCTAAAACTTTTAAACTTTGTAGTTATATTAAAAAAGGGTTGTAAAAATAATAGTATATATTTAATCCTTATTTATAATATTACTTGCGGGCTCGGCGGACGTTACCCTGCTCTGATAACAAAAAAAACCTTGATAAATTATAAACCTAGACCTCCCTCATGAATCCCTTTATGTGCTGGTGAAAACCGCATGAAAATCCGTTCAGTAGTTTTCGAGTTTATCGCGAACGCACAAACAGACAAACGTGGCAAAGGACTTTGTTTTATAATATGTAGTGGTAAATGCGAATCTGAGTTTTTTTTACGTTTTCACGCCTTGGCTACTCAACTAATCATGATAAAATTTTGCATATGCGTGGTACGGGGTACAGAGAAGTACATATTCGACCAGAAAAATTATATTTTTTCTGAGAAACAAGGTAAAATCTACACAAACACAAGCGAAGCCATTAACAAAAGCTAGTGTTATGTAAATCAACTTTTTAATGTAGTTAGTAGTGTAAGCTTTGTTAATGCGTAAACACGAATTTGGGCTTCAGTATTTATAGTTTTTTTTTTATTATTTATATGTCTATTATCTCTTGTGTTTTCCATATTTTTAAATAAATAAAATATATGAACACTGTAGTGTTGATAAAAATATATATACTGTTTTAAATACAATTTGAGGTTTTAGTACCTTTACTTTTACTTTTACAGTACAGCTACCTATATTTTATTTAAAAAAATAGTTACTCAGTATATGTATCTCGGCTTATTTAAAAATAAGACGAAAATTCAAACACCTGTACAGGTATTTCCATGGCAAATCAACCACTGTAAAACTTTCGATTTAGTTGAAAAGATTTTTTCTTCTAACCCGTTAAAAACATTTTTCAGAAAATTTTGAAATATTTCAAGTTTAAAACAATAAGTTCGTATTTAAATATACTTCGCGAAGAAAATACAAAAAAAAATTAAACCATGACAATTTTTACTTTTTTCTAGAAAAAATATTATTTCTTATCATGATCTCTATTTTATTATTTGTTTTCACTAAAAAAAACATTAATCAATTCGGAAAAAAATGCCACCCAATATGAATTGGTCAGATTTTTCCTTCTAATTGTTCTTAATGGATTGAAAAAAAAAACCTAGCTACACTAATTTTCCAAACATAATGACTGCTTCACGTACACGACTATTAATTACTCGATTTAGCGATATATTGTTTGTTATAATAGAAGCTGTTCACAACTGTTAGTGGAATATAATATGGTAGAAATACTAGTGTTTTGGCTTTAAAGACGTAGCTTTGTAGTAGCTTTAAGTTGTAGCTTGATAATTACAAGAACTATGGTTAGATATGACAAAACAAAGAAATTTTCTATATCTATAAATACCGATAACAATGTATTGATGGCACAAGGATGCTCTGAATTAATATCATATACATACATATATGATATCCTGCCGACCTTTGTTTTAATTTTAAAATGGAAATGGGCAGGACATATGATAAGATATGAAATGGACTAACAGAAAGTTATCCCAGAATCAGAACAAAAGATGGGAGGACGATATAAAAGAAGTAGCTAGTCCAGCATTGCTCCAAAAAGCAAGAAATAGGGAAATATTGAAATCTTAAGAGGAGGCCTTTGTCGCAGGACAAGCTGTAAGAGTAGAAACTGGATGCCAATAAATATAAAAACATATTTAAATCTAGTTCGTAAGCAACTTATATACAGCAATAAAGGCTTATTTTATTTTATATAGATGATACATTAAGGAAAAAAAATAGTAGTAATGGTATACGCCGATATTTTAAACACATTAACGCCTACGTTTATTTCATGTATCACTGACAACCTTTCATCACTCTAAAATATCTCTTTTCTAAATATAAAAAGGTACGACCTTTTAGCTTTATCTAATACATACATAGTACATACGTGCAATAAAGTGCATCATTTTTTTTTTATTTTAAATATACACGACTAATTTTCAATGTCAACAGCTCCGTTATAATAGTAAATTCTAAGTGTTCCTTTGAAGAAGGTATCTTAATCACGGTACGAGCTTAATCATCACTCAATTGTCTGCCTTATATTATTAACATAAGTTTTATTATTCATTTAATACAAGTGTTTATCATTATATACATATTAATAATTAAAATGAAGATAATTTTTACCGATCCACAAATAATTAACATATAACTTATAGACACGTTTTCTATTTATACATCGTATAAAATATATATTTATAAAAAATCTATTTATGAACTAGAGTAAGTTAACACTTAAAATCCGTGCATAGAAATGAGTGTAGTACGTTTCACTTTTACCTGACCATTATCGAAACCTTTGGGACGGACGGTCGCTTCCTGCTGGATTCAACGGAAGTGACATTCAGATCACTTACACTTTTATTTTCTTTTGAATAATAGAAGTTTTATTTGATACAGATGTCGCAATTATATACAAAACTATTTTAAATTATATAAATTGTTTTTGTTTAACTCTATAAGACGGTATTGAATCTGAAGTGATTATATTAAATGCTCACTTTAACGTTAACTGCTAAAATACTATCTTGATTCGAATAAGAATTAATTAGTTTAGAGTCTTTTAGGGATTATTTCTTTAAAATCGTAACAAATTTACACTAAATTAATTTCATATTTAACTGAATTAAAAATGTTCAAGCGTTGCGTTAAGAAGTTCTTACGCTAAGCAACATGACGGCAAAGGGGGTAATTTTGCAACGTCTTAGTTTTAAATACCCACCTTATGTAGCTGTATACAAATTTAAATAAGCTGAGACTAACAGACAAATAAGTTTCCATGCAATTAGAAAAATCAACAAATGTTAAAAGAAAGTAAATGAAAACATTAAAAACGCTGTATTATATATTAATCTGAATTCATTTATTTTAATTTTTTATTTTGCTCTTCTTTTTTATTTTGGCTACCAATCCTCGTTATAAAGGCTATTATGTTTGTTTTGTATTATAAAATTAGTAGTTGCTTGTGACTTTCGTGTTGTAATAAAATGGTGAATGAGGCCATTACAACTTTCCATGGAATTTATGTTATGTATTTCAAATCCATTTCAGTTAAGAACCAAACTACAAATTGCGTAAAATGGAATTAATAAAAGATTGAATGACGCAAACTTATTAATTTGTGAAAATAAATAAAATAGCAGTGTCTGTTGTTTTTCCGAATTAATTTCCGGAATGGCTAAAACTATTTTGACAAAACTTTTACCGGCACATAGAGAACTTTTCAAAGTATTTCCATAGGAGCTATGCCACAATTATAAGAATCAACTTAAAATAAGTGATACGGGTTTTAGAGGTTAAGTAGTAATGGCAAAATCACATTAAAAAAATCTAGATGACAAATTGTTTGCAAGGAACAACTTGATTACTTTCATGAGACCAAAGTCATGTATGTGCATCAGTTAATAACAGTTAAAAACCACCATATCAAATAAAAACGGCGAAAACCCTAAACTTCTTTTTAATACACTTATATTTTCGGAGGTGGTAGAGCCACGCTGAAGCTACTACTGGTTCCAGCATGAATGGGTCGGCTTGCCCGGGGTAGTACCACTCTCTCACAGAAAACCGACGTGAAGTAACAGTGTTTGCATTGTTGCGTTTCGTTCGGTCAGTGAGAGCGCCGGAGGCCCCTATCCTCCCCCCTCCTCCCTCCCCCTTCCCCCACTCCTCCCTCCCCCAAACACACGCTGGCAACGCATTTGCAACTCCCCTGGTGTTACTAGTGTCTATGGACGGCGGTGATCACTTACCATCAGCTGACCCGTCTGTTCGTTTGCCTCCTATAATATAAAAAAAATATATATATTTCGTAGTCCTTATTCTGCAAAGACGAATGTGAAATCTGAGCAATTTCTCAGACTTATCTTTCATATAAATAAAAGACTACCGATGTATAATGTAAGATGAAGTAATTTGTCAAAGCGGTGATGCCTTACTTGATCGTGTGTTCGGACTTGCGTCAACAGACGTAGGTTCGAATCCTAAGAACTGTCTCGGAGCTTTCGGTAAAAGAATACATCGTAAAGAGACGATTGCGTGGTGATACGGCTTTTTCTCAAGCTCGCCCGACTAGCTACCACTATTAAGTTAAAAATACATCGTCAAGCATTGGTGTATTCCGGCATCTGCACTTGAAACACATGTTTAGCGGGTTTACTATCTTAGACCATATCGTCATTTGTCAGCAAATGGGATTGTGGTCAAACGCTTATTAACCTATTAACTATAAAAAAAAAATATCCTATAAGTTTTTCATACAAAAAAAATCTCGATCCGCGGAAGGATGTCCCAAACATACTAAGGGAATTAAATCATGCTACAACGGATTACGTATAGAATGTAAAACTAATGAGAAGGCGTTCGAATTGATTACCCTAGTCACATAATGTTCTAATAATAGACTTGAGAAAAATAGAAGCCTTATAGAATAAACAAAACATAATTGTGGGTTTGCGTCTTCTAAATTTACATTACGTCGTGTTTACAGTAGAAAATTCATGGTTTATCGTTAGTGTACTCGTATGGCGTTATCAATTTATAGGTTAGGATTCGACCATCATCTCTATAATATTCAGTAACGATGCCTGTTATTTGACAAAATATTATATACGTTGGAAAATTTCAAACATAACATTCATATACGTAGGACACCGGCAAATTATTCAACCATGTAATTTTACCAACCATTATTTGTTTATTCCGAAACCAATGGACTCAATAGTAATCGAAGTGATGGCAGCGGTAGCCGCAAATTTATCGGTCTGTGCATCTCAATATAAGCCCTAAATAGGAAAGTACAATTATTAATAGAAAAAAGTGTGTGTGTACTTATGTACACGCGATAGAAGTTATACTTCTTTGGCGTAACAAGATAAAAATCTTTTCAAAAGTTTTATCATTCGCCTTATTCTACGTTTGTAGAAAAAACGACACTAACAATAGAAAAAAGGTATTTAATACATTGAAAGTTTTAATACAAAGAAATACAAAGAAACAAAATATTGACTATAGCTAACTTCAGGGTGTCGGTTTTTCGTTACGGTGTGCGCGCGCATCGTCAAAGATTTACTCTCATCACTTTTCCCTAACGCGCCAAAAGAAGTATAACTTCAAAAACCCCGATTTGAAAAAAAAAACACAGAAGCTCTTTTAGTTATATTAAAGAAGAAGTAGTTTACTTGAGTATTTTTAAGCAAAAAATCCTATTTTAGCCGATCCTAATATTTTACGTTATATTTTAAGATCTTCAAATGTACATTTGAAATATGAAGATCATAAAAAAATAACTAAAAACCTTATGGACGGTAAAATTTGAACTTCGTTTTCGGTGTATAAAAACTGGAAATCCTAAAAAAAAAAAAAATATGTCATATAAATGATTAAAATTGGGTTTAGCTCATTTTGAAATGTAACGAGACGTGTTTTTTTTTATCCTTAGTAGGTTTTAGCGTTTACCACAGTCTTACCTGTTGTTAAATGGCAATATGGTCTGTGGTCTAAGATCTAGAACTCTTAGGACTCTAGAACTGGCTCACAAGTATAGCTGACGGAATACACCTATAGATGCTTTGAGGTTAGTAGCTAGCCAAATGGACACTACTACCGAATGTGTCCGAAAACGCTAACTACTGAGCCATCTAATAACTTATCATAGGTGAAATCCATGAAACAGCTTAGGTTACAGAGCGTGCTAAAATAATTCTACAGACATACAAACACTGGATAGATATAATAACCTCTTTTGCGCAGTCAAGTAAAATGTTATTTACCGAAAATTCCATTGTTCAATGGGCTTTTGTTATTTAATGCGGTATAATGCTTTTGATCACTACAACGTATCAGAAGTCAATCGAGCATTTTAATGACCAAATTAAGTGTGCCTATATGTTTATTTTAGTATCTAAATGTATTTGAAGCTAAAAGCCAGCGAGTATAAGGATTCATGTGTTTTCTATTTGTATTACTTTTAGTTATCATGCTAACACTGCTATGATTTGCTATTTGAGTTCAAATAAAGCAAGTGGTCATGCTATACCAAATAAAAGACCATTCGAAATGAACTACAAATATTTACATTTTGTAAAATAGAGCAAAGCAACTATAGAATAATGATGACTCAGTGGTAACATGTTCGTACACCACATCGACATAGATTGAAATCCTATAATCGAGTCAATAAAAGAAAACATCGTTACGAAATCATAGTATTATGGTAGGGCATTTCCTAATACACGCTTGCCCCGTAGCCCTAAAGTTTAATGTTCACTCGAGAGCCAGCCTCTTCTAGACATAACATGTCTTAATCTTTGGTCAATTGGCTATTTAAGATAAGATGTCACCGCGACAAACGCTAAACTGAAATTAACTCAATAATTGGATAACTTTAATTACGTTCTAATAACCAACAATTGTTTTTTAAGCTTCCTTTGAATATAAAACGATATAGTAAATGAACCTATAAGAGTTTCTTTACTGTGCCATAGGCATCTTTCCAAGGAAAGCTACGAGCATAATCAGCATGCCAGCCCTACTTGTAGGACAATTTGTCAGGTCCAGACTACCTCTCAATGGTTTCCGTCACCGTTAACTGATAATAATCGATTTAATTTATTGTATAAAAGCGAATTTCGAAAAGTTTGTCGAATATTGAATAGTGTCGTGACGCTAAATCATCATCATCTTCTTACCCTTATCCCACCTAAGTAGGGTTGGCACAACATATTTTCCTTTTCCACTTTCGTCTATCAGATGTCATCTCGGTATTCACACCTTTGACACACATCTTTTTTCACACAAGCCATCCATACCCTTAGTCGTGACGCCAACTAAAAAATACAATAACTGCCGATATTTCAAACTATAGTATCAAAGGAGATAATTTGCATAACAAATATTGACTCTGTTTTGTTTTGGGTTTATTTAATACGCAAAATAATCACTTTGTTGTCTCAAATTATATTTTTTTATATTTGACAGCGAGTTTGGAAGTCACCTTTGTAGTAAAAGTTCCACACAAGATTGATCACCGCCGTTCGCTCTGACAGTATACAAGTACTTTTGACCTCATTTCATCAACCTTGAAAACCCAACGCGAGCAAGTTGATGTCTAGTTTTGATTACAATTACTAAAGTAGTTTAGACTCTTCAATTTTTTTATATAAATAACAAACAAAAAATTCAAATTTTACAATTGTGAACGAATTATTTAAAAACTTATCTCTATATGTGGTTAGTCCAAATGGTGATCTTTGAATTTTAGTTATTTAGCTTTTGTTTTAGCATTAGCCTTTTCGGTTAAAGACGAAAGTTTTTTTTTTAATTTAAAACAATCTCGATTATCGATATTAATAGATGTACCTATACTTCTATTGAAACGTTTCCTTTTTTTTCAACTTTATGACAGATGTGTATTCAAAATGCCGCTAATAATGAATATAACGTTAAACTTTTCTGAATTGACAATAATACATGTACTTTTAGAAATGTTAAAAATAAATATTTTAATACAATTTAGATTCTCATGGGATTTTTTTTTGTACATTAGAAGAAAATGTCAATCAGAACTTAATAATTATCCAATATACCTATATAAAAATTGTCTGTAATAGTTATGAAAACCATTAAATAAATTAAAATAATGAGTCAAAGAAATCTGCACAAAAAACGATTGCGGCACCGAATCCTTACCAATATTATAAATGCAAACGCGAGTTTGTTTGATACACTTTTACGTCTTAACTACTGCTTCACCATGAAATTTTGCATAGACATTCTCTGGGGTACAAAAAAGGATATGTAGAACTGTTCATCCAAATGAAGTACTGTTCCAGAGGGATAAGCTAAACGTACGTGCACTCAGACGAAGCCGCGAACACAAACTAGTCCTCAATAAAATTGCCGTAAATAATATTACACATATACAGGTCAATCGAGAAAACAACATGTAGGCATCTGTAAATGTATGTACGCAATAAATGTATATATATTTCAAAATAAGAAATTCATTCGCATTCCATTTCACATCCCTTACGATAGATATTACGGGACATTGTTTGCCATGTTATAGGTGTCCGCGTCACTACCGGCTGTCCGGTGGTGGCGGCAATTTGACGCCGTTTCCCGCCAAAATGACAAATATGGTCGACCTAGTTCCATCGAACGAGTTAGTGACGCAAAACGAATCCAGCTACCCGGAATCGGATTGTCCGAGGATGTAACAATGTGGAACTTGTGTAACGTAGAATTCGAGGCTTTGGTGCCGAAACATTCCCCGCTAGATCTCGTTCACGGTATTCCCTTTACAGAAGCCTGGTTATATTAAACATTCTAACTGGAAAAACATATTCGGTGTATATTTTCGGTTCACTTACGGTATTCTATACCATCTGATACCCGCGAATTTTAATTATTTTAGCAATATATTTGGTGTATATTGGATTAGACATAAGCATGACACCGCTTGCCCTACTTATTTACAGCAAAGAAACACACATCGCTAAACGTGTAGCGTTTATTAAAATCGTAATTTTTTAAAAGTTTAATAATATTATATTAAAATGTGTCTAAGAAGGAAAGTTAAAATTTTTGAAATAAATACTTCTTTAGGCGCGTTGAGCGGTATTTTTGGCAGGATAAAAACTATATACAGTTTCGTGTCAGCGACATGCTAGTAACGCCGACCGTAAGACGGTTACGGTAGTAAGACCGTATTACGATTGCGACGCAGTAGTATAGCCGCCAGTGTACATGTGACGTTGATATTTTGCAGCTACTCATATGTTTGATTGATTAATAAACTTTATAAAAATGTATATAATTATTGCTCCGAGGGCTAATATACGTGAAATACAGACTAATATTAATAATCTCAACATACACATTATGGAATATAAATAGTTCACACTATAATTAATTAAAAAATTGAGAAGAGAACAAAGTTATTCCATTGTTTACAGTTTTTTCTTCTGTCGGTAGTGCTTATGACCGCCTCGCCTCGCCTTTGTATCGTAGTATATCCTGTAATTTTTGAGTTATTTTTGCACAAGTAGAGAGAGACATCTACCATTTCATTTATATAGTTTTCGTGTAAGACTCCGATATCCAGCACAGTTTTACCTGTACCTAGTATATTCATGATACATTATCTCATAGTTTTCCCATCTATGTATAACTTTGGAGTCTTTAACTAGTGAGTGATTAGACAGCACGATCCTTCACGGGTGTCATATTTGTTTACGATCGGATGAGATTAAAGTCAAATGCCTGAATGGATTGCAACCTCCACACATACGGTGATAAATCCATTACAATGATTAATCACGGCTCTGTATCCTATCAGCATATATCTAATTACTTAATGGTTTTCGACGTATTCGGCAAGGCTGGTATTAAAATAGGCGACTATGTAGACAGCTTCTTATTACTTAGCTGTTACAATACATTAAAATGGGATTATTTTCACGAACAATTAATATGTAAAATAGTGATGATATTATTTTATACAGTTTTTCTAAATTTTTTTATTAAAACACGTATTCATCACTTGCCAACAACTGAATAAATTCGAGCTTCTGTGTAGAAAGTAATTAGTATAGAAAGTAAAAAGAAATACTTAGTATGAATTTAGGCAATTGTATAAATATAGATAAAATAGAAGTGTCTGTCGAATTTACTAAACAGATCTTGACGAGAATATTATTGACAGATAAACGACTTTTCAAAGTATTATCTACTAGCGGGCCCGGCAGACGTTGTGCCGCCCTTATTATGAAAAAGTCGTAGACAAATTATATACTAAAACGTTCCTCATCGATCACTCTATCCACCGGTGAAAACCGCATGACAATCCGTTCGGTAGTTTTTGAGTTTATCGCGAACAGACAGACAGACAGACGCGGTAGAAGACTTTGTTTTATACTATGTAATAAAGTTACAACTTATGCTTTTCTGTGAGGGTTAAGCGGTAATAATAACAATCTACAATGTTATTATAAATCGGTAAAATATTATAGTTGTGAATTAAATTTATAATAAAATAAAAAACAGCTCACAGGTAATGCAAATAAGGCATATATTTGTATGAAACAACGAGACAATTTTTTTACGAGAGATTTTTTTACGAGAAGGTAGTTGCAAACATCAGTTTGTACCATAAAAATATTGTTATTTCAAAGCAGAACTTGACATATACTTATATTAAGACTGTAAGGTTATATTTTTATATCTGTAGATACGAGAATAACTAATAACTGCAGAGTGAAACTGCGTTTGGATCTGTTCCAACTGTGTTAGTGACCCCGAATACGACGCAGTCCGCTTAACTATCGTCCCTTAATCTATATAAATAAAAATCAATTGCCGAATATACGTAAGCGCATTACTTTACAACTGGTGCACCTAATTGGGTAATTCATCTTTCGTTTTATGTATAACTGTTGAAAATTTGTATGAAAGAAAATGTTTGAGAAATCGTTTGGGAAAAGTGAACCATTTCGATTAAAAAATCTCTATATAAACAAGATATTGAACGAGTACTCTCGTAGTAGTTTTACATTTGTAAACAAAATCGCGCAAACCTATTATTTCTATGAGGTCAACCAATTACAATATCCTCAAAGTAATCAACGATGGTCTGTGCTTCTGAACGGAATAACTGCAATGTCTAACGTATCTTCGAACACCCGAATAACATGAACCACAGGAACAAAAGTTAAAGCTGGTAAATGCTTCATTTTAAGAGCAAATTCTACATCTTGGTCGTATCGTTGCAGCAAACCGTGTCGAATAAAAGAAAACAGTCGCGTATTTTGGTATTCGGGAACTCATCACTTAATGCATTAGTCTCTGCTACTTCGTAATCAATTAAAATTGATTCGGGTGCCGTTGACATGTTAAGCAACGTAAGTTGATTCAGATTTTTATCACTACATATTATAAAACCGGGTCCTCTACCACGTCTATCTGTCTGTCTGTTCGCGATAAACTCAAATACTACTGGACAGATTTTTATTCGATTTTCACCAATAGATAAAGGAATTCATGAGGAAGGTTTAGATACTTAGTTAAGTAGGTAAATAGATAGCTAGTTGATTTGTCAACGGGTTTTTTTTATAATCTGAGCGGGACAACGTCCACCGGGCTCGCTAGTTGTAAATAAATTCAGTATTACAAAAGGCAATAAAACAAAAACCTACGAGATGACTCCCTTATTTCAAACCATGGACAGTGTAGACCTGATAAAAAAATAGTAATGGAATAGTAACGTTTTCAAATAGGGAAGGAAAGGTTTTGAATGAAAGAAAGAAAGAAAGAAAGAAAGAAATATTTTTATTCATAAAGCATAACATAAAATACAAGTATACAAGAATGGACAAAAATATGCATATCTGTGCATTATGAAATGGTGTCCAGCTCAGCATATGCTAGCGTTATGAGAAACACTTAGCGCTGATTTTCAGCTGGAACCCAATGCAAGTCACGGTGCGTAAAAAATAAAAAATATGAATTAAAATTATAAGATATAATATATATAGGGATAGTAAGTAATGTACAAAAATAATACGGTTCATAATATATATAGGGGAAATTAATAAAATAAAAAAGTAGGATACATAAAACAACATACAAGAGAAGCAATTGCAGGCGTGACAAAAATATGTATATGCAACTCAAATTGGATGCAAAACCTTTAGTTTACAAGCATTGCGATAATAATAAAAACTTTTTATAATGAATTTTAAATGTAAGTAATGCGTTGAGATTGCGCATTGGAGGGGGTAGGTCGTTCCAGCATTTGGTAGCAGCGAACTTAAAACTGCCTCGAAATGAGGTGGTAACATGGCGATGAGTACATAACATATACTTAGAAGCTCTAGTTCTGTAACTATTCAGATCTCTTGCCCAAACTAGTTTCTCATAAAGATATTCAGGCTTCCCGGTTTTTATCACACCGAATAATAGTGTGGCTAGGTGTAACTGCCTCCTATTTTCCATTTTTAAGAGTTGTCCTTGGTTTAAAAAAGGCGTGATATGAGTTCGTGATGGAATATGAAAACAAAAACGTGCGCAGGCATTCTGTACCCTCTGTATAAGCCGTTTTGTTTTATTACGAATACAGGAGTCATACACAATATCAGCATAATTTAATTTAGACAGAATGAGCGACTCACATAGCATAACTCTAACTTCTGTACTAATGTACGGGTGAATATTATATAGAAGCTTAAGTCGATACATACAATTACGTGTTGCCTCCAGAACATGCTTTTCAAAACGCAGGGATGAATCCATAAGTAAACCAAGATTACGAGACTCTGATACACACTCAATGGGTTCGTTGGATAACATGATCGCGGGTCGATTGAGCCTTATATTTACAATTTGTTTTTTTGATCCTAAAACCATAAACTTAGACTTATTCGGATTTAAGACCAAACAGTTAGCATCTGCCCATTCTTTTACACTGGCGAGGTCTTGATTCATCCTACGTGCTGCTTCCATGGTATCACGCGGAAGACAGTGCAAATATAATTGTAGATCGTCTGCATATAGATGAAATTTGCAATGCTGGATACTATTAACGATGTCAGAGCTATACAGAATGAACAACAAAGGTCCTAAAATTGAACCTTGTGGGACACCTCTCTCAACTGGCATAAGGCTCGATGAAACTTTATCACCAATACCATTCCCCATTTCCACATATTGGAATCTGTTACTCAAAAAACTACGAAACCATTCAACAGTAGCTGAATCAAAACCATAATACCTTAATTTAGATAAAAGCAGGGATACGTTTATGGTATCAAAAGCACGAGAAAAATCTAAAAGCGTCAACAAGGTACCCATGCCTTGATCCTGAGCCGATAGTATATTGTCAACCACGTCTAAGAGCGCTGTTGTTGTGCTTCTATTTTTACGGAAACCCGACTGAAATTGAGAAAGAATATTACATTTTTCTATATAGGCTGTTAATTGTAGTGATACAACTTTCTCTAATATTTTAGAAAGACACGGAAGTATACTAATCGGCCTGAGGTCTTGAATACCAGTTGGGATAGCTTTCTTTGGGATCGGTTTTATAACCGCAATTTTCCAGAGGTAAGGGACAGTTGAAGTTGTTATAGATGAGTTGACTATCGTAGTAATGGCCTTTATTGTATAGGGGAGGGTTGCTGTAATCATTTTTAAATCAACGTGGTCTATGCCTGTTGCATTCGATTTTAATTTACGAATTATATGGGTAACTGTATATTCACTTATAGGATGTAAAGAAAAGGTATGACTATTATAATTATTATACTCAAAGAAATCACGATATGAGGGTACAAAATTAGTACCACCCGGTATAGTTAAGAAAAATTTATTAATACTGTTGGGGTCACTGCAACAGTCATTAATATTTAAGTTACTCGAATGAGGCTGAATAGCCACCTTTAATTTTTTCCAAAGCAATTTAAGATCTTTACGATTTGTGTTAATGTAATTCTCAAAATAAGCTTTCTTTTCAGAATAGATAGCTCTCGTAACAACCGATTTCATATCCTTGTAAAATTTTTTGTGTCTTTCACTTTTACTTATTTTATATCTGTTGTAACTATTATTGCGCAATTTAATCATTGCATGCCTCCGTATGCCATTGCTAGGATTTGTATAAGAGTGTTAAGTGTTTTTCATCTCAAATATTATAATGCTATCATCTTATTTATCATACTTTTCAGGAATCTCGAGATTCCGTATAGACTGAGATAGTAGTAGTAGTGACTAGTAGCTTATAGTAAACACTTTCGTAAAAAAATATGCATATTATGAAAACTAGGCACATTATATTTATTAAAACAATCCAGGCCCAACGGTATACCTTTTGAAACCACAATAAGCAGAAATAAAAGCTATTTTTATGATAACGAATAATAATAAACCTGGCATAATATATGGATTGAGACTGCTTATATTACATTACCATTGTTTCGCAAACGTATGTTACATAATCAAAGCAAATTATTCTGTAGTACAAATATAGAATTCATCTAAGCCCCACAAAATATTCGTAAACAAAACAACGTAGAGGGAAAACTGAATCAAAAGAAGTTGTTTGTAACTTTATCCATTGGTCCGCTGACGAGATTTGTTTTATTATAATATATCTCTTTATTATCCATCGCATCCTTAGTAGGTACATCCAATCACAGAAGTGCCGTATAGTTCTCGAAAACAAAAATAGTTTTTGCCTAGTGACTGTATAGAAAAGTTTTATATTACCTCGGATGTCCATAACCTAGATTTCTTATAATTAATTTACTTTAGTCTAAATAAAATGATGAAGGTTAAGAAAACCGTTACAATAAGATTATTTATATTGTACTAGCAATTTCCTGCGTCTTCGCACGCGTTTTCTGTACATATATAAAGAATAACTAATTCACTGATTGTCGGAAAAATGACGGATTTTCATACAAATTTTCATCACTCTAAGTGGTTGTATTTCTAAAAATCCTTTCTCAGGGCTCACGTACAACGTCAAAGGAAACAGCGCGCAGATTTTCATATGTCGATATGTCAGTCAATCAGGCGGTCACTCAGATATTCTTTTACATAAATAGGCTACACATTTAATTTGTATTAGTAAGTTAATTATTTGTTACTCCATGAATAACGAATTTAGTACATAAAGAATATAATTATTGTCTTAAAAATTGTATACATCTCACCAATTGAAAATCAGCGCTGTGTTACATATTTGTGTTGCAGCATATGGCAGATATAGTAAAAAAAGTTATATAAAGAAAAAATAGTCAAAAATAGTCAATTTGATATCAGCTGGTTCGAACTCCGGCATGTATCAAACATTTTTTTGGAATTCGGGTACATTTACCAATTTAAATTCGTAAAACTGGCAGCTGACAGTGTAAAAAATAATCGTGAGGAAACGTGAACCTAAAAAATGTCCTTGTATTACCAACCTATATAAAAAAATATAGTAAGTACTGTGGGTTGGCTTACCTTCGGGAAGAGGCCATTAACTCAGCATTATCTCTTACAGGCTGATGTCATTGATAATATGACTGAACGAAAGGCGACGCTACTGAACAATTCGAAAAGTGTATTTGTCTTTCAATTTTGCTTATAATGTATAAATAAAACTTTAGATAAAGATTTATTGACCTGATACAGCATGAGTCGTAATTAATTCAACAGCTTACACTAAAACAATTCCAGTACAATGAAAATCAACATAATGTGATGAATAAAATTAGCTTTTTTATAAATTTCTGCAGTTACGCAATGAACAAGTATGGGACCGTATTTTTTATGAGTAAACAAACTAAACTACATACTAAAATTTCAATTTTTTTTATGCCAAAGTATACCACGCCTATATGTTGGTGCGATATTTGTTTATATATATATGTACGAATACATCGACATAGCGTTTTGTTACATCTGAGGTTAGATCGTTAAGAACGTCGAAAATTTACTTCATAACCTGATTTTTCACAAATGCTGTATCAGTAACCAACACCACATGAAAAAAGCCAAGGCTATCAGAACTAATTCAAGTGTTTTCAATTTTCCTATAAACGGTATTATAATACCATTTTTTAATCCACCCAGTCTCCGTAATCTTTAACATTGTGCTAATAAATTAATTAATCCGTCGAAGGTCTCGAAAAATCCGTAACCGTACGTTACGTAAAGATCAAGTTCGCTATACCGTACGAGTTAATTACGCAACAAATTGCTACTGAATAATAATAATATAATTAAACTATATTCCTATGGTAATTTTTTTAATATAAGTTACAGGTTTCAAGGTCTCACCACAATGTCATCTGATGTTAAGTGAATATATGATCTGAGGTAGTAATCACGCTAAATCTAGAGGAGACTGATTCTCAAGTGCAGCTACTGGAACACACCAGCAGGTGCTTGGCGACATGTTTTCGACTTGAGGGTAGTAACTACATAAAAAGTTAGATAAAGGCCGACCGCCATGCTATGTTTTCATCACAATTGTTAATGACTACGTCCGATACCGCTACGGCACAACCCGCGAGGTGAGACTACAACGCCACACGGGGAGCCACTATTGACCTGCGATACCGCGCTATTGGTTCAAGTTATCGGCTTTTCATTATTCACACCGGTGTGAGAACTTCATTGGTGGGAGTTCGGCATATAAAAGGCAAGATGTCGCTGATCTGGACGCACTCTTATGTGGAAGTTATTGTAAGGTGAAGCTCTGCCCGGATAACTAGTCACAGTGCCTACAGAGTGTTATTGGTTTCCCTGACCGACCGGCTGATTATACGTTATTTTGTAACACAAAGTTTTCCTTCACCAAAAGCGCCGCCTCAGTGGCAAGGATTCGACCTACATCGATCAGTCCGAACACGCTATCATCTGATCCACTACCTCTTCCTGGTATACATACAAATACAGTAAATATAACAACTACTATACACAATTGACGTTTACGTTTATGCTTAAAGTGAGCAATGATCGATTGATTGCATTGCATAAACTCTCTTTTTAATAAGTCTTTAAAAAAAAGTCTGCAGTCAGGGGACTCTTCAAGACCGAAGTTTGAAACGCTCTCTCTTTAACTCCGATAGTAGTTCAATATGGATATATGATATATTTTCGATATGATAATGGGCATAACGAAAAGCATTTTCATGGCAAAAATGTTAAGCTGTACCAACCTTCATGGTAATTTGTGAAACGTTAGATGTAAGATTTTAATTAATTTCAGGCTATACAATATACATATACAATATATAGATATAAAATATACGTATATACAATCTTCGCCAACCTTTTTGATCGCTCTGAATATAGGTGCGCAGTACACAAATTTTCGTATAACTACGTATTATAATATATGCATAACATACGAGACAACTTAAAGATAAATAAATGACAATTTCAAATCCCTATAATAATATTTTAACATTATTTTGTATTAAACTCTTGACCTAAAGCCTAAAGTTACGGCTATATTTAGAGCGGACAAAAAGATTGACGAGAACTGTAGATGAATAATTTTCTCAAAATAATACAATTTCTAAGTGTATTAAATAGTAAATGCGACCAACTATTTTACTGTATAAAACGCTTAAAGAATCTTAAAGTGCCATTCTAGGTTAACGACTGAATCGTCGACTTATAAGCCTATACAATAAATCTCCACGGTACGCCGTATTAAAAGAATTTTCACAGTAAATAGATTCTCCATACCAGAATTCTCAATTCTCTACGAGATTATGTCATACATTATATCCGAATTTTCACAGTAAATAGATTCTCCATGCCAGAATTCTCCATTCTCTACGAGATTATGTCATACATTATATCCTTTGTTATACTTAAGTCAAATTTACAACTTTTCTTTGATAAATAGTCGTCTAAACTGTTGAGTACCTTGAAATCCCTTCGTCGCGCTTATTTGAATTGAAAAACTAGGTCAAGTCCTTTTTTATTTATAATCTACTAGCGGGCCCGACGGGCGTTATCCCGCCCTAGTAATAAAAAAACTGACAAGTTATATACCCGTGAATCAATTTATCTACTAGTGAAAACCGCATGAAAATCGTTCAGTAGCTTTTGAGTATATCGCGAACCGATAGACAGACAAACAGACAGACGTGGCAGAGGACTTTGTTCTATAATATGTAGTGATTCCTTGAAGACTTTTATAGACAGCATCAACAAGTTATCAGGGATACAAAAAAGAACATGGACATCCAGAAAAAAGTACTGTTCCAGAATAATAGGTCAAATTTACATTAAAGCAAATGAAGCTGGTAGGGAAAGCTAGTTCAGATATAATGAAAAATAATTTATATTCATGTTCATCAACATCTTCTTACCTTTATTCCCCGTAAGTAGGGTCGGCACAACATGCTTTACATTTCCACTCCCCCTTTCAGATGTCATCTCAGTACTCACACGTTTGTACACGTATCATTTTTTATACAATTTAGCCAAACCTTTTTCGGTATTCTTCTAACCCTATGTCCGTCCACATTCATGCTCAAAACTTTTCTATTTACATGACTATTATCTCTCCTTATGAAATGTACCATACCATGCTAACCTTATTACTCCTCAACGTCTCTGTCACTGGTGCAATTTTTAAACTTTCTCTTACTCATTTTTAATCCTATCCAGTCTAATTACACCACACATCCATCTTAATATTCGCATCCCTGCAACATGTAAATTTCTCGCATTGGTCTCTTTCGTAGCAGCACTCAGATTTATATAACACCACTAGTCTTTATAATAGTTTTATACACCTTCCCCTTGAATTTCAAGGGCATTCTTGGGTCGTAAACTACCCCAGACACCTATCGGCATTTACCCAGCCGATGTTATTAACCTGTTTATTGCCTTACCCAGTATCTCCCCTTAACCGATGGCGTGTTCGTTACTGAATTGCTTATCATTGTCGCTGATTGTTGTTCGGGGTATCATGTTTTAAGGGATAATCTTTATTTTACGTATTTTTTGTTTTGTTTAATGACACTGAAGTCATCAGATATACAACGACAGCTTAATGAACTTATATTATAATTTCATAATTTAGATTATTAATTGCAGTAACCAAATAGAAATTAATATGTATGTAATACTTGTCCTTAAATTTTGAAAGGTTTTTGTAGAAGCGTAACGAGAGATCGGCAATCCATCGTCGATGTTCAACGTTACGCGTCTTTGCAGTCCCTGAATTATATACAGGCTGATACCGAAAACTAAAGTAAACTAAAAAAAAATCTCCATGACGTGAATACTATTATTATTATTTTTTTTTTTTTTTTTATTGTATTATTACCATTACATTAAGTTATCCCAAACTAGTCCTGTACAGTTCGTTACATATCACCCAGTTTCATTATCATATTTACACGAGATGTTCACAAATCGCGATTAACTTTTTTTTAATCTAAGCGTACCACTGAAAAGCATGATACACCTGGTGGTGGTGGTGGTCGCCATCCAATTTGACAAAATTTTGCTATATCATTCAGCAAGCATTCATATAAAGTTACGTAAACAAAATTTAATACAGATATCTTGAAAGACATAATATCAATCTACTTTAACAGTATGTTTGGTCGCATCGAATACTAACTTCGTAAGTCGAGTCTATAGAATGGAGGAGTTTAGAACTTTCCCATAGAGAGCGTTGCATACTTTATAACTATACATTTTTAATCGCTATTCTGATAAAACCTGCATGTATTTACTGCACGTATATATTTAATATATATTGAAAAAAAAAACATGAACTCAAGGAAATGAGACTGCGTTCTCTAGTACTTAGAGGTACGAGTTAAAAACAAAGAGTAGAAATGGATTTAAAATATACTGCATAGTAACTGCAGTGTAAACGTTATAAAGGATAGGTTTATTTATAAAATGCGATTAGCGTGATCAAGAACAGTGTTGACCGAAATAGGCTCGACTTTCTAGAATAAGCTTGGGCGTTCTGTGAAGCATGTTAGTTAAATCATAGCATCATAGTGGGGATTTTTTTAATAACCGTCTGACTAGCTACAACCCTGTAGATAAAAACCTTTCGCCAATCGTATTTGTGTATTAGAATAACTGCATTTAAGAGCTAGATATTTCTAGGCTTATCATATCATCTTAGGCTATATCTTAACTTCTTAGATTGTGCTTAGACAATAAAACATACAAACTACAAAAAAAGAATGACGTCCTTAAGAGCGTTTTTATTTTTAGAATACACCATTAAATATTTTAATTATTTCAAACATCTTTAACTGCTATAAAATACCAGGAAAAAGTACAAGTGTCAACGTAGAGCCATAAAATCATTAAGAACACTTACACTTCGCAAACGTAAGATGTTCGTCGAACGACCAGGTAACATTTCTCTGCTAATGTATGTATTGTATAAATTAATTTAAAATAAAATAGCGTAAAATTAGCGTATGTAATTAAATAGTGAATAAAATACAAACGAGTAACTTCGTAACTTATTGAGCTTAAAGTCTAATAGAAGTGTATGGACAACTTCTCATTTGTCTATGTAATGTACAAGACATGAATGTTATGTAAGTATTAGCATATTTTATTTCACTAGTATTTTATATTTCGATGAAAATTAAGTGTTAATAGTTTTATCTTTCTGTAACTAATAATTCTACAGATAACATAAACAATATATAGGATTGAAATATTCTTACATATTATAAAAAGCAATATCTCACTGACTGTTAATGTGTTTTTAACTCAAAAACTACTGAATCGATTTACATCTTTGTTTTTTTTTATATCATAGGCATTTTCAACGCACATTTTATTTCGATTTTATTACTTTCGTACTGTATATGAAACAAGTTACGAAGTTAAAAATGAATTATTTTGATACAAAATTACTCTAGCAGTGCGTTTTGTTAGCATATTTTATCTAGTTTATTAAACATCAAAAACTAATACAATGCAGAATGCATATGTATTGAATAAAACTTTTGAATAAAAATACTGAAATAAGATTGGTAACACACACATTTATTTTTTGTATTTTTTTGCCTATTTACATTTCATACGAGTCTATCCGCGGACAAAACTAGTAATATTATTTAAAAAAAGGCTAAACTGTCGATGATACATAGACATATTGTATCAATTATTATGTCTTTTATTTCAAAACAAACGGAAATTTTATATTTCTAATATAAATTAGAGATTCCCACCTATATATTGACTCATCACGATATCTCTGGAACCATAAGGCGTAGCGACTTGAAATATGGTAGGAATATTCCTTTCGCCGAGTAGAGGTCAGCTAAGAACGGATTTTACGAAATTCCACCCACAAGGGGGGTTGCGGGGGGGTAATCAGGGCGGGACAACGTCAGCCGGGCCCGCTAGTTTCTAATAATCGTCATTCCAATAGAAATTGATTTTCGGATATCACTCTTTGGTAGACCACATTTATTGCTTCTTGGGTGGCTCTAATCTCGTGTCAGCCAGAACGTGTCTCATAAAATGCTTTTTAAGCTTGTTAGCACAATTAATGGATTCGAGGAATACAGGACACTCTCACAGTAACTAATAGCATTTATGTTCCAGTATTCAATACAATTTCCATGGATTCAAGTGCTTCGTTTATTTACATATCTGGCAACGAAGAGAATAAGATATTTCCTTGTTGAAGTTCGAAAAACTTTTCTTAGTCCATAAAAAAGTTATTTAAGATATTCATTTCTAATTATAGACGATTCTGTTAGTATTGAATATATTTATGGTATATATTTATGTTTCTTGTATGAGCTAAAATATGTTTAACATTTTTTTATCCACATGGACCTATTACTACAAATTAAATAAGAGAAAAGTTTATATAACCCTCATTTAGAAAATAAAAACTAACCCACTTATGATGTTTTCCGTCAATCAACAAACACGGTTTTGCAGATTCACTGGTATAAAAGCTTATTTATTTACGACGTAGACAGAAATATAAAACTAACCTCTTAACGAGAGGTTTCCTTTGACTTTATATATAAAAACTAGCTATCCACCCCGGCTTTGCACGGATATACTAACTAAGTAATTGAGACCAAATCTGACCTTCAGTTTATCGTACTTTACCATAGAATTCTTTTATATGAAGATTTTTAACTAATGTGTTTCCCTTTTCCGTGCGATATTTAAAAGGTTTTCTTTTCTGCAAACCTTCTCCTGCTAAGTACACATAACAAAAAAAGAATTAGCAAAATAGTTGTAACCCTTCTACATACATTCAATAATTGGTTTTTATTTGTAAAGATAAAAAGACTGCTGTTATAATGTTAGCTTGTAGACTCACATGTATGTCTTAGTTCAATCTATGTCCGTCATAGTGGCAACCTAATTTCATACAACTAAGGTCGTTAGATACACCTAGGAAAGGTATCAAATGTCAGGGCCGTATGACGGCACAGAGAAACACGCTTCACCTGTGATTGATGAAGACATAATAATAAGAACAAAATAACGTATAAAGAAAATCATTTATTATTTGTAATTTTTATTTATACTCGTCTACACAAAAGGAAGTCAATATTACTTGAGTGTATGTCTATTGTATTTATTTGTCGTTCGATTTGGTTTAACGTGAAGGTTACATAGACTATATGTATACGACATACGTGAATAAAAAAAGAGAGGAGAGATAATAATATGCTTTTACGTACCAATACTATATCATTAGCTGCCTTTAGACGACACGCACTTTTACGCGTGATTGGGGTGTACAGAATTAAACACGTATAAGCACATACGTTAATTCAAAACTATTTTTTCCGCTTTGACATTTATATTTATACTAGCGGGCCGGGCGGACGTCGTCCTGCCTTGATAATAATACAAAAAATCTAAAATTCAACCGCAGCGCCACCTACCGGATCCACTGGAACACGCACACAAAATTTCATCAAAATCGGTCCAGCCGTTTAGGAGGAGTTCAGTGACATACACACGTACAGAAGAAATTTATATATAAAGATATCTGACTTCATGAATGTCACAGAACCGACGTAAATCTTGACACAAACAACACTGTTTTAGTTTTTGCAACTTTAAATCTGTGACAACGTGGCATCGTTTATTGCAAAGATAGAAAATAAAATAAACTGGATTCTATAGACAGACCCGATGTAATAAAGGGCAAAACAATACCTGCCGAATTAGTTAATACTTATTGTTACTAATATTACAAGTGTGAATGTGAGTTGGTTTGTTTGCTACGATTTTACGCTTTAACTATTGCACCGATCATGATGAACTTTTGTATACACATTCTCGGGAATACAAAAAAGGGACCTTTAATCGAGAAAAGAAATACTATTCCCGATTGATAGGTTAAATATACATTAATGCGAGCGAAGCCGTGAGCAAAAATTAGTCATCTAATTTAGTCACTTAATAGGAGTAACTTAGTAATTAGTCACTTTAATAGGAGACTAAAAACTTACACAGTACTGCTTGGTCTTCTGTGTAGAAGTTGCAATAAGCTACCATCTCCCGCAGAAGAACAAACGCTTCGCGAACGTGCTCCTCTCTTGGCAACTGATCCGATTATCCTGAAATTTTACAGAGACACTCTCAGAAGTACAGGAAAAAAAGATAAAAAAAAGTATTGTTCTCGAGAAATAGGTCAAATCTCCATTAAAGCGGGCGAAGCTGCGAGCAGAAACTAGTATTTGATATTTTAAAAAACGTGGAGTTTGTCATAAGGACTGCCGACTGAAGTGAAAACTCAAAACAATGGCATTTTAAACTATGTTCTCTTATTTTTAAATTAGTTATAGTGTGACTTATGTAATTTTCATAATTGGTAAATTGAAATTATCATCATTAGCCCCTCTTTCACATCTATTGCCACTCCAAATTATAATTTTATACTTTTTATACAGTTAATTAATTCATAAAACATATGATGAGCTGCACAATCTTAATACATAAAATCAATATTCGATGGAGACTCTTAAACTACGCCTCGCTAGTAAAACGCAAGCCGTGCAATCGCAATACGGTCGGTCACAATCGCATGTTATGACGCGAAATCATAAATTTATCTCCTGCCAATAAATAACTACCGCTCATCGCGTCGAAAGAAGTTTCCGCTTCAAGAAAAGTAACTAAAAAGGACACAAAATCTTTTTTAAATATTATGTTTTCCAAATACAATGTATTGTTCGTTATCGTCTTACAATAGAAGTACACAATACGCATAATATAAGCCTTAATGAAGAGCACAGAATAGCTCATCGTCATATAACTCGGGTCAAATTTGTGATAACTATGCGTATCACGTGCTCCATAGCCGTCCATAGGGGCAGGTTGTTTTTATTGATTCAATTCTCGACGAATCGATTTCTCGTGGTGTCGAACGAAGTTAACCGATTCCTGATAATGACGGTTCTATTAAAAGTTTTTGTTTCTTTAACGAGTTTTCTCTTGTGTGCCGGTTTATTGGTAATTAATAATTATCATCATATAATTTACTAGCTGTGTCCGCGACTTCGTCCATGTAAAAAAACAGGGGTTGATAAAGTAATCTGATGATCTGATGATATTATGTCCATTTACTTATCTATTTTTCTCTCCTACTTACGCCGCGTCGTCATTAAAATTACAATAACTTTTGATAGAATGGGCCGATTGAGATGAAATAAAAACTAAGTTACTCTAGAGGATATGCTTTATCGTAGTCCGGTGAAGCTGTTGAGACCTTGCTAGGTCTATAGCGTAGGCAGTTCGAAAAAAAAAGATATGCTTTATGATTTGCTTGCGATGAGATTTTATTATAAACACAGAGCTTTATCAGTGATGCGTGTTCATACAAACAGACAGACAGACAAACATTTCTAAAAATGATTAAAAAGTATTCTATTACTTATTCCTAGACACCTTCAAAAATGTTTTTCAAGAAAATCGAAAAAGTACCGGCATGTTAGATTTACATTCGTATTATATGTTTAGATTTAATTTAATACGTTTCTATATCATCTCATAGTATACGTTTATCATCAAAGGAGACTGTTTGTATAAAGTTAATCCTCAAAAGAAAATATTAATACAAATTGTACTAGCAAATCGTAACACAGCTATTCTGAGAAGAACTGACATAAAACTTACTGAGAATAATATTATTAAAAAAATATATATTCATAATATTATTACATCTAGTTCTTTATTATTTTACTAGCGGGCCCGGCGAACGATATCCCGCTCTGATAATAAAAAAAAAACCTTGACAAATTATATACCTAAACCTTCCTCGTGAATCGTTTTATCTACTGGTAAAAACCGCATAAAAATCCGTTCAATAGTTTTTGAGTGTATCGTGAATAGACAGACAGACAGACGTAGCGGAGGACTTTGTTTTATAATGTGTAATGATGTCAACGTACTTTCTTGATAATTATATAAGCCTCATAAAGTAACAATAGAGGTTCAATGAAATTTATATTTTAAAATTAATTTACACGTCTATATATTAAAAAGAAACAAATTTATTTGATTGATGAAGGCTTTATATTATAATGGGCGATTCTAGGCGGTAGTGCAAAGTAACATGATGAAATAAAAAAAATAAAAAAAAATTACTAAAATTTAGAACTTTATGTAATCCTGAAAAATTTTGATGAGCTTTTCTATATACGGAAAGTATGCCAATCTAAAATTGTAGCTTATAAAGATTATTATCAGTGATAATTTTAGAAATTATCATATAAAATATACATATTATTAGCACTCTCTGTACTACTATTGACTACATCGAGGGTGCTACTAATGACCTGGCACGCCTTTGGTCGAAAGTTATCGGCTAAAAAATAGGCTGAGTGCCTTAAGCGCTCGCCTTAGTAGTCCGGTGAAAAAAAAATGTCATTAAGAAGTAGTCTGTAGTCCAGTGAAGCTGTAAAGACCTGTTCAGGTCAACAGCGTAGTCAGTCCGAGAAAAAAATAAAATAAAAAAAGTCGTTGAAAATATTCTTGTTCGGTCGTCTCTCTGGGCGGTTGTATTGCGTGGTTGGTGTTGTATTCTTATTTACATTGTTATTTTTATTTTTATTTCTTTTTCTTTGTGTTGTTATGATTTATTGTGTTACTTGAATTATTTAGTTTTTGATGTGAGTTTTCGTGTTGAGACTTGTATTATTTTTTATATAAATGTATATTTGGTATTTAATAATATTTTATTTAAATAATTACTCTAAAATTATTATTGCGTAAAAAAATTCGTGAGGAACCGCGGGCAGTTGCTAGTTAATATACATAGTTATAGTAATTTAACTTTGATGGTGATTTGTTTATGTCTCTCGAGGACTAACTCGTTTGAAATGCATCGCGATAGCAATTTGAATGTTTTAATTGTGTTATAGTGACAAATTTCATAGTTCATAAGACAATTTAGACAAATAAAATAGCTTGGTAAATCTATCTATACATATAATAAAAATGGAGTGTCTGTATGTAATGTCAAAATAAAAAAAATTTACCGATTGGGTATGAAAGTATACGCGCTTCTGATAACAAAAATGCAATTTTTATAATTTTTGTCGGTCTGTCTGTCTGTCTGTCTGTGTGTTCCGGGTAATCTCCGAAACGGCTGGACCGATTTTGACGGGAATTTCACTAGCAGATAGCTAAAATTACAGCGGGTTACTTAGGCTACTTTAAATTAGACTAGCTGTTAACCGCGACTTCGCCCGCAATGCTATCTCCAAAATGGTTGAACAGATTTTCACGAAACTTTCACCAGCAGATAGCGGACACCATAAAAAGTAATTTGATTTATTTCAATGTAGACTAGCTGTTAACCGTGGCTTCGCCCGCAGTACTATCTTCAAAACGGTTCAACCGATCTTCACGAAACTTTCACTGGCAGATAGCTGCCTTTATAAAAAGTAATGAAGCAATTTCAGTATATACTAGCTGTTAACCGTGACTTCGCCACTTCTCCAAACGTTCTTCATCTTCAATATTTTCACTAAATACTATCTTATAAAAATAATTTAAAATTTTATTTATACTATTTAACTGTTTCGCAATGCTATCTTCAAAACGGTTCGATCGATCTTCATATAACTTTCACTGGTAGATAGCTGATGTTATAAAAATTACTTCAAGCAATTTTAGTTTATACTAGCTGTTAACCGTGGCTTCGCGCACAGTGCTTTCTCCAAAACAGTTAGACCGATTTTCATGGGACTTTCACTGGCAGATAGCAGACCTTATAAAAAGTAATTTAATTTATTTTAATTTAGACTAGCTGTTAACGGTGGCTTCGACCGCTGTGCTTTCACCAAAACGGTTGCATCGATTTTCATGGGACTTTCACTGGTAGATAGTGAACCTAATAAAAAGTAATTCAGGTCATTCTATTTTAGAATAGCTGTTCCCCGCGACTTTGTCTGCATGAAATTTAGCGAGATTTCAACTCATTCTTTATTTTTAATAAGAGAAATAATTATCAGCTTATTGTTTACAGCTCGATATTATAATTATTAATAACATTAATGATATAGAGGTCTTCCTAATAAGATCTTAGATTATAAACGTATTACGTAAAGAGTTCCATAATACAGTTTCTTGCGGAACAGACAACCGTTTATATTTTGTATAGTCACAAAATCTTAATTATAATAATGGCAATGTATATTAAATGTAATGTAAATGTAAATCTTTATAATAATATTTTAAGTTATTGTTTCATTAGTTCCTTATACAGTGTAATTGAGCACTGAGGTAGTTATATGGTGGGTTAAGGTTCGAAATGTATTGCTGATGACAAACCTCATTTGGCATGCTCTTTGTAATTACATATATATAATGTACACGTTACATGTTAATTTTAGTGGCGTATGCGTCGTATTTACAATTGTCTTTAAAGAGCGTTTCTGTAATTGTACATAATCTCATAATTCTATAATTCTTTAATACGATTTAAAAAAACGCGTGCGGAGCTGCGGGTACAGCTAGTAACAAATAACTATTTTTGTACGGAAGAAGTTACGGTCCTGGGCACCCCCGGCGACGGATACCCTCTGGCCGGAGGTGGTGGCAGGGGTCGTGGAGGAATTATTCCCCGACTCTCCGCTGTTGCCAGCTCCTCCTATGCCTCCGCCTCGGGCGGAAGTCGAGAAGATGTCCGACGGTCGACCTCCAATAACGGAGGAGTAGATGGCGACAGTCGTTGAAATTAACGCCTCCTCAACTGGCGAAGAGCACCCAACCCTGCTGGGGTCCCGGGTTGGGTGCTCGGCCTAGCGCTGGGCCATCAAGGGGGGTGTCTTCGGGATCTCTTTGGCTGGTATTTGTCGGTCGGACAGTTCCCGAAACCCTGGAAGCTTGGGCGGCTCTGCCCGATGGCGAAGGAGGGCCGTCCTCCGGACTGCGCTTCTGCATATCGGCCCCTCGTCATGTTGGATGACGCCGGGATGGCGATGGACAAGATCTCCTCCCGACTCATCCAGAACCTGGATGGTGTGGGGCCGAATTTAGCGGACGCGCAGTTCGGCTTCCGGACAGGGCGTTCCACTGTGGACAACCTGTGTCTTCTACCAGGAGACCTCTCATAGAGAGAGGGTTTTGCCGGTGTCCCTGGATATTACCAACGCCTTCAACTGCCTGCCGCACGGAGTTATATGGGAGTATCGAGTATGGAAGTGCCTCCGTACCTGCGGCGGCTGTTGGAGGCGTACCTCGAAGTCGCGTACGTAGATGGCGACGGATGGATGGTCCGAAACGCGACAAGAGGAGGGGTTCCACAAGGGTCGGTCTTGGGGCCGCTCCTGTGGAACATGAGCTACGACTGGGTGCTCCGCGGCGCGCTCCCGATCGGAGCGCGCCTCATCTGTTACGCGGATGACACCCTGGTCGTAGCTCGGGGGGGATGGGGGAATTGGTATGGTATGGTAACCCTCGTGGTCAGGCGCATAAAGAGGTTGGGCCTTAAGGTGGCCCTCGACAAGACCGAGGCCTTATTATTCCACGGGCCTCGGCGAGGGCCACCACCTGGGGCCCACATAATGGTGGAGGGCGCCTGGATCAGGATGGGAACCCAAATGAAATACCTGATCCTCACCGTGAATGGGCGCTGACGGTTCGAACTCCATTTCGCGGGGCTCGAACCGCGAATTGCTGGGGCGGCAGCTGTGCTTGACCGGTTGCTCCTCAATATAGGGGGGGCCGAGTGCTGGACGTCGCCGAATCTACATGGGAGTCGTGCGGGCGATGGCCACCTATGGGGCTCCGGTGTGGGCCGACGCCCTCTGTGCCGCCAACGCACGGTGGCACTAAGGGTGATCCGGGCGTACTGCACGGTGTCCTCGGTGGTGGCCTTCACGCTCGCCGGCTCCCTGTCCTGGGAGCTGGAGGTAGGAGTCCTCGTCACCGTGTACGAATTCACGGCGGCAAGGAAACGAACTGGGGAGCCTCGGGCTCCCAGGAAGATAGAGGAGAGGAGTCGGCGTCGTAGAGAGGACGCCGTCGAGAGATGGCGGCAGGATCTGGCGGACGCGCGGTACAGGTGGTATACCGTAGACGCCGTCCGCCCGATCCTGCGGGAATGGATTGGGAGAGGTTGGGACTCCCTGACGTTTCGACTGATGAGGTGCTCACCGGACACGGTTGTTTCGGGTGGTAACTGCTCCAGATCGCTTGCAGGGAGCCAACCGTCGCATGCGGTGCGCATGGTGGTTGCGGTGGTAGGGCGTGATTCGCGGAAGTCATCTCGCAGAAGGACGCGGCGGAGAGAGCCCGCGAGGTAGACCCTCTAAGCGGTCCTCTCCGCCAACGGAGAACCGGCGGGAGGAGGCAGCGCTTTGCCCGACTCATTGCACAGGTCTGGTGGACGAGGGGAGGCAGCTGGTGTGTACCCATTCAGCCTCTCTATAGGTAGGAGCCCGGTGGTCACCTTCCACTAGGCTGACCGTTGGGGCTGCTCTACAAGGTTGATTATCATTGTACGATCCCTTGGCGCCCCAACAATTACGGACTGTCAGTACACCATGAACTATTTTTGTAAAAAGAAAAATGGTTACTGTGGGTTATCCTTTGGAGATAAATATATCGAACTTTTTAAGATATATAATTCCGTAGTACATTAATTAGATCCATCTCGAAAGATTTAGCCAACGTTTGCGAAGAGCACAAAAATATGTTTATTACATGATACATCACATTACAAATCTTTGAATTTTTCGACTTTTATGTACTATAATATGTATGTATTATACATATAAACCTGCCTCTTGCACCACTCTATCTATTGCTGGAAACTGTATTAAAAACCGTTGTATAGTTTAAAAGATCTAAGGGAACAAGATAGTGGAAGCGATTTCATCTTATACTGTGTAAAGGTAATACAAACTGTAATATATTTATGGTGATATATAGCACAGTATATGATGAAAATATATCTTTTATTTTCATTATAGCACGCCAAAGTGACTGTACTGTACCTCTCTGTACAGTAAGCACAGTACAATCGAAAAACAGCGACCGCCGAGAGACAAACTATCCATCGTCAGTCGTCGCTGTCATGCAGGCCCGAGTAAATGTCTCATCACGTTACGCTTGAAGGACCCCATGTCATAGGTAGGAGGAAGCAGACTGGACGGGAGATTCGCGGTATAGCATAGATAATACGTTGCGAACTTTTTTCATCATAATATATGATTTATGACATATTGTTGGCGTGTGTATTAAATTCTGATATACAGACTGACAAAGAAAAATGCGTGTATCAGTCTGTACATGCGGAGAAAGTCAAGCTTGAAAGTGTATTAAATTATCTATATATAAGAATGCTCATAAACTATATATTATACGAAGTCCTGTAGTATAAATACTTTCTTTGTATACTACTAGACTCAGCTATCCGAGTCATTTCTGTTTGTGACATTTCTAAAAATGATTGAAATGTATTTTATTACTTACTAGGTTCTGCCCGTGACTTCGTTCGCGTGGAAGAGTTACTTCGGGCTAACTAATACGCAGCGGAAGCTCCTAAAACGAGAAAAAAAAACGAGTTTGAAACATTCTTCATTGGTGCTCCGCTCCTATGGGTCTTAGTGTAATGATATGTAGCCTTAACGCTGAAAGAATTTTTCAAATCGAACCAGTTCAGAGTTCCGATTAGTTCGGATTAGTTCCTGAGATTAGCGCGTTCAACCAAACAAATAAACTTTATAATATTAGTATAGATTACTACCCTTCTCTCTATTCAAATTACAATAACTTTTGATAGAGTGGTCCGATTTTAATAAAACAAAGACTAAGTTACTCCCGAAGATATTCTTTATGATTTGAAGTTTTATTGTGAAACCTGTACTTTAGCAGTGATCCGTGTTCATACAAACAGACAGACAGACATTTTCTAAAATGATTGAAATGTATTCTATTACTTATTCTTAGGCACCTGCAACAATTTTTTTTCACGAAAATCAAAAAAGTACAGACACATTAGATTTACATTCTTATTATATGAATAGATTCCTAGACACCGGGAACAATTTTTTTCACGAAAATCAAAAAAGTACAGACACGTTAGATTTACATTCTTATTATATGTATAAATTCCTAGACACTTGGAACATTTTTTTCCCAAAAAAAAACAAAAAAGTACAGACACGTTAGATTTACATTCTTATTATATGTATAGATTCCCAGACACCTGGAACAATTTTTTTCACGAAAATCAAAAAAGTACAGACACGTTAGATTTACATTCTTATTATATGTATAGATTCCTAGACACCTGGAACAATTTTTTTCACGAAAATCAAAAAGTACACACACGTTAGATTTACATTCTTATTATATGTATAGATTCCTAGACACCTGGAACAATTTTTTTCACGAAAATCAAAAAGTACACACACGTTAGATTTAATTCCTAGACACCTGGAACAATTTTTTTCACGAAAATCAAAAAATACAGACACGTTAGATTTACATTCTTATTATATGTATAGATTCCTAGACACCTGGAACAATTTTTTTCACGAAAATCAAAAAGTACAGACACGTTAGATTTACATTCTTATTATATGTATAGATTCCTAGACACCTGGAACAATTTTTTTCACGAAAATCAAAAATGTACAGACACGTTAGATTTACATTCTCATTATATGTATAGATTACACCAAACAATATTAATAATAATTAACAATAAGTAATAACCAACACGTACGAGGTAGCGAGCACAGCTAGTTACAACATTTAATTGAGATTAAGTAGTCGTTTGACATTCATACACCCTACATCGACAAGTCCTTCACAAATGTCATAAACATAAGATTATGTAAAAACGCAAAGCGTTATCGTCACGCGATATTCTTTTAAACATCAACGCTCGCCTAGAAAAATATATCCACAGTTTGCGCAAAAGCGTAAAGTTGTAATTAGTTTACACGTTTCGCCTAATAGTAGGCGTGAATCGGTTAATATATTTGAATCACGATAAACTGAAACAAGTTTTAACCCCCCACGAGACTGATAAAGGAATGAACCTTGACGCCTACAATGTTACCAATAGGTTTATTTACATACGTCTTCTGTTTCTTAATCTTATTGATATATATTTTCTTCTGTTTTATTTATGACCACTTTTTAAACTGTTGTGAGTAACCTTTAAGCGATTACATGTCTAGACACCTGTATAAAATTTAAATGTCTACCTATTGTTTGCTCAGGTTAATCTTCAAAGCGGCTGAATTAATTTTGACGAAACCTTTATTACAAGCAGACTAGTCGGATTATTATATAAACTGAATTTCATTTTCCGACAGGTAATGTATAAATTAAAATTTTTATTTTGACTTTTTAGTTCGTACACTGCCCATCTTAATGCCCCAAGGAATTTCGTCCACTTATCCAACGGTATGGTAGATTAATTATTATACTGTTGTATTTAGTACATATGTTTAAAATTAATCAAATAAAATAATATTAAATACCATTTATCCAACGGTATGGTAGATTAATTATTATACTGTTGTAATTAGTGCATATATTTAAAATTAATCAAATAAAATAATATTAAATATGCGCTTAGCACTGACGTATAGTTAAAATACAAATACATAGTTACTGCACTGAGTAGTTAAGATAGATTCACACAGAATCTAAACATATGTACATAGAAGAAATATACGAAAACAAATATATAAATAACATATATCGGCGTCCGTGTAGAAGTATGACGTCATCTATAGAGATGTCATGGTTATAATTTGATCAATCAATGCACCAACAACAATCGAATAAAATTTTAACCGATTACAGAAACACAACACTGAATATAGTTACAACGAATTATCCGTAGGTGTTACTAACCCAACTGTATGAGCGAGGATGCCCAGTGTCTAATCGTCGATCGCCTTTTAAGTCATCAAGACACATAAACAGCAGATACTTCCAACCAATGGCGTCTCATATCGGAGTAAATAATGAACAGGCGATAACTTCAACCAATAGCGCTTGAGGTCATTAGTAACACTCCTGATATAGTCATAGCACGATATCGGAGGTCAATAGTTCTTCCCCCTTTATATATAATTTGACCACAATCCTAAATGATGTTAAATGCCGATGTGGTCTAAAATACTAACACGCTAAATAATCCTAGAGGAGGGCTGGCTTTCTAATGAAGCTGCAACACACCTATAGGTGCCTGTCGACAGATTTTCAACTCAACAGTTGTAGTTAGCAAAACTGACTCAGAAGTAGCACTACCGACATGGAAAAACTTAACAAAGGTAACTTAAACTCGTTAAAAGAAGTATACGAATTTTATGGGCAATGACAAAATTATATTTTAAAAAAAGCAGCTCGCAATTAACATAGTGAACTATATAGTTGCCATCGATTAATAAAAACAATTTCACGAGATGGAAAAAGTGGGCATCAGTTAGTTGATAATATAATTTACTTAAGACTCTCCTAAAGAAGTTTCACTTCAAATTTTGCGAAGTTAAAGTAAATATAACAAAACACGCAATTTCTACGGCCTAATTCTTTAATCGAATTAACGACTATTGAAACTAAAGTTTAAAACTATTTTACTGTTATTTAATTAAATACTATAAATCTACTCAATTATAATAATTGAACACTTTAGATCAACCTATCAGTGTGTCAGTCTGGCGTCACTGTATGCATGCGTTTATTCCATTGTGATATCTAAAGAAATAAAATTTGATAACACATGCTTATCGCAAGTAAAGGTAAATCGAATTGAATCTAAATATATTGACGAAAAAAATCTAGTAAGCAAACTTTACAGCTAACTTGTACTTCAGTGAGTGAGTAAGTGTTATAGACTAAAAACAAATCATTTGTTTAGGTGTTTGAAGTCGCTTTCAGTACATTTACGGTCTACATCAAATTTAATTAACTCAAGTAGGTGAAAGGTGGAGACCCTTTGTACGGTTTTTACAATTTCATTTTTTTCTTTTCGGTTATTTCATTAAAAAAATAACTAATTGCAAATACTAATATTAAACTTATCCTAGAGGAATGTAAAAAAAATGTCTAGTGATTATATCTTATATTTAGTGTAATATTATGACTTAAAGTCAATGTGGAATTTGTATGAATCTGCCCCACATTTGGGGTACTTTCATTCAGTTTGGGGGTAGTTATGAATAAACGATTAAAACTGAAAATAGATTCTAAATTCTTTTATTTGGCAATAAAATTCAATACACAAAATTAAAAAAAAATACTTTTCTTGTAGTGAACAAAAATACTTATCCGCAGTTTTTATATACGACAAAACTTCTTGTACCACATCTTGTTTTGCTGACTGCATATACTCTTCATGTACTGGTTGGTTACGCATCTTTTCACAGATAGGATACGAAATTAGATACTATTTTGCGGGGTGGTAGGGTGTCTGTACCCGACTGGATCGCGACCACCGTACACCAGGTGGAACACCCGCTATAGTGGCACGTTTGGGCGTGTCGCGTTCCGGGATCAGCCGGTGTATATCCAGCAACCGGGGGGGGAGGGCAGTTTCAGGCCGGCATGACAGCGGCGACCAGCGATGGATAGTATATCTTTCGGTGGTCGCCATTGTTTTTGGATTGTACTGTGCTTACCATCAGGCACAGTACAGTCACTTTGCCGAGCTTCAATAAAAAAAAAAAAAAAAAAAAAAGCATATTAGTTTTCATCTATTGTGTCAGTAGAGGCACCTACATATACGTACGAATGTGCCCCACCTGGGCTTGTACGAAAGTGCCCCATCTGGGCTTGTGCGAAAGTGCCCCATTATCCAATTGTTAATCAAATATGAAT
Source organism: Antheraea yamamai (assembly GCA_036509395.1). Classification (NCBI taxonomy): domain Eukaryota; kingdom Metazoa; phylum Arthropoda; class Insecta; order Lepidoptera; family Saturniidae; genus Antheraea; species Antheraea yamamai. Next base: position 5,377,703 of record AP028438.1, on the reverse strand, counting down.
TCTCTTAATATGAATACACTGACTAAAGTATTTATAAAAATCTGACTTAGGGATATTTGCTAATTACTGAAAAAATACTGTGTGGCAAAGCTTAATATACGTAGTGCAAAAATTGGTGACAACTTTAATGAAAAAAATACTTACCAAGCGCAAAAATATTAAACCAGTTATCAGTTCATTCTCACTCGTGCGAATGTCGCGATACTACGTTGGCATAAGGGCCGTTACTTGATTTATGTAGACAAGCAAAGAGACACGTTCATGTGCCTTTTCATTTGTGTTTTATAAGCACTGTACGAAAGTGCCCCCTGTACGAAGGGTGCCTACTTTCCCCTTTAAGATTCTATATACTTACTATCTGTAGCATAAAACTCAACATTATACGTTAGATCCATGTTCATAAGGCGAGGAACCATGTTCATAAGGCGAGACTTACAACAATTATAGACTCATAATACAACATATAAAATACATGAATTTGTTGTTTACAATTACCATACTAGTGTTTTTATTATTAGAAATACCAGAAGTAAATCGAATTTAAAAATAAATCCCACTTCCGATATTAGAATACCAGAAATGGATTTATATAAAAAATAACACAATTACATATCTCAACACGAAGACTCACATCAAATAACTCAAGTAACACAATAAACCATAAAAACACAGAGAGATAGGAATAACAGTGTAAATTGGAAAGAACTCACGCAATACAACAACAGTCACGCAATACAACCTTCCAGAGAGACGACCGAGCTAGAATGTCCCTAATGACTCGACACACTCTCCTTTAGCATTCAGTCAAGTTACAACCGGCCGATAACTTACGACCGGCTGATAACTTTTGACCAATGGCGTGTCAGGTCACACCAGGTAACAGGTAACACCCCCGCTGTAGTCAATAGTAAATCAATAGTAGTACAGAGGGTGCTAAGATTATATTTTGTCTCAGCAAGGAGTTCTTTATGTAATAATAGGAAACATTTTCATGAATACTATGGTAATTATTTAGTTCACCTTTTGCTTAATATTAGGTCTTTACTTATGAAATTGCCGTTTTGTATGAAAAAAATTAAACGAATTTTTTCATGTATTTTTTATTTGTATTAATCGAAGTAATCACTCATGCAATCAATGCATCTTTGTCAACGCAGTGACAGTTTATTGATGCCCTTCTTAAAGAAATCAGCTGGACGGGAGGCAACAAATTCTTCAAAGGCATTTTGTACTGCCTCTCGGGTATTGAATTTTTTCCCGCCAAGGAGTTATCCAAATTCTGGAAAAAGTAGTAGTCTGTAGGCGCAAGGTCTGGTGAGTAGGGCGGATGACGGAGAACTTCCAGCCCCAGTTCTTGCAACTTGGATACCGTCTGCTGTGCAGTATGAGGTCGCGCGTTGTCGTGCAGGAGCGGTGGAGACGAGCGATTGACCAATGCTGGTTGGAGATGTGCCAGCTTCTCCATCATTGTGTTCAGTTCTTCACAGTACATATCTGCAGTAATGCTCACCCCGTTTGGTAAGAAGCTGTGATGAATCACACCGGCGCTAGACAACCAAACAGTGACCATCACTTTTCTAAGGGTAAGTTTTCGTTTAGGGCATTGTTTAGGTGCTGAACCAGGATCCAACCAATTTGCTGAGCGCTTGCGGTTATCAAACAGAAACCATTTTTCATCGCAGGTAACAATGCGGTTCAAAATTCCTTCATTTGTGTGTCTGTTGAGCAGTGCAAGGCACGTCTCGACGCGTACTTCGCGCTGGTGACCATTGAGTTCGTGAGGCACCCATTTGTCAAGCTTTTTTACCTTGCCAATTTGACGCAAATGGACCAATATTGTTTTGACGCTAACGTCGAAAGCTGCTGCTAATTCAGCCATAGATTGTGTATCATCATCTTCCACAATCGCCTTTACTTCGTCATTGTCGACCAAAGTCTTCGGACGACCGCGAGGTTCATTTTTCAGGTCGAAATTCCTAGAACGGAAGCGAGCAAACCAATAACAGGTGGTGCGTTTGTTTGTAGTGTTAGCCCCGTAAACGTCGTTGATGTTGCGTGCCGCTTGTGGCGCGTTGCTGCCACGACGGTACTCATATTCCATAATTACTCGAACTTTTAACGTATCCATGATGACAAAAAAGATTGAAATGCGATGGAAATGTAACACTAATCCATAAACATATGACTACTTTTGGAAAAAGAATTCCATGTTTTTAAAATTAAATTAATTTGAAATTAGAATTCTTAGCCAAACAAAAATTATTTTGATTTGAAATGGCCAGTACTGCAGAACGGTAATTTCATAGCTAAATACCTATTATTATGTTAATCGTTTTCGTCAGTGCCTTTCCATCCAATAACGCAACAAAAATCCCGCGCTGACTGTAACAAATTTGAAAGAATCGGCAATGTTATTCTTATATCGTTCTATATGCACCTTCAATTGGTGTACTATTGGAAATATTTAATTATGCTATAGAATAAGAAGATGGACATGACTTTTATTTAAAATAAAAAGAAACCTACAAGTATGAAAGGTTTTAAAGGAACTGAGAAAACTAAGGATACGAAAATTTACATACATGGCGCCGGCTTCTATATTATCAACAGAAAAGATATAGCTTTGAAATTGAACACATTATAAAATAACATCTGAATTAGCTTGTGATCAAATGCCTTTACTTTTTCCTTAGAAAAATTGTAACTAACCAACGATAAATAAATAAACTTAGCACAAACAGCACGGCGAGTCACGGATCATACATATTTATATAATACTAGCCGACCCACGGGTCGGCCGTGCCCACTTTGTTGGGCGGTAATAGGCATTATCAAGCTACAACTTTTCTCTAGAACTCAATCATATACCTCTCATAGTTAAGGCAGCGTTCGTAAGAAACGTTTTCGTTCGACCATTTTTTCTCCGACTCCTCAGATATTATCCCCTACAACGTCACAAACTTTACCTCTTTATAATATTAGTATAGATAATTAGTTAATAGCTTCTGCCCGCGACTTCGTACGCGTGGCAGAGTTATTTTGGGCTAAGACGCAGCGAAAACTCTCAAAAGGAAAAAAAGCCCCGATTTTAAAACATTTTTCATTGTTGCTCCGCTCCTATTGGTGTTAGCGTGATGATATATAACCTATAACACTCACAAATCACGTGGCTTTCTATTAATAAATTTTAAAAATCGGTTCAGTAGTTCCTGAGATTACCCCCTACAACGTCACAAACTCACAAACTTTACTCTACTCACAAACTATAGATAGCGTATTTATTTATTTATCGTATTTCTCGCCACTACGAATGTAAGTTGTCTATCGGAATGACTGTATGAGACCAATGAGTATTATTGCTTATCTATTACACTTGTTTTAATTTTTAATTTATTTTTCTTAAGCTTATTTACTTGCTTCTATTTAAATATCCATTTTTTTTCAACTGTTAACTAACTATATAATTTGCTGTTATTATTATTAAACCTTACAACAAATTGTAACTTCTATAAACTTAACAAAAAGGAAGATCAATAAATTCCAAATATTGATTAAAACTATTTACTTAAATTAACTAATTCTGTAATTACCTACCAAAAATACTAACGGCAATAATATCTTTATTAGAGAATTTACAGGATATATTTATATATTACTAGCGGGCCCGGCAGACGTTAGCCCTAATAAAAAAAATCCTTGACGAATGATATACCAAAACGTTCCCCGTGAATCTCTTTATACATTGGTGAAAACCGCATGAAAATCCGTTCAGTAGTTTTTGAGTTTATCGCGAACAGACAGACGGACAGACGCGATAGATGACTTTGTTTTATACTATGTAATGACTATGTACTGGAAGCAAAATAGTATGAACAAGACGGCTTTACTTCAATCAAATGATCGACCTTAAACTGCTCTACCTTCCTGTATCCAGTATAACGAGAGTAATCAAAAAAGGTTAATATTTAACATCTCTGGAACGTACGCAATTTTACGTCCATTTTCGAACATTAAATTTTCATTTACAAACTTATTATCTGGGATTACCCCATCCCATTTGTATCTAATATTATATAGCGTATACGATGTTCTGGATTTTTTGTATTTTTGTTACATATGTGATTATTTTATTTCAATTTTTTTTTTGTATTGAACTAAAATTGTAATGTATTCTATAAAGGTATAAGAAGTTTTTAATGTCTTACTAAGAAAATTGTTACTTACAATTTAACATATCACGCTATTGTTAAATCGAAAATTCTGTGTACCTTTACATTTTTTTACAAGAGATATAGTATTTTTCTTAAATGTAGTATTTAGTAAATATTATGTTACACGTTTAAAAAAATACAAAGAAGAGTTGTTCTATTCTATGGGTAGTTTTTCGTTATGAACAACGAACAACCAAACATTCAATTTATAAAAGTACATTTAAATAAATGACCACTTTTTTACTTTGCAACTTTATTTTGTCGCCGAATCAATTATATCAGTGCCAGTTAATTACAAACTCGTAAAAAAGTTGTAATTGTGAGTATTAAACTGCAGGTGGTACCTAAGCGATACTTGTTTAATAATTTCGCAACATGCTCAAAGCGGTTGGGAGAAAATACAGAATAACTTTTTTTTAAATAATTTAAAATATACAACTTTTTTCATTACTCCGCTAAGCTGTACCCATAAAGAAATTTCCGTAGTAATCAGTCTGACAACGAACCTACTAAGTACTAATTAAAACGACATTGAGGCCTCTTTTATCCCAATTCTACTTTACACACCTTTTTGCTTTATTCTTCAGAAAAATATTAAGTTTTGAGGAAATCTAATATAAACAGGATCACGTAGATTAATTGAACATATACTAGCACATCGTTTTATAGAAATGATGAAATTAAAATCATGATTTCTTTATAGGGTACTAGCGTTTGACCGTGGCTGTACTAACTAGTGTTACTGTAGATTTGACCCGTCCTTCGCGAATAGTATTTTTTATTTTTATTACATTATATCCTTGACAACAAGAACGTAAAATTTTATAATGAGCGATTCAGTAGTTAGGGATAGCACACCGAAATATTTTTGCTTCATGTGATTTTAGGTAATTTATAAACAATTTAGGTGCCTACAATCGATAATCTGGTAATGCGATGTACTGAACAAAATCACAAAGCATTTAAATATATGTGTGGTAGTTAATATCCGACTTGAGGAAAATGCCATAATGTCTTAGATCGCACGATTCCTGCAATAAAGACATACGTAATACTGTAAGGAAGATTTTTATATTTTCTCATGTTAAATTATAAAATGTTGGTTAACACCGTTAAAAAATCATATTCTGAAAGATTCTCGTAGAAATATCTTGAAAAATCATCGCGAAAAGAAATACGGAAAAAAAATTACAACAAAGTAATCCTAAACGGGTAATATTTGCTTTAAAATGTATATTCTTAAAATAAACTTAGATAAGTATTCTAGGAGATCGCTACAAAGGTATCGTTCAAATATAATATCGTGTCCATTTTTATTATATCCTCGCCGTATCTTTCATCCCGAAAAAAGTAATATTCCTGGGGGTTAGTTCAATACATACTGACGCGTTCGCAGACGCGGGTAAAAGCTAGGTAAACGTTAAATGTTGACATAATGTTAACAAGCAAATAGCTGATAAATAAATAGGTAATAGGTACTACTTACGGTACGGTACTTACGGTAATATTGGGATTAACTGAGAGAGCATAACTGTAGTTATATCTTCCCAAATATCAACATATCTCAAAAAATATATAGAGAGACAAATATATAATATAAAAAATATATATTTATCTGTAGTATAATTAGTTGAATAGAGGAAAATGTTAATAGTTGAAAATAACAAAAAATACCAAACAAACCAAACATAACCATGTTTTAGCTGGAACCTCAAAAAGTTATTATAACTTAAATGTATGCTTTCACAAACGGAATTGGTACAACAAATATAACTGCATAAATTGATTTCAAAAACAATTAACTACATATGAGAAAGTTTAAACAACGTTGGTTTGTAGTGGAAACTAGTGTTTTATCGGTGCATTTACCAATAAAAGCAATTTGGAGCTTCGGGACGTTCATCACAACTTTCATACAAGCTTGCACCAATTATATCGCCAGTGTTCTAAATACTTTAAAATTAGTATCGCTATTCATTGTAAATTAATATTTGTGACTGAAAACTTCTTTAGGCCCCTTGAATAGTGAAATAAATTTAACCGTCACGCTCGGATCGTTGACGCTGAATCGGGTTTACTCAGTTTCACTCGACATCAACCACGTTACAATAAGGAGTGCATCGTTCAAATAATAATAAAACGTTATTATATTAGAATATATATTCAATGTAATATTTGAAGTGTATATATTGTGCTTTTTTAAAATATTACTATTAGTTATTTACATAAAAATGCTGATAAATCTATATAAACATTAATTGTGTGCGTATTTTTTTTAGTTTCCACTTCTATCGTGTGTTTACAAACACACATCTACTATCTTGATTCAGAAATAATTAGCTTAATTATTATTACACGGGGACCAATTATATCTTCTTCTATATATATAATAAAAATGAAGTGTCTGTATATAATATCAAAATTTTAAAAAATCTGTGAATGGGTATGAAAGTGTTACAGTGATACACGCTTCTGATAACAAAAATGCAATTTTTAAAATTTTTGTCTGTCTGTCTGTTTAACGGCTGGACCGATTTTAACAGGAATTTCACTGACAGATAGCTGAAATTACAGCGGGTTACTTTGGCTACTCTAAATTAGACTAGCTATTAACCATGGCATCGTCCACGATGCTATCTCCAAAATGGTTGGACCGATTTTCACGGGACTTTCACCGGCAGATAGCGGACATCATAACAAGTAATTTAGTTTATTTTAATTTAGACTAGCCCTTAACCGGGGTTTCGCCCGCAGTGTTATCTCCAAAACAGTTAGACTAATCTTCACGAGACTTTCACTGGCAGATAGCTGACCTTATAAAAAGTAATTCAAGCAATTTTATTGTATACTAGCTATTAACCGTGGCTTTGCCCGCAGTGTTATCTCCAAAACGCTTTGACCGATTTTCATGAGACTTACACTGGCAGATAGCTCACCTTATAAAAAGTAATTTAGGTAATTTTAATTTATACTAGCTGTTAACCGTGGCTTCGCCCGCAGTACTATCTCCAAAACGGTTAGATGATCTTTGCGAAATTTTCATTGGCAGATAGCTAACCTTATAAAAAGTAATTTAGACAATTTTACTGTTGACCGTGGTTTCTCCCGTAGTTTATGTCCAAAACGGTTAGACCGATTTTCATGAGACCTTCACTGGCAGATAGCTGACCTTATAACAAGTAATTTAGGCAATTTTAGTTTATACTAGCTGTTAACCGTGGCTTCGCCCACAGTGCTTTCTCCAAAATTGTTAGACTGACTTTCACTAATAGATAGCGAACCTTATAAAAGGTGATAGAGGTTATTCTATTTTAGACTAAGTGTTACCTGCGACTTTGACTGCATGAAATTTAGCAAGATTTCAACTCATTCTTTAATTTTAATTAGAGAAATAATTATCAGCTTATTGTTTACAATTCGACATTATAATTATTAGTAGCTTTGAAGATAGAAGAGGAATCTTAGACCATAAACGTATTACGTAAAGAGTTCCATAATTTAATTTCTTACAGGACAGACGATCGTTTATTTTTTGTATAGTAACAAAATTGTAACTTTAATGGCAATGTATATAAAATGTAATTTAAATGTAAATCTTTGTAATAATATTTTAAGTTATTGTGTCATTAGTTCCTTATACAGTGTAAGCGAGCACTAAGGTAGTTATATGGTGGGTTAAGGTTCCAAATGTGTTGCTGTGACAAACCTCATTTGGCACGCTCTTAGTATTTATATATCTAATGTACACGTTACATGTTACTTTTAGTGGCGTGCGCGTCGTACTTACAATTGTCTTTAAAGAGCATTTCTATAATTGTACATAGTCTCACAATTTTATTATTCTTTAATACGATTTTAAAAAAAGGCGTGCGGAGCTGCGGGTACAGCTAGTCATAAATAAAAACTGAGTCAAAATACGTAGACGATTGTGACAAAAGTAGTCCGGTGAAGCTGTTAAGACCTTGCTAGGTCAATAGTGTAGTCAGTTCGAAAAAAAAAGAAAAGATTGTGACAAAATAAACGGTAATGATTTAAACACACAAAGAGATCTTGTATGGTTTTAATCCCATAATAACATAATTAAGAGTATGTTTGTTTAAATCTACGGATTTATTATTTTACTACTTTAACTGAACTATATTTTTGACTTTACATGAAATAAGTGGTATATCACGATTATAAACATATCTATCATATACTATTTGATTGACCGTAAAAGAAGTTTATAACTTTTAGGATCAGTGATTTAATTACTTAGCGATTGGCTTGATGGCGAAGGTTAATTAAGGGGATAGAACATAGATTTACCTACTCTTCGAGCAAATGTAAAGAGATAAAAATGCTGTGTTTAGAAATCAGTGTTGTTATATCCTTACTACTTTATATCAATTATTTCGCCCAATTATCTACTATTTCAGCTACTAATTTATCCAACGTTTCCTTTATTTTTAGGTTCGTTTCATAGGTCCTTAGAGTAATTCACTAAAATTTTTAATATATTATTAATAAGGATTTATAGATCAATATTTAAAAATTGGGAAGGGTCGTGACAATGGCCGGACGCCTTCTCTCAACTCTTATATATTTACTAGCGGGCCCGGCGGACGTTGTCCTGCCTTGATAATAAAAAAAGGCCTAAAATTCAACCGCAGCGCCACCTACCGGGTGCAATTGTGAATCTAAACCATTCTCGGATCCACTGGAACACGCACACAAAATTTCATCAAAATCGGTCCAGCCGTTTAGGAGGAGTTAAGTGACATTCTCGTACACACGTACAGAAGAAATGTATATATAAAGATTAGTCGGTGTATACCTTCATATTGAATACCTTAGCATATCAATGTTTAATTAAAGTTATTAGAGGTTTCTATACCATTTCTTATTGAAAAACTATATCAAATTTTCATATTTCTAATGTCCTAAACTTCCAAACTAAAGTAAATTCCAGCATTTATTTGTCCTTTCGCAGTTTAAGAGATGTTTTTTGGACATATTTCTTAATGTGCTTCTAATTACAGTGTAAACTCTTCATAACGTCGTTCGGTATAACGAAAAACTTTCTATTACGTAGAAATAAGTTCCATTTGGTTTGTTTACCACTAAACTATTTATTTGTTCTCTTCCCTCCGTATAATGTAAAGTCTTTATAACATTAAAATAATGCTCAGTCCACTGAAATTCTTTATAAAGGGTTTATACAATGTATATCTCTTAAAACACACGGTAATGTTGAGTAGTTTTGGTTTTACATTTTTCTCTTATCAATCAGGACATTATCGTTGAAACACTATATATATTTTTTACTATTAAATTTTATTGATTGGAAAATATTAACACATATAATATGAAATATATACACACATCAAAAAAGTCTAAGCAACATGCGTGATATTACAAATTTTACCATTTATATTAATTAATTTCTAAGTATTTACTCAAACAAAGTGCGTAGGTAAGTAAACTTTTTTGTTATTGATGACATACTGGCTGGTTGTAAAAAAAAATTGATTATGTTTTGTTTTTTCATAAAATTCAAATGACTGCGAATTTGTTTGAATTTAAGTGCGTTTTAATTGCTACGTTTAGTCTTGATTTTATAATTTTAACAACCATTTAAATAAATTAGCGACAAAATTGAATTTAATATTCTTTACGTCATGAACACTCATTTGATGGCAGAGAAATGCAAAGACTGAGGGATGTTGCAACGGGAAGTAATCAATCTCAGGTATCTCGACATTTTGGCATTCATAGAAGTGTTATTTTCGTCTTTACAGCGCACAAAAACGAGAACCCGCTGAACAGCACCAGCCGAAAAGGAGACAACCACTCGGCAAGACCGGACATACAACTGACTGCAAGACGCCAGCCGATGTTAACCGCTCGAGAGAAAGTTTGAGGCTACAAATTTCAAGTGGTGTGATGTAAGTCCTCAAACTTGCGAAATCACTCATGAGACGGCCACACCGACGCCCAATCAGTCCCACCGAACGTCACGGGAATCGCCCGCAAGAAGGGAAAACGCAAACAGACCCAGGACAAGGAAAAATATTTTTCCGATATCCGACGTAACCGAACAAGAGGGCGAGGTATCGTCGGCCCGGAAAACTGAACCAGCGCAAGAAGTTCAACAACAGCGCCAACAGATTTATGCGGAATGAAGCACGAACGAGCTCGTTTTTGTAAATGGAAACAGAATCTGAAAATTACATTGGGATATTCTCAGACCTTATGTCTACCCATTTCACAAACCTTTGCTCCGATTTTAGGTAATGCATGACAATCGCGTCACATACAGCTCCAACCAGGAATACTTTGCAACGAAATATCCGGTATTCCCTGCCTCACAATCGCCAATCTCAACCTCGTCACACCAGGGACACTCCAGAGCTGTTTTGAAGGACTGGACGAGCGACAACAACCCAACAGCTGAAAGATTTCTACAATTCCATTGGAGCGAAACCGCAAGAGACAAAACAGCTCATTAATTCAATGAAAATCGTCCGACAATTCTGAAAGCAACCCAACTTTATAAATTTTCTATTCTTCACAATAAAACATTTTCTTTAGATTTCATTTTAAGAAAAATTTCTATTATCTAGTTTCACATATATTCTAATATTTTCATTTCTTTATTAAAAGAACTATAAAGACAACAGCTATTATTTTTTCAACACACTTCTCATAAAGGCTCAATATCACCGCAATTAGGCACAAATGACACCTAATCAAACTTTCTTTTTCATTCTATTATTCACAAGGCATTTTTTTTTTATTTTATTTCGTGCTTTTTCTTAAAAAATTTCGAACAAAAAAAAATGATCAAAGAACAAAAAATTAATGTACCTATTCTTCCATTTCATACAACTTCTATTAAATAGAAATTTCAACTACTTTAATAAATAAAACTTTCACTCAAATATAACTTTTTTTTCTCTTAATAAAGAAAACTTTAAATTCCCCATTTAACCAAAACCTATCTCAAAGCAAAAAAAAAGAAACCTCATTCCTTTAGTCTATGGCCGATCGCCATTGTTAGATCCGCGCCAAACTGATTAATTTTTTCCGCCAAGCGAAAAAAATTCACAACTCTTTCACTTTAATTAAATTTATTAATTAAAATGTCACAAACATATGAAGAAAATGATTATTTACACCGCCCAATAAGATGTGAAGCCCTAACGTATGGAAAGTTACTACCTAAAACTCCAAGGAAAAAAACATTAGCGTACCAAAATTTCATACAATGCAAAAAACAAGAAACCACTTTTTCAGAAAATTGTTCATGGCGACTTTAAAAAAATATCTTCTAAACAAACCTACCTCTTGTATATACTCAATTTAAAAGACAGCCGAACAAAAAGGAGGGACTTAAAAACAATTCATTTTCACTTATCTAAAAGCACCGAGATTAGAAACAAAAACATTATCCTACGACTTAAAAATTTAAAAAGATCTCCAAAACCAATATCTACTAGAGAAATTAATTTTAAAACCGCGCTTAACCTTTTTTCACATTTTTCTTTTTTTCTGTTCTTTATTATTTGTGACTGTCATAGACATTAACAAATATAACTGAAAGACTAGGCACCATCCCAACTTTTATAAAAACTATCCAAAAAAAAAACCAGCTTCATCATACACGTCCATTCTATAATTGTTAAAAGTATGAAAGTTCGTTCACCACAAAAATCCGTTCTTTCTAAAACCAATGACCCACCAAGAAAAATTGTCACCAAAACGCTAAGTTTTTAGGTTTAGCAGATGCTGACAGCCATACAGGACATAGTTTCAAAAGCTCAGCGACATTGCTCTAATTCAGGACTGATATAATAACTTTGAAGCGCGGGGGGCACAGCAGCAGACCCCCCAAAAAAATTTCCACAAAACTATCTAGGCACACCCGCCCCACACACCACCCCAAACCATCCAACAAAAAATTCAAAACACTCCCCCCCATTAATACCCATAATAAATATAACCCCCCCCCCCCCTGCCCCCCCCCCCCCCACGGCCAGCCGCCCACGCCCCCCACCACACCACCAATCCAAAAACACCAAAACCACATATGTATAATATATATAATAATATGAAATAATAAAAAAACAAAAGCTTCTTCAGAATGATAGGTATAGCCTAATATATTCTCAGGGCAACGTTCTATATAATAACTAGCGGGCACGGCAGACGTTGTCCCGCCCTGATTAAAAACAAATCCTTGACAAATTATACACCAAAACGTTCCTCATGGATCACTTTATCCACTGGTGAGAACCGCATGAAAATCCGTTCAGTAGTTTTTGAGTTTATCGCGAATAAACAGACAGACAGACAGACGCGGTAGGGGACTTTATTTTATACTATGTAATGATGATATCATTATCATTTGAACGTAACTTTTTATATTAATATAATTTAACTAAATGTAAAATTGTTGAAAATCTTGGATAAATACGTCACCAGACGACCGTCTTGATACTTATTACGAAACGCTCAGTTAACCGTCGCTTAAGCCGTGCCATCATCTCCGTCGTTTACTTTTTCATTTCTTGGAATCTGATTCCATAAATTTACTTTGAGTACAGAGAGTTTAAAGATATTTCGTATTTTGAATATTTCTACATTCGTATTGCTAACGATAGAGGATTCGTTAAGCGTTCAATATTGTGAATAACAATCACGTATATTTAGAATTATGAAAGAAATTAAATTAAAAATAATTCTAAATTGAAATAATTTTTTTTTCGCCATGCCCTTTTTCTGCATTACTATTTAGACAATGCGATTTCACTAGCGTTACATTTTAATTACTGATAACGTAGTTACATAAACTTAAAACATAGTGTGTATAAAAACGACTGTTGCATAAAGTGCCGACTATGTGACTGAGTCATCATCGACAAATGTATTGACAGTTCGGTCTTTCTCGGTGATACTCGCTTCTTGTCGGACAGCCAACTGCCCTTGCCCAGACCTGAGGCCGCTCCACACGGTCTACGTACTGTGATACCTCGTGATCGCTTGACAGTTGTTCTGGCTCACTTGCTCAATATTAATTACTACTGACGTTATCTATGACAATCGCTCCGCATCTAAGCGTCAATATCATAATTTAATAATCATAGGTACCTGATGTTTTGGTGCACCTTTTAAAGCAGATTTTTCTTTTAATTCGGTTTAATTTAATTTTTTCCATCTGAATGGTATTTCCAATGATTACCATTTAAAAAAAAACAATCTCATAAGCTTTATAAAATTAGAATTACAGTACAATATAATCATATATACATCTAAAGTTCGCTGTAAAGTGTATTTAGGCGTCTTGTGACACGACCTTTTCAAAACTGATCCCTTAATAATGGTTGACACTTAGAAGGCCGAAAACAAAGACTATTTTGCACACCGACTGTTTGCTCAACGTGCTAGGTTGTGCCACCCAAGGCATTAACAATATACGCTTTATTACACATATAAACCCGGAACATAACTTATTGTATCTATACAAAACGCAACTGCCGAACAAGATAACAATTTTGCCACACTTACTCGTATTACCAAGGCATTTATATCACGCAATGGGTCCAAAACACTGACTGATGGTAATCCTTATTTAAATAGCCACAGCTCTTTAGTGAACCTAGAACTAACACTAACTATGGGTCTAATTCAATAATGATAAGATGCGCCCACTTATATAATGAAAAAATACCTCATATAGATATTTTTCATGAGTGTAGTAGATCTTTTAAAGCAATGGTTAAAAAAGGTATTATCGACCACACTTGAATCCTAAAGATCCTACAGATTTCTAAAATATTTGCATATTCATTCTCACATTTACACACATTACATAAGTAGTATTTGTTTTTAGTGGGATAATGGCATTTTTTTTCTCTTTTCTTTTTTACATACTTTGTATATTGTAAGTAGTTGTGTTTGTTGGTAGTATTTATTTTATTTTAAAATTAGATTCCAATGTTTCTTTTTTCACTTAAGAGTTATGTAATTCATTCGATTATTGATATTTTACTAAATATACAAAAGTTTGGGTTAGCCATGTAATAGTAAAAAAAATAAGTATTTATATACAGAAATCATTATTGGCGAAACTAACATTTTATTTTTACTTTTTTACTCCTAAATGTATAGCTGTAGATTTCTTTGAAATAAATAAATATTCTAATCTTTATCTATACATATAATAAGAATGTAAATATAAAAAAATGTTGCAGGTGTCTGGTATAAGTATAAGTATTAAAATGTCTAGGTATAAGTATTAAAATAAATTTCAATCATTTCTAGACATGTCTGTCTCTTTGTTTGTCTGACAGTCTGTTTGTTTGGACATCCATCACTACTAAAGTACTGTGTTCAAGAAAATTATTATTTTTTTTTTATTGTAGCTCGACAAAGTGACTGTACTGTGCCTGATGGTAAGCACAGTACAATCCAAAAACAATGGCGACCACCGAAAGACATACTATCCATCGCTGGTCGCCGCTGTCATGCCGGCCTGAAAGCCACTCATTCAGGGACAGCCCCCCCCTGGTTGCTGGATATACACCGGCTGATCCCGGAACGCGCGACACGCCCAAACGTGCCACTATAGCGGGTGTTCCACCTGGTGTACGGTGGTCGCGATCCAGTTGGGTACAGACACCCTACCACCCCGCAAAGATAAAGCACATCTTCGAGCAACTTTTAGTCTTTATTTTATTACAATCGGTTCGGTTTATGAAAAGTTATTGTAATCGTAATGACGACGCGACTGAAGTACGAGAGGAAATTAAATAAGTATATGGTCCTTGATACATTCAGATGACTTTATTAATCACTGTTTTTTACATAAGTTCCACGCGGACGAAATCGTAGTACAGACAGTTATACAATATGATCATTGGAAAAATAATACATAAAATAATAAACCTATTTAGCTAGCTAATTTAATACCTTATTCATAGACGTTCCGAAGATATTTTCATATATCGCGTATGAAATAGTTTGGACCTTGATTTTTTTCTATCAATGTGGTATCCTCTTGTTACAGTTTCGGCGAGTTTTAAGGTTCATAAATTCGTTTGCATCATTTAGAAATATACGCTAGTATAATAGAACTTTTTTTTTTGCTTATAAAACGCGCTAATTTCAGTAACTACAAACAAAAACATTAAAACTAAAAAAGTTTTTTTTTTATGATTTAACTATAATCTACGACTTTTACTGATAGAATTACGACACTGTGCTACCTTACACGACTTACCTGCACTTCTTCGTCTATATATAAGAAATAAATAAATAATAATATATAACAAATGAATAAATAATAATATATAACAAATAAATAAATAATAATATATAACAAATGAATAAATAATAATATATAACAAATAAATAAATAATAATATATAACAAATAAATAAATAATAAATATATGTCGCTACATTTTAAATCAAGCTAAATCCAATTTTAGCCGTTCCTAATATTTTACGTTCTTTTTCAAAATCTCTAAATTTTGTACATGGGGTCGTTCAAGTATTACGTAAGCAGATTTTTTTGTAATTTCTGACCGCTCTCTCCTTCTGGTCAGCAAAAGTAAGCAATGCTCTTACCCCCCCCCTCCCTATACTTACTTAAACATTTATCTAAATCTGTTCCGGTTTAATAAAAAAATATTGCTGACGTAATCACTACCCGGACCCCCCCATCAGTGCTTATGTAATACTTGAATGGCCCCCATGTAAAATATGAAGGTCATAAAAAAAAAACTAAAAATCTTATTTATGAACGGCAAAATTTGAACTTCGTTCTCGGTATCTAGAAACTAGAAATCTTAAAGAACAGATAAAATTGGATTTTGCTCATTTTGAAATGTAACGACTCATACATAGTGCCTGCACTATTTTTTATGGTAGTTACCACAAAAATATATAGAACCGGCGAAATAGTGCAGGCTGGTAGTGCGAGGTCGCACAGAGTGTTGTAGTTCGAGCCTTAGTCTCGTTGAAAAACCTGAATAGAAAAGTAATTTGTCTGCTGTGCAAAAATGGAAGTTATCCGTGATGATAGTGACCGCACTCTCGTGTATGTAAACATATAAAACAAATAAGAAACGTCAAAAAGCTACTGCAACAGTAACTTTTTTATTTATAATAATGTCTCGAAAGTATTAATTCTACCAGTGTCAAGTTACTCATAGCAGAATCGCCAATAAACTAAATTAGACTTGTTTTTGTGATATAATATTTATTTTTGAACGAATGAATATTTGAGTGCACTTTTTTAGTTTGTACACTGGCGAGTTTAATGCCGCAAGGCATTTTATTCCAGTTAACCAGCGGCGTTGTTATCAAATGAAGGTTACTGTGGGTAGTACAAATATAAAAGAAGCAAAGAAAATGAATAAACTAGAAAATATAATAATAAAATGAACTTAACACTGAAATATAACCATTTATTTTAATGCATTACATAGTGTATTGACTAAATAAAATGAATACATTTGTAACTTAAATCAACTCATATAGTGCATACAAGGGTATACGCAAATACACACGTGCTTACATACATACAAATATATAACAATAATAACGATAATAAAAAAATACACATGGCCAAAATAAATAAAAAAAATAATTCATATTGTACAATCACGAACACTTTATATTGAAGTAAAACATCTTTAGGCGCGACTAGGAGGTAAGTAGACGACAATGCAACGGAAGTCCGTTACGGCAATATGGCGTCACCTTTCTGTACCATCCGGCTTTTAAATATTTTTGATTTTGTCCATAAATAGTTTATATACAAATGACTAAAAAAAATATATAAAAAATATTAAATTGAATAATAATAATCATACAATACGCGCCACCGTGCTGCCATCTGGTTTCAATGTAAATAAATAACAAATAAATCAAAACTTCATTATCTGTAGTGCAATTTATAAGCTAATTTGGAACTTAAATAACACATGAAATATTATTAGCAACTCTTTGTTATAAAGTAAATATCTTATACCATATAAGTCATAGTCATATCTTTGCCGTACCGTGAAGCTGTGGAACAATCTCCGGGCCAGTGTGTTCCCTCCTTCCTAGGATATGGGGTCCTTCAAGCGTAACGTGAAGAGACACTTACGCAGGCCGGCATGACAACGGCGACCGGCGATGGATAGTTTGTCTTTCGGTGGTTGCCATTGTTTTTAGATTGTACTATGCTTACAATCAGGCAAAGCGCAGTCACTTTATCGTGCTACAATAAAAAAAAATCTCCAGTTCAATGAAGAACAAGATATAGAACAACTATTGATGCAGTTTTCTAAAAAAAAAAAATGCAGAGTAGAATTTATGTTTCTCACTTCAGTTATCATATATGTACCAATTAAATTATTGTTTTAAAATGTATAGTCGTCGACGATAATAAATGTATATATTACTAGTGTTATATCTTCAATTCTTTTTTAAATTCTCATAAGATGTATTTATTTTTAACTTAATCACCATCTCTTATAACGCCATAGAAGTATTACTTCAATCGCGAGTGACGGTTACACGCACTTATTTTTTTTATACCGTCTACATAAACATAATGATTTTAAGAGAATATCGAATTTATAAAATATAACAAACACGAGTATTAATAAAAAAAATTATAATTGCAGACGTGATTATGAAATGGGAAAGAATTAGATTAACAAACTTTAGTCAAGAGAGTGAACTAATTTTCATGACGTGTCAAAGACATGTTCATTATATACGCAAGAAACTTAGACATTCAATTGATTATTATTAAAGACAGGAAGTTCAGACATGTCATTTCTTAGAACTTTCTGCTTAAACCTTTTGAGAGTAGATTAATTAGCATTTAAGAATCCTTCCATAGATAAACAATGCACAATCGTTGTTTGTCAAAATGACGTAAATACTTAATTATAAATTATATAAGATAAACTCACAAAGTTAACTCATTCTTAAGTAAGGTATTAAGTATTAAAAAAAGTGTTTGTGTACTTATGTACGCGCGTTAGAAGCTATACTTCTTTGGCGTAACAAGATAAAAATCTTTTCAAAAATTTTATCTTTCGCCTTATTCTACGTTTGTAGAAAAACCGACACTAACAATAGAAAAAAGGTATTTAATACATTGAAAGTTTTAATACAAAGAAATGCAGACAACAAATACAAAGAAACAAAATGTTGACTATAGCTAACTTCAGGGTGTCGGTTTTTCGTGACGGTGTGCGCGCGCATCGTAAAAAATTATTCTCATCATTTTTCCCTAACGCGCCAAAATAAGTATAACTTCAAAAAAATTAAAATGACGTTAGTTTATTGCTAGTTGGGCTCATCCATAAATTACGTCACAGGTTACGGGAAATAAAGAGTATACAAAGTGTAACATCGTATGAAAAGTGGTGGACCAAATTATGAGCATCACCACGTCACATGTATGTACCTATAAATCTAATGCATTAAAATTCTACACTTTAACTGCAATGATAAACGAAGTTCTATAATGTTGAATTTATTGTTGATTCTATTATAAAAGACTTAAAATAGAAGTATATAACATTTTATGGTATATTGTAATTATTAAATCATGTAATATTTTTGAAAACAATTATTGTTATTACTTTCATAATTTCCAAATGTAACATACAAAATATGTGACGGCATACTAGGCAAATAGTAATACGCAGATATGACGACTAATGAAGGACGGGTATGAGATACTAAAAACCATTTAATTCATGTTAAATAGTTTATGGGTAATTCTTATGTAGTTTTTAAATATCGTCTTTGCGAAATACCTGCCCGATTTGCGTAGATTTTCGAATAGATATAAACTGTTGTCCTTCAAATCTTATACGTTGACACTGGATTCGTTTTAATTAGGTTAAAACATTTCTTGTTACATAAAAATAATATTACCGTGAAAATGTCCCACTTCTGGACAAAAGGTCTTTATCGAGGTAAGGCACGACCTTAATCACCGCGCCTGCCCACGCCGTATTTACTATTTAAAACGTCGAGAAATGTGAAATTAATATTTTGCAATGAATAATGACCCGAGAATATAATTTTTAGTTATTTTTACCACCGAACGGACGTCAGCGTTGTTAATTCAAGTGAGTTACACAAAATCCTATAAAAAATTATGAGCAAACTTCTCGTCAGAAACAGTATGTTAGGGGATTACTATTGACCTATGTCCGTACTATTGACTCGTATTAACGACTGGTTACTATTTACGCATTTTGAAATACTAGTGGCTCATGGTATCAGATAACCATAAACATCTTGATTATTATCAGCCGCCTGCTTTGGCTGAATGCTTTAAAAGGTGGTCGATGACTAGACAAGTAGTTTCTCGCTTCAATCGTCAACTGTTTAGTGACTATATACTAAATTGATCTTGGCGGACTAATAGATTAAATCATAACCATGACGTCACTATAAATGACGTCATATCTATACATTCGTCCCGACTAGTATAAACTTCGATCGTTTAAAGCATCTACATATCCATTACTACCAGATGCATCAAATAACAAGAAATGTCTGTACGTCTTTAAAAATTTATGAAACTCTTAATAAAATATAAGTTACCACTTAAACATAATAGTTTTTTTGTTTCAATTGACATTAAATATCTGTGGAACTTCTTGTTGCAAAATAACTCTATTATGAATAGAAAATGGATACAAGAAAAGCGTATTAAAGATGGTTGTTCATCGTACTCCATCAACTGTGTTTCCGATTTAGTAGACTTGCTTATACCATTTAATGTCGTTGTTCAGTTATTTATATCTTAATAACGGTATTCAGAGCGCGCAGTGGGAATGATTGTCGATATTTAATGGGCTGTAAAAGGTGTAATGTAGGTCTGTAGACTTATCTTTCGGCTTATTATTAACACCGTGTCGGTTGTAATATACCTGTCTCTAATAAGGTAATTGATATTACTTCAGTAGAGTTGAATATATTACATCGACGAATAAAATACTTGCGGTATTATTTGAATTCAACACAAAAAACACGTATATACCGCACATAAGAAGTTATACTTTATTTCCTAAAAAACTTCTTCAAATTTTCTATATATCTAGATATAGAATATCAAAAAGAAGTAGAATAAACTATTTATCAAATAACAATGTGATAATAATAAATCGTTTATAATGTAGACAAATACAAGAAATCTCCGGCCGACAGTTAACCTTAAATCTGTAAACCCACTTTAAAAAATAGAAAATAATAAATAAACCCTCTTATCGTGAATACTCACATAAATTATCATGCACTACCATGTATAATTTAAAATCCCACACTATTACACATGTGTATATTTTTTTATCACCACTGGTATAAAACACGTTTTGTAATTTTCTATATATAAAATGTGAATAACTATCTTGAATATTATTACCAGTTCTCACCAAAATTTGACAGATAATTAATTAAAAACCAACTTCATGGTGTCGCTTTTAGGTGTCGGTGTTAAGTCATCTTTACTTACTTGTGTTCATCGTTACTTGAGTTAACATCTTAAAAGTTCACTCTCATTATTTTTCAAAAATATAATACAATAAAATATTATTACTATAAGTATAATGTATCGAAACAAGCTGACGTTGAATTATCAAAAAAGAAAAAATAAGTTACTTATTTATTCATTAAAAATAGTTTACGGTAAATAGATTCAAGTAAAAGAGATATACTGACTTAAATTCAGAGAAATCTATTCCTCCGATATTCCAATAACGTTATACAATAATTCCTACATTAAGATCTAATTACATAATCTTTGGACATAATCAATTATGAGTAAGTATAATAAATATTTTTAATAACATTTGTTTAACTATGTAAATATTCATTACACTTCATATATGGTCGTGATACTAATAGAACATAATAAAGCGTACATTTATGTTGTAATGTGTAGAGTTGTGGCATAGTATGTCCCTATAGCCGCGTGGTGTACACAACCCACATTAAAATAAGTACGTGCCAACAATTCAAGTTTTAATAATTATAAAGATATAAAAAGAAATACAGCGTACAAGTATGTATATCGTAATTTAAGGAAGACAACATTTAGCGCACGCGATACGTGTACCCTCCAGTAAGGTATCTCCGCGAGTAGGCGGGTGAGGGTGCGCGGACGCCGCTCGTTCGATCGATTGCCGCGCGGAGGGCGGTAAAATAGCCGGCGGACACAGGAACATAGGAGCCACCGATTTATTCAGATTGTAAAGAGATGGTCCAATCTGTGGCATAGTATGCCACAGAGTAATGTACCTTGTTCGAGGTACAATTACAGAAATAAGAAAAAACAACGCTATATTAAAGTTTGCGAGGTATAATTCACAATAGGCACTGGTACATAGGGCTAACTTTATCAACCTGCGAACGGCCTGAAGACTGCAGTATTATTTAATGTCAGTTATATATTTATCCATCCAGTAGGATCATCCATCGGGCCATGGACGCTCCGGCGCGGGTCATTGTGAATTAAAATTTTAAAATGGCAATCATTACATTACATAGTATAAAGCGTCTGTTTGTTCGCGATAAACTCAAAAACTACTGAACGGACCTTTATGCGGTTTTCACCAGTAGATAAAGTGATTCACGAGGAACGTTTTGGTATATAATTTGTCCAGGTTTTTTTTTATAATCAGGGCGGGATAACGTCTGCCGGGCCCGCTAGTAAAAGATAAAAATGAAGCCGCCATAAAGGAGATTATCTCTATGACAAATAGGTAATATAGTATAATGTAAACAAACGCAATGTAATGTACAGTTGTAAACGTATAATATTTAATAGTTAAGTAGAATAACAATAGTTGCTCACATGTGAAACGATTTTAACTAGATTAGTAAAATGAATAATAGCAAAAAAAATGCGGACCAAGAGTCTGCAGAAAAAAAAGTCTCGTTCTTCTAGTTATAGATTCTTCTAAACAGCAGTGACAACATCATAGGCGATTCTTTTCAATTAAAACTAACAGTTCATAACGGGACTGATAATAATCGTGAAATAACACATCACTAGTAGTATGGTTATATTTAAATTATATAGTAGAGTTTTAACACGGATCGGGTCCTCTATGTTGAGTTTGAGTCAAGTATCATCTCTCCTGGAGTGGGCTGAAGTAAGCGATATTTCAATAGCGACCGAGGTCACCGCATGGTTCGCGCACTTCAACTTATTGGAAATTTTGCGAACACAAAAACGGCTGAAAAGGTGAAAAATTAATTGCTCAACTCAGAATCTTGATTAAAGAGGCGCGACAAATCTAGATAAAGCATATCTGCAAGATATATCTCTAGATCTCGACTAGGAATCTATATCTATCTTCTGCAGGTGGTAGAGCCATGCTGAAGCTATTACTGGTTTCAGCATGAATGGGTCGACTCGCCCGGGGGAGTACCACCCTCTCACAGAAAACCGACAACAGTGCTTGCATTGTTGCGTTTTGTTCGGTCAGTGAGAGCGCCGGAGGCTCACCTCTCCTCTCCTTCTCCCTTCTCTTCCTCCCTTCCCTCCAAACACAGGATGGCAACGAACTTGTAACTCCCCTGGTGTTACAAGTGTCTATGGACGGTGGTGATCACTTAACATCAGGTGACCCGCCTACTCGTTTGCCTCCTATGATATATGAATTAATTGTTCTATGTATTTCAAGTATTTAAACTTAATTTACTGTTTTAATTTCTTTTCCTATCTTCTTTCTGCCCGAACTCTACATAAGTAAAGTCGGCTCACGATGTTTTATTTTTCAACTCTCGTTATGTATATCAATATATAATCAATAATATATATAAAACCCATTTAAATTTTCAGATTTCGGAATCTTATGACTTCAATGTACAGCTTTAGCCTAATTGAAAAAAAGCGGAATGAAATTTTACTTGTAATAGTTTATTAGCATAAAATAATTATTTTCACTTCTAACGAATATATTTACTTACAAATTATTGTAAAGTATTTGGCACCTGATTAGTACTAGCAATTTACCCAAAATCAATACAACAGAGATACAAAGTTCTCTATATCCGTGAAGTTCAAAATATATATTTCTATTATGATGGAAATAATACTTAATTTAAAGTAATAATGTTACCAGAAAATATTTAATTTTGCAACATATATTCTCAACATTTTTACGTAACCCTTTAAATTGTTCTTTCTATCCTACCCACGCAGTTGTTTTTGGGAGTACATTTATGTTTGTTTCTTGAGTACGTTCTATAGTGTAAGCAGCGTCTTCAGACGCCGCATCGATCGACGAAGCTCAAATTCCTACGTGACCCTGAGCTTAAAGTAATGGGTAACATCGTAATAAAGCCATAGCATGATGTTGAGAATTTTTTAATACCTCCTTAACTACCTGCTACCCTCGGGTCCAAAATTTGTCATAGCTGTATAATAATGAATAATTATGTTTCAGAAACAGCACTTAGAGCCAATTCCCCTGTAGGTTTCCCCGGTGATGTATAAAAAATAGTCCCAACCTAGGAAGTCTCGCGACACATAAAACACAAAGGCGCGCTTCTAAAATATAAACTTGAAGAAAAGAACATAAAGTTATTTAGCGTGTTTACAATCTTGGAACTCATCGTTATTTAACATCAAGTGAGATTATTATCACTAAAACTGAGTAAGTATAAAAAATTAGCTCCAACCTAGGAAGTTTCACGACACGTAGAGTACTCAAAGACCCTTCTGACATATAAACTTTAACAAAAGAACATAGAGTTACTAAGAAAACCTTTGTCTGAAAATACGTAAAACTCACGGTAGGTACTCATGAATGAACCTTAACGAAGGAGAGCTAGAATGCTAGCACCTCAACCGGCGATCACTTCACTTTAATTACGAGATTGGTTCCTAAGTAAATAAAATCTACGCCTTTACGTTGATTAAAAAAGTTAATGTTATTCGAAAGTTACTCTTATCTTAATTGCATTATAAACTTTCTATTATTATTGACTACTAGCGGGACCGGCAGACGTTGTCCCGCCCTGATTATGAAAAAATCCTTGACAAATTATATACTAAAACGTTCCTCATCAATCACTCTATCCACCGGTGAAAACCGCATGAAAATCCGTTCGGTCGTTTTTGAGTTTATCGCAAACAGACAGACAGACAGACGCGGTAGGGGACTTTGTTTTCTACTATGAATGATTGACAAATTATATACTAAAACGTTCCTCATTAATCACTCTATCCACCGGTGAAAACCGTATGAAAATCCGTTCGGTCGTTTTTGAGTTTATCGCGAACAGACAGACAGACAGACGCGCTAGGGAACTTTGTTTTATACTACGTAATGATGAAGTTAATGTCTACAAATAGGTACTAGAAATGACATTAATTAAATAATTTTAGCAGCACATTTTATATTTTGTGGAGTTGTTTATTTATCATATGTAAATATACTAATAATAAGAATTCTGTAATTCAATTTAAATGTAGACATAATTATAGACCGTGGGTATGGTCCAACAGTTAATGAAATATCAATAAAACAAATATTCAACGATTTTACAGACTTCAAGATTTAACATAAAAATATCAAAACTAAAAAAAATAACAATTAGACAGAGAAAATAGTAAAACCAATTAGTACTGTAAAAGTTTATGAATTTTTATATTTTATTTCATAAATATGTCACGACCACCGTTTGAATTTTACTGAATTAAATTGAATAAGGGAAAAATATTAGTTTGTGTTACAAATATATCTGTAATGTACTTTAATCATGTATATTAGAGTAAGTAGACTAATTATTATGACTGTATTCCTAACTGTTGACCTTTCATAAAACATTTAGCACGAATTAATCAGAGTCAGTCGTGTGGTACAGAGTTAATTGCTACTAATTGCGTATCGGATAAGCAAATATCTACAAACTTCTACATTGCTGTATTGCTGATTTTACATAATATTAATTATCTAGCGGACCAGGCAGACGTTGCCTCGCCCTGTTTATAAAAAAAATCCTTGACAAATTATATACCAAAACGTTCCTCATGAATCACTTTATCCACTGGTGAAAACCGCTTGAAAATCCGTTCAGTAGTTTTTGAGTTTATCGCGAACAGACAGACAGGCAGAAGCGGTAGGGGACTTTGTTTTATACTATGTAATTATGTTGCTTTTCGTAATCCTATATCGCTAACACATCGTAATTTAGATGAGACGTCAGTTTAAACAAGTTTAGCGTCATCTTTATAAGGTAAGCGAAGTTACCGAGGCACTAGTCACCAAAGTGTCACCAAGGGCGACATTGTTATACACAATTCCCAGGAGAATAGTAGACGCAGTGCCGATTAGGCCCTGTTCCTCCGGCCAAAAGGTGTAAGAAGAAAGGCGTCCGTGGGAATCGGACATAACCCATCCTCATCTGCCCGGCGAGATGGATATCCGTTAGGGATTTCCCCATGAAAAAAGAAAGGATTGCTACATTAATAAGCTCGGTTAGCAGTACTTTCATTCCGTAGATGTGAACGTTCCAAATATCCAATGCTCCCCGCTTTGTCTTTTTTCGTGCTGACCACAGGTTGTTGTTTGAAGAAGGAGCCTTACAGCTTCACCGCGCTTGGTATCGAGTGCGGAAAGTACTCAGCCGACGCTCCACGCTTTTTGTGCGCTACGCCTTTTAACTTTTCCGTTCTATTTGAGTGGCTGCATTGGCATGAAAACGTTTTGGAAATAGACATGGATGATTAGACAAGGATAGACATAATCCTTGCACAAACGTATATAATTCATATATTCAGAACACTACTATAGATAGACAAATTCGTGCGTGACCGTCCTTATTTGCGACAAACGTATGCGGGGTGAGATAGCACGTCGTTTCCCTTCTTCACTACAACACTTTTCTTCTAACGTCTAGAGCACCTCGTCCCCGCCAACGTCTGGCGCCCCGTAGGACAGTTGTGCACAACGTTGTTGGACTATAAAGTATCCAGGGTCTCCCACAAGATCTGACTTCACCGTTCAGGTTAGAGTTGAAATAATAATATTCAAACAACTTAACGGGAGTGGATTCCGAAATATAATACTAGTACGTGCCAAGGCGCAAATAAGTAGATTGAATCAAATTTCTACCCATGCAAACCTACTTCACATTGTTTTGATACATGTCCGTTTCGCTGTGAAATTTATTATAGTGTTGTTTTACTTTTTAGTGTATCATCATTGTATGTCAATAGATAATTTTCTTAAAACATTTCGTACGTTACGTAATTGTGTTATTTTATTCCTGTTTTTTCATTTACAGTTCGTCAGCGAGCGAGTTAATCACACGACGAGGAGTCTTCTCCAGACGACAATATGGATCTGTGGAACAGGTACTTTTACTCAATGGTTATTTCTTTTTATTCTGTAGTAAATATATGCTTAATAATAGGATAGTAAGTAAGCTAGACCATGTAATCATAAAAGTTTAGAACTTAAATGGTATCCGAGTAACAATATAAAATTTAATTTCATTAAATAAAATAAAAATTAAGATCATATTAAGTGATATTTTCCGCCCCCCCCCCCACCCCACAACCCCCCCCTTCCCTTTTTCCGCTTCTCCTCCGTTTATCCCCCCCGGGGGGGGGGGGGGGGCCTCGCCCCCCCCCCCCCGCCGCCCCCCCCCCAAAAGATGTATTTTTTTTGTTTTTCTTTCTTTTTTTTTTTTTTTGTTTTGTTCTTCCCATCCACTACATCAATTTTCCCCCACTCCCATAAAAAAAAAAAAAAAAAAATATTATTCAAAACTAGCTAACCCGTGCAACTTCGTCTGCACCAAATCGGTTATTACAGGTTTCAATTGTATTTTTAAACGCAAATAATTAAAAAAAAACCTAAAACCCGATTGCAGCTACATCTAGCACTTCCAATTGTGAATCCAACCTATCCAGGGACTCACTCAAACATATACCCAGTTGGTATGTGAGAAATCTTTTAAAATAAGCCTAGAACCTGTTCGCAGCATTACCTAAAGTGTCCAATGAAGATCAAAACTAACTTACATATATTGCCGATAAATGTCTTCCCAGTACCCCTTGTAACTTCATCACTTAACATACTGTAAAAATTAAGTTTAATCTACATTAAATTTCCATTTTGTTTTAGTTGTTTGTTTTATAAGAATTTGTAAAGTATTCGTAAA
This sequence comes from Antheraea yamamai, assembly GCA_036509395.1. Lineage (NCBI taxonomy): Eukaryota > Metazoa > Arthropoda > Insecta > Lepidoptera > Saturniidae > Antheraea > Antheraea yamamai. Next base: position 5,350,303 of record AP028438.1, on the reverse strand, counting down.
ATCTGCATTCAATCTTAATTTTGTCAAATTTATTTTACTTTTGACATATAAACCACCTTTTTCACTGAGATACTGAACTTGGGATAATATACCTTTCTAACAGTGAAAGAATTTTTGAAATCGGATCAGTAGTACCAAGCATTCCTCGAAAACAAAACTTTACCTATCTTTATAATATTAGTATAAATACAACATAGTATGGTAACTGCAAACACCTCAACTGATTATTTTAATCGTAGATTCACAAACCTGAACCCAACTACTTCAGGATTCAACAATATTTAGAAAACTAATTTTATCAAATATCGAAACAACATACGTACTGATAGAACTCTAATTGAGATTCATCTTCTACAACGAAATGTAACTATTATCTAGGTTTATATTTGAGGACAAAATCTTGTAATCTTTGTTTAGCAAACATTTTTTATACAATAAAATAAATATAACAACATATAAGTGACAGTTTCTTTTACACATATTTTTCATATATGGTTGATAATTACGCATAGATATGTCATGTAGCCGTAGCTCAGTTATAACGTACTGGGCATTATATGGTCCGATGGAGTTGACGGTTCGGAACCCGGCGATAATTCTTTTTGGTATTTTTTTTTAAGTAGCTTAGTAAAATATAGCTTAAATTTTTAGCTAATCTGTCTGCTATATATAGCACAAAGAAATTTACCAAAATCCGTCAAGAATTTCATTAACTACAAATTTTTGACTTTCGTCCGTTATCCTGGAGAATCTCTTGCGTTTTATGAGACAAAAAGTATCCTAGATGTAAGCTTATAATATTAGTTACACAGTGCCAAGTTTCGTCAAAATCGGTTCAGTACTTTCAGAGTGATGTGTGTTCACAAGGACAGACAGACAAAAATTTTAAAAGTGTTATTTTTGGCTTCTATATCGAGAACAAAGTCTCACCCGATTATAATTTTCAAAAAATATGTAATGTATAGATTTGGCCTTGTTACAATTTTATTATAGTAGTAGACTAGCGGGCCCGGCAGACGTTGTCCCGCCCTGATTGTAAAAAAAAACCTGGACAAATTGTACACCAAAACGTTCCTCGTGAATCATTTTATCCACTGGTGAAAACCGCATAAAGATCCGTTCAGTAGTTTTTGAGTTTATCACGAACAAACAGACAGACAGACAGACGCGGTAGGGGACTTAGTTTTAAACTATGTAATGATGATGATGATATTGTAATAATTTTATTGTCTCATACCGTCAATGATATACTTTTTCATATTATGTCGAAAGGCGGAAATTCACAAAAGAGAAGCTAATCTAATAAAAAGTCTGTAAAAAGTTTACTTAACTTGGTCATTCTTCATAGGAAACTTCACCGCAATTTTGGACTCTGTACATTAGATAATAAAGCAGCCTGTGTCCAACCGAAATATTGTTACAGTAAAATATTCTTACAGACGATCCTGTTTTATGAGTTTACTTTCGAGTTTTTCCTCACATCAGCATTTTAAATGACACTCATATTTATAGATCTTATCATTTTTTCAAATCTACATTGTAATTTTGACTCCACGTGATATTTATTTAGCTAGCGACTTTCATAACTGCAAGCAAAAGAAAAATATTTGAAAAACATTTTTATTGAATAAATAAATTGACAATTTAATTATTTTTCGCAATTATTTTATATAGTAACTAGCAGGCCCGACGGATATTGTCCCGCCCTGTTAAGAAAAAACCTTGACGAATTGTATATTTAAACCTTCCTTGTGCATGAAAATCCGTTCAGTAGATTTTGAGTTTATCGTGAATAGATAGACAGACTTGGCAGAGTATATTGTTTTATAATAAGAAATGAAATATTTATATTTTTTAAGTAAAACAACTTTAATATTTACACATTTCAAGAGATATATCTTTGAAGGTAAATGAAACATAAGGTTTTTATTTTGTGCTTACGGATATTTTTTATGAAACCCGTTACGCTTCGTTTAAGAAATATTGCAGCAAAGTCTGAACTCAAAGTACGACGATACGCTTTGTTACTTTCCTCTTTATATTAAAATACGCTTTAAAAATATTAATTTTAACATTATAATGTAATGGATTCTGATTTCTGAACTGGAGTGGTTTTATATATTTTTTAGCAGTTTTATATATATATATCGTTTGACCACAATCGCAACTGATGTAACTGGGTCTCAAGCACAACTGCTAGAATACATGTATAAGTGCTCGATCGAAAATATTTATCTTGATGGTTATAGCAAGCCAAGTAGGCGTTGAAAAATGCGCTACTACCGTGCTATAATTACATAATTATGTTTTCCTTCACCAAAAGTCAGGTTCATACTATGAATCTATATCGCTTTTACAATTGCTCGATAATTTAAAGTTCCTTGCGAGAATCATTATAATATACAATCTTCGTCAAGCTTTTTGGCCGCTCCGAATATAACCTTAAGTTCGGACTTTCACTTTCATAGTCAGGAGTTTGATACAAAACAAAGGTAAAATATTATTATAGGAATATAAAAATGGCGTGTATTTATCTTTAATTTGTCTGAACGTTGTACATATAATACCGTATTTATACTTAAATTTGTATTCTGCGCAACTATATTCTGAGCATTTAAAAAGTTTGGCGAGAACTGTACTACCAAATTAATATCTTCTAGTCAATTTATCCGTAGGTGTTCCGTAAAAGGTCATTTAGACGAATAAATTACATAAGCGATGTAGGTTTCGTTACTCCTACGGCACATCAGATTAATTAGATCCTAATATATGTAGTCCGGTGAAGCTGTTTAGGCCTCGCTTGGCCAGTAGCGTAGTCAGTTCGAGAGAAAAAAGCGTGCTAATATAGGGTCTATACAATATAGTGGGCTTAGGTTTGGATTAGGGAAAACATCTTTATGAATCTGTAATATAGATTATTTGACAACACTACGTAGTGCTCTCAAGTACTACATATAAAAAATTCTTCGATTGGATTCGTAAACAACTCCTATTTAAACGTAGCGTATTGCCACCTTTGTCTAAATTATCAGGCAAGATTATTAACGATTTTTAAACGTTATTAACAAGGCTATTAACAATATTATTTGGATACAAAGTGAAACAACTAGAAAATATTGAAAAGAAACATGTAGCTTATTGACTATGTAATATCGAGAATAGAAACTAGGGCATCGCTACGCACTCTGTTCGTGTTATGAAATATGACCTCATGTTTGCAGACTGCAGAAATGCAATGTGAAATACGAGTTGATATCGTTACGGGGAAAACACCTTAACGCATTTCTAACACGCTCTGTGTAGTATGTTTAGTATGAATAGGTGTAGAGAAACGTTGATAAACAGTTAGTAAAAACAATTGGTAAGTTTTTGAATAAATTCGAAAGTATGAAATGGATTGAAAAAGATTTACAAAATGAACGCAGTACATACTCGATTCAAATAATATATATATGTGCACATATAAATGTTACCTTATTTTTCATATAACCTACACATAACTATTTGTGGTTGTTAGTCAAATAGGAGAATCATAAAAGACAATCGTGTAATTTATAATAAAAGTCGTGATATTTAGGTAACAAAGAACATTACATATTTAAAGGCGGTTAATAAATACATAATTAAGACATTTATTAACTATTAGCTACTCGCCCCGGTTTCACACGGGTGTACTAATGAGGAAAATGAGACCAAATCTTCTCCTTACAATACGAATATGAAATTAAATAAAATGACAACTGAACAACTGAAAGTCAATCTCTCAAATCTGTCAATATTTTTGAAGATTACAGTCTTCTAGTTCACTTATCCCCGGTTTCTGTAATACTCGGTTAAACTATCAATAGTTACTGACTCAACAAAGATATCCATAAGATAAACTGTCAAATGGCCCGTGGATTTTTTCTGACATTTATCGTATGACTTTGTGTTCAGAAAGGCAATTTGACAAGTTATCGAACCGATAACGCTATTGAATAGATAAACTACAATTAAAGTACCTCAGAAACTGGCCATTACTCACTCAATTTATAAAACAAGATTTTTTTTATAAAAACTTTTTAATTTTTTTTTCTACGAATTTTCAAACATTTTCTTTCATACAAACTTTGTCCTGAAGATTACACAATAGTATAATACACAATATAGTGCAGCCAATCTGAAGTAATACGCTTATAAACATCAGCAGTTGATTTTTGTGTATATAGATTAATAGACTGTCCATTATGTACATCATGAAGTCAGGGAAGATAGTGTGCTTTGGTGTCATTGCGTCCCTTCACAAGTTTTTCGATTTTGGCGTTCTTACGTACTTTCGAGCTGTCATTGGGCCTTCTAACCTCATCCAGGATAACACCAATCACGTTTAATAGAAGGATATTTTATAGTAAAGTTTGTCCGTGGTATTGCTCGCGTGAATATAAATTACACCTATCCCTCGAGAAAAATACTTTTTTCTTAGATTAAATTACTCTATGTACTTTTCTATATGCCTGACAATGTGTATACAAAATTTTATAATGATTGGTTGAGTAGTTAGAGCGTGATAATGTAAGAAACAAACACATACATGTTTTCATTTATAATTTTGGCAATAATAGTAAGGACTAGTAACAGTAATCACTAGAATATTTACCCTTTGCAATCGAAGCTTTTCATTCGTATTACCAGCAACTCGAATCCGCGATTGTCTGCTGTTATCGAGAACAAAGCAATCCGCAAGTCGCGACCGTCATAGGTCAGCAACATTTTCAATGGCTCCGCTCCGGAGTACAAAGGGTTAATAAATGACAGCAAGAAGTATCCACTTAATAATTAAATCATCTTGAATGCTTAATTCCTCTTTAATAATCAAAACAAATGACCAACTAAAATTACGTGTTAAAATTTTTCCGTTTCATCTGTGACATAATAATTACAATTAAATCGTAGTTTTCCAAAGTATACTCTAAACCATTAGGTAATCATTTTAACTGAACTACACGTGCACATCGCAACAAGTTCAAAGCATAGAGTAACACACCTGCGCGTAGTTAAGTAAGCGGTTTCATAATTCTATGGTTCAAAGTCTAAATAGGATACAATAATATAGTGGTTGGTCTAACAACACGGAACTGATAAGCATTCGTTGACTATCGATTTTTATCGCATCAAAAGCGTATTGTGCCATAACTGTAATACTCATTCGTACAGTATGATGAACTAATTAGCTCAGTAGAGTGTGTTTCCAATGCGAGAATGTTACTTAATACACTGAACTCGTTAATTATTCCAAGGACTTTCCGTAACATTGTTCTGAATCTATTTTACCCAAACTGGTATTCTATCTAATGTTTTAATCAAATGCAAAACAATGAATCAAGCAATAGACATTATAATAAGTAAAACCCAAACGATTATTTAGCTTTAAAGTATAAGTAGCGGTCCCAGTGGACGTTGTCCTGCCTTGATAATAAAAAAAAATCTAAAATTCAAGCGCAGCGCCACCTACCGAGTGCAATTGTGAATCTAAACTATTCTCGGATCCACTCGAACACGCACACAAAATTTCATCAAAATCGGTCCAACCGTTTAGGAGGAGTTCAGTGACATACACAACACGTACATAGGAAATTTATATATAAAGATAAACAATTTAATAAGCGTTATTTTAATCTTATTATATTAAAAGCAAACTCACAGTCTTATATAGTTCCAAGATTAAAATATCTTATACTGTGAAAATGAAACAGATTATACGCAGACATATGTAAGAGATATTTAATAAACATGTTCATCAAATGTGAGTCACTTATGTGCAAGGACTAAACATAATAGTAAAACTCACTACCACTAGTCCGCAAAATATATTGAAAGATTGATGATTGCGGTTAATTTCAGCTATAAAACAATAATAGGCTTATATTTGTAACTAGCTGTGCCCGCGACTTCGTCTGCGTGAAAGCTTATGTAAAAAACAGTGACTAATAACGCTATATGAATGTATTAAGTCCATTTACTTATCTACTTTTCTCTCGTACTTACGCCGCGTCGTCATTAAAACTACAATAACTTTTGACAGAGTGGACCGATTTTAATGAAACAAACACTAAGTTCCTCCCGAGGATAGGCTTTACGATTTTCTTGTTGAGGGCTTATTGTATACCCAGTACCTTAGCAGTGATGAGTGTAATACAAACAAACAGACAGACATTTCTAAAAATGATTAAAAGTATTATATTACTTATTCCTAGACACCTGCAACAGTTTTTTTCACGAAAATCGAAAAAGTACAGACACGTTAAATTTACATTCTTATTATATGTATAGACTAGCAGCAGCCCACGAATTCGTTTACTATTGTATCTTTATAAAGCACTATATTTGCGCGGAATCCTGTTAAAAGAAAAGTAACGTAATTTACTCATAATATCAGCCATCTGGCAGTGAAAATCTCGCCAAAATCGATAAAACCGTTTCGGAGATTAGTCGAAACAAACAGACACACAACATTTTTTTAAATTAATTACTTTTTATAAGTACGGTAGTTTTATACCGTACTTTAGTATTAACAGGCTCTTCAATTTATTTGTATAGAAGAAATGCAACGATAAATTCCAGTTCAAACTATTGCACAGTATTTATTGCTAGGAAGTATAAAATAAAAAATATATTTACCAAATTATTGTATAAGTACATACTCTAGAATTAAGTTAAAATTAAAGTATATCATAATAAATTATATACTGAAGAACATCGCATAATTTAAAAACAAGGTTATATTGTACGAGTTTTGAACGTTACGCAACGGTTTCTAACGTTATAGTACTCTGTCATTTCTGACGATAGCAAAAGACGGCAGCGGCTCAAGCCTAGATCCGTTCCCTCGGCGTGGAGCCCTTAAGTGCACTGCTCGTGTGATACAGAGACACAAAATCGTACATCACTGCGACATTACACATGTCACTTCCACACACGTGCACGCACACGCTTACACACGAAAGTGGAAGGGTTTTATTTTTTTCCCTTATGAAACTGAAAGAGATTAGAAAATTATCCGATACGAAATATATATAAGAGTTGTTAAAGTATGTACGCCGGGTACACATATATGTTTCAACAACTCATATATGTATGAATAGTTAGCTTAGCTTAGGTTAGCTTGTCTTATGGTCTTGTACTTGTAGGTGTCTTACGGTCGGACAGTTCCCGAAGCCCTGGAAGCTTGGGCGGCTCTGCCTCATGGAAAAGGCGGGCCGCCCGCCGGACTGCGCGTCTGCGTATAGGCCCCTCGTCCTGCTGGACGACGCCGGGAAGGCGTTGGAGAGGGTTATCTCCTCCCGGGTCGTCCAGCACCTAGGGGCCGAATTTGTCGGACGTGCAGTTCGGCTTCCGGACAGGGCGTTCCACTGTGGACGCCCTGTGCCTCCTGAAGTCGCTGTCTGCAGAGGCGACCTCCCAAGGGGAGAGGGTTTTGGCGGTGTCACTCGACATCGCCAACGCCTTCAACAGCCTGCCGCACAGGGTCATACGGGAAGCGCTCCGATATTTCGGAGTGCCCTCGTACCTGCGGCGGCTGTTGGAGGCGTACCTCGAGGATAGGGAGGTCGCCTATGTAGACTATGGGGGTCGTGCGGGCGATGGCCGCCTACGGGGCACCGGTGTGGGCCGACGCCTTCGGTGCCGCCAACGTGCGTGCGCTCCGTAATGCGCAGCGCACGGTGGCACTGAGGGCAATCCGGGCGTACCGCACGGTGTCCTCGAGGGCGGCCTTCACGCTCGCCGGCTCCCTACCCTGGGAGTTGGAGGCAGGAGTTCTCGCCGCCGTGTACGAATTCACGGCGGCGAGGAACCGAAGTGAGGAGCCTACGGCTCCTAGGGAGGTAGAGGGGGAGAGACGGCGTCTCAGAGAGGACGCCGTCGAAAGATGGATGCAGGACCTGGCGCACGCGCGCTTCGGGACGTACACCGTTGACGCCATCCGCCCGGTCCTGCTGGTTTGGGTCGGGAGGAAGTGGGGCTCCCTGACGTTCCGACTGGTGCAGGTACTCACCGGACACGGTTGTTTCGGGTGGTATCTGCACCGGATCGCACGCAGGGAGCCGACTGCCGCCTGCCACGAGTGCGGCGCTGACGAAGATACTGCGCAGCACACTCTGTCTGAGTGTGCTGCGTGGGGAGAGCAGCGCCGCATTCTGGCGGCGGCGGTAGGAGCGGACATCGCTGCCGAGCGTGGTTTCGGCCATGCTCAGCAGCGAACAGGCGTGGCAAGCGATGGCCTCTTTCTGCGAGGAGGTCATCTCGCAGAAGGAGGCGGCGGAGAGGGCCCGCGAGGCAGACCCGCTAAGTGGCCGTCTCCGCCAACAGAGGATCGGCAGGAGGAGGCGGCGCTTTGCCCAACTCCTCCTGCCACCGTAGCCGGACCTGAGGGGATGGGCCGGGGGGCCCATCTCCTTATTGCACAGGTCCGGCGGACGAGGGGGGGCAGCTGGTGTGTACCCGGTCTGCCCCTCTATAGGTAGGAGCCCGGCGGTCACATTCCGCCGGGCGGACCGTGGGGGCGGCTCTACAAGGTTGATTAGCTTGAACGATCCCTTGCCGCCCCCACAAAACGGTCTGTCGGTACACCGTGGGGTTTTAGATAGGTCGCGAATTGCATGTATCAGGCAACAGTCCAAGCCGAGGTGTGCCGTGCACCCTTGAGCTAATTGTCAAATAAAATCGGCTGAGTGCCATAAGCGTTCGCGTTAGTAGTCCGGTGAAGCTGTTAAGACCTTGCTAGGTTAATAGCGTAGTCAGTTCGAAGAAAAAAATAGGATAGCAAAAGATATATATAATTCAAACACAAAACGTAAAAAAATTACGTTTCAAAATTTCAAAACGTAAATTTTTATTTCATTTACTGGAACTTTTCTCGACATCTTTTTATTCGGTATGGCTTCTGCCTATGTAGGCAATGTCGCCAATGTCAAGTGTGAAATAACTATGGCGAAATTGTCTACAAGGGCAGAGGCCATACCGCCAAAAAAACCCACAGTTGAAGCAAACCCGCAGCATAATAAATAATGAACGTCGTCTTACTAAAGATTTAAAAGAATATTTATATATTGGAAATAAATAAGCTATACATTAATTAAATATTAATTTCCGTTAACTTAAAATGAGTCCTACTAATTAGATGATGTCTACTTTGTTAAATATGTCGTTACATAAACATCAAAGACCGAACATAAAAGAAGGTACTTAAGTAAAATTAATTAGGTGATTTGATATATATTTGAAAACCGATATTAGTTACCAAGTAAATCGTTTTAACCGACATCGAAAAAGAAAGACTATATGTTGAGCTGTATGTTTTTTTTAAATCCTTTTTTTAGTATTTTCGTTAATTGCAATTTGGTTTTGTACACACTGACTTATAGTTTATTAGGTAACTCATATAGTAATATTTTTTATTTTATAAATCAAGAGGTATTGACAACAATTAATTATCTAAGCACATAAGTAATTTTAATAATTTCACTATATCTATACTATAATAAAACTGTAGCAAGGTGAAATCTGTACATTAAATATTTTTTGAAAATTTTGATCGGGGTAGGCTTTGTTATCAATATAGAAGCCAAAAATAATCTTTTTACAATTTTTGTCTGTCTGTCTGTCTGTCTGTCTTTCTGTCCCTGTGAACACGCATCACTCTGAAAGTACTGAACCGATTTTGACGAAACTTGGCACAGTGATAACTAATATTACGAGATTACATCTAGGATACTTTTTATCTCATAAAACGCAAGGGATTCTCCAGGATCTGCCTGTTTGTCTGTCCCTTTGAACACTTATCACTCTGAAAGTACTAAACCAATTTTGTCGAAATTTGGCACAGTGATAACTAATATTACAAGGTTACATCTAGGATACTTTTTGTCTCATAAAACACAAGGAATTCTCCAGGATAACGGACGAAAGTCAAAAATTTGTAGTTAATGAAATTCTTAACGGATTTTGGTAAATTTTCTTTGTGCTATATATAGCAGACAGATTAGCTAAAAATTTAAGCTATATTTCCCAAAGCTACTTTAAAAAAAATACAAAAAAAAAGACTGCTGGTTTCCGAACCGTCGGCTCCGTCGAACCATATAATGTCCAGCACGTTACAACTGAGCTACGGCTATATGACATTTCTATGCGTAATTATCAACCACATATGAAACAAATATGTATAAACGAAACTGTCACTTATATGTTGTTACACTTATTTTATTGTATGAAAAATGTTTGCTAAACAAAGGTGACAAGATTTTTTCCTAAAACATAAACCTAGATAATTGTTACATTGCATTGTAGAAAATGAATCTCAATTAGAGTTCTATCAGTACGTGTGTTGTTTCGATATTTGATAAAATTAGTTTTCTAAATATTGTTGAGTCTTGAAGTAGTTGGGTTTTAGATTTGTGAATTTACGATTAAAATAAATAAGTTGAGGTGTTTGTAGTTACCATACTATGTTGTATTTATACTAATATTATAATGAGAGGTAAAGTTTTGTTTTCGAGGAATGCTTGGTACCTATTACTGATCCGATTTCAAAAATTCTTTCACTGTTAGAAAGGTATGTTATCCCAAGTTCAGTTTCTCAGTAAAAAAGATGGTTTATATGTCAGAAGTAAAATAAATGTGACAAAATTAAAATTGAATGCAGACAAACAACTAAAACAAAATGGAAATTAAATGTAGATAAAGTTCAATTTTTACAGTACGTTACGTGATGAAGTTACAAGGCGTACTGGGAAGACATTTATCGGCAATATATGTAAGTTAGTTTTGACCTTCACTTTGATGAAACTACTTTAGGTAATGCTGCGAACAGATTCTAGGCTTATTTTAAAAAAATTCTCACATACCAACTGGGTATATGTTTGAGTGAGTCCCTGGATAGTATGGATTCACAATTGGAAGTGCTAGATGTCGCTGTAATCGGCTTTTAGGATTTTTAAGTTTATTTGCGTTTAAAAATACAATTGAAACCGGTAATAACCGATTTGGTGCAGACGAAGTTGCACGGGTCAGCTAGTATAATATAAAATAAATAGATTTCGTACATTTTTGCCTTTTCAGTTTAGGTAATAGTTTAGTTATTTTTCGCTTTGCTCTTTTGTTTCTTTGACGCTTTTTTTATATTACAGTATAAATTACAATATATATATATATATATATATATATATATATATATATATATATATATATATATATATACATATATGTATACATATATGTATGTATATATACATACAATATATAAATTACAGTATATATATTACAGTCTACATATTACAGTTTTATATATCTCAATTGTAAACTAACCCTAGATACTGTTTTATTAATATAAACAATAATAACGAAGTTAATTTGAAAACTTCGAAAGTACTTTATATAATATATATAAGTATATATAAGTACTATAAATGTGTAGTACTTTTTCTCTTAAAACAGTTTGTATGGAAAAGATCTTAAAACATTAATTGGTAATTGCTCAATGTTACTTAAGTCTAAACTTCAGTAAGTAGATACTTTGTAAATATTTAAAAATATATTACAGACTGTATTTTTGCATTATTAATTAATACGAAAAAGTTCTGTAGTTTCTAAAATTTTTAGCCGACTCATTATATGATTTTTTAAACAAAAGCAAATATGTATAATGTTTTAATATTCCTAATATAAAAAATTAAAAATAACTATGAAAATAATACGTATAGTTATATAAATATTTAGGTTAACACAATTGCACATTTTTTTTCTGCATACCAAAGGTGCAAGGTCCGCACCTTTTTTTGCTGTCGTTAATTTTGTTAGTCTAGTTAAAAATCGTTTTGCATGTGAGCAACTATTGTTTCTACTTAACTATTACATATTTTGCTGTTATTACTTTACCTTACGTTACTTTACATTGTAGTATATTACCTATTTTCCATAGAGATTATCACCTTTATGGCGGCTTCATTATTATCTTTTATTGGCCATTTTTAAATTGTAATCCACAATGCCCCACACCGGAGCGTCCACAGCCCGATGGATGAACATACTACTTTAATTTAATTGCAATATTGCAAATAGGAATATACCCAGTTGTTCTAGCTAATATTATATATGTGAACGTGTTTGTTTTTTACACGTTCACGCCTTAACTGCTCAAATATCTTCATGAAATTGTGCATACACGTTGTCATGGGTACAGAAAAGGACATAGGGTACTAGGGTACTATTCTCGAGGAATAGGTTTTTTTTTTATATTATAGAGGCCAAACCATAAACCTTAGACACTAGCAACACCAGGGGAGTCACAAGTGTATTGCCGGCCTTTTAAAAGAGGTGGGCCTTCGGCGCTCTCACTGACCGAACGAAACGCAATAATGCAAGCACTATTACTTCACGTCCGTGTTTCTGTGGGTCGAGTAGTACTACCCCGGGCGAGTCGACCCATTTTTGCTGAAACCAGTAATAGCTTCAACATGGCTCTACCACCTACAAAATCTACATTAACACGAGCGAAGTACTAAGTCAAAAACTTTCACACATGTGCCAACAACATCTGTGCAAAGTTTCTACTAAATCGTATAACCGGTGCGCCAAAATATAGAACAGGAACACACACCAACATTACATATAACATTACTAATACAAAAATGTAATATAACCATTATATTTTGTTTAAATTAATATAAAGGAATAACAACATTTTTCTGACCGCTCTGAATGTAGCTGTGCACGTATTACATTATATATACATTATGTATTATACTATATTCACAGCATCGAGACAATTTCATGAAAAATTAATGCCAATTTTTAGACTGGTATAAAAATATTTTTCCTTATTCTGTATCAAACTTTTGACGTTATACGTATCCCGGAATTATTCAGAGTGGCCAAAAAGATTGACGAGGTCTGTATCTCATATACACAACTAGCAACTATTTCTATTTTTATTACAATACATACTTAATAACAATCGCTTATAGCCTAGCGCTACCTAGTGGCAAGTTGTAGAGAATTGTATAGCATATAGGCCTTCTTAAATATAACACTTAGGTACATAAACTTTCATGGTCATCGGTCAAACGGTTTTGAGTTTTTTATGTGGAAATTATGATGTAAAAGTTTACATTTGTCTTTGAATAATTATATCTTTTGCTATTGTCAGAAATGACTATAGTATAACCTTATTTTTAAAATATCATGCAAAGTTCTTCGATCTGTAATCTATGATGTTACATTTTAATTTTAACTTAATTCTAGAGTATTTGTACAATATTTTGGCAAATATTTGTGTCGTTACATTTCAAAATGAGCTAAATATAATTTTAATCGTTCATTTATCAGTTTTAATTTTTTTGAGATTTCCAGTTTATATACACCGATAAATAGGTTCAAATTTTGACATTCATAAAAGGTTTTTATTTTTTTTGAAGTAAAACTCCTTTAGGCGTAACTAGGAGGTAACTGGACAACAATGCAACGGAAATGCGTTACGGCAATATGGCGTCACGTTTCTGTATCATCCGGTGAAATAATCATTAAACATAACCAAAACTTATATTCGATATATATATATATATATATATATATATATATATATATATGTATATCATTACATAGTATAAAATAAAGTCCCCTACCGCGTCTGTCTGTCTGTCTGTTCGCGATAAACTCAAAAACTAGCAAACGGATTTTCATGCGGTTTTCACCAGTGGATAAAATGATTCATGAGGAAGGCTTTAGTATATAATTTGTCAAGGTATTTTTTATCAGGGCGGGATTACGTCTGCCGGGCCCGCTAGTAATGTATATAATATTCGATTCGGTATTTCATTTTACTACAATTTGACTTTATTCTATGATTCTAGCAAGTATTACAGTTAATATATGTACAAAATTTAATTAAAAGCATTCGTGAGTTAGATAAAATTTTATTTTTTCGTATTATTTTACGAAATCTAAAAGTATTATTAAATTTTTTATAGCCCATTTTCACTTCTCAGTTGCCTGTAATAACCCTTGTACAAAATATCATAAAAAATAATTAAGAATAAAAAAGTATTACTGACAATTTTCGAACGCTGTCAATTGAAGAATACTATTTATTAGCTTCCAATATATACAATTTTATTAGAAACAAAGTAGCCCGTTTTTTTCCGAATACAGAGGCAGAAACAGACAGACAGACAATTTTTTTAACGCTATGTTGGTGATCTTTCGCGTTTATGATAAATATCCATAATAAAATTAAAATTATAAAGTATACACACAGACGCACAAATTAATTAATAGATATATTTTACATAGATTTCAATTTCATTTCATAGGTTTAACGAGGCTGTGACAAATCAGGGTATGTTAATAACCACGTTTTCATTTGTAAAACCAAATACAAGAAACTGGATACACTTATCAGGTTTCATTTCGCTCGCTATGAACTCTGGCTTCATCGACATTTCCCGCTAAATTAATTCAACGTTGATTTCAACATGTTATGAGAAACGTTTATTTATTTGGTACATAAAAGTTGCCGGTTAATTAGACACATTGTAATGAAATAGTACTTCTATTTTCTCCAAATTGGCCTTTAGTAGAAATATAATTTAAATGTACAAAATATTTTTTTAACCTTAGCCACTGGCTGGTAATAAACTATTGATGCCCGGGTTCTGAGGTACTCGGTTAAACTATTATTAGTTATTGACTCAATAAAGTTATCCATAGGATCAAATTCAAATTCAAAAACACTTTATTCAATTTAGGCCCTAAGAAGGCACTTATGAACGGCAAAACTACCACCGGTTCGGAAAACAACCCAGTCATCGAGAAGAACCGGCAAGAAACTCGATCTGGTTTATCTTTTTAACAAATATATATAATATTTAGAATAATAATATATTCTATATAATACTAAATTTCATAAACGTTTTTAATGGATGCACAGAGATGAGTCAATTCCAGACATCACCATCGTTCACATATTGATCCACTCTATAATAGCCTTTTGGCTTAGGATAAACTGTCAATGCGTTTCTGAGTACATAACGTGTTGGTAAATAACTATAAAACCCATAACTAGTTCTATGATGTTCACTAAATGGCTCTTTTTAAGAAAGAGTGTTAAAAATTGGTTTTATTATTTTAATTCTTAACTCATAGTAGTAATATTATGATTAAAAAATACTTTGGAGATAGTAGATGGTTTAATTTTATTTTATAATTATCTTAATATATATATTTCTTGTGTGCGTGTGTATGTGACTGAACTCCTCCTAAACGACTGGACCGATTTTGATGAAATTTTTTGTGTGTGTTCGTGGAGATTCGAGAATGGTTTAGATTCACAATTGGACCCGGCAGGTGGCGCTGCGATCGACTTTTAGGATTTTTTTTGTTTTCAAGGCAGGACAACGTCCGCCCGGTCCGCTAGTTTACTTATAAATTTAATTATTTTAGATACAAAACTTTTCAATTCGTTAGGTGTTCGTCAATGACATGTCATTGTCAAGATATTAAAAACTATTTAAAATGTCAAATACAACTTATCGAATAGATAAACGCTCAAATTTGCTAGTTAAGTTTAACGGAGGTTTATTTTATGATTGTGTGTTCAGAATTTGACAAGTTATCAAACTTATGACGCTATTGAACAGATAAATGTGGCTCAGAAACCGGACATTAGCAGTCTTTTGTCAGTTACTCCATAAAACATGAGTCGAATTCTTTGACTCTATTCGTCGTTGGCTTTTGTTGGCTCGTAAAAGCTGTACAGACGAGAACATAAATGACATGCGATTGAAAAATAACGATAGCATTTTACTAATTATTGTAGCTTAATACCTTATTATATAAATTGGTTAATTCCTATATAATGATAATCTTAGATTTTTCTTTTAGTGTAAGATGGATTTTTATCAGAACTGATCTGTTTAAATCATTTTATTATAAATCTCCTACTTTTTCACATCAGAAGTTAATAGCATTTATGATAATCTGTTATAAATCTATTTATCATAAATGTATCATAATTGTCATTAATTATGTATTTAAGATCATTTTAAAAATACAAACTTTCAGTCATTTTTCATTCCAGAATATAGGTAGGTACACTTTTTCTTCTACTGGCTTCGAAAAAGCATTTGCCAGTGTAAATATTTTACTTTTCGCATAGTAGTATCTCGAATACAATTCTAAATATGTATTGTTTATCTTTTAATATCAAGATTATTATGCAAATATTATCTCCAACAAGTGAAAAATTATATTAAGTTTAAATGGAATACAAAATTTTCTAGTGGGACAAAAGTACGAAATATCTATACTAATATTATAAAGAGGTAAAGTTTGTGAGTTTGTGACGTTGTGGCGTTGTAGGGGGTAATCTCAGGAACTACTGGTCCGATTTGAATAATTCTTTCAGTGTTATATAGCTCATTCATCGAGAATGGTTATAGGCTATATATCATCACGCTAAGACCAATATAAGCGGAGCACAGATGAAAAATGTTTCAAAATCGAGATGTTTTTTTCTTTTTGAGAGCTTCTGCTGTGTGTCAACGATAGCCCAGAGTAGTAACTATTACTACGCGGACGAAGTCGCGGGCAGGGGCTAGTGTATTAATAAAAGATACGTAAGAATATTTGTTCTTATCCAAGGCAAATAACTGTTTAAAATAAATAAATGTATAAATAGATATTATTCTTAATCGTAAATGAATAACAATCGCCCACGACTTTCTTTGTGATAATAACAATATAAAATTTAATAACAACAACGTGTAGTCTATGTCATTCATACTCGGTTTCTGAGGTAATTTAATTGTAGTATATCTATTTAATAGCGTTATCGGTTCGATAACTTGTCAAATCGCGTTTCTGAACACACAATCATACGATAAACTCAACGGTCTATTTGACAGTTTATCTTATGGATAACTTTGAGTCAATAACTATTGGTAGTTTAGCCGAGTATCTCAGAAGCTGGGCATCAGACAAGAAGACAAAATTTATCTATTTGTTATTAGATTTATTGGTTTTCTATTATTAATTTTATATATTCGCAAATAAAATCTTTATCTCAATAGTATTTAATGGGTTATTTACGGTAACATAAGAATGTCTCCATTGAACTTAATCTACTCGTATTGTTACGATATATCATTACATAGTATAAAACAAAGTCCCCTACCGCGTCTGTCTGTCTGTCTGTTCGCGATAAACTCAAAAAATACTGAACGGATCTTTATGCGGTTTTCACCAATGGATAAAGTGATTCACGAGGATCGTTTTGGTATATAATTTGTCCAGGATTTTTTTATAATCAGGGCGGGACAACGTCTGCCGGGCCCGCTAGTCACGATTAAATTTGAAATCATCATTATAATTTTTATCATTTCAAGTTATACCTGTTTATTAACTTTTAGTTCTAGAAAATACATATGACAAAACTTTTTTTTTATATCATAGGAGGCAAATGAACAGGTGGGTCACCTGACGTTAAGTGATCACCACCTTCCATAGACACTTGCAACAACAGACGCGTCGCAAGTGCGTTACCACCCTGTGTTTAGGGGAAGGGGAGTTGGGGAGGGGGAGGGGGAGGGGGAGGGGAGGTGGTTATCCGGCGCTCTCACTGACCGAACGAAACGCAACAATGCAAGCACTGTTATTTCACGTCGGTTTTCAGCGAGGGGATGGTACTACCCCGGACGAGCCGACCCATTCATGCTGAAATCATTAATAGCTTCAGCGTGGCTCTACCACCTCTAATGATAAAAAGTCAAGTGGCAGTTTAAGAAGTAAGGCATTTTGGACGGTGGTCTCTCAGTTTTAAATTATATAGTTATCCTTCACCGATACCTGTAAATATTGAACTTTTAACCCCGAAAAGAACCTGTTACATTTTTAATTCGCTCCAAACCAGTTATTTCTTTTTCTCGCAATATATTTGAATTGGCTAAACACCGTTTTGAAGTGGGTTCTTAACTAAATATATAGCATCATATTAATTTTTTCGGTCAAGTAATTACGACCAAGCGAATTGTTCTTATTTTTCGTGAATCTTGGAAACATTAAAATCATAAAAAATTAAAATATAATATTAAACATGAATATACCGAAAAACTTCTAACTGAAATAAGGAGACAATTACTAACTTTATACTGTTAATATCTTTTAACATAAATTATGACGAAAAAGTTTTCATAAATATCCTGTTCGCAAAAAGTTACTTCATTACATAGTATAAAACAAAGTCCCCTACCGCGTCTGTCTGTCTGTCTGTTCGCGATAAACTCGAAAACTACTGAACGGATTTTCATGCGGTTTTCGACAGTGGATAAAGTGATTCATTAGGAAGGTTTTAGTATATAATTTGTCAAGGATTTTTTTTTATAATTAGGGCGGGACAACGTTTATATATAAACTAAGCAGTCGCATTTGCAATGTTTTTTTTGTACAATAAAACAAATCAAATTATCTTTATATGAGACAACTCATGCCAAATCAGACGAATAAATATAAGTAACCAAAGTATATACAAGTAAAGAAGGTAAAAAATTAGATTCATTTAACTAAGTATATAGAAGTAGGTATTATATGTTAAAAGCAAACATCAGAAAATACGCCTACTAATGAGTATAGCGAATAAGAATACTGTAAACGAACACAAACCTAACTTCAATTTACTTCTTACAGCGTTATTTCGCACAATTACAAAGTAAACGGTATTTGAATATAAGGAATATTGTAAATTCGAGTCAAGATTTTCTTCATATTTGAGAAACGTTCCAAGGTAAAATGTTCTACAACAAATCCCAAGGTTCGTATTTTTCTGCTCTCGATGTAAAATGTAAAAGATTTTATATTGGATATAAATTGAAATTCTTAGTGTAGTTTTTTTAGACTTTTGTGCTACCTATTGTCAGCTTACCGTCTACTTGTAAGGGTTCAAGCGATGTTGATATTTTCTTTATTCTCAGATTACTTCGTAATAGGATAGAATAGAGAGAAAATAAAACAATGAATAACTCGAAAAGATATCTACATATTACAAATATTTTTTGTCAACGACGATGAGCAACTGCCCAGAATTATCATCAGCTATAATACTCGGATATTACCTATAGCGTATATATATATATCCAGGCTTAGTTTTGTCACTTCTTCTTTGGGGCACTTTTTCATTTTTTCAACTAGTATGACAAATTTCGACATTTTTTAAAATTCCCTTTGCAGTACCCGCGTGCCCATACAAAAAAGCCCTGCATATATCGCTTCGAAACGTTAATGGTTTAATGTTGAAGAGTTCAAACAAAATGTCGCGGATTAACATGGGTTTAAATTCTACAATAAACATCACTGTTCGGCGAAGAAAAACATCGCTATAGAATCAGGCACTTTTGGTTAGTAAATTGGTTAGCTAGAACTCCCGAGTTGAAAATCTTTCATAAAACAACCGTCTCGTCGCGTGTTCCGCCGCTTGATGGCCATTCCCGTTCCCTGCGCGTACTTATTTTATTAGAGGCTCTTTGGTGAAAAATATTAATTTAACTTAACATACATAATATACTGTATACTGGATATAATAACAACAACATCAATAATGAATAACGCTGGTGTTACAATAATTTACCTGTTTCAGTTAATCTGATGTTGGGTACTTTACTGCTATGTATCGTATCGTAACTTTAAGTGTGGACAACGGTGATGTGCTCTTCCTTTCATATAATGCATAATTCTTGTTAGTTAAAACGTTATGCAGTATAATAATAAGAACGTATAATAGACTATGACAGGAAAATAATAACATTTTCAATGTTTTTTTTATCTATTGCGTAGGAATAATGCTTTACGTTATTAATTGTTGTAATAGTAAACACCTTTAAATATAAGTACCTAGTGCTAATTTTAGTAATTTTTATTTTTAATATGGGATAGTTTTAATATGGGACAATAATAATTTTAATATGGGACAGTTTAGATAGAACGTCTGTAACTTCGGCCGTTCACAAACGCATCTAATAATATTCTGATGTATCACAAAGCAACGGTCGTACACGCTGGATGGATGGATACTTTTAAAAAATGCTCGTCACGCCCTCTGTTAACGAACCCTCGTGACTCGACACTATGAGCCGCCCTATATTATTTAGGCCGTCCCAGTTTTTTCCCAGCTGACAGGCGACAAAACATCGAAAGTTCGCAAAAAAAAATACCACTCTTGCATAACGTTTGTAATAATTAGTTCTGTAGCTCCCGTTCATTAAATTGAGCTTTCCGAATTAATTAACGAGCCGTGGACTTTCGCAATGCTAATGAATACAATCGATCTAGGTATTTCGTAGTTTTACATTTAAATATGCAATATATATTTACTTAGTACAGTGTTTCTCAACCTTCTCAGTATAGGTACAAATAAAATTGTCAAGAAAGCTAAATTAAAAAGGTTACGACCGCCTCTCATATATTAATAATATGTTAATTTGACGCTTATTAAACTTTAACATGACTGTTAACACGGCAATGATTCATCCTTTTTTCGGTATCATGATTTATAAAGAATGGTTTCTATTTTAAAATAGCTTATAAACTCTTACGACTATGTTCATATTTTAACAAATCATGAATAATATTAATACTTCTTACTTTACTTATTTCTTCATTCTACATATTTATTTCTAATTATCCTTTATTTTTTTAATTTTCTATCATTTGTTATAAAATGTATCATGTATACCGTAAAATAAAACCGCAGAACCGTTGTTTGTATGTTGAAAAAACTACCTGCGAGTAATTTAGGGAATGTTACAAAATGCAATAAGACTATGTTTAAAAACGTTATCTGTGTGTCTGTCTGTTTGAACGCAGTAATTTCCAAAAGTACTGGACGAATTTCACCTGGGTTTCACAGGTAACTTGAATATATCTTGTAACAAAACGAGACCGTTATTTAGCAAAACGGGCTCACAAAAAAACTTTTAAAAGCCTGATTGGCTTAGTCCATTTTATAAAAGAGTCAAAAAATGGAGCTTTATTATTTAATTTTCAGAAACTACGAACTGCAGATATGAACCTAAATGTCGGTTGTTTTCTCTATGGTCAGCTCGACGTAGTGCTGCCCTATTAGTTACGCAAACAAACTCTATACCTCAAACCCTAGTACTTCAAACATTGTACACAAAGATGCTTTATGAATTGATAATTTCACGCACACGAAGTGTCGCGAGCACATCTGTGTATAAAATTATTTTCAATAAAATCATGATTTTCTTCCTCCTCCTCTTAATCTTGAAAGCATTTCCCAGTTTGAGAAACGATGTGACGGAAAAACTAAATATAAAAACGGTCAAATAATAGAATAAAAGTGATGATTACGAACAAATATTTAAGTATTATATTTTATGATATTAACAAATAATGACAGCATGTATATACACTCATCAAAAAAGTCTAAGCAACATGTACTAATTTAAATTTTAGGATGGTTCTTCACATTATAACGTTGTATTTTATTTTTAAAATAATATCTTTAGGGTTCTATGATGTAAAAATAACAGCTGTTGTCTTTATAAGTTCTTTTAATAACAGAAATGAACAATATTAGAATATACTGTAGAAACTAACATACATAAGAAACTAAACTTTTTTCTTACAAAATGAAATTTCTAAAGAAAATGTATTTATTGTGAAAGAATAGAACAATTTAATACAAAGTATAGCCCTCTGCTATTCAGAACTTGTCGGCAACGATTATTCATTGAATTAATGAGACTGTTTATGTCATCTTGCGGTATTCGCTCCCAATGGAATTATAGCAAATCCTTCAGCTGTTGGGTTGTTGTCGCTCCGTCCAAGTCCTTCAAAACACGTCTCTGGAGCATGTCCCATGCGTGCTCGATGGGGTTGAGATCTGGCGATTGTGCAGGCCAGGGCAATACCCGGATGTTCTCCGTTGCAAATTATTCACTGGTTCGCCGAGCTGTATGTGAACGCGCATTGTCATGCATTTACCTAAAATCGGAGCCAAAGGTTTGTGCAAATGGGTAGACATAAGGTCTGAGAATATCCTCAATGTAATTTTCAGCATTCATGTTTCCATTTACAAAAACGAGCTCAGTTCGCCTGTTCTTCATAATACCCGCCCATAACATAACTGTTGAGCCGCTGTATGGATGAACTTCCTGAACGCACCTGAGCCTTTCAGTATTTCCGGGCCGACGATACACTCGCACCCTTCTTGTATCAGGCTTAAACCCGAATCGCGACTCATCGGAAAACATAATTTTACCCCATTGTTCCTGGGTCCATGTTATGCGTTCTCTACACCATTCATATCGATGAGCGCGATTCCCGTGACGTATCGGTGGGCACCTGATTGAGCGTCGAGCTCGTAGGCCGTACTCATGCAGTCGATTTCGCACAGTTTGAGGACTTACATCAACACCACTTGAAATTTGTAGCCTCAAACTTATCTCTCGAGCGATTAACATAGGCTGGCGTCTTGCAGTCAGTTGTATGTACCGGTCTTGCCGAGTGGTTGTACTCCTTTTACGGCCTGGATGCTGTTCAGCGGGTTCTCCTGTATTATTGTAGCGCTGCCAAAGACGACAAATAACACTTCTATGAATGCCAAAATGTCGAAATACCTGAGATTGATTACTTCCCGCTTGCAACATCCCTACAGCTCTTGCATTCAATTCATTGCATTGCTATCTTGCATTTCATCTGCCATCAAATGACGTCGCTTCATGACGTAAAGAATATCTAACAATTCAATTTTGTCGCTAACTTTATTTAAATGGTTGGTAAAATTATAAAATCAAGACTAAACGTAGCAATTAAAACGCACTTAAATTCAAACAAATTCGCAGTCATTTGAATTTTATGAAAAAACAAAACATAATCAAATTTTTTTTTTACAACCAGCCAGTATGTCATCAATAACAAAAAAGGTTACTTACCTGCGCACTTTGTTTGAGTAAATACTTAGAAATTAATTAATATAAATGGTAAAATTTGTAATATCACGCATGTTGCTTAGACTTTTTTGATGTGTGTATGTTACCGCTAATGTCTAAAATCAATTATTCTATACAATATCTAGATAATGTGCAGGTTAACTAGAATGATTCATTAAAATACCGAAAATTATTTTTGACGATGTGTACATACGCCATTGTGAAACACCTATCATGATGCTATAAAGACCTAGCACGATTAGATTCGGTTAAACATAATAATAAAACCAAGAGCGAACCATATATGGTTGTCACCGGTAAACACGATACTCTAGATTTCACTCGTTAGCAAAACAGACATTAATCTGCAGATTAGCCAGGTATTATGCAAATTAACGGTTTTCGAGCTATAATTGCAACATACACATAATATATATTGAGAGAATTAATTACAATACTTATTGTGAGACAAGACTGGCTGAAAATACATAAACTGACTTAAAAAATTGGCATTCGTGACGTTGAAAAAACAGTGATATCTCAACGCGTAGCGTCTTGTAAAAGCTTAATTTGAATAATTTAACATTTTTTGTCGATTCTTGAACAGCATCTTGGGGCTACTAAAACTTGACGTTGATCGCTAGTCAAGTCCGTAAAGTTAGAAATATAAATGTTACAATAAAAACATCTTTTATTATTTAAAAATGAGTATGTTGTTTTTATCGTTACTTTTACAAAATATTTCGGCATTTAATTAAGTTTTTTGAAGTTATACTTCTTTAGGCGCGTTATGAAAAAATGATGAGAGTGAAATTTTAATTTTTGTGACACAAAATTAACAGTATGAAGCTGTCTGCTTAACCGCTCATTAAGTCTCGAAAAAAAAGCTACCAACAAAATAGAAATTGAACCTCCATATTAGTCGCGCAGGAGATCT